>JBANSL010000001.1:21782500-22382500 GCA_037127255.1 Persicaria tinctoria | reverse complement strand
ATATACACATCGGTTATACATTATTCATTTTGTGTACACTCTTTATTTATTTATAAGTGTATGATATTAATTTATATAAATATAATGTATCATATTGAATCTTTTGAAGTCGATGTTATTTGTATATTTTGAAATCGTTTTTCAGTAGAAAAAACGATGTTTTATGTTGTAAGAGATCGGTTTATACTAGTGTAACGATGTAAGTGTTTCCTATTGACATGAGGTAGCATTTGCAATTTTGATATATTCGAGGCTTCTAAAATCGTTTTTTTATCTTTGCGGTCGACATATGTACAAAAATAGACATCGCTTTTTATTAGGATGTCCGATATTTTTCAGTTATTAACTATATATTTCACACGTTAAAAAACACTTGTTAATTACAACCGAAATATCATCCACCAATATGTATTAACCATATTATATATATCATCCACCAACATACATTTACCACATTCGATATATCATCCACCGACATACATTTATCACATTCAATATATCATCCATCAACATACATTTACCATATTCAATACATCTACCAACATACATTCACCACAACTCTTAGGCTACAAAATGCAACAACCCACATGACTAACATCATTCAAAAAATTGCTGAGGACCCCAGTGTACACCTGCATTACCATATATAATTACAGAGCAAGCAAATGGGTTGCAAAAGACCATAAAGTCAAATATATTCGGTTGTGACTAAATTGATAGATTTTGTTTCTAGCTAGCTATACCTAGGCTTCACAAAATAAGATCCATGCACCTTCAAATATGACCATCAGTCGCTCGGAGTTATCCTGTCTATATCAAGCTCCAAATGAAGTTGCCAAGTTCGATCCGCACTAGATCGATCAACCTCTTATTGAGTATAGGATTTGTGATTCCTTCGCAAATCGATACCACTACCCAATAAAATAGAGTATTATCATGAGGTTCTTACCCCTTAAGGGTTTTTTCAAAAAAATTGGAACTACATTTAAAAAACGCTATTTAAAATTACTGAATACTTTCATCCATTCAATAAATGAATTGCTTGCTCAATTACCTTGTGATCACACTCAAACAAATCAAGTGTCTTTTATAATTCCAAGCACATCACCACATTAGTAGTAAAAACATAAAAATTTTCACAAGGTTCAGAGGTGCATCCCGAATGCTTATCTCTTACAATCTTTACATAAAAGATTCATTTCTCATATTTTAATTAACTTAAATAAAGTCGATTTTCCATTTTAAGTTCATAAGTTATAAGCAATAACTATCCGTTAACTCAAAATAAATTTAAACAATTCATGATTGAATTATTTAAATCCGCTCAATTTTCAAGTAAAACCATATTCAACCAAGGTTAAACATCATTGAAAAAAGAATTCTTAGAAGAAAAAAAAGAATTTTATAGTGCTCAGTCCGTACTCATCATCGCTTGTTATTAGATAAAGGGCCACATAGGTCGATATATCATATAATTTTCAAGTTTGTTCACTTCTATCAAATATTCAATCAGACACATAGTCCGATCCAAATTTTTTGAGAGCAAACATAACCAAAAAGCTTTTTTAATTGACCTAGTTCACATAACTTAGTCACAACTCGGTCATATAGAAGCGATGATTTGTGTTCGAACCGGATCGGGTTAAGCCCAATTCATCAAATGCAACCCTCCATGTCTCAGTCGGGGTCCGAACCCGACCAAGACAACTCCAATGCTCGGTCAAACACAACGAGTTACAGGCCAAAACGAATCCGGACAAACTAGTCACGTTCAACATATACCAGCAAATCCAAAGGGAAAATATGCTCAGCAATTTATCTAGCCACATGCCCTAACAATTTAAGCCCAAATGAACAAGCCAGTACCAAACAGGCCCATGTCCACACCCTTCAGAAGCCAAGCCCAGGTGCGACCTGAAGCCCGCCCAAGCCCGTGCTTGTTAGGTTACCATCAGCCCGACTCGACCCGAATCCAAGCCCGAAGAGACCCGACTGATCCAGGCCACCATAGCAGCGAGATCGGCCTCTTACAAAGCTTCTTCTACTGCTTCCCCGCCGTCGACAACATAGGTTATGGCACCGGTGCCTCCAGGTGCTTCGTCAAGGGGCACGGTGGCAAGCAACACACTGCCCAGCCTTGGATCTCTAGCGAGTACAAGCCAGTGTCAAGGTTTCCAGAATTGATTGTATCATATCTTTGGTGAGAACTACCGATTAATCCTATACAAGCATAACTGCTGAGATTTAGAACAAGCTTAATATTATCTCTTTACATGCCCCCTCATGTAGGAAACCTTTTCGAGGAGAGTCTTAACTTGAGCAGTAGCTGCTGAAATTGAGACCGAATGAGCGGTTTTTGTGAGTACATCTCCAAGCTGATCGTTTTTGGAGACATATGAGACCCGAAGAGCACCATTCTAAATTGTTCTCAAACGAAATGAAAGGCCAATGCAATGTGCTTCATTCTTGAATGGAACACACGGTTCAAGCTCAAAATTTTTGCCCCCATATCATCATAGTACAACACTGGCTTAGATGGTAGCTGAATGCCCAACTCCATCAGTAGATTCGTAATCCATAAAAAATCACCAGAAGCATCAGTTAAGGCCTTGTGCTCTGACTCCGTTGACGATCGAGCAATTGTCTTCTGCTTGCGAGAACTCAATGAAACTGGTGTTTTGCCTAAGTAAAACAAATAATCAGTGGTAGATTTGTAGTCATCCCTATCACCTGCCCAATCTGCATCCCAGAAACCATTATGACTCAAGGAAGGAGCTCGGTGGATGACGATTCCAATATCCGATGTACCTTTAAGGTACCTAAGTAATCTCTTGAGCGCACTCCAGTGGGTTGTTGTTGGAGAATGTATGAACTGGCTCAACCTGTTGATTGCAAAAACAGGCAAGTGAGAGATAGATATGGCAAGCTGCTAATGAACGTCCTGTAATCAGACTGCACATGAAGAGGTGTACCTGGTTATTTGGTCAGAGTTGTTGTAGCACACATAGGTGTGGAGATGGCTCTGCACTCAGCCATGTTGAACTTAGTTGGGAGATCAGTAATGTATTTTTGTTGATTGAGAAACAACCCTCGAGAATCAGGATGTACTTCAGCACCAAGAAAATAGGATAGAGGACCCAAGTCTTTGAGAGAAAACCGGGAGGAAAGCTTGTTTATAACCGCAGTGACGAAGGCAGTATCATTGCCGGTGACAATAATATCGTCGATGTAAACAAGAATATAGATTACCTGCCCTTGGCGCTTGTAGACGAACAAGGAAGCATCGGTAGTGGAGTTAACAAATCCAAGGGTGAGCCAAAAACTCTGAAGCTCCGTATATCATGCCCGAGGAGCGTGTTTGAGTCCATAAATTGTTTTCTTGAGGTGACAAGCATGATCGGGATGTTATTTGTCAATGAAGCCAGAAGGTTGCGCAATGAAAACATCTTTGTGCAGGGTACCCTAAAGGAACGCATTGTTGACATCCAATTGCCTTAGAGACCAGTGAGATTGGATGGCAACTGTGAGCACTAGTCTGACTGTGACTAGCTTTATAACCGGGATAAACATCTATGAGTAATTTCAACCTGGGCGTTGATGAAACCCTTTGCCACCAATCTCGCCTTATATCGTTGCAACAAACCGTCCGGATTATATTTGAACCGAAATAGTCGCTAGTACCCCAAAATATTGGTGTGAGGTTGAGGAGGGACAAGATCCCACATTGCATGTCACAAAGAGCAGTGAATTCAGATGTCATTTCCTTGTACCAATCCGGATCCTTTGGGGCCTGGGTAATATTTTGTGGCTCTCGGGGAGGAGAAAGACTGGCACGGAGATTGAGTTTTTGGATAGGTTTAAGATGATTTTCTTTTGAGTGGGTGTTGTAAGTATGTGCTGGTTGAGGATTGGGACAAGGGGGAGATGGCGAAAGTTGGGCAGGGAGAGACTTAGATGGCGGGGATGGGTGTTGTTGAATTTCCATATAAATTAAGAGAAGAATGTAAAGGAGGAATTTGACCTTGCTGAGTAGATGGTAGGTCCTGGGTAGGCGAGTGGATTGCAGGTTGTTCCTGGGATTGGGGATGTGAGAGTGGTTGAGATTGATGGGGAGAGGGTAGGGGATGGCAATGGGTCTAAGGATATTGGTGTTAAAGGGAAGGAGATAGATGAAGACTTATATGGACTAATTTGTGGGTTATTTTGATTGAGTTTGAGATAGGAGAAAGGGTAAATATTTTCTACAAACTTCACATGACGTGATGTATATAGTTTGCATGTTTGAGGGTCCAAACAATAGTAGGTACTTTGGGTGAGAGAATAACCAACAAAAACACATGATATGGACTTTTGATCCATTTTATGGGCAGTATAAGGTTTAATCCACGGAAAACACAAACAACCAAAACATTTTAATTTACGATAACTAGGTTGTGTTTGGGTGAGTTTATGAAATGGTAACATATAGTCAATAGAGGGAGTGGGCATCCTATTTATCAAGTAGACTGCGGTTTAAAAAGAAAATGGCTACGATTCTATTAGAAGGATAGAATGAGACACGAGAGAACGACCTGTTTCCACAATATGACGGTGTCTCCGTTCTACATAACGATTGTGTTGAGGCATATGTGGGGGAGAGGTGAGATGAGATATACCGGATGATGAAAGAAAAGAAGACAAAGTGACATATTCTCCGCCATTATCGGAATAAAGGATTTTTATTTTTATGTAGAAATAATTTTCATCTAGGGCTTTGAAAGTGATGAAGATGGACTTTGTATCTAATTTGTGTTTTAAGGGATACATCCAAATATATCTTGTGAAATGAACGACAAAAACAACATAATAGTGATATCCATTAAATGAAGTAATGGGAGATGTCCAAACATCAGAGTAAACAATTCCCAAAGGAGAACTTGACTTTTTGGTAGGCTCTGCAAATGGCAACTTGTGACATTTATTAAGCGAACACGCAGTACAATTAGAAGAGATGAAACGAGATTTGCCTAATTGAAAACTATTTTGCATGAATTTTAAGGTTGAAAATGAAGGATGACCCAACTTGTGATGCCAACTAAAGTCATCGGGAGAAACATGAGCCACGAGTGCATTGAGATGGATAGACTTAGGCCACATGTAGAGACCATCAAGACATTGTCCTTTAAGCAGTTTTTTCCCGGTTTGTAGGGCCTTCACGAAAAAACAATCGGGTAAGAGCTCAATAGATATAGAGTTTTGACGACAAAATTGAGAAACGTAGACAAGATTTATAGAAATTTGGGGAACATGAAGAACATTATCGAATTTAAAAGTTTTGGCCGATGTGTTCAAAATAAAATTTCCAACATTTGAAATTGTTAAACCCTTACCATTGCCCACAATCAAATCATCAGGTCCCTCATATGGATAATGAAGGTTGAGGTTCTGTAAATCAGCAGTGACATGATGAGATGAACCGTTGTCTACGATCCATTGTTGGTTATTAAGGGTAATAGCACTAGTACAGAAAACCACATTTACCTCGGTTCCGTGTGCATTATTTACCACGGTTCTGAACCGTGGTAAAAGTGGCTGTGGTAAAAGTGGTCGAACCGTGGTAAATAAGCAGACCCGTGGTAAATTAGTCTTGGCTTTTATCTTGTCTCACCCGTGGTAATGATGCTCAACCGTAGTAAAATCGCACCGTGGTAAAAATGGTCGAACCGTGGTAAATAAGACAACCCGTGGTAAATTAGTCTTGGCTTCTTATCTTGGTTTACCCGTGGTAAAGTTGCTCAACCGAAGTAAAATCGCACCATGGTTAAAGTGGACGAACCGTGGTAAATTTGATATATGTGGTAAAATTATTTACGTGGTAATATTGATCACCCGTGGTAAATTTGTTGACGTGGTAACATTCATTTATGCAAATTTACTACACATTTAAATTGAACCGTGGTAAATTACATTTTCTGGGTTCTGTAATAATATTTATAGCATTATATTTTCAGCATTATATTTTCCTATTTTCCTGTCGATAATCAATCAATATTACAATAACAAACTATAAAAACAAAACTACAACACTGTAAGAAATAGCAAAACATTAGTAGCGTATATATATATATATATATATATATATATATATATATATATATATATATATATATATATATATATATATATATATATATATATATATATATATATATATATATATATATAATATGTAATTAATCATGTTTAACATCTTAAGTCAAAAAAATGCATAACTAGCTAATAAAATTCGACTAATATCAAGAAACCTACATTCCGTACCCTACCCTACCATCTGTGCATTACATATACGTACTACATAAAGTTTTGAACAAAATTTGCCCATTGATCTCGAATTTCATCTATCATGGCCTGTGTATAATGTGGTACCAACTCCACGGATGGCGGATTAAACTGCATGCCAAAGTAAATTTTATAATCTAAATTAGAAACCAGATATATACAAGGAGCAGTTATCTCACAAAACAAAGTTATAAATATACATAAAAATCATAACACACATTTACACAAGGAATAATATGTAATAAAGTAAACATGAGTTTGAACAAGCATTAGTGAAAGGTTGAAAGCCAATACGCATATAGCACCAATTCATGATGAAAAGAAGGTATAAACTTCATCTAGTGAACAAACATTAGTGAAAGGCTGAAAGCCAATAAGTATATGGCATCAATTCATGATGAAAAGAAGGTATAAACCTTGTCTACATTCAACAAGGGAACGAACCTACTATCAGTGGCGATTGGCCTGCCTACACTAATAAGAGTATCCGGAAAACTAATAAAAGAAGTAACCTAAACGGATGCAAGATCCTTCAATTAAAGATGAGAGATAGTAATCAAATTAAGCCATTTTAGTTTCAGATAGATCATTATACCATGACACTAATAGCTTCATAATCAATTTAGGTCACATTCGAGCTACTCAATCGGCATTGCTATAGCTAATATCATTTGGTCGACACATTGCTCTAAAATCTGAACGGTGCTAACGCTAATATATATATTTACCTTTTCTGGGACAGAGTCTTTAGTGATGATCTCCCACATGAATCGAAGGACATAATATCCACAATCAATTCCATTTGTTTGAGAAGGGCACTACAAAAGAGGATTAATTGTAAAAACACTAACTCTAAGATGAACAATTGTTGATTAATTATGTCATTCAGATGTGAACAAATGCAATTATATAATATATACTCACACCACAATAATTTAACTAACCTTTAATGCATGCCACTTTGGTTTGGAGTTGGGCCTATTTAGCTTCTTTTCAGCGATCCAAATTTTCAAAGACCTGTTTTAATACAAGATAAATCATCATCATCATCGTGATTTTATCTCTGTAAAGCAATAATAAGTTAAAAAAAACTTACATTTCAATTACATGCTTGATGTCATCTCTAATTACTTTACCTCCAGAGGCTCTAGCCGAGTCAAGCCAAAACACCGTTTCTGCATAAGGATAAATAACACAAAGCATCCAATGCCTCCTACATATTGAAATATAATAATCAACTAGATCAAAGCAAACATATTAATTTTATGTTTAAAGCAAAAGACGCAAAGATATTAAGACTCACTCGGCATTGTATGGAGCAAAAAACAGTTGATGCTTTGAAGCTTGTCTCATCGCATCTGCAATATACCTTGCTCGCTCGTTTGATCGTTCTTCTTTGATCGCATCTATATACCTTGCCCGCTCTTTTGATCGCTCTTCTTTGAGTGCAATTGGAAGCTCTTTGGATTGAGTATTTGAAAGCTCAATTGGAATTTCAGCAATTCTATGTGGGCATAGAAATCCAAATTTATGTAGCTTCTTTTTTTCCTTCAAATACCCAACCAAATACCTATCAAACAGAAAGTTTTTTAGATCAAAACATGTACCAAAATAATTATAATAAAAACAGCACTTTCACAAATAAATAATAGCTTACCCAATATATGCAGATATATGAGATGCTTGGATTTCCTCTTGGAAAATCCACTGAAGGACCTCTTCCTTTGTAACCCATATCTTACCCTCCAAGATGATATCCTTAGGAAGCGGAACTGAAATTGTTTGGTCCATATTCCTGGCAATTATATGCATCATATTCATAGTAGGGGTAGTAAGCTTGACTCTTTGTTGTGTGCTGTTCACTTCATTCTGATCTACCTTCCTTGTTTCCCCCTTAGTGTTAGATGATTCTGATGGTACCCCTTTGGTCTTCTTTTTATTTTTTCCTGATTGTAGTCCCTTCAACATCAAAAGATAATATAACTAAATGTTGTAAATTTAGAAATAATTGGTTTTCAAAATGGTAGTGAGTATTTACCTTATCTTGAAAAATGATATTTTGTGGCCATTCAACAAAAGCATCTTTAGCTTCAACTACAATAGAAGCTTCGCTTGTAGGCACCGGCAATGGTGCTTCTGCCACAAGAGCATCGATGACAGTAACTTTCTTGTGACCAGGTCGTAGTGGCTTACCATGAATCATTACATCCTCCATTTCTCGAGGGGTATATACTTTTCCAGCCGCCACAATTGGATTGCCTGCTTCTGTAGAAGCCAGCTTACATTGACTCCAACCCTAAGTTCAATTAAATTTGTATGAACCAACTATAAATTGAAAAGAATAATATATTACATAAAAGATGTAAGAATTGGTTAATTTCTGTTGCCTGTTGGTCAATGGTTCTTTACCTTTACAGTAGGGGTGGTAAGCTTGGTTGTTTGTTGTGTCTTGTTCCCTTCATTCTGATCTGCCTTTCTTGTTTTCACCTTAGGTGTTGTGTCAGAGGATTCTGATGGTATCCCTTTGATTTTCTTTTTATTATTTTCTGATTGTAGTCCCTTCAACATCAAAAGATAATATAATTAAATGTTGTAAATTTAGAAATAATTGGTTTTCAAAATGGTAGTGAGTATTTACCTTATCTTGAAAAATGAGATTTTGTGGCCATTCAACAAAAGCATCTTTAGCTTCAACTACAATAGAAGCTTCGCTTGTAGGCATCAGCAATGGTGCTTCTGCCACAAGAGCATCGATGACAGTAACTTTCTTGTGACCAGGTCGTAGTGGCTTACCATGAATCATTACATCCTCCATTTCTCGAGGGGTATATACTTTTCCAGCCGCCACAATTGCATTGCCTGCTTCTGTAGAAGCCAACTTACATTGACTCCAACCCTAAATTCAATTAAATTTGTATGAACCAACTATAAATTGAAAAGAATAATATATTACATAAAAAAAAATAGTTTCTTCATAAATAAAGCTGGTTATTTACCTCTATAGTAGGGGTGGTAAGCTTGGCTGGTTGTTTTGTCTTGTTCCCTTCATTCCGATCTACCTTCCTTGTTTTCCTCTTACGTGTTGTGTCAGAGGATTCTGATGGTACCCCTTTGATCTTCTTTTTATTATTTCCTGATTGTAGTCCCTTCAACATCAAAAGATAATATAACTAAAGGTTGTAAATTTAGAAATAATTGGTTTTCAAAATGGTAGTGAGTATTTACCTTATCTTGAAAAATGAGATTTTGTGGCCATTCAACAAAAGCATCATTAGCATCAAATACAACAGAAGCTTCGCTTGTAGGTACCGGCAATGGTGCTTCTGCCACAAGAGCATCGATGATAGTAACTTTCTTGTGACCAGGTCGTAGTGGCTTACTATGAATCATCACATCCTCCATTTCTCCAGGGGTATATACTTTTCCAGTTGCCACAATGGGATTGTCTGGTTCTGTAGAAGCTAGCCCATCACTCCGCTATATCGGAGTGATGGGCTTGTGGTGTGGTTGGGTTTGAAGGACGGAAGGGTTGTGGGGGTCTTAGGTGAGGTGCAACCTGACGGAATGTACGACAGAAAGCTAGGAAGTGCCAAACTTCCTAGAACTATTGACATTTCCCCAGAAAAGGGTTGCTTGGAAGACGATAAGAAGGGGGTTCAGAGGTGTTATATGGCTGCTGGTGTTGGTAGGATGAGGATGGACGCCACTAAGGAGTCGGATTGGACGAAGGAATGATAGCTGCTCAAGTGGACTGCCGATTCTTAGGCTTAGGCGCTCAGACATGTGCAGTCATGGCGGAAACCAGTAATTCAGCCGCATCTGTCTTGAGTGTCAGCTCTTTTGTAAACAACTTTTCATGGAGTTCCTCAAACGTGATCGGTTTGTCACGAGCGCGAACCCCATTAATCATTGTTTGGTACGATGAGTCGAGGCTTTTGAGGACAAAATCGGTGATGTCCTCATCATCCTGCTTCTTTCCTAGGGAAGCCAAGAGATCAGCCACAATTTTCACCTACTACATAAATTCAGAGATAGACTGCGTACCTTTCTTCATTGTCCTAATTTTTTCTTTGAGGAGATGAATATACCCCCTAGAAGAGTTAGCATACGTGTCCTCGAGAATCTTTCAAGCTGGTTGACTAGTCTCCGTAGATGTAACCAAAGGAGCTACACCGGCTGATAGCGTACTAACTAAGGCTCCAAAGAGCAGTTGATCTTGGCGCATCCAAGTAGTATACGCCGGGTTGCATGCATCGGCATTTTTAATGTGGATGGTGTGTTCAGGTTTGGGATGTGATCCATCCACAAATTTAAATTAATCATACCAAAAGAGGGTTGATTTGATTTGAGCTTTCCATGAAACATAGTTCATGGGGGTGAGTTTTATAGCGTTGTTGAAGTGGATGAGGATGAAAGGTCTATTTGACTCTCCGTCATTAGGAATTCGATTTTGAATTGGAGCAGCCATTGAAGGAAGCAGTGGACAGAGAGATGTACGACTGTTTGAGAGGGGAAAAAATTCTCTTCTTAGATCAGGCTCAGATTACCATGTCATGGTTTCAAGAATTGCTTGTATCATATCTTGGGTGAGAACCACCGATTAAATAGTTACATCACAATTATAGTTAGAGAGATTCTAGGAGCTAATTAGATAATTACAACTAATTAATCCTACACAAACGTAACTACTGAGATTTAGAAAAAGCTAAATATTATTTCTTTACAACCAAAAGAGGAATGAACCCCGTCGTTTCTTATAGCGCAGTGAGTTCAAGCCTCCATATCCACCTTCATTCTCCGTCGTCGGGTCGTCACTGACCCCAGGTGGTGGCACCGCCGCCTCCAAGCGCTCCGAAAAGGAGCACGGTGGCGAGAAAGCACCTCCTTGCCATGGATCTCTGGTGAAAAGACTCTCGTCGAGGAGCACGAAGCCCCTTTCCATTGCAACCCACATAAAACCAAAAAAAAAAAACTCTTGGGGGTGTTTTTACAGATTCAGGGACGAGAATCTCATATCTGTCCATCTACATGCCAAAAACTGAGCCACGAAGTCTCAATTTTTTAGATCTAGCGAACCTTTGGTGCGAAATCGAGAAGCACTCCTTTCCGCCGACAACCCTAGGCGGTGGCTCCGCTTCCTCCAATTGCTCTGTTAAGGAGAAAAGTGGAAAGTCCGACGCCCCCAAACCCTAAGTTTGGCTATGAGATCTTGATCGAGAGCACGAAGCCCTAGTTTGAGCCCCAAAGATCCCTTATTTCTCAGATCTGGTGAATGACGAGAGGGTTTCTCGACCAAATAAATTTATAGTCAAGACCCCCGCTATAGTATAGGGGAGTCAGGTTCGTCCTCAGGAGAGAAGTCAGCGGTTCTGGGTTTAGTGTGTTTTGGGGTTCAGGGATAGCGGGAAGAGGTGATGAGGGTGGCTGTCAAGAAAGAATAGAGGGGTCAATGTCGAGGGATGGAGGGGGAATGGTGGTTTGATATAGAGTAGAGTATGTGCCGAATAAAATTAATAAAATAAAACAAATAAAGATGCAAACTTCTTAGGTTAGGGATCACCACAACAATAAACATATGCGTAGAACATAAATCACATAAAGATGCATGCTTTATATCAAAGAATCGACTTTCGCAAATTCCAACAATTTAGGTGATAGAGACTCTCGCATAAAAACCTAATTTGTTTCTACCTTTTCTTAATTAGGATTAGTCGGCTCTCGCAAATAAACCCTAATTACTATCCAATTCATAATAAGATCACTTTCGCTTCAATATCATGAAAAAGGAATTTCCTCAACTCTCGCAAAGGATTAAGCACATAGGTAGATGATGATAAAGACATATAAATTCATGGATTTATAAATCAAACACACATATCTATGTTGGGATCACCCCAACCCTAGAAGAAGGAAATTACAAACAAACCATAATAAAAGAAATTAACTTTAACATAAAATAAACTAAAACATACAACCGTTCGTCTCCTTCCTCTTCCTCTCTCTCTCTCTCTCTCTCTCTCTCTCTCTCTCTCTCTCTCTCTCTCTCTCTCTCTCTCTCTCTCTCTCTCCTCCCTCGCCTCTCTCCTTGCGTCCTAAGACGACTTTGCTTGAATCTATGAAAATCAGCCCCCTAAGGCTTTATTTATAGCCTTCATTCCCTAGCTATTCTAGGTAAGAAAGTCTATCTAAATCTATTTATCTAAAGGCTTAAAGATAAATAAATGCAAATAAAGGAATTAAATCCAAATAGGAAATTATATCTAAAATAGGTAAATTTTCCATGTGTTGATAGGTCTTGATAGATGTTGATAGATCTCGGCCAAACTCGGATTCCTTCGGCTCCAAGGATTTCCAAACCGTGTAGGATAGCAAACCGCGTAACGCGGCTCTGGGATACGACTCCTCAAGATCGAGTAGGCCTACTCGAGATCGAGTAGGCCTACTCGAGATCGAGTAATGTAGTCGTCGACGATGGCTCGGATGGGCGTCTCGGGTAGCTGGTGCTCGATCCGACTCGGTCAGGTGTTGTTGGGTTGTCGAGATCGAGGAAGTTCCTCGAGATCGAGTAAGAGTGATGCTCGACGTCTTCAGTCATCGGCTTCTTGACTTGGCACAACTCCTCGACTTCGGACATGGCATCAAGGGTTGGTCGATCTCGACTAGTTTACTCGAGATCGAGTAAGGCTCCAGAGTCGGGTTGATCTGGCTCTCATCTTCTCGACCATGCTCTGCTCGACCAGGTGTGCTCGGGCAACTTTTGTCGAGATCGAGTAAAGTTGGGCTCCGGCTTTCTGCTCTGTTCTTAAAACGCACTTTCTTGAGTCCTCGTTTGTCGGATTGACGCATATGACCATGCGTTGGAAAGATCTTTTCGAGGGATACAACTGTCATGAAGACATTAAAGCTTGATTCAGAATGAAAAATGGTGAAAAATGGCCTTTTCTCCAGCTACACCATTCTTAGCTTCTCCATGAGTTTCCTTTAAGCTCCAAAGTGCGTCCGATTTCTGCGAAATATAACAAAAACTTGTGTAGACCTCCATATATTGCAAATAAACATAAACTACACAAATTATGTATTATTCTAACCCAAATGCATGCAATGTATGCAGAAAACGATATAAAAGTTACTGTAAAACATGGCAGATTCAGCTCACAACAAACACCCCATACTTAAGCTTGTTTCTCCTCAAGCAATACTTTTATTTGTCATTCAGGGGAAGAATTCAAAACTCTCAACATCTTAGATTCATTGTCATATAACCCTGCAGTCAATTACCATCCTTGAAAAGGTACTAGTGTCATAAATCCATGCATGTGCAATACAAAAGCAACATCTACTCACAAAAGGAGGGTTATGCAAAAACAATTCATGTGACAAAGCATTAATAATCAAGAGGACTTTAATTTAAGCTCAATAAGGAGTAGATTAGTAAAAGGCTAAAGGTGGGCAATTTTTGGCAATGTGGTGCTAATGATCCGGGGAAATGGAGTATTTCCAAACTTTTCATACCACACTCCGTTTCCATAAGATTCATCACCTTTCATATTGCTTTTCTCAATAATAATGCTTTTACCTCTCTAACCTCAGCACTACCTTCTCGCGAGTCGCAAACATGGGTGTCATGAATGGTCCCGGATACTTAGTGATTTGGACTCCTCACAATGTGTCCCATCTCGCCAAACTATTATCTTAGCAAGCAGGGTCAATCTACCTTTATCTCACTACTAAAACGCATGAAATAGCTACGGGAAATAGGAATGGATTTAGCCACGAATGTTCGTTGCTAACCGGTTTAGCCACGGAATCAGCCACGGGCGCGCCATCCCTTGCTATTTGCCTCGCAGCTAATAGCGACAAGCCGTCAACCACGGATTTTAGCAACGAAAATTTTATGGCCGTGGCTACGTCCGTGGCTAATAGTTGATGACATATGTCGTAGCTATGGCTACGAACCCGGTTTGAAAACAGCCTCGAAATTGAAGTCGTGGCTATGTTCATTGCTGGGTTCGTGGCTGCAAATCGACGATGAACCTAGCTAAGGTCGTTGCTGATCTGTTGCTAAGGTCGTTGCTAAAGTTGTTGCTCGTTTCATTGGTAATATTGTTGGTAGAGTTGTTGCCAAGGTTGTTGGTAATGCTATTTTTAAGGCTAAAGTCGTGGCTGGTGCTGATTTTAATTTGTTTCGTGATTTTGTAGAAAAATTTTGATAGATACATCCAAAGCAATAACAAATCCAAACATACATATAACAAATCCAAATATACATAAAATGGAGTACAAAAATAAAGAACATATTACATATACAAAAGAAACTAGATCTAGCCAAGGGAGTGCAAGTTCTTGGATGAAATTCCGCTTCCATGTGAATGAGTCAATGAGTGCCCAAACTTGCTTTGAGACAAATCCATTGAACCTGAAACAAGAACAAGTGATGTGCTTTGACATTCAAACAAACAAACAAAGGAATCAACATTTAAAACAAATATGACTTGATTTGTAGATGAGATCAGTTTTGTGAGAAATTGAAAATGTATATCTAGTATTGTAGTTTGATAAAGATTCGTAAATGCTATTCAAACATATATAGGAGTAGAACTGATGACACACGCACATACAAATATATATAGGAGTAGAAGTACGCTTAAAAAATAAATATCAACGGAACAAACTTCAGAAAGGTACCTGAGAATCATTAAAGAACCACCAGGGGGAATAAAACATAACAAAGTTTACTATCAGACTCTCAAGGATTGGGCAAAACGAACATTCAAGTTCACATTAAAATAAATAAAGCCGAAGAAGTAGCCACATAGAATAATGTCCCATCACAACGTGATTTCTTTCTAAAGAGTAAAAAGATTGGACACATTCACATGTATCCAATCATCTCTTTGTATTGGCACTCCCAGTTGTGCACTACCTCTTTTACAAGAACACAATTGTGTGAGCCGTTCAAAAGAATACACTAAGATTGAACATTAACATATGGCAATAACATTATTCAAGCTCATGTATCACACTAATTAAATGCATGCAGCGAGAGCACTTCAAAATGAAAACAAGATGAAGTATCAAAGATCAAACTTACAGTTGCACCTTCATATGTCTGGTCAGATCCACCCTTTTTAGCATTAGGAATGACAAGAACCTTCTGTTTTGCCTTCCTAAGAAGTTGAGAAAGCACCTGCAAAAAGATCAAATAATGCCTTAGTAATCACTTTAAAAAAACACAGAAAAAAAACAAGTTTTGAGGCCACATATTTCCAATTAACCTTAATGCTTTGCCCTCTTGATAGGAGAAACGATACTAGAACACCTGTTACACGAGCCATCTCCACATAATTATAGATAAACATCAGTTTATCAAGCAGGCGCTGAGGAAGGTAAGCATCCCGAAAACCATATGATGTAGTAAACTCAACTCTTTACTTAATGAAATCAAGTTTTTTCAGAAAGCAAAATTACATACCTAAATGGTAGATCTATAAAAGTGTGTTTTGAGGAACAATATACATAATTTTGTTCGAGAACAGGGTAATACAAGACTGGAAGATGGGAAATCAAAAACAGAAGCCATACCTGGACAAATTGCATTCACAAATCCGCCATTGTTGCAGACCTGGACGAGTGGACAGGATTAAGCATTCATAAATCCTCCATTCACAAATCCGACATTCACAAATCAAAAACAGAATCCATACCGAGAGATCCAGCAATGGGTGAGCCAAAGAGGGCGGAGGCGCCATCGGAAAGTCACCAGCAAGCATTAGACCGGAATAGGAACCTTCGAACAGCTTAAGCTTTTCGTAGAGAGAGAAATCGCAGGGACAATGATTGAGGTTACAGATCTGAAGCCAACCACACCGGATCTAGAAGTTTAAGGGTAGAGGAGCGTTACCAACTAGGCAGCTCCACCTTTGGTGGTCGGACGGCCCGAGGATCTGGTGAAGAAATCACAGAGCAGAAGGAGGTTTTTGATGTGTTTTCTCAGGTTTGACGAGACTATGGGGCGATTTGTGGCTTTGAGCGGTAAGGGAGGAAGGAAGTAGACCAATGGGGAGGTAGGGGGCAATGTGGTCGCCGGAAAACACTAAGGAGGCGGCGCACCCAACGGCTGCAGTTCTCCGCCATTTTCTTCATCTTATGAAGGCGGTGCTCCATCCGGGCTCTGCCAAATTGGATTCTTTTTGGGAGGAAGAGAGGAGGGCGAAGTGGCTAGGACAAGAGAGTGGACGAGAGACGGGGAGTATGGGAGATCTGAAATCTTTGGGGTAGAGAGAGATCTGGAATGAAGAGGGAGGGGAGAGAGGTGATGAAGAGAATGAGTGAAAAGAGGGGATGTCAAAGTGAACTAGGGTTATACCGCGCTCCTTGAATTTGATAAATGTTATACCGCGCTCCACTTTTTTTAATTTTAAAGCCCGGGAACTTTAAAATTAATTGGGCGCTAAAAACAATTTCGACGGTGGGCATGAACTTCTTTTTCTTTTCCATCACAGTTTACATCTACATAATGAAACCATCAATACAACTATTTATCATTAAATATATACTTCAGATAAGTTTTTATCATATTTAATTAGATATTATATGTTTTTATAAGATTTTACCCAACATCATTAAAATAGTTCAGTACTCGTACCTTATACGAATTTTTTAAATATCAATATTAATATTTACGGGTTTGGTATAAAAAAATCATATAAAAAAGTTTGTAATTGCATAATATTCATACAAGAATTTATTTCTTAAAATAAGTTTTTCAAATCTTATTGAATAGCGTTACTTTTTTTCTCATTACAAACTTAGTTGTATAAAATTCATGTATAAAGTTTGGACTTACTTATAAAACATTTTCCTCAAAACATAACCTTATAGTAGTATAAATGTATAATAAGAATTTATTACTAATTAGTATAAGGTTTTATTAGCTACTTATATTAGTTTTCCTCAAAACATAACCTTATAGTATTATAATAAGAATTTATTACTTAGTATAAGGTTTTACTAGCTACTTATATGAGTTTTCGACAAAACATAACATTATAGTATTAGAATAAGAATTTATTACTTAGTATAAGGTTTTATTAGCTACTTATATGAGTTTTCCTCAAAACATAACCTTATAGTATTATAATAAGAATTTATTACTTAGTATAAGGTTTTATTAGTTAATTATATGAGTTTTCCTCAAAACATAACCATATAGTATTATAATAAGAATTTATTACTTTGTATAAGGGTTTATTAGCTACTTATACGAGTTTTCCACAAAACACAACATTATAGTATTAGAATAAGAATTTATTACTTAGTATAAGTTTTTATTAGGTACTTATATGTGTTTTCCTCAAAACATAACCTTATAGTATTATAATAAGAATTTATTACATAGTATAAGTTTTTATTAGCTACTTATATGAGTTTTCCACAAAACATAACATTATTGTATTAGAATAAGAATTTATTACTTAATTTGTATAAGGTTTTATTAGCTACTCATATGAGTTTTCCACAAAACATAACATTATAGAATGAGAATAACAACTTATTACTTAGTATGAGGTTTTGTTAGCTACTTATATGAGTTTTACTCAAAACCTAACCATATAGTATTATAATAAGAATTTACTACTTAGGATAAGGTTTTATTAGCTATTTATATGAGTTTTACTCAAAATATACTCTTGAAGTATTCTAATAAGAATTTATTAGTTAATATAAGGTTTTGTTAGCTACTTATATGAGTCTTCCTGAAAACATAACCTTATAGTATTATAATAAGAATTTATTACTTAGTATAAGGTTTTATTTGCTACTTATAAGAGTTATCCACAAAACATAACATTATAGTATTAGAATACGAATTTATTACTTTGTATAAGGTTTTATTAGCTACTCATATGAGTTTTACTCAAAACATAACATTATAGTATTATAATAAGAATTTATTACTTAGTATAAGGTTATATTAGCTACTTATATGAGTTTTCCACAAAACATAACCTTATAGTATTCGAATAAGAATTTATTACTTTGTATAAGGTTTTATTAGTTACTTAAATGAGGTTTCCTCAAAACATAACCTTATAGTATTATAATAAGAATTTATTACTTAGTATAAAGTTTTATTAGCTACTTAAATGAGTTTTACTCAAAACATAACATTATAGTATTAGAATAAGAATTTAGTACTTTGTATAAGGTTTTATTTGCTAATTATATGAGTTTTCCTCAAAACATAACCTTATAGTATTATAATAAGAATTTATTACTTAGTATAAGGTTTTATTAGCTACTTATATGAGTTTTTCTCAAAAAATAACCTTATAGTATTATAATAAGAATTTACTACTTAGTATAAGGTTTTATTAGCTATTTATATGAGTTTTACTCAAAACATACTCTTGCAGTATTCTAATAAGAATTTATTAGTTAATATAAGGTTTTAATAGCTACTTATATGAGTTTTCCACAAAACATAACATTATAGTATTAGAATAAGAATTTATTACTTAATTTGTTGTATAAGGTGTTATTAGCTACTCATATGAGTTTTCCACAAAACATAACATTATAGTATTAGAATAAGAACTTATTACTTAGTATGAGGTTTTATTAGCTACTTATATGAGTTTTACTCAAAACCTAACCTTGTAGTATTATAATAAAAAATTACTACTTAGTATAAGGTTTTATTAGCTATTTATATGAGTTTTGCTCAAAACATACTCTTGCAGTATTCTAATAAGAATTTATTAGTTAACATAAGGTTTTGTTAGCTACTTATATGAGTTTTCCTGAAAACATAACCTTATAGTATTATAATAAGAATTTATTACTTAGTATAAGGTTTTATTTGCTACTTATACAAGTTTTCACAAAACATAACATTATAGTATTAGAATAAGAATTTATGACTTTGTATAAGGTTTTATTAGCTACTCATATGAGTTTTACTCAAAACATAACCTTATAGTATTATAATAAGGATTTATTTCTTAGTATAAGGTTTTATTAGCTACTTATATGAGTTTTCCACAAAACATATAACCTTATAGTATTAGAATAAGAATTTATTACTTTGTATAAGGTTTTATTAGCTACTTATATTAGTTTTCTTCAAAACATAACCTTATAGTATTATAATAAGAATTTATTACTTAGTATAAGGTTTTACTAGCTACTTATATGAGTTTTCGACAAAACATAACATTATAGTATTAGAATAAGAATTTATTACTTAGTATAAGGTTTTATTAGCTACTTATATGAGTTTTCCTCAAAACATAACCTTATAGTATTATAATAAGAATTTATTACTTAGTATAAGGTTTTATTAACTACTTATATGAGTTTTCCTCAAAACATAACCTTATAGTATTATAATAAGAATTTACTACTTAGTATAAGGTTTTATTAGCTATTTATATGAGTTTTACTCAAAACATACTCTTGCAGTATTCTAATTAGAATTTATTAGTTAATATAAGGTTTTATTAGCTACTTATATGAGTTTTCCTGAAAACATAACCTTATAGTATTATAATAAGAATTTATTACTTAGTATAAGGTTTTATAAGCTACTTTTATGAGTTTTCCTCAAAACATAACCTTATAGGATTATAATAAGAATATTTTACTTAGTATAAGATTTTATTTGTTAATTATATGAGTTTTCTTCAAAACGTAACCTTATAGTATTATAATAAGAATTTATTACTTAGTATAATGTTTTATTAGTTAATTATATGAGTTTTCCTCAAAACATAACCCTATAGTATTCTAATAAGAATTTATTACTTAGTATAAGGTTTTATTCAACACTTATTAGTAACTTATATGAGTTTTCCTCAAAACATAAACTTATTGTATTCTAGTAAGAATTTATTAGTTAATATATGGTTTTATTAAACATTTATTTGTCACTTATATCTGTTTTCCTCAAAACATGCTCATATAATATTCTAATAAGAATTTTTTACTCAATATAAGGTTTTATTAAACATTTAGTAGTCAATTATATGAGTTTTTCTCAAAACATACCATTATATATAATATTCTCATAAGAATTTATTAATTAGTTAATATATGTTTTTTTCAAACTTATAATTTATATAAAAAAGTTATCATAGTCATATTTGGGCCCGTCAATGGGCCAATCGGGGAAAGTATAGTCATATTTGGGTCCATAATAAAGTAAAGCGCATTTGAGCTCAACCGTAATAGCCACGGATTTAGCCACGGACCAAGTCGTTGCTAAATACACATTTCATTCTACGGGCTAATAAGGTAATTGGGCCGATCATTTCTAATGGGCTATTGATCCATGTCGAGCCCCTAACATTTGTTCTTCTTTGTTGGCGATGGATTCAGCTACGATTCAAGCCCACTCACCCCATGTCCGACCCGCCTACAATAACCGATCCAAGCCCACTCACCTCGTGTCCATTCCATCGTCGGATTTCCGATGGTGAATAGCCACGGATTTAGCCACGAGGTTGATGTATTTGCCAAATCAGCATAGAATACAGCCACGAAATAAGCATTCGTAGCTAATTTCGTGGCTAATTACCACTATCATCCACTTCTTCAGCCACGAAATCAGCCACGGACATTGTGTTCGTTGCTATTAGCAACAAATTTGGTGATGTGGCATTCTTGGGTGAACACCAGTCACAAAATTAGCCACGGTCAAGAACATTCGTGGCCAATGTCATTGCTATTGGCAACCAAAATAGCGTCGACTGATATTCGTGGCTAAAAATTCATAGCTATTTCCTGCGTTTTTAGTAGTGTCTCCTGAGGTGATTGGATTTTTTCTCACTCATTAAATTTTCCATATTTTTCAAACATTTTCCTACCAAACTCCAATAATGATAACAACAACAACACAAACACCATATAACATCTCCATAATGTAACATCATTCTGAACATAATCCCCGGATAAGGTAAAGAATGGCAATATTTAGAACATGTGGAGCATAATTGAAATAAGGCATAATATGGCTTTGTGTAATGCATAAGCATAAGTAAGGCTAGGATTATCAAAATATATGACCATATATGGAAATATAAAGTCCTCCATCCTCTTATCATGCAACATGTTAAAAGCAACTTCAAATTTTACCTCTTTTCATGGTTTTCATCAAAATATGCACTTCATTGTGACTTCCCTTTACTAGGCAATTTCATGCTATATCTCTAATGAATCCAATTTTGCATCGTCGAGTTCAATATTAAACTTCCATGACATTAATCAGAATTTTCAATGGGGGTGATTTTTCTCAAACTTTTGGAAAATATGCATGTAAGCACATAAATCAATAATGAATTCCAAAATAGCAATGTGTAAACAATTCAAGAAACAATGCACAAATAATGTCAACTATGGAAAATATGCATAAAGTAAGCCCTTCCCCCACCCCATACTTAAACATTACAGTGTCCTCACTGTATAAAAACAAGGGTAAAGAAATAAACTCACTAGACAGGTGTGCAGGGCCTCTCAATTTCGAATGAAAGAATCGCCTGGGCCGAGTCTGAATATAGCTTGCTTCTATCCATGGACCTGAAAAGTGTAGAAGACATATACCCACAATAGAAAAAACTAAAAATGTTCAAAACCAAAAACAAACAAAACAATGTCCAAAAAGTCCTAAAAAGTAAATGTCTATGTACAAGCTCTAGATTTTATAGTCGCTAGGCCGACTTTCTCTTTAGCTCAAGGTGGCATTGGCAGGGCCCATGTAGCTTGGCCTTCAAATAGGACTACATTCTTGTCTATCAGCTGTAGTCCTCTAGAATGGATCTTGTTCACCACAAAAGGTCCCATCCTCTTCTTGTTGAATTTGTTAGGGAACCAATGATCTTTTGATTTGGAGACATATAGAGCTTGTCTCCAACTTCATACTCTTTAGGCTCATCATTGGATACCTTACATTAGCGCACATACCAAGGCAAAGCTCTCCCATGTATAGGTAGATCTTTAATGGAAATAGGAGAAGAAAGATCCATACATTGGCTTACCGTCGCAGAAACAGAATCGGGGACCACGGTGTTTGGTCGATCTCGAGTAGCTGTACTCGATCTCGACGAATTTTCAGCTTCTGGTGGTGGACTGCTCGAGGATGCAGGAGCTGGTGGGGCCACAGTGTTGTTGGCCATATCAGCTTAGCATCTACAGGCTCTAGGGCACCTATCTTAATCTTGGACCAAATTGTTAAAGGCATTATACTCACACTGGCTCCAAGATCACATAAAGCATTAAATTTATATTGACCAAATCCAATGGTTATAGCAAACTTACCCGGATCTGGCCTCTTCTCAAGTATGTCCAAATGGCTGCACTCCTCTGTAATCTCAGCCATTGATCGTTTTTTGCGCAGAATCTCCTTCAGGAACTTGACATAGGATGGCATTTCATCGAGAGCTTCTGTGAAGGGTATGGTGACGTTGAGCTTCTGAAGCATCTTCATGAAGCGCTGAAACTTCTTCTCTGCTGGGTCCTTTGGAGATTATTTTCGGGAAAGGCAGCTTCTTTTTCTGATTCGGAGCCAGAACAGATGTCGGAGGTGCAATAGTCTTCTCGATCTCGACTTGATCTTCCTCGATCTCGACCAAGTTCTTCTCGATCTCGACCAGTTTCTGCGGTGTCGAGTTGCTGTGTTGTGCAGACGAAGGCTGGCCTATTCTGTCATCGATATCGAGAAGACCTTCCTCGATATCGAGTTGCTGTTCTCCTTGCTGCTTTCCGACCTCTGGCTCTTGTAGCTGATGGCCGCTTCTGAGTTTTACAGCAGCGATGTGTCTGGTCTTTCCCTTAGGATTTGGTTCTGAAGATCCAGGGAGTGAACCTGACTGTCTGGGGATTCCTGCTGCTAGCTTGCCAATATGTGTATCAACTGATTTCCGCCATATATCAATTTCCCCAAGCCTAGAGTTGACACCTTGCATCTGAGTGTAGACGGAGTTGAAGGACTGCTTAGTTTCTGAATGATTCCTCCATATTTCCTCCACGACTGTCTGTAGATCATCCTTTTTCTGGTCCCTTTCCAGATGTCCTGGAGCTCTGTAGGGTGGGGGGTTCCTAGGGGCACCCTGGTTCCATTGTGGTTACTGAAACCTTTGGTCCCCCATATAGCGATTGGGACCCCCTGCGTAAGCTACCTCTTCGTGGTGTTCTGCCAGACTTGCTCTGTGTGGGCACTCAGTAGTGGTGTGCCGCTGTGATCCACATTCAATGCAAGGTTGGTTGACAGAAAGATACTTTACTTGCTTAAGGAGCTTCTTGTTCTGATCTCTGTAGTACTGCTCCCTTACATCAGGATCAAGCTCTTTAGGAGGCTCATAGAGGGGCATGGATGGTGCTGGCCTGTCGTAGGGGTTCTCTTCATAGTTTGCAATAGACCCATACTTGTTGTCATAGTTAGTGAGCTTGTCGAGCACACCCCATGCGTCAATTGGTGGCATCGTCAGATACTCATAGCGAGTATACTGGTTGATCCTGTCCTTAGTGACTTGGTCAAGAGAGGTGAAGAAGATCTCCTGAATGAGGTAAGGTGGATGTCCATGAGTAGGGCAAGATCGCATCAGTTCTTTATATCATTCCCATGCCTTTGCTAGCGGCTCCCCAGACTTCTGTTTGAAAGCTGTAATCTTCTAGCGGAGGAGTGTTGTCTTGGCATGAGGGAAGAATTTGTTGAGGAATTCTTGTTCTAGTTGAGCCCATGTCGCGAGGGATCGTGGTTTCATCCCTTCAAGCCACTTCAGTGCAGGTCCAGCGAGAGACCAGCGAAAAGCCTTCATCTTGACATATTCCAGAGTTGTACCTTCAGCAAGAGTACGGCACATGTCAGTAAAGTTGGTAATATGACGCAGAGGGCATTCATTAAATCTACCATGAAAAGCATGATTTTTAATTTCAATAAGGAATTGAGTGCGAATTTCATAGATGTTTTCAGGGATTAGAATGGCCGATTCAGGCACGACGAGAGTCGGGTGCATATAATCCTCTATAGTGGTTGGGTATAGGGCAAGCTCAGCTTCTGCTTGCCTCGCACGCTCAGCTTCCTGTTGCCTGCCTGCTCTCTTAGTGGCAAGAGCAGCATCCCTAGCGGCTAGATCCCTCGTAAGCCTCTCAATCAGATGTTCCTTTGTCTCTGCAGCTGCCATGGCTCTTTTAAGTTTAGCTTGGATGTGTATAAGGTGCTCCGGTTCGTCTAAGGCGTCAAACTCAGGTGTTCGACCAGAACGGCGCATATACCTACAAAGTAACTCAAGAGAGAAGTGAGAACTGACTACCTAAGGCGCGAATGATTGCTTCCCCGGCAACGGCGCCAATTTGACGAGATGGTTTCTCGACCAAATAATTTTATAGTCAAGACCCCCGCTATAGTATAGGGGAGTCAGGTTCGTCCTCAGGAGAGAAGTCAGCGGTTCTAGGTTTAGTGTGTTTTGGGGTTCAGGGATAGCGGGAAGAGGTGATGAGGGTGACTTTCAACACAGAATAGAGGGGTCAATGTCGAGGGATGGAAGGGGAATGGTGGTTTGATATCGAGTAGAGTATGTGCCGAATAAAAATAATAAAATAAAACAAATAAAGATGCAAACTTCCAAGGTTAGGGATCACCACAACAATAAACATATGCGCAGATCATAAATCACATTAAGATGCATGCTTTATATCAAAGAATAGACTTTCGCAAATTCCGACAATTTAGGTGATAGAGACTCTCGCATAAAACCCTAATTTGTTTCTACCTTTTCTTAATTAGGATTAGTTGGCTCTCGCAAATAAACCCTAATTACTATCCAATTTATAATAAGATCACTTTCGCTTCAATATCATGAATAAGGAATTTCCTCAACTCTCGCAAAGGATTAAGCACATAGGTAGATGATGATAAAGACATATAAATTCATGGATTTATAAATCAAAAACACATATCTATGTTGGGATCACCCCAACCCTAGAAGAAGGAAATTAGAAACAAACCATAATAAAAGAAATTAACTTTAACATAAAATAAACTAAAACTTACAACCGTTCGTCTCCTTCCTCCTCTCTCTCTCTCTCTCTCTCTCTCTCTCTCTCTCTCTCTCTCTCTCTCTCTCTCTCTCTCTCTCTCTCTCTCCTCTCTCGCCTCTCTCCTTGCGTCCTAAGACGACTTTGCTTGAATCTATGAAAATCAGCCCCCTAAGACTTTATTTATAGCCTTCATTCCCTAGCTATTCTAGGTAAGAAAGTCTATCTAAATCTAATTATCTAAAGGCTTAAAGATAAATAAATGGAAATAAAGGAATTAAATCCAAATAGGAAATTATATCTAAAATAGGTAAATCTTGCATGTGTTGATAGGTCTTGATAGATGTTGATAGATCTCGGCCAAACTCGGATTACTTCAGCTCCAAGGATTCCCAAAACGCATAGGACAGCAAACCGCGTAACGCGGCTCCGGGATACGGCTCCTCGAGATCGAGTAGGCCTACTCGAGATCGAGTAACGTGGTCGTCGACTATGGCTCGGCTGGGCATCTCGGGTAGCTGGTGCTCGATCCGGCTCGGTCAGGTACTGTTGGGTTGTCGAGATCGAGGAAGTTCCTCGAGATCGAGTAAGGGTGATGCTCGGCGTCTTCAGTCCTTGGCTTCTCGACTTAGCACAGCTCCTCGACTCCGGACATGGCATCAGGGGTTGGTCGATCTCGGCTAGTTTACTCGAGATCGAGTAAGGCTCCGGAGTCGGGTTGATCTGGCTCTCATCTTCTCGACCACGCTCTGCTCGACCAGGTGTGCTCGGGCAACTTTTGTCGAGATCGAGTAAAGGAGCTCGAGATCGAGTAAAGTTGGGCTCCGACTTTCTGCTCTATTCTTAAAACGCACTTTCCCGATTCCTCGTTCGTCGGATTGACGCATATGACCATGGGTTGGAAAGCTCTTTTCGAGGGCTACGACTCTCATGAAGACATCAAAGTTTGATTCAGAATGAAGAATGGTGAAAAATGGCCTTTTCTCCAGCTGCACCATTCTTAGCTTCTCATTAGTTTCCTTTAAGCTCCAAAGTGCGTCCGATTTCTGCGAAATATAACAAAAACTTGTGTAGACCTCCATATATTGCAAATAAACATAAACTACACAAATTATGTATTATTCTAACCCAAATGCATGCAATGTATGCAGAAAAGGATATAAAAGTTACTGTAAAACATGGCAGATTCAGCTCACAACAGTGAACCTATGCTGCAAAATTGAGAGAAAAAAAAAATTTCCAAGCAATTGATCCATATCTAATAAGAACACACAAGAGATCAAAACGAAATCGAATCCCCTCATAACCGCATGCAATCAGAGAAAACATCAAGGGAATCATGTAGAAGAGAAAGATGACCTGATGAAGAAGAAGACCTTCTCGATTGGGCAAACAGTATGGCTTCAACCACAAAAAAAAAAGCAGCAGCATATATGATTTCAAAAAAAACAGTAGCCTGCAATTTCGATCGATTCTAGTTATACGAACATGAATCATGCTGTTACGTATCCGATTTAACAAATTCAAAGGCAATTTGAGCCTAAAGCTCTTATACCAATGTTAGAATTTGAGATATATACGGATTACCTCGAATAGCAGAAGCGGAATCTGGATCGTCTTGCCTTCAAATTTGATCACCGGATAGATCTCCATAGCCCTAAACATCGTTAGAGATTTAGGAGCAATGGAGAACATACGATTCACAACCTACAAACCATGGGAGAGCGTTGGAGAAGAAAGGAGACTCTCTCCACTGATGAGTGTTCTATGTGGCCGGGTTTCTTTCCTGAGTGGAAAGTCTGACGAACAAACTCTCTAGGGTTTCAGTCAATGACCAACTTCTCAGGAGAAGCGTCTCTTCTCCTTATCGGAATAAGATAACTTATCTCTTATTTTATTAGATAAATATATAACAAATATATATTATCTATTCTAGTATTAATTCTTAACGAATAAGAGTTAATTCGCTAAGTACATAAATGAGGGTATTTATCTTTTGGACATATATATAAAATAATGTCTGAATTACAAAATAATTCTAACATGATTGACAATTAGGGTCATTTGGTATCCGTATATGTATTACAGGTATGGTATTTATATCACTCATACGAAGAATCTGACTTTAGCTGTGCAATGTGTTGTGTTAACTTTGTATTTGTTGAATTACTGCTTCGATTGGATGAATTGAGAAAAGAAATAAGGAGAGGGAAGAAGAAAGCGTTTGGGCCAGGACAACTCCATTAAAGAGCTTTTCGGAGCTCAGATGAAGCGTGTAATTTTGTTTCATCCCATCTGATTTACAATGGGCCTATAACACCCCTTATTTATATTACAGGATTGGACTTAACAATTAAACTAGCCCGAATGTCTAACGAATTCTGAAAACGGAAAAACAGATTGAATACACTTTACATATGTTGTATTACTGCCATGTTTTTTTTTTTATAAACCTGCGTTCATCTTTTCGTTTGTGCAACTCGATGCCCTAAACAAACTTGGTATGCACACTTTGTCTGCTTAATATACATTCCGTTTGCTAGTTCGAACTGTTCGATACTTCGATCATGATTGCTGAAACGATTCAAGGATACTTTCTGGAAAAGCTACATTTAACTAGTGTTATAATCTGTTTAATCTTTTCGCTAAGAAATAAAAGATATGAGGATATGTTGTTGGAAAAAATGTTTTAAAATTATTTATTTATTATTTAAGTAATTTTTCTCAACTACTCGCTACTTCTCCCCAAGTTTCTCCCTGATGGTTATTTTTTAATATATATATGGTGGCTATTGGGTTTTGGGAAAGGAGGAGAGAACGTCGGTTTCTGCTACTCATTTCTGGTTTCAAACACATGAAAAGACCTAGAGTTCCACCTCGATTGATGGGAGTGCACCTATCGATTGAGGGCAGAGTTAACCCTGGAGTGAGCCGTCTTGTATGATATGCACCGATGTCTAGGCGGTTTTTCGCTCAAGTGCAGTAGATTCATCTACGGCTCTGCAATCCCAATTTTCTCTTTTACATCTCTTTTGGTTTTCTGGCTAAATATTCCAACAATTTTGAGCGAAAAATATATACTTGTTGGCCGGTCTCGCCAGAACAACGAATTGAAGAAGATCTTGCAGTGTCGGGCTACCGTCTACGGACAAGTTCTACACCTTCAATTGGGTTGACGGGTGCAGATGCGGACGTGCGATGATAACCATTGCCTGGTTTGTTTTGATTTGATTAATTAACTGTTTTGTCTGAGATTAATTAATCATATAGATCGATGGAGAAATTTCTTGTGGTTGTGTGCCTTTGCTTGAGTTAATTTCATGAGGTTTGAATTATATGAAAACCTAAACCCTAAATTGAGCATGAAATTTGTAATTTGTGTGTTGTTCAAATTGGGATTAAAAGCTTGGAAACTCTTGATAAAAGGATAGCAGACGGTGGTGCTGGGTAGTTGCAGCGGGGAGGGCAAACCCGATCAGCCCTCCAAGATAGCCTCAACCCAACCGTCGGTACAACTCCCTCTCTGATGTGGAGTTCTTACCTGACTGCTATTCTCCCTTTAACCTTAGACTTGGAGGCGCCTCTGGTACCGGTGAGGTCGTCGATCGATGACCACTTGCAGCCTAGGCATCAGTGGTGCAATCGCCTAAGGGTGAAAGCAAGGGAGGAGTAGCACAGGCGACAGTTGTGGGAGCAAGGGTCTTGGTTGGATTGAGCGATCGGATTGGCACAGATTCCCTACAATTTCTGGATCGATCTGGGCATATGGAACTACTGAATGCTATATATGAGGCTTTGGTTGAGATTTTGATTGTTTAATTGAATCTTCTCGTTACACATAATTCATCATTCATATGTGATATTCGTTTGGGTACGTAATTGGTCGATGCGTTGTACTCTATTGCACCCGGGCCCGGTTAGCACATCAATGCGAGGCAGCTGATCAGGACTCACGTATCCCTCTCTGACATGAACTTCCTCTTCACTCTGGGCTTGGAGGCGCCAATTTGAAGCTGGCCACATAAAGTCGGCGCCACCGCCTATTGAAAGTGGGGGAAGCAAGGGTAAATTATATGTGCTGTCGACTGGGCTGGTTGTGCAAAGAAGGAGACGATGTTCACTGTGGGGGTTTGGCACTTGAGCTATTCCATTTGATGTTTTGGTATGAATTTCAATTCATAAACTTGTCATGTGTTACTGGGCAATTACGTACATGTGATAAGATTCATTGACTCATTTATGAGATTATATGATGCTACTTGTTTTAAACCCATTTTGCTTCCAATCTGTTGATCGATCTTAATTGATTAAAATTCATGGATATTATATGAAAGAACTCTTATGTTCTGTCATCTAATCAATTAGTTTAATTGCAACTTTTTTATTGCAATATTGTATGTGAAGATGACGTACGTGTTTGCCTGGTTCTATATATGCTCGTTTTAGTCATACACTGATATTTACCTTCTCCTATCGAGATCATAAATTATTGGATTAAAAGCAAATGACAGTAGATCAACTGTTGTTGGTAATTGTGATAAGAGGAGAAAGTTTTGAACTCTTGAGTTCTTATATTGATTTCTTCTATCCATGTGTTCCTTTGGTTAATTGTATTGTTACTTTGCATGGAATCTGCTCCTAGTGAACCATGAAGGGAACTAATGTCAATTAAGTGCTTTTAAGACATGTGTTTCTGTATTCGATCTTTAAATGTTTATATATAGAATCTACTCAATTGCATGCCTTTGAGATATATAGCAGGTCTAGCTGATATCGGAGAGCCAAACCTGGTTTGATATATAGCAATATAGCATTCATATATATGTGACTGAAAATTAGGCATATGAGTTGGGTTATTCTTGGGAGCTTGCAAAATATAATTGTGCCTCTTTATTATTGTCATAGTTGCACCAGTACGTTGTATTAGTTGTTGGCAGGTCAAGAAGCTAATTGTTACAAAAAAACTATTGGTTGGCACCCCGCTAATGTAAGTCTAACATTCACATAGGATGTGATTTTGATGTTGCAATTGCAAGGGCAACAAATGCACGCACCATGTAATGAAGAGATCGAAAATGCATTTATATGCATTAATTGGCACTTGGTACACTTTGATATTATGATTTGTGAAATCTAATTTGTTGTTTCTGAGCTTACAGGCCCATCGGTATTGGTGCATTGGAAAAATGGGCATATGCTTCCAAACCTGATGATGGATATTACATCTTATAGTTGATGACGTTGGGTTATAATTAAATGGAGGAGCTAGCTAACTTATGAAAGTTTGATTTTGCAGGCTTGTGTTGCTCACTCTATCATGTATGTGTGAAAACGATGTGAATCTCAATAGAGATATTTTGAGGTTGGAGAGGCTTTTAGCCGACTTTCTGACGCAAAGTTGTGAAGGAAGTTAGTCCTTGACACAACATGTGAATTGTGGGGGAGTTTGGTCCCTGGACACAAATTGGATTGTGGAGGAAATCGGTCCTTGGACGCAATCATGGATATGAGACTATGATGCCTTATCGGGTAACTCGTTTTGGATACCCAACCAGAAATTCCAGAAATGGTAAATTCCTGGTTCAATGTGGTCAAACGAAGGTACGAGTGATATCCGATGTTGATAAAGTCTCGTTTATGTTGTCAGTTGGAAGGTTGAGACAATTGGTCTCTTAATGACTTATTCCTGTATGGGGGTGTGAGACAACACACACTTGATGAGTCACCTAAGTGAGTGTTAAGGTTGGGCCGCCTACTAGAGGAGTCCTTGGCAAGCTCCCTAGGACACTCATGACGCAGGGTCGAAGCGCAGGGCCTTATGACACGCTTGATAGATCGCGGAACTCATGGTCGATTTTCTTGGTTGGTGTTGATTCAAGTCGTAAGACATCAACACTAGTTATTTCAACAAATAATTTTAAACCATGTGGGGGATTGTTGGAAAAAATGTTTTAAAATTATTTATTTATTATTTAAGTAATTTTTCTCAACTACTCGCTACTTCTCCCCAAGTTTCTCCCTGATGGTTATTTTTTAATATATATGGTGGTTATTGGGTTTTGGGAAAGGAGGAGAGAACGTCGGTTTCTGCTACTCATTTCTGATTTCAAACACATGAAAAGACCTAGAGTCCCACCTCGATTGATGGGAGTGCACCTATCGATTGAGGGCAGAGTTAACCCTGGAGTGAGCCGTCTTGTATGATATGCACCGATGTCTAGGCGGTTTTTCGCTCAAGTGCAGTAGATTCATCTACGGCTCTGCAATCCCAATTTTCTCTTTTACATCTCTTTTGGTTTTCTGGCTAAATATTCCAACATATGTTTCCCACCCTTAGATGCTTAATAGCTTAGAATATTAATTACTTCATCATCATCAATGGAACCCTTCTTGAACTTCTTATAAGAAATCTATATTCCCGAGCCAACTCCTCGTTGTCTTCTGTATATTGATCGATCGAGCTGGCCGTCTCTAGCTGCTTTGCGGTTTTCTTACTCATGGTTGCAATGCAAGGATTTGGCTTTGCCTTCTTCTTGGGTTTTTGCTTAGCTTCTTTTTGCTCTTGCTCTTCTTTCTTTGTTGTCTTTTGCATCTCGCCAAGTTTATCTCTGCAGAGGAAGCCTCACTTATTTCTCATTTAAGGATATCGATTATCATTCATAAACTAACACAAATTAGATTAAGTAGATTCAAGGTTAATTTCATACTTGAAGTTAAATCTCCTCCAATTGAACATCTATTGATTACTAATAAGAAACCTTTGATCGAGAGTCTACAATTCCTTACGGGTCTAAAAATAAATTCAGAGTGATTAATGGGGTAGGTTAGCAAACGTGGTTGATAAGCAGATTGTGGATGAAAAATCATCACTCAAATTACGCACCCCCAAGCGCACATGCCCAACCAAGTCGAGCATACAAGTCGAGTGAGGTTCCATCCTAAAAGCTTAGGTAAGGTAACCCACCGGCTTATATGTAAGGGTTGGATTCACGTTCTAATCAATGTAGGATAACCACAAAATGGCCAAATCATATTTCTCCACACCATTATTGGTCACATACACTTAAAACGGTTTTCACCAACAAAAACAGTGGAGACAGAGCGGGGGAAATGAGTAGTACTCGTGCCTCATTTTCTGCCCTAGCTGGTGGATTTCGATCCACCCTAATTATTGATGAGCTTCTCAAAGAGATATATATTGTCTGTTGTCAAATCACACACCGCATAATAGGGAGATAGTTACAGCAAAAAGATGGGAAACCTGTTTCTTTCACAATAACGTAATAAATGGAATTGCTATAAAATGATACATTCATTTTGGGAAGTCATAAACACCATACATCCTTGGACTATTTGCCCATTCATTTGTTGAAAACCAGACCTTAAAATCGTCCAAATTAAGCAACGTACAAATAGATTTTCCACATCGATCAGTGTGTACACGTTTGATTCAATATACTTGCTCAACGGAATGTAAGAAGAGGCGCTTGCATCGATTGAATCCACTCGTCCATTGCACATAGCGCATATACAATAGACTTTGGTGCATACGTTTCGTATGTGTTATTCTCGATAATTATAAAGCTAGGATGAATAACGGAAGAACGAGATATGAACCTTTGGCATCAAAGGACGTCACTGATGTTGGCCTTCGTCAACTAAGGGATCGAGCAGGGATCGACTAAAATGCAATACTCCAAGTTCAAAAAACGCATACAATGACACTACTAAACAGTAAAAATGATTGTGGCCTACATTGATGCGGAAAAATCAATTCGAATAAATAAAACACATGAACACATTGACGAGAGATCGACAGAACGAAAACTAGTCCAGATATAATGTAAATCCTAAATTAAAAGTCCGCCACATAATATTCTAATTAATCAACCTAAATATTGTCAAGCTAACAGCGATCAATAAAACAAAAGCTTGCTAAGTTTAATTGGATTGAACAAAGCCTTCCAACAAAGTCTTTAGTACTATTGGCAAAGTCAATACCCGAACCCCTTACGTTTTTCATATGTAGCAACATTGGCATTGCCGCCAATATAGCTACATAGCGAAGGATCGCAATGGGTTCGTTCTTGACTTCTTCTCGTTGATGATCGATCCATCCCTCGACATAATCACACTGCTTAAAACAAAATCAAAACAAACAATCCGAGTTCCCTGGATTATTCTCCTAGCTTCCTGCAATGCCAACAACATGGTAAGTGTAAGATTTCGTCGGTTGAGGCAGTTTCAACTTTCTTAACTTGTTCATATCATTAACTTATGGGACCTATTCGATGTGCAGATCGAAATTTTAGAGAATTAGTACTCTTACCAAGAGTTAAAAGGAGTGCCAATGGAGCTGAATACTCAAGCGCCCTCACAAGCGAGAGCCTCCTTGATCTTCTCCACCGTGCACTTGATGAGATTGTTAACTGTTGCAACGGAACCCAAGGAGAGCTTGGCGGTGGGAACTGAATCAACGAGGATCTGGAATGCAACCGTTATGAGGGAGCCACCTCCAGACCCTACATCCATAAGCCCTGCAGGGCCGGCATTGTGGCCTGCGGGTGGCCCGTCAGGCAGTATAGCGAAGCCTGAAGGCAGCAAGGCCACATAATCCGGATCCCCACCGTTAAGGACCACGTTCATGGCCACCATGTCCACCGGTGCATAGACCACATATGAGCCGGTTATGTCAGTGCAGCTCTCTTGCAGTATCAGCATGTTGCTCTGGCTCGAATTCGCGCTCTGATTCATGAACAAGCTCACACTGAACATCAAGCATTCATGTACAAGATACTTAATTTGTTCAACTGTGATATATATAGATGGATCATAATATACTTACATTGACTCGAAGGAGCGAAACGCAATTTCCAGGATCGCGTCCATTAGCGATGTGTGCCATCTCCTGGACCAGGCCTCCAGTAGACAAGATATCCCACTGGCCACAAAACAAAGAAATTTAACAAAGATAAAATAAACAAGTACTCTAGAATTAACCAAATTAATAACAAGGACACATGAAATGACAAGGGAGTATATAAGATAAGGTGTTTGATATACATGGCTTCTCGAGTTCTCGTCTCTAAGGAAGTCGAAGACTCGTTTGGGAGATATCGGCATCCAGAAGGAGGTAGCCGCACTGAGCACAATGCCGGGTGGCCTTCCGGGGTCATCCACACTCTTCCTTGTCATAACCCTAACATCATCGGCTCCACTGCCGGACAATGTGGTCCAGGTGTGAGCCGTGGAGGCGCCCACACCCGAGCAGAAGCTTATCATCATCCTCTCTGCCAACTTCAGCATGCTCTTTCTTCCTTCAGGACTTGTTATGACTAATTGACAAGTCATCAAATCAATCACGCAAGAAATTAGGTCACAATAGATTGTATTTTTATTGATGTTGAATTGATGCCATGTGTTCATAGGATCATACCACCAGCTTCTCCGGATGGGATGTTGGTGGCTAGCGCACTGGCTAGCCTCTCGCATTGTCGCTCCAGTGTCGCAACCCAACGTTTGGCTCCGAATCCAATGGCCGTGTTCACCAGGGACCGGTATATGCTGTGCACCGCCCGGTCATCTACCTCAACATGCTCCACCCATATGACCTATAAAGTACACAAAACATTATCTTTTTAGTCCTCATCTTTAAAGATAGGGTTTCTTTGACACACGAGCCCTAAAAGATGTCTTGGGAAAATGAACTCATGGATGAATTGGTTTACCTTAGAGTAACCATTGGGAAGCTCATGTATAAGGCAACCAGAAGGCCTTCTTCGGCATCTAGGAATGGGGCTAGGGCGTAAGTTATCCAAGGAAACGTCGACCACTGCCCATGTGCCATTCCCATGTTGCTTGCAGTACCGAACAAAGTAGTTCTCTCGGGTTGGAACCAACGGCGAAGGGACTTGAAATTCAGCTGTCATCTGCAAAATAAAATGTGAGTTTTAAGCTTTTGAGATTCACAAGGGATTCTGAACTTAATTAATGTGTTTGGAAAATGCCACTTAGGAGTTACAGATGATATAGAATCGATCAATTACCACTTGCAAAGCCCCATTGTAGTTTCCAGCAACTCCAGTCGAAAGGACCTCGAGGGTCATTGCTCTTGATACTATTCCAGAGTAAACACTTGACCATTGATTCTGAAAAACAAAGGAATTAAATCTTTAAATTAGTATAAATACAAGGCTTAAAACCCGGAAATTTGGATGGTGAAGTTGAGTTAGTAGCTCACCACATCCATGAGGATTTCAACAAGATTTATGTGGTTCATGATGACAACAGCCTGGTCCCTAGACGCCTCGGATTTCAACCCCAAAGGGGTCGGTCCAATCCCTCTAGGGAAGGTCCGGAAGTACTCCTCTTCACTGAGCAACTCGGTGGAGCTATCCGGGCTAGGGACCCATAAAGGGTCTCGGGCTTGGGCCATCCTAATTAGCTCCTCCATTGCCGCAACTGCCAGCTCGATGATCATGGGCTTGTCTGCTTCAGTGGGGCCAGAGACTGAGTGTAGGATGTCACCTGGACCGGTTCCAAAGATGTCGCCCATCAGACCAGGTTGTGACCCGAAGCCCCTCACCCCTATGTCTAGGGAGCTTGAAGGTGTGTTCGGCATAAGATGTGGGTATGTGCCTAGTGGTTTTCCTACATATTTCGCGGCTATTGCAGATATCCTGTCAATCTGTCCAAGAAAACCGAACCATGAAATTAACGGTACGTCCTATATGTTGGGGAAACATATATACTTATAATGTAAACGATACTCGTAAGGTACGTAGTTGTTAAGTCTTGATAAAGTATATATAGTTGTTAGACAAACTAAATGTGATATACACACAAGTATATAATGTACCTCCTCTCTAAGACGAGCGTTTTCGATCCTCAAATGCTGCTCATCGAACGACATTTCCCCAAGGGCCGCAGGGCCTCCACAATTAGGGCAAGCAGCAGTGCTCAAGGCTTCTTTAAACCTCATATTATCCGCTCGGAGCCTCTCGTTCTCCGACCTCTCGTGCTGAGCCTGTAAACGTTAAATCCACATGCCAAACAAAGAAAGGAATAAAATTTAGCTCCCTATATGTAAACAAATGATAATGATCCATCGCCATTAATCCAAACATACGATTTCATTAGAAACACTTAATCATATCCTTCATGATATGAATAATCCTCAAATAAATACATCATATATATCCCCAAAAATAAAAATCACAAAACACTGATCTATATCATCAATTCCCAAAAAATAATAACCCTAACTAAAAATATATCAATTGACATCTAAAATCTAAATTGCCCTAGCCTAGTAGATCATTGTAAATGTGGACCATTTAATCGCTAATTACACATTTTCAGTGAGTTAATTTCATGTTAACAAGTATTAATTTATTTACACATTTTCACCTTGGTTTGAGTGCGCTTATTTTGGAACCAAAACTTTATCTGAAGAGGCTCCAAACCCAATCTGTGACTCAACTCCTTCCTTTGTTTATCATCCGGGTGAGGGCATTCCTTGAAAAACCTATAATTAAAAATAGAAAAAAAAAATCAAATTAAACATGCAAATTTAAAAGTACATGAATATAAATATATGTATATAATTAGGACTTATAAGGTGGAGTGAAGTACGATTCAAGCTCTTGGATTTGATACTGAGTGTGGCGGTGGTAGCGCTTCTTCTTGTTAGGGCGCTGATTGGGATCGGCCTGATCGTCGCCGGAGAGGCCGTCGAGGTTGTCGGTAGCTGATCGACTGCTCTCGAACTCCTCCGGATCCGCCCTCATCTTGCCTAGATCGGAGTCGGGGGTCTTGTGGACGGCGCCGGCGCCGGTGATGTCGAGGAGTTGGTCGTGGGCGTCGAACAAGTTTGGCTGAAACATCTTCAATTCTCTCTGCTGGATATTAATTCGCCTCGAATCGCTTAGCTGTTCACTGTTTGAAAAAGATAGGGTTGACAGTGTGAAAAGGGGACGTTTGTTTTCTAAAAAAACAAAAAAGATTTAAAACAAGAAATTGACATGAACGAAAAGGAACGACGAGAAGGAAAAAAGAAAAAAGAAAAAAAGAGCGTAACGGCCGGAGGTAATTAATTGGGAGAGATCACGCTCGCTGATTTCTCCGAATCAGCTAGAAAGGGAGGAACGGATCGGAAAATGAAGAAGAGGGCGGCGGGGACTTACTGGGAGGGGATCTGGTGCGGCGGGAGCAGGGTTAGGGCGGAGAGCCCTCGGAGGGAGGGGAGGAGGAAGAGAGAGTGGGAGGTGAAGAGGATGAGGATGAAGGGATGGGAGGGGTGGGAGGTGAAGAGGGAGAGAGTGAGGAGTAATTGCAGAGAGAGGGGAGGAGGGTGGAAGGGCATTTAATGGAGGAGGGGAGGGTGGGAGGAAGAGGAGTTATTGCTATGGAACCTCCTGTAATGGAAATAAATTATTTTAGTATTATTTTAAATAAAATAAAAAAAATGGTGTATGTGTATATGTTTATGTGTGTGGTGTGGTGAAGGTGATGTGTTTTGTAGGAGAAAGGGGGCTTTTGGAGCTTTGACTTTCAACTATCTTTTCTTGAGAACATCAAATTCAAACCCTTGTTTTTTTTTTCGCTTTCTCCTCTGTTGACATTTTGGTAAGAAATGCCTTTGCTAACTGATTTTTAAAATATATATATATATATATATATATATATATATTATAATATTGTAAAAGTAAAGTAAGATTTTGTCTTCTTTATATGAGTTTTAGGATTGAGTTCCGCTTCCATACTGATCGATTAACAACGAAATCGATATCATATTGAATCGTTTTTCATGTGATTAAGCGGATAAAAATTCAATCATTTTTTTTAAATTGACTTGAAATAATAGCACCTATCAGATTAATAATACAATTTTTTTTTAAAAGCCTTAAAATAATACAAACTTTAAAATCAATCCAAAATAATACAAACTATAAACTTCCAACTTAAAATAATACAAACTTTTAACCTTAAATTATGGTAATATTGAAAATAAAATTTTATTTATCAAAACTGTAAAAATATTCCATAATAAAGTTTTATTTATCAAAATTGTAAAAATATTCCATAATAAAATTTTATTTATCAAAACTGTAAAAATAAAATTTTATTTATCAAAACTGTAAAAATCCAGTCTTTGTATTTTGAACGGAAATTTCGCAAGGTACCGCTGAGGTATTGCAATTTTCGCGAGGTATACAACTCTTTTACATAATTCGCGTGGTACTCCTGAGGTTCTAAATGTTTTCGCCTCGCGCCCTTCCCTTGCTAAACTTAACAGATCTTGGTAACGTCGTTAATTTTGAAAAAAGAAAGAAAGAACGGACAAAAGAAGGAAGCGAAGAGAGAGATCACGATGCTCGCACTAGAGAGATTTCACGAAGCTCGCGAGAGACAGCACTAAGGCCCGTCGCCAGGTAGGAGCTATGGCGCCGGTGAGAACGCTGCTTGTCAGAGGTGCTGCTGCTACAGTGCTACGCCAGGTCGGAGCCGACAGGTCACAAGGAGGACAAGGCTCGACTGTAGGTAACTCGCACCGACGTCGGTTCTGACGAGGGACTGGTGGCGGCTATGATGGGCTCGACGGTGGGCGACAATAGGTACTTTTTAACTCCTTTTTTCCCCTTTTGCGAATATTAGGGTTTAGGTATCATGAATTTTTTTGCGAAATATTGTGTGGATTGTTGTACTACCTTGATGATTTGGTGTTGTTTAGGGGGATTTTGGCTCTGTTTGGGGTCAATTTTTGTTATGTGACCATAAATTGGGTTTGTGTAAAATTGTCGAGCTTTGGAATACACACTGTCGAGACCTTTGGACAGTAAAGGGGTCAAAGGTTTGGTAATTTTAAAGCTTTCAATCATTGGGAGGTGTTGCAAAAATAAAAGGGTTAAAGGATTCGATTCAAATACAGTAAAGAAGAGAAATCATACTTTGCTTTGTTTTATCCTCTCTTTCTTGGTATAAAATATCTTTAGTGTTTGGCTCCTTGAATGATTAGTGTCAGATGAACATAGAGTGCAATGAGTCGAGCATGTAGGCGATAGTGTCTAAAGGAGGAAGGAAATCCTTTTAGTGATGATTTTTTTCGCATCACTTAAATCCCTCCAGATTGTGCAGCTGCAGATGCTTAATAAGCTTAAAGCTAAGAAGCAGAAGCTCAGTAATAAAATGAAACCAGTCAAGATTTATAAGAGGATTTCCCTTGTGATCTTTGCAGCATGATTCGTAAGGGTGATAGTTTTCTCAGTGGTTGTTGCTGCTAATTGCATCCCCGCCTTTGGTGACCACTCTTGCTGCTGCAATGTCTGCTCCAATGGGGGGTATTTGGAAATGGTTGAATTTCTCGTGGAAGGAGTATGAAAGAGATGCACAATATGAGGTGGTTGATACAATTTGCTTGACATTGGCGGAGTTGGATGGCATCGACTTGTTAGCAAGGAAGTTGGAGATTCAGATTCAGGAGAAGTTTCGCACATCAGTCACATGAAGGGTCTGTTTTTGGTATGAAAAGGAGATGTTTTAGTCTAAAATATGTTCTATTGCTGTTGTAATGTTATTCATGTGTATATATTAATATAGCCTATTAGCTCAAATGGAAGAGCAATGTGCCTAAGCACAAATATGTGGGTTCAAATCCCACGTAGACTATTCATAATCTACATGTTATTTATGCTCCGTGAGGTATGGAAATTAGATAATTTGCAAGAAACTAACACCGAAGTTTTATGCCATCGGTAACATACGTGCTAACTGATAGCAATAACATACGGTCAAAGAAAAGCCTATGTGGGATTCGAACCCACGTATTTGTGCGTGAGCACATTGCTCTCCCATTCGAGCTAATAGGCTAAAATCATTTGATGACCAAAGATATGCCTATTTTTCTTATCAATGAATAAAATTTAAAACTTTCTTTGAACAAGTTTACTAAAAACGATAAAGAAGAACTAATCTTAAAAGACTCCCCCAACTTATCAAACAACCTCAACCTCAAATTCATAATTTCCTTCTAAATTTGCTCCTAAATGAGGCTCATATGCATTTCTTACTTATCAATAATAATGTTGATAGTTAGCTCATTAATAATCTACTAATCTCCCAAAACTCATAGATAGTACATTTCAAGGAGATATTCAACTCTCTCCAAAGCTCACTATTTCTTTCACATCCCTTCTTTTAACCTTAGAATTACCCATCCAAATAATGTGATCAACTGAATTCTCTTTTTAGCAAAGATTCATTAAACAAATCCCAGCACTCATGGAACTCGTTTTTATAAACAGGTCTCTAAATTAGTAAATTTAGATGATTTTACATAAATCTCGAATTTACCGAAATGCACCAAGCCACGAAATCAGCAACAGAAATCTGATAATTTTCAGCAAATTCCAGAAAAATGCATTGATTTGATTAATAGTCGATCAGAAACAGAAATGAAACAGAGGGACATACCGATTTACAGTTATCCGGGTCTTCCAACTCAAATTCAATGTGCTCTCGATGAATATAACGCATTTGTACAACATATCCTATTTGTCATCCTACAAGAAAACCCCAATGCCACATCATAAGACACAAGCTGAAAATTTAGAAACCAAATTTAACCATTTCATTCAAGCCAAGAAACGAAATTTACAGAAATTTAATATTTATAGAAAAATGATATTTATAGAAAAAATGGCATTGCAATTTCAACATAAATGCATCAATTTCAATCTGATATTTACAAGAAAACCCCAGTTTCGAATTGATTTCACCAATTTCACATCACAAGAAAACCCTAAATGCATCAATTTCAACCTAAACCCTAAATTTGACATCACAAAAAACCCCAAATTCTTCAACTTCAACCTAAATCCAAAATTTCTATTGACATCAACTAACCTCATTGCAGAAGCACGTTCTTCTCCTCTACCTCCCGTCGCCGGCCGAGGCAATGGGCCACCGTCTTCGCGGTCAGGCACAACACCTCCCACTTCTCCTCCCATCGTTGATGTTCGAGCACTCGCAGCAGGGGCATTCGAGAGACGGTTGCAACAGGTCCGAGCAGCGGTTCCGAGCAGTAGGGTATGGCGCCTTCGAGCCCAGGTCCGAGCACCGTCTTCGCTCTTTGGAATCGCGTCTCTGTCCGGCAATTTTTTTTTAATTTGCAAACTAACGAGAGAAAGCCAAAACTGTTAAACTTAACCGGAAAGGGCACGAGGCAAAATGTTTTAAAACCTTAGGGGCACCACGCGAAATATGCAAAAAAGTTGTATACCTCGCGAAAATTGCAATACCCCATGGGTACCTCGCAAAATTTCCGTATTTCAAATAGACCAACATTGTTATTTCTTTTAACTTTAGTACAATACACCCCCAATTTTTAAAACTGTGCAAAGTATGACAATTTATGAAGTATTTTTACTAATTTTGATTTATAAAGATATGATTCTAACTATATAAAAGGCGTGTATTATTTAACTTAAAAATGTTTCAAAATTGGTTTTCGAAGACAACTTTTAACCGCAACATAAACCAAAAAATTGGATAAAGGGGGGAAATTGAGATGGAGTAGACCACTCAAAGAATCTTGTAAGATTAATTTAAATGGCTCCAGAATTCCTTTTTGGGAGGCAGCTGATGACTTCATCATGAGAGGCCATTACAGGTTGGTGATAAAGTGTGGTTGGACCTAGTTTGGTCACAATTCAGTCACTGGAGCTAATCTCAACACCACAGTGCCTCGGTGCTCAATCTTCGATCTCCCAAGGGTTGTTGCCTAACACCTACATACTTTATGTGTCATGGAATCTAATGTTAATTGCTTCGGTATGTCAAGCACCTCGATCGGTGAACCAGTGTCTTGGAGCTTAATGTCCATTGTCCCAAGGGATATTGCCTAACTCGGTATTCCAATATTGTAGCATTTTGAAGGCAAATGAGCTTTGCTATTCCAAAATTGCGATTGAGGGAGATAGCTAGATTATCATCAACAACATTTGGAGAGTGTGGATAGGAGATGTTCATCGGAAATAGAGATGTTAACTTCCAACATCCATCTTCTCCTTCAGCATTTTGAGGTAGTGCATTTCATCAACGTACGTATTTAACAAGATCAACACTGTTGCACACAATATTGCTGAGCTTCTACATTCGCATGTGGCCCATCGGGATCTTCACTCTGATTCAAAACTTTGTATTCTCATTTATAAAGATGTTATGGGTGGTGGTATCTAATCAATTTCCACCCAAATCTTTATCTTATTATAAAAAAAAGGATTGAGTTTCATGCGGTGAAAACATCATTGTGAAGTTTCGGGATAGAGTACTTGTTCAACATCAAATTCTGATCATGCACATTTACGTAGTGTTAATATAGGCATTTAGATGAGTTTAGGTAGGGTAAAATGCATGAGTTTAGAGTAGTTTTCATGTTTTTATTATGTTTCAATTAGAGTCGGAATCTACAAGTTTTGTGCATGATTTCAGGTGATTGTGGAAAGGTGGAGCTCAGCTCGTATAAATGATAGAAGATGAGACGGAAATCGGAGACTTGAGCAAGAGAGCCAAAGAGAGGAGCTGAACAAGTGCAAACGAAGGGAACTGTAAAGAACTCGGGCCAAGATTGCATGAAACTCGGCCGAGTCCATTGAAGAGAACCGAGTTGTTGAGTTTGGGAAGAAACTCGGGCCGAAATGCAAGGTAACTCGGCCGAGTTTTCTGAAGGAAACCGAGCTTGTGAATTCAGAGAAACTCGGGTGGAACAAGAAGAAACTCGGCCGAGTTTCATGGCCAACCCGAGTTTTCTTCCATCTTCAAGAAACAGCTGTTACTTTATTTTTATTCTGAATTTTTAATTAGAAAAGGACATGAAACGTTAGGAGGACGGGGGTGTTTTTGGTTTTCTGGGAATCGAACAGAAGAACGAACAGAGTTTGTGGTATGGAGTTTCTTTCTTAGTTTTCTATTTGCTCGATTATGAACAATTAAACCTCTTTGCTCGAGGAAATTAATCGAAGCTTCAGGTTTTCTATTTCATTGTGAGATTTCCGTTCTTAATACTCTTCGTTGAATATTATCAATTCTTTGCTTAGATTGTTTAGGGTTTTCATGAATTTTCGTTAGTCTGATCAACTGATGCCTTTTCATGATAATCTATAGCTAGATATAGGTAATTTCTGGTTGAATTATCTATATTATTGTGTAGCAAAGTATAAATATCTGAAACTGGTTGATTTAGGGATTTGTATAGAGAATTGATTTGCAATTGATGCAATAACTGGTTGTGCGTGTCGATTGCCTTTGTTGATTTTCGTTAGACTTCATCGACTATTGAATTGAATCTTGATAGTTTCAAGGTTGTTTGATAATTAGGGTTTTCAGGGTCTGGTTGTCCTGTTAACTAAATTTGATAAGGAATTGGATTCAAAAGACCTAGTCTTTCCACAACAAAGTATTCAAGAGGAAGTTATCTATTTGATTTCGATGATCAATGAACAAACCTGATTGCTGAGATTGATTGACCTGAGCTATTTCTCTCATATTCATTCACTTAATCTGTTTTACTTATTGTTTTGCTTACTATTGTTTCTTAGTTAGTTCAAACCATCAAAATTCCCCCCCCCCCTTTTGTTTCTTGTTCTTGTTGATACATTCTGACTTGCATACGAATCATTGGCTCCATGTGGGATCGACCCGTACTTGCCAAACTACATTAGTTAGGCTAGTCGGATATATTTGATAAGATTTAAGGCGACTAAAAATCCTCTGTCAAATTTGGCGCCGTTGCCGGGGAATGTTCCTTGAATAGGTTCTTGTCGCTGGCCCTTGTCATCCTCCTGGATGAGCCTACTGAGATGATCCGCTACCAAGTTTTCGGCGCCTCTCTTGTCCTTGATCTCGATGTTGAACTCGCTCAATAGCAAAATCCACCTGATCAACCTTGGCTTCGCCTCCTTCTTCGTCAATAGATAACGAACAGCTGCATGATCTGTATACACTATCACCTTTGTGCCAAGTAAATAGGACCTGGACTTCTCTAATGAGAAAACCACTGCTAGTAGCTCTTTTTCTGTTGTGGAGTAGTTCCTCTGCGCACCATTCAGAGTCATGGACGCATAATGTATCACATGAGATGCTCTCCCATTCTTTTGCCCCAGAACAGCCCCAATAGCGTAGTCACTCGCGTCGCACATGATCTCAAATGGTAGAGACCAATCTGGTGCCTGGATGATCGGGGCACTAACCAGACGCTTCTTCAGCTCATCAAATGCCTTCTTGCACTCTCCATTAAAGTCAAACACCACATCCTTTTTCAGCAGCTCACAGAGAGGAGAGGAAATCTTGGAGAAGTCTTTAATAAACCTGCGATAAAAACCTCCATGGCCTAGAAAAGAGCGGACTTCGCGCACGTTAGTTGGATAGGGTAGGGACTGAATGACATCAACCTTGGCCCTATCGACCTCAATTCCTCTCGCGGACACTATATGACCTAGTACTATACCCTGTTCGACCATAAAATGGCACTTTTCGGAGTTTAATACTATGTTGGTATCGACACACCTTTTAAGCACAAGTGTAAGGTGTTCTAAGCATGACTCAAAATTGTCTCCATGGACTGTAAAGTCGTCCATAAAGACTTCTATGAATTGTTCAACAAAGTCAGAGAAAATACTTACCATGCACCTTTGAAATGTTGCAGGCGCATTACACAACCCGAATGGCATTCGGCGATAAGCGAATGTCCCAAACGGACATGTAAACGTCGTCTTCTCCTGATCTTCTGGTGCAATAGCCACCTGAAAATAACCTGAATACCCATCTAGGAAACAATAGAAAGCACGACCAGCAAGTCGCTCAAGCATTTGGTCAATGAATGGCAAAGGGAAGTGATCTTTCCTAGTTACCGCATTTAATTTGCGGTAGTCTATACAAACACGCCATCCAGTTTGTGTCCTAGTTGGAACTAGTTCACCCTGTTTGTTCTCAACGACGGTAATCCCACCCTTTTTAGGAACAACTTGGGTGGGACTCACCCATGCACTATCAGAGATAGGGTATATCATACCTGCTTGGAGAAGTTTCAAGACTTCCTTCTTCACCACCTCCATCATAGGTGGGTTGAGCCTCCTCTGAGGTTGTCTGGATGGCTAAGAGTTTCATTGGAAGCTCGAAGAGGTTAATGCGCCTTCCGGATGTCAGTCGTACTTCTTTGACAACGGAGGCCAACTGGTCAATTTTAGTGAGGAGGAATGATCTTCTCTTTGAGGATATAGCTATTCGTAAGAGGCCTCGTCATAAAGAGCAAAGTCAAGAAGTGTCGGACGAAGAAGGGGATGAAGAAGAAGAAAGAAATGATGGTGATGAGGAAGAGGCGGCGGAAAATATGGATTACATCCCTGAGGAGAGGGGCCAGCAGAGCAATGCTTACTTTGATTCCAGGTTTGACACTGTGATGGAATCAGTGTCGGGTTTGAGATCTCATATGGATGACCAATTTCGCCTGCTGGGTGAGAGACAAGAAGAGCATTTCCATCAAATACAGGAACAGTTCTAGTTGCTGAACACAAGATTTGATGCTTGGAACCCTTATGGGTGGCAACATGGATTTCCACCTCCACCTCCGCCTGACATGTAGATGACTTTGTAAGTGTTTTCTTCCTTTCTCTTTTATTTTTCACATTGAGGACAATGTGTGAATTAAGTGTGGGGGAGGGAACATTTACATGTTTGCATTTAGGTTGCATTGTATATATTTCTTACTTTGCATTTCATGTTTATTATTCTTAGTATTACAAAAAAAAAAAAAAAACCCAGAAAAATCATATAAATAGAAAAAAAATCAGCATGAATGCATTTTAGAGTTAGGAGATTTCAGATAACCCCATCTGTACCACTTGTCGTCTTAATCTGATTATAAGTCCCATGATATGCTTCAATTGTTGATCCTCGTCTAGTTTGTTTGATCTATTGGAGCATTAGATAATTGATTGATTGAGCATGTATAACTCTTACATTTTAGGTGGCATTGAAATCCAACAAAAATTTACCTTGTGAGTTTTTGTTAGCCTTATTGGGACTATGCTTTATGGATGTCCTCTTTGCTTCTTGTGTGTGATACTCTCCAATGTGACTACCTCTGAGAATTGGGATTGATATCTATGTCAAGGCTGTATATGTTGATCATTACTTGTGATTTTCGCATGATTGAGGCATGATTGTTACTTAGCCACGATATTCCCTATCTTCCCTTGCATATTATCCGTTGTTTGAAGCCAAACTAAGCCTATTAGCCTATCTTTGTAGCTCTACAAAAATTATCCCTAGCCAATTGTAGCCTAACCCATCCGGGAATTAGGATTAGAATTGGTAAAATGATGGTTTGAGTTGAGTGAGTGGTTTGAGAATGGGATTGATGTATTGTGTTGAATCATTTGGCGCTTATTATGTTGATTGGTTCTATGAATTTATGTATATATTTGTATTCTCGGGCCTAAGGAGAATAAAATTCACTTAGGAGTAAAAGTCGAGAAAGAAAGAAAAAAAAACAAGGAAAAAAAAAGAAGAAAGAAAAAAAAAAGAGTTTCAATAAAAAGAACCATTCTTCATCATCTTTAGAAATGATTTGGGAGTATTGTTTGGTCTAAAGAAAGTTCTTGTATTGTGTTGTGCTTGGGGCTTGAATTTGATGGTTTGTGATAAGTTTTGGTTGAGCTTGTAATTGGTTGCTAGGAGCTTAGTTCCCGGATTATGAGCACCCCAAGCCAAAAACATCATCTACCTTAATTTTCTCACCGAGCCCCATTACAACCCTTACAAGACCTCATGATGATTATTGCTTGTAATGTCACTCATGGTGGACATTTTGATGTGGATTTCAATTTTCATGGAGCTTAGTTGCATTGGATTGAGTTTGAGCGGAATTGACTTAGCTTAAACACAAGAGCGATGAGTGAAACACTTTATGTATCCGGTGAGGTTGGATTGAAATGTGCCTAAGCCTTTGAGTTGCTCAAATACATGTGATGATGTTGATAATTGTCTTATGTCTCCTACTTGGTTTGGATTGTGTTTTGACGAGGTGAATGCACGAAGAGTGTGTTTGTGGGATGTTTGATTGGATTGGTTTTGTTTTCTTGAGGACAAGAATGGTTCAAGTGTACTAGGGGAGTTTGATCATGCACATTTAGGTAGTGTTACGACTCCTAAGCCTTTGTCGACTTCGGCTCGTCTTGTCGAGTTCCTGCACATTTGAGCTACGACGATCTGGGATCGGAGATTAGTAGTCGAGACCGACCAGAGGCTGGTCGAGATCGACGAGGGCAGGAAAAAGTAAAAACAATGCAGTTTCGGTTTCTGTAACTTTATGAATTTGGAGAACTTCCAAGATTAGGGTTTGCGACAACGATTACCATGCAAGCGGAATATAAATCACAAAAGGCGGTAACTTTATCGATAAAGGAAAAGGCTTTCACCTAATCCGACAAGTAGGAATATAAATCTCACGACATATAATCCCAATTGCATCTATTCCTTTTCATAATTAGCATTTATAATCTTTCGAATAGAAATCCTAATTACTACTCAAGTTTCACAACATGAGTTCTTCAATTTCTCAATCAAAGATGAAGCACATAGGGAATATTTTAAGATAACGACAAAATACCTCCTTCTGTAATTGCTAATCTGCTGACATGTCTCTCGTTGAGCTCACCCCAACCCCAGAAGTAGGTGGACTACTCACGCCTCATCGCAATCGCAGACATCATTGAAAGAAATAACTTGTAATAAACTAATATTCAAAGACTTTACAATCCTGGCAATCAACTTTCGTAAACTGTCAAAACCTTAAAACCTTCGAACTCCTAAATCTCTATGTGGAACTACTTGTCTTGCTCTGAAATTGAATGAATAAAATTGAGCCCCATGGGCTTTATTTATAGCCTTCTAACCCTTCCTACTCAAGGATAGAATATCTATATCTATATCTAAAACTATATCTAAGACTTTAAAGATAAATAAAAACTATAATGGAATTAAATCTAAAAATGGGGAAATATATCTAAATTGTCTCAAGTGGATAAAACTCTCTTCTTCATGATAGATGTTGATAAATTGGATAGACTTTGCTTCTCCTCGGCTCCAAGGACTCCACATCGAGTAGAACTTCAATCAACGCGTCACGCGGCTTCGGGAAATCTTCGTCGATCTCGAGTACGGCGTACTCGATCTCGACTAGGAAAGTCATCGACTTGGCCGACTTCGTCGTCTCGGCTAGCTGATGCTCGACAAACTCGGACATGACTCTGGCGCTAGTCGATCTCGATAAGGAGCTTGTCGATCTCGACGAGTGGTGTGTTCTCGACTTGGTCTTCCGAGGTTGTCGAGTTGGATGTGGGTTCTCAGCCTTGTCGACCTCGAAGACGCTCCTCGACCTCGACGAGGGATGGCTTATCGACTTGGCCAGCTTGGTGTGTCGGGTAGCCCTTGTCGACATGCTCGGACACTGGCTCCTGGGGCTTAGTTGATCTCGACAAGATCTTTGTCGATCTCGAGTAGATCATGGCCTGGTGTTGTCGAGGAGTATCTCCTCGACATGGCTCGGGGAATGTCGTCTGGCACTTGTCGACATCGAGTACTCTACTCGATGTCGAGTAGGGTGTTGCTCTGATCCGCGTTGTCTAGTCAGGTCCCTACTCGACTCCAGTGTATCCGGACTTCACTTGTCGACATAGACGAGAACTTAGTCGAGATAGAGTAAGGCTTGCTGCTTCCGTCCTTGTTTCTTGGTTCTCTCCCAAAATGTTTCCATATTCTGCAATATTAAACAGAAACTTATGTAGATCTCCATTTCTAACAAATAAGCATATACTACATAAATTCGACATATTCCCAACCCGAAATATGCAAAATGTAAAGAATATGGAACTAAAATATGCATAAAAATATGGCTACTTTGGAGACATCAAATCACCCCATACTTAGACTTGCTTGTCCTCAAGCAATAACCAAACAATAACCAAGACCTACAACACATCCTTCAAGTCTTCGCCTTCGTCAAAAGCAACATCTTAAATAGTAGCAATGTAAGACAAGTGAATTTAACGTCATCACACATATTTGAGCGATCCATAGGCATAGGCAATATAAATCCAACCTCACAGGAATAATGTGTTTGCACTCAGCTCTCAATGTGTTTAGGCTATGTATATCAACTCTCAACTCAATTCCATATATAGTCTCATAAACATTGCAAATTAAATATGAATCCACTTCACAACCAATTATGAAAATGCAACAAGAATTATTAGGAGGACTTCGCTCAATAGAAGTGTTCAAAGAAGATTCCATTCGGCGGGGTTGTAATGGGGCTTGGTAAGAAATAATAAGGTATGGAATTATTTGGCCATGTGGTGCTAAATAAAATTCGGGAATCAAGACTCCTAAATCTTCCAACACAACCAAACCATAACTCCTCAATCATATGTATAAACCAAACTCTCCAATTTGTCTCAATGGAGTATATAACCTTTCAAACTTTCTAAATCTCTCCAAAATATGTAACTTGCAAAATAATGAAAAAAATAAGGTAAATTTGGCTCATGCACTTTATTCATAAATATATATACTTCTTTTTCTTCTTCTTTTTTTCGGAATTTTTTTTTTCGCAACGAAAAATAATTAAAATAATACTAGTGCATTTATAATGTGAGCCAAAAATCCTTTTACATAATATGCCTTAGCAAGATAAAAAATGTACAACCAACCCATATCTCAATAATTTCCATGATCCTTCTTGAAATGCAACATAAGCTTATTCTTTCCACAAATCATCATTCCAACCAACTATAAGTCTTAATTCCCAAATCGGGGTCAGGCTCAATTTGGCTAAGGATAATTTTGTGGAGTTTACAATAAAAGTCTCAGGCTAATGTTCTGGCTTCAAGCAGGGATAATGCAGGGTAGGTAAAGAGAGGATAAAAGTGGCTTAAAAGGTGCCTCCATCACTTAATTCTCATCAACATAAACATATAAATGCATTGGTTTTGAATAACTATCACAACATTTAGAGATGGATAGGAAGAGTAAATACACTCAAGAAAGCAGAGGGATTTTTAATGTTCTCCCTATAAGGCCAAAATTCTCACTGGGATAATTTTTGTTGGATTTTAACCTTAGCTTAGGATCATACGTGCTCAATTTCATCACAAGTTCACAATCCACATAAAAACCATTTTGAGGACTTAGGCTAAACCTTCCAAACACGCCATAGGATTTACATGATCAAGTCATTCATTATGTATCATCATAGGACATCTAAGTTAGGGTATACAACAAAAATAGTGCAAAAATTTAAACAAGCATTTTTTTCATTTTTTGACATTTTTTTTTCTTTTTTTTTTCCTTACAAAAAGAATAAGACTAAAGTATGCATAAAATTTTAAACCTGCAAAAAGGAACAACTAAAGCGCAACTAAATACTTAAATATCAAAGTTGTGCCATGTCTTAGAAATCTATTACAGACCATGAAACAAAGACTTTTAAAAAATGCACATAAATTTCTAGCAACATATAACCACATAATAGTCCCCTGTACAATCCTTTCTCCCACCCCATACTTAAAATATACAGTGTCCTCACTGTTGAATAAAGAAAATCAAAGGGAGAGAAAAGAAAACTCACAGAGGTGTCACTGGTGGGGATCTGGTGGTGGACCATAGTGAGGAAACTGAGGGCCAGCCTGATAGTCAGAAGCTCCTCCATGGGAAGAGCTACCAGGCTGATAGTTGGGCCCTTGCTGGAAATATTGGTGCGGGTATGGCCAGGCCCGTTGTTCCAGTCTGTGAAAGTGCTCCCTCATTTCTGTCCTTGTTGCGTCGTGGCCCTCTCTCATCTCCGTCCTCATTGCGTCATGGCTTAGTTGTAGGTTGGCCATCTGGTCCCGGAGGAATGCCAACTCTGCGAGTAGGGGTGGTATTCGAGCCGAACGAGCCGAGCTTGAGATGTTCAAGCTTGGCTCGAATGGAATACGAGCCGAGCCGAGCTCGAGCCTAAAATCTATACGAGCTTTTTTTAGTGATCAAGCTCGGCTCGCGAGCCCAATCCTAAACTCGAGCTCGGCTTGACAGGCTCGATCAAGTCGAACGAACAAGCCTGAGCTCGTTCGAGCTCGTTGCTCAAGCTCGTTTGTTCGGGCTCGATAGGCTCGTAAGCTCGTTTGAGTTGTTCAAATGCAAATAAACTGTATAACACATAAAAATGTACAAAGCATAAGTTCGAAATATGGATATTGTTTATGCTACATACACAAGCTCATAACATGTTCGAAATACATGGCATCGAATAAATTTGAAATAAAACAGAAGCGAGACATTGCCCTGCTCATAACAACAGAAGATAATTCATCAGTGAAACCGAAACTGTCCCCTCCTCGGTCACCATGCATAATCTTCCCTTCTGATATCTTTTCCACTAACTCCATTGATTTTACACCTGCCCAAATCAAATCCACCATCATGAATTTCATGTTTGTTATTTACAGTGACAATTTATCAAGAGAAGCAAATGAATTCCAAGTATTTGAAGACAAGCAAATGAATTTCATGTTTGTTATTTACAGTGACAATTTCTCAAGTGAAGCAAATGAATTCTAAGTATTTTAAGACAAGCAAATGAATTTCATGTTTGTTTTGTACAGTGGCACTTTCTCAAGTGAAGCAAATGAATTCTAAGTATTTTAAGACAAGCAAATGAAATCTAGTTAGCCAGTTCTTAAACCATAATTTTATACCAAAATATTCTAAAAAATGAAATGAATCATATCTAAAGTTGTGACATATAAAAATGATGCACAAAGAACACAATCAACACAACAAATTAAGTCAAGACAATTAACAATCCTGAGTAACAAGTGCTAAAAGAATCAATAAATAATCCATATACATTCATAATGTAGTCAAAGCAAAGGTCATCTTGATTCTTATTTTAACTTTAAGTTTGTGCAGTGCAGAATTACATAAACTCCATTTCTCTACCATGAGCAGTTCAGATGCTTATTTTAATGAATACAAAGTAGAAAACCCTAAACAAATAATCAATTAAGGTGCCTCGTCTGTAGATCTGATTTTGTATGTAAAAAAAATGCACAGAAAATATAATGCAAAATCTAGAAATTGCATCTAGCGAAGATGAGATGGATGGCAACATCAAGTAGCACACCAATAGATCTACCTCCAAAACCAAATTAAAAGCTAATTAAACATGACAATCAAAATCAAGAATCATACAAGCTAGAGTTTCACAGTAAAACAAATTTCAACAAGGTTTATTTCTACAAAAAGGTTTGAAGATCTGGAGAAAGATAAATATACCTTCACAACTTCATTTTCACAGTTGATGCTTGGGAGAGAGATCCCAGAGTTGCCGAGAACCAGAGCCGTCGAGATTCGAAGACCGGAGTCACCAAGAGTCGAGAGAGAACCAAGCGGTCGAGTGAGATCGATATGGGCGAGAGATCTCAAATGATTCAGATCTGTGATTCGTTGAACTATGTGGAAGAGCCGAAGAGTGTGAAAGTTGTCTGGTTTGTGGAATGCGAGAGAGACGTCGATAGGGAGGAGTTGGAGACGGAGTCGGGAGAGAGAGTAGAGACAGTCACAGAGAGATAGACATCGATAGGAAGGAAGGAGCGACTGAGGGAAGGTAGATCACCGGCGCCGCCTGCGAACTGAGTCGTGTGGTGGTGCTGCTGTTCACCGGCGCCGCCTAAGCCCTGGGGGAAGGAAGGACGATAGGCGATTGAACGAACCAACGAAGCATAGGAGAAAGAGGAGATGCGCCGACAGCGAACAACCCATTTTAAACCTAAACCCTCATACCTCACAAGTCATAACCCTAGGGTCGGGGTATTTTCATAAATTCATACAACGAGCTTCCGAGCTCGGCTCGGGCTCGGCTCGAGCTCGGTTCGAGCCTAAAAACCTGTTCAAGCTCGGCTTGTTTTACGTCTTCGATCGAGCTCGAGTCGAGCTTTTTCGAGCCGAGCCCGAGCCGAGCTCGAGTTGTACGGCTCATATAACAGCCCTATCTGCGAGCACTGTAGTAGATGATCCGCCAGAATGATGCTGCTACTGGGAGTGATAGGAGTGCTGGGAATGGAGTTGCTGTGGGGACTGGGAAGGATGATGGGAATGCTAAGAGTGGTGGGAGGCATGGACACTGTCCGCCTCGTCGTCGTCATCATCCTCCTCCATTTCTGCGGTGTAAAGCGGCTCATCCCTCAGCGTCGGGTCGGCAGCTGGGTTAGTAGTGGGGTGATATTCCACCCCTGTCCAGGTGGTGTACCAGTTGCGGACTCTGTAAGGGTTCATCAGCTCCCGCTGAATAGCAGTATTGTGGGTATAGTGGACCCAGGTGTTGTTGCGGCGAGCTATGATATGGCCCCTTTGTAGGGACCCAATGTCGATCCTCATGAGCGGCCGAGAAGAGTATGCCGCGACTGGGACACCTAGGTGGCTGTTGTGAGCTGAATCTGCCATGTTTTACAGTAACTTTTATATCGATTTCTGTATACATTGCATTCATTTAGGTTTAGATAGTACATAATCTATGTAGTTTATGTTTATTTGCCAAATTATGGAATCCACACCAGTTTCTGTTTAATTCGCAGAAATCGAGGCATTTTACAGCAATTCTACAGAAGGTCGGAAAAGCTCGGAAAACCACTACAGAAGTCCAAGGTCAAAGCAGCGGAACCAGTCTGAGAGTCAAGGCTACTCGATCTCGAGTAGGCCTACTCGACCTAGACGAGCCTGTCCAAGCAACCTTGGTCGACAAGACCTGATCGAGAGCCAGACCAACCCGGGCTCCGGACCCAACTCGATCTCGACAAGCCCTAGTCGAGATCGACGAAGCCCAGACATCACACCCGGAGTCGACGAGGAGAAGCTTCCCGAGAAGCCGAGCAACCCTGGTCGAGATCGACGAGACCTTGAGCCATGTCCGAGTTTGCCGAGGAGAGCCACTCGAGGAGACCTAGTCGACGATCATCTCTACTCGAGGTCGACGAAGGCTACTCGAGATCGACGACGCCCAGAGTCCAGTTCCAGGCTTGTCGAGCACGCCAACCCGAGGAAGCTTTGTCGATGACCTAAACCTACTCGACATCGACTAGCTCTTGTCGAGGTCGACGAGCACCAGTGACCAAATCCGAGCCACATCGAGCAGATCTATCCGAGGAAGTCCACTCGAAGAACCACCCTACTCGAGGTCGACGAGCCTTACTCGAGGTCGACTAGAGACGTGTCCAGCAGCTTCTCGACAAGGACTTGTCCGACTAGACTTAGGATTCCTTGGGGCCGAAGGCGGAAGATTCTATCCGATTTCATCAAGTTCTATCATCAACGAGACAAGATCTATCAAGACATGAAGACCTACCTTAATTAGTTTTATCTTTTCTTTATAGATTTATTTCCTTAAAGCATTTATTTATCTTTAAGTATTTTAGATATAGTTTTAGATAGAAATAGATATCTTCTTTCCTAGAATAGCTAGGGAATGAAGGCTATAAATAAGGCTCTAGGTGGCTCAGTTTTAGAATTCAATTCAGATTCCAATTCAATCAACAATTCGAGAACACAATTCAATTCTAGTAGTGTAGTTTAGGAGTTCTAAGGTTTTTAGGGTTTTGGCTTTCTGCGAAAGTTGATTGCCAGGATTGTAAAAGGCTTTGAATATAGTTTTATGCAAGTTTCTTTTTATACATCAATGTCTGCAATTGCGATGAGGCGTGAGTAGTCCACCCACTTCTGGGGCTGGGGTGAGCCCGACGGTGGCCATGTGAGGCGATGCGATAAAGGTCAGATCTTTTATGCAATTCATCTTCTATCCCTATGAGCATGATTCTTTTGCGAGAGTTGAAGGTGATCCTTGTTTGTGTTATTGAAGCGAAAGTGATCTTAATGCAACTTGGATTAATTATGTGAAAAAGGGTTAGTAACAATTAGGGTTTATGCGAAAGCCTCTATATGCCTATTTGTTAATGACGAAAGTTATTTGATGGAAAGCATGATCTTTTGTGCCTTTATGTGTTACTTTGCATGGTTATCGTTGCGGTGTTGATACCCTGGCTTTGGAAGTCTTTTAGCATATTGAAGTTTATTTCTGTCGAAAATCTGCGTTTGTCTTTAATTCTGCAATTTATAGTTTTCTGCATTGTTACTCGATACAGAGGAGATCTTGTCGATCTCGAGAAGGACCTTTGTCGAGGTCGAGTTGGTTTTCTGCTTTTCACTTTCTGTTCTCTGTGTCGAGTTGTCCTTTGTCGATCTCGAGTACTTGCTTGTCGAGATCAAGTAGCTTGCTTGTCGAGTTGATTGCCTTTGTTTTCTGTTTTCTGTTTTCATTACCTTTCTTGTCGATCTAGAGGACAGCTTACTCGACCTCGAGTAGCTTCTGTGTCCTCGTTTTATTTGCTGTTTCGCTTTGTCTTTTCTTGCTTTGTTCTTTGCTTTTATTTTGTTTGCCCTTCCCGGGTTTATTTGTTTCTTTTCTTTCTGTGTTTCTGTCTTTCTGCTGCTTTGCCTGTGAGAATTTACAGCTACCTGAGAACTGCTGACGTGCTTCCTCGTGGATTCGATCCTGATTTTCTCTTACTACAACGGGAGGAAGTCTTGTAATCATTTCCTGAGACAGGGAAGTCAGTCTGAACCTTAATTTATATTTATTTCATACTTGACCATCCTCCTGCAACAACAAATTGGCGCCGTTGCCGGGGAGGCAATCAATCGCGCCTTAGGTAGTCAGTTCTCACTGTTTCTTTGAGTTAGTTTGCAGGTGTATGCGTCATTCTGGTCAAACACCTGAGTTTGACAGCTTAGACGAACCGGAGCACTACCTACACATTCACTCCAAACTCAAAAGGATCATGGCGGCCGCTGAGACACAGGAACAGCTAGTCGCTAGGCTTACCAGGGAATTGGCCGCAAAGGATGCTGCTATCGCCGCTGAGAGAGCAGCAAGGGAACAAGCACAGGCTGAGCTTGCCCAGTATCTAACCACGACAGAGGACTACATGCACCCAACTCTCGTCGTGCCTGAATCGGCGATTCTAATCCCTGAAAACTCTTTTGAAATTCGCACTCAATTTCTTATAGAGCTTAAAAATAATGCCTTTTACGGCAGATTTAATGAGTGCCCTCTTGAAAATATTACTAATTTTCATGATATGTGCCGTACTCTTGCAGAAGGTACAACCTTAGAATATGTCAAGATGAAATCTTTTCGCTGGTCTCTCGCTGGGCCTTCACTGAAATGGCTGGAAGGGCTGAAAGCAAAATCACTCACAACCTGGGCCTAAGTAGAGCAAGAGTTTCTGAACAAATTCTTCCCACCGGCCAAAACAGCACATCTCCGCCAGAAAATCACCGCCTTTAAACAACAGAAAGGGGAACCGCTGGCAAGGGCATGGGAACGCTACAAGGAACTGCTACGATCTTGCCCTACTCATGGACATCCACCCTACATCATTCAGGAGATCTTTTTCAACTCTCTTGATCAAGTCACAAAGGACAGAATCAACAATTATACTCGCTACGAGTATCTGACGATGCCACCAAGTGACGCATGGGGTGTGCTAGAGAAGCTGACTACCTACGACAACAAGTATGTGTCTACTGTAACCTATGAAGAGAACCCATACGCCAGGCCAGCACCATCTATGCCTCTCTATGAGCCACCTAAGGAGATTGATCCTGATGTTAGGGAGCAATACTACAGATACCAGAATAAGAAGCTCATCTAGCAAGTAAAGTATCTCTCTGTCAACCAGCCTTGCATAGAATGCGGATCGCAAAGGCACACCACTACTGAGTGCCCACACACAGAGCAAGTCAGGCTGGCAGAGCATCATGAGGATGTACCTTACGCAGGGGGTCCAAATCGCTACATAAGGGACCAAAGGTTTCAGCAACCACAATGGAACCAAGGTGTCCCTAGGAACCCCCCGCCCTACAGAGCTCCAGGACATCCGGAAAGGGAGCAGAAAAAGGATGATATACAGACAATCCTGGAGGAAATACGGAGGAACCACTCAGAAACTAGGCAATCTTTCAACTCCGTCTATACTCAGATGCAAGGTGTCAACTCTAGGCTTGGGGAAATTGATATCTGGCGGAAAACAGTTGATACACAGATTGGTCAGCTAGCAGCAGGAATCCCCAGACAGTCAGGGACACTTCCAGGATCTTCAGAACCAAATCCTAAGGGAAAGACTGGACACATCGCTGCTATCAAACTCAGAAGCGGCCATCAACTGCAAGAGCCAGAGGTCGGAAAGCAGCAGAACGACAAGGAACAGCAAGTCGATCTCGACAAAGCCGTGGTCGATCTCGACAAGACCCTAGTCGACCTCGAGGAGAAAATTCCAGAATCTTCATCTGCACCACACAGCAACTCGACTGGGCCCAATCTGGTCGATGTCGACAAAGGCCTTGTCGATGTCGAGGAGCCCCTAGTCGACATAGAGAAGTCTGCAGCACCTCCGACGTCTGTTCTGGCTCCGACTCAGAAAAAGAAGCTGCCTTTCCCCACAAAATCTCTAAAGGACCCGGCGGAGAAAAAGTTTCAGCGCTTCATCAAGATGCTTCAGAAGCTCAACGTCACCATCCCCTTCACAGAAGCTCTCAATGAAATGCCGTCTTATGTCAAGTTCCTGAAGGAGATTCTGAGCAAAAAGCGATCGATGGCTGAAATCACAGAGGAGTGCAGCCATCTGGACATATTGGAGAAGAGGCCGGATCCAGGTAAGTTTGCTATAACTATTGGATTTGGTCCATACAAAATTAATGCTTTATGCGATCTTGGAGCCAGTGTGAGTATAATGCCTTTAACAATTTGGTCCAAGATTAAGATAGGTGCCTTGGAGCCTGTGGATGCTAGACTTTACATGGCCAACAATACGGTGGTCATCCCCACAGGCATGGTGGAGAATGTCCCAGTACAAGTAGGTAAATTCTTCGTCCCTGCTGATTTCTTAATAGTTGATATGCAAGAAGATCCTGCTTGTCCAATTATTTTAGGAAGACCATTCTTGGAAACAGTGGATGCCATCATAAGCGTAAGGAAAGGAGTGCTCACCTTTAACATCAGCGATGAGGTAATTGAGTATTCCTTTAATAAAACTGAAAGGCATACAGGTCCAATGGAAGAGGTCAAATCTATCTCAGCTGGCTACATCACCTGCGGGGAAACCAAGGTCAGAAATATGACCCCTGAAGAGATAGAAAAGAGGTACATGGAGGCCCAGGTGGAGGAGATCATGGCAATCCTCAAGGAAAACACAGAGAATCCAATCGACACGGACCAAGGTAAGTCGTTGTGGATTCATTATTTTTCGGATGCCTTGACTGGAACTAAGTATGGGGTCAAGATCGACCAAGGCTCCTCGACATCGAGTAGAGCCCTAGTCGATCTCGACCAGACCAAGGCGACTCCACCAGCACCAGCATCGTCGAGCAGCGAACCAGACAAACCGGCCTCGTCGATCTCGACAAGACTTGTCGAGGTCGACCACCACTCGACGGCTTTAGCTTTTGCTTCCTCGACGCTGACGACACCAGCGCCAGGATCGTCGTCGATCTCGACCACCCTTGTCGAGATCGACCACCAGACGAGGAGCCCAGATCCACCTTCCTCGACGACGGCGACTCCAGGACCAGAACCCTACTCGACCTCGAGTAGGCTTGTCGAGGTCGACCACCACTCGGCTCCACCAGATCCGCCTTCGTCGATGAGCAAACCACCAGGAGCGGAACCCTTGTCGAGGTCGACCAGGCTTGTCGCGATCGACAAGACCTATCCTTCGTCGACTTCTGAATCTTCGACCAGATCACCACCAGAGCCTGCAGTCTTGTCGAGATCGACTAACCCTAGTCGAGATCGACCAAAGACAGTGGTTCCCGATTCCGTCTCTGCGAAGGTAAGCCAAGGTATGGATCTTTCTTCGCCTATTTCCATTAAAGATTTATCTATACATGGGAGAGGTCTGCCTTGGTATGTGCGATTGTGCAGGATATCCAATGATGAGCCTAAGGAGTATGAAGTTGGAGACAGGCTCTATGTCTCTAAATCAAAGGATCATTGGTTTCCCAACAAATTCAACAAGAAGCGGATGGGACCGTTCATGGTAAACAAGATCCATTCTGGAGGATTACAGCTGATAGACAAGAATGGAGTCTTATTTGAGGCCCAAGCTACATGGGCTCTGCAGATGCCACCTTGAGCATTAATGAAAAGTCGGCCTAGCGACTATAAAATCTAGAGCTTGTACATAGACTTTTTAGGACTTTTTGAGACTTTGTTTTGTTGGTTTTTGGTTTTGAACATTTCTTTGGTTTTTGTTGTTTCTATTATGGGTATATGTCTTCTACTTTTCAGGTCCATGGATAGAACCAAGCTACATTAAAAATCGGGCTAGGAGATGCTCCATTCGAAATTTTGAGGCTCTGCTCATCTGTCTTGTGAGTTTCTTTCTTTACCCTTACCTTTTTTTTATACAGTGAGGACACTGTAATGTTTAAATATGGGGTGGGGGAAGGGCTTACTTCATGCATATTGATCATATTTGACATATATGTGCATTATTTCTTTGAATTACTACATGGCTATTTTGGAATGCATTATTGATTTATGTGCTTATATGCATGTTTTCCAAAGTTTTGAAAAATGACCCCCATTGAAATTTTTGATAAATGTCATGAGAGCTTTAATTGGACTCGACGATGCAAGATTGGATTCATTAGAGATATAGCATGAAATTGCCTAGTAAAGGGAAGTCACAATGAAGTGCATTATTTATTGAAAACCATGAAAGGAGGTAAAATTTGAAGTTGCTTTAGACATATTGCATGATAAGATGATGGAGGACTTTATATTTCCATATGATGCTCATATTGTTTATATTCCTAGCCTTACCTATGCTTACGCATCACAAAAGCCATAATATGCCTTATTTCAATTATTGCTCCACATGATCTAAATATTTGCCATTCTTTACCCTATCCGGGGATTATGTTGAGAATGATGTTACATTATGGAGATTATCATATGGTGTTTGTGTTATTATCATTATTGGAGTTTGGCTGGAAATTGTTTGAAATATATGGAAAATTTAATGAGTGAAAGAAAATCCAATCACCTCAGGAGATAAAGGTAGATTGACCCTGCTCTCTGAGATAATAGTTTGGAGAGATGGGACACATTGTGAGGAGTCCAAGGCACTAAGTATCCGGGGCCATTCATGACACCCATGTTTGCGACTCGCGAGAAGGCAGTGCTGAGGTTAGAGAGGTAAAAGCATTATTATTGAGAAAAGCATTATGAAAGGTGATGAATCAAATGGAGAAGGAATGTGGAAATTCAAATTGGAAAATACTCCATTTCCCCGGATCATTAGCACCACATTGCCAAATATTGCCCACCTTTAGCCTTTTACCAATCTACTCCTTCATGAGCTTAAATTAAAGTCTTCTTGATTATCAATGCTTTGTCACTTATGATTGTTTATGCATAACCCTCCTTTTGTGAGTAGATGTTGCTTTTACATATTTGCACGTGCATGAATCTGTGACACTAGTACCTTTTCGAGGATGGTAATGATTGCAGGGACATATAAGAATGAATCTAAGATGTTGAGAGTTTGAATTCTTCCCCTGAATGACAAATAAAAGTATTGCTTGAGGACAAACAAGCTTAAGTATGGGGTGTTTGTTGTGAGCTGAATCTGCCATACTTTACAGTAACTTTTATATCGATTTCTGTATACATTGCATTCATTTGGGTTTAGATAGTACAGAATCTATGTAGTTTATGTTTATTTGCCAAATTATGGAATCTACACCAGTTTCTGTTTAATTCGCAGAAATCGAGGCATTTTACAGCAATTCTACAAAAGGTCGGAAAAGCTCGGAAAACCACTACAGAAGTCCAAGGTCAAAGCAGCGGAACCAGTCTGAGAGTCAAGGCTACTCGATCTCGAGTAGGCTTACTCGACCTAGACGAGCCTGTCCGAGCAACCTTGGTCGACAAGACCTGATCGAGAGCCAGACCAACCCGGGCTCCGGACCCAACTCGATCTCGACAAGCCCTAGTCGAGATCGACGAAGCCCAGACATCACACCCGGAGTCGACGAGGAGAAGCTGCCCGAGAAGCCGAGCAACCCTGGTCGAGATCGACAAACCCTTGTCGAGATCGACGAGACCTTGAGCCATGTCCGAGTTTACCGAGGAGAGCCACTCGAGGAGACCTAGTCGACGATCATCTCTACTCGAGGTTGACGAAGGCTACTCGAGATCGACGACGCCCAGAGTCCAGATCCAGGCTTGTCGAGCACGCCAACCCGAGGAAGCTTTGTCGATGACCTAAACCTACTCGACATCGACTAGCTCTTGTCGAGGTCGACGAGCACCAGTGACCAAATCCGAGCCACATCGAGCAGATCTAGCCGAGGAAGTCCACTTGAAGAACCAAACTTTCTAAATCTTCCAAATAAAATTCGGGAATCAAGACTCCTAAATCTTCCAACACAACCAAACCATAACTCCTCAATCATATGTATAAACCAAACTCTCCAATTTGTCTCAATGGAGTATATAACCTTTCAAACTTTCTAAATCTCTCCAAAATATGTAACTTGCAAAATAATGAAAGAAATAAGGTAAATTTGGCTCATGCACTTTATTCATAAATATATATACTTCTTTTTCTTCTTCTTTTTTTCGGAATTTTTTTTTCGCAACGAAAAATTATTAAAATAATACTAGTGCATTTATAATGTGAGCCAAAAATCCTTTTACATAATATGCCTTAGCAAGATAAAAAATGTACAACCAACCCATATCTCAATAATTTCCATGATCCTTCTTGAAATGCAACATAAGCTTATTCTTTCCCCAAATCATCATTCCAACCAACTATAAGTCTTAATTCCCAAATCGGGGTCAGGCTCAATTTGGCTAAGGATAATTTTGTGGAGTTTACAATAAAAGTCTCAGGCTAATGTTCTGGCTTCAAGCAGGGATAATGCAGGGTAGGTAAAGAGAGGATAAAAGTGGCTTAAAAGGTGCCTCCATCACTTAATTCTCATCAACATAAACATATAAATGCATTGGTTTTGAATAACTATCACAACATTTAGAGATGGATAGGAAGAGTAAATACACTCAAGAAAGCAGAGGGATTATTAATGTTCTCCCTATAAGGCCAAAATTCTCACTGGGACAATTTTTGTTGGATTTTAACCTTAGCTTAGGATCATACGTGCTCAATTTCATCACAAGTTCACAATCCACATAAAAACCATTTTGAGGACTTAGGCTAAACCTTCCAAACACGCCATAGGATTTACATGATCAAGTCATTCATTATGTATCATCATAGGACATCTAAGTTAGGGTATACAACAAAAATAGTGCAAAAATTTAAACAAGCATTTTTTTCATTTTTTGACATTTTCTTTTTTTTTTCTTTTTTTTTTCCTTACAAAAAGAATAAGACTAAAGTATGCATAAAATTTTAAACTTGCAAAAAGGAACAACTAAAGCGCAACTAAATACTTAAATATCAAAGTTGTGCCATGTCTTAGAAATCTATTACAGACCATGAAACAAAGACTTTTAAAAAATGCACATAAATTTCTAACAACATATAACCACATAATAGTCCCCTGTACAATCCTTTCTCCCACCCCATACTTAAAATATACAGTGTCCTCACTGTTGAATAAAGAAAATCAAAGGGAGAGAAAAGAAAACTCACAGAGGTGTCACTGGTGGGGATCTGGTGGTGGACCATAGTGTGGAAACTGAGGGCCAGCCTGATAGTCAGAAGCTCCTCCGTGGGAAGAGCTACCAGGCTGATAGTTGGGCCCTTGCTGGAAATATTGGTGCGGGTATGGCCAGGCCCGTTGTTCCAGTCTTTGAAAGTGCTCCCTCATTTCCGTCCTTGTTGCGTCGTGGCCCTCTCTCATCTCCGTCCTCATTGCGTCATGGCTTAGTTGTAGGTTGGCCATCTGGTCCCGGAGGAATGCCAACTCTGCGAGCACTGTAGTAGATGATCCGCCAGAATGATGCTGCTGCTGGGAGTGATAGGAGTGCTGGGAATGGAGTTGCTGTGGGGACTGGGAAGGATGATGGGAATGCTGAGAGTGGTGGGAGGCATGGACACTGTCCACCTCGTCGTCGTCGTCATCCTCCTCCATATCTGCGGTGTAAAGCGGCTCATCCCTCAGCTTCGGGTCGGCAGCTGGGTTAGTAGTGGGGTGATATTCCACCCCTGTCCAGGTGGTGTACCAGTTGCGGACTCTGTAAGGGTTCATCAGCTCCCGTTGAATAGCAGTGTTGTGGGTATAGTGGACCCAGGTGTTTTTGCGGCGAGCTATGATATGGCCCCTTTGTAGGGACCCAATGTCGATCCTCATGAGCGGCCGAGAAGAGTATGCCGCGACTGGGACACCTAGGTGGCTATTGTGAGCTGAAGCTGCCATGTTTTACAGTAACTTTTATATCGATTTCTGTATACATTGCATTCATTTGGGTTTAGATAGTACATAATCTATGTAGTTTATGTTTATTTGCCAAATTATGGAATCCACACCAGTTTCTGTTTAATTCGCAGAAATCGAGGCATTTTACAGCAATTCTACAGAAGGTCGGAAAAGCTCGGAAAACCACTACAGAAGTCCAAGGTCAAAGCAGCGGAACCAGTCTGAGAGTCAAGGCTACTCGATCTCGAGTAGGCCTACTCGACCTAGACGAGCCTATCCGAGCAACCTTGGTCGACAAGACCTGATCGAGAGCCAGACCAACCCGGGCTCCGGACCCAACTCGATCTCGACAAGCCCTAGTCGAGATTGACGAAGCCCAGACATCACACCCGGAGTCGACGAGGAGAAGCTGCCCGAGAAGCCGAGCAACCCTGGTCGAGATCGACGAGACCTTGAGCCATGTCCGAGTTTCCGAGGAGAGCCACTCGAGGAGACCTAGTCGACGATCATCTCTACTCGAGGTCGACGAAGGCTACTCGAGATCGACGACGCCCAGAGTCCAGATCCAGGCTTGTCGAGCACGCCAACCCGAGGAAGCTTTGTCGATGACCTAAACCTACTCTACATCGACTAGCTCTTGTCGAGGTCGACGAGCACCAGTGACCAAATCCGAGCCACATCGAGCAGATCTAGCCGAGGAAGTCCACTCGAAGAACCACCCTACTCGAGGTCGACGAGCCTTACTCGAGGTCGACTAGAGACGTGTCCAGCAGCTTCTCGACGAGGACTTGTCCGACTAGACTTACGATTCCTTGGGGCCGAAGGCGGAAGATTCTATCCGATTTCATCAAGTTCTATCATCAAGGAGACAAGATCTATCAAGACATGAAGACCTACCTTAATTAGTTTTATCTTTTCTTTATAGATTTATTTCTTTAAAGCATTTATTTATCTTTAAGTATTTTAGATATAGTTTTAGATAGAAATAGATATCTTCTTTCCTAGAATAGCTAGGGAATGAAGGCTATAAATAAGGCCCTAGGGGGCTCAGTTTTAGAATTCAATTCAGATTCCAATTCAATCAACAATTCGAGAACACAATTCAATTCTAGTAGAGTAGTTTAGGAGTTCTAAGGTTTTTAGGGTTTGGGCTTTCTGCGAAAGTTGATTGCCAGGATTGTAAAAGGCTTTGAATATAGTTTTATGCAAGTTTCTTTTTATACATCAATGTCTGCAATTGCGATGAGGCGTGAGTAGTCCACCCACTTCTGGGGCTGGGGTGAGCCCGACGGTGGCCATGTGAGGCGATGCGATAAAGGTCAGATCTTTTGTGCAATTCATCTTCTATCCCTATGAGCATGATTCTTTTGCGAGAGTTGAAGGTGATCCTTGTTTGTGTTATTGAAGCGAAAGTGATCTTAATGCAACTTGGATTAATTATGTGAAAAAGGGTTAGTAACAATTAGGGTTTATGCGAAAGCCTCCATATGCCTATTTGTTAATGACGAAAGTTATTTGATGGAAAGCATGATCTTTTGTGCCTTTATATGTTGCTTTGCATGGTTATCGTTGTGGTGTTGAAACCCTGGCTTTGGAAGTCTTATAGCATATTGATTTATTTTCATCAAAAATCTGAATTTTGTTCGAGATTCTGCAAATTTATATTTTCTGTCTTTCTTGTCGACATAGACAAAGCCTTGGTCGAGATCGAGTTGCCCCTGCCGGGTTTGCCTGTCTGCTGTGATTTTCACTTTCTGTTTTCGTTGACTGCTGTGGTCGATCTCGAGTACTGTTTGTCGAGATCGACGAGCCTTTGACTTTGCTTTTATTTCATGTTTTTGCTTTGCTTTGCTTTGTTCTTTGCTTTTGTTTTAGTTGCCCTTGCCGGGTTTATTTGTTTCTTTCCTTTCTGTGTTTCTGTCTTTTCTGCTGCTCTGCTTCTGTGAGAATTTACAGCTACCTGAGAACTGCTGACGTGCTTCCTCGCGGATTCGATCCTGACTTTTCTCTTACTACAACGGGAGGAAGTCTTGTATTTATTTCCTGAGACAGGGAAGTCAATCTGAACTATATTTCATATTTATTTCATACTTGACACATCCTCCTGCAACAACAAATTGGCGCCGTTGCCGGGGAAGCAATCAATCGCGCCTTAGGTAGTCAGTTCTCACTGTTTCTTTGAGTTAGTTTGCAGGTGTATGCGTCGTTCTGGTCAAACACCTGAGTTTGACGCCTTAGACGAACCGGAACGCCTTTTTCACATCAGAGCTAAACTACAAAGAGCCATGGAAGCTGCGGAGACACAGGAACAGCTGATCGCAAGGCTTACCAGGGAATTAGCCGCTAAGGATGCTGCTATCGCCGCTGAGAGAGCAGCAAGGGAACAAGCAGCTGAATGCGCGAGGCAAGCGGAAACTGAGCTTGCCCAATATCCAACCACTGCTAAGGATTATATGCATCCGACTCTCATCGTGCCTGAATCGGCGATTCTTATCCCTGAAAACTCTTTTGAAATTCGCACTCAGTTTCTTATAGAGCTTAAAAATAATGCCTTTTATGGTAGATTTAATGAGTGTCCTCTTGAACATATTACTAATTTTCATGATATGTGCCGTACTCTTGCAGAAGGTACAACTCTGGAATATGTCAAGATGAAATCTTTTCGCTGGTCTCTCGCTGGGCCTGCACTGAAATGGCTGGAAGGGCTGAAAGCAAAATCACTTACAACCTGGGCTCAAGTAGAGCAAGAGTTTCTGAACAAATTCTTCCCACCTGCCAAAACAGCACATCTCCGCCAGAAAATCACCGCCTTCAAACAGCAGAAAGGGGAACCACTAGCAAAGGCATGGGAGCGCCCTACATCATCCAGGAGATCTTCTTCAACTCTCTGGATCAAGTCAGTAAGGACAGAATCAACAATTATACTCGCTACGAGTATCTGACGATGCCGCCAAGTGACGCATGGGGTGTGCTAGAGAAGCTCACCAACTACGACAACAAGTATGGGTCTACTGTAACCTATGAAGAGAACCCATACGCCAGGCCAGCACCATCCATGCCCCTATATGAGCCATCTAAAGAGATTGATCCTGATGTTAGGGAGCAATACTACAGAGACCAGAATAAGAAGCTCCTCAAGCAAGTCAAATATCTCTCTTTCAACCAGCCTTGCATAGAATGCGGATCGCAAAGGCACGCCACTCCAGAGTGCCCACACACAGAGCAAGTCAGGCTGGCAGAGCATCATGAGGATGCAGCTTACGCAGGGGGTCCCAATCGCTACATGGGGGACCAAAGGTTTCAGCAACCACAATGGAACCAAGGTGTCCCTAGGAATCCCCCGCCCTACAGAGCTCCAGGACATCCAGAAAGGGATCAAAAGAAGGATGATATACAGACGGTCCTGGAGGAAATACGGAGGAACCATTCGGAAACTAGGCAATCTTTCAACTCCGTCTATACTCAGATGCAAGGTGTCAACTCTAGGCTTGGGGAAATTGATATCTGGAGGAAATCAGTTGATACACAGATTAGTCAGCTGGCAGCCGGAATCCCCAGACAGTCAGGGACACTTCCAGGATCTTCAGAACCAAATCCTAAGGGAAAGACTGGACACGTCGCTGCTGTAAAACTCAGAAGCGGTCATCAACTGCAAGAGCCGGAGGTCGGGAACCAGCAGAACGACGAGGAACAACAAGTTGATCTCGATAAAGCCGTGGTCGATCTCGACAAAGGACTAGTCGACCTCGACAAAGGACTCGTCGACCTCGAGGAGAGCCTGCCAAAATCTTCGTCTGCACCACACAGCCACTCGACGGGCCCAATCTAGTCGATGTCGACAAAGGCCTTGTCGATGTCGAGGAGCCCCTGGTCGACGTAGAGAAATCTGCAGCAACTCCGACGTCTGTTCTGGCTCCGACGCGGAAAAAGAAGCTGCCTTTCCGCACAAAATCTCTAAAGGACCCGGCGGAGAAAAAGTTTCAGCGCTTCATCAAGATGCTTCAGAAGCTCAACGTCACCATCCCCTTCACAGAAGCTCTCAATGAAATGCCATCCTATGTCAAGTTCCTGAAGGAGATCCTGGGCAAAAAGCGATCGATGGCACAAATCACTGAGGAGTGCAGCCATCTGGACATATTGGAGAAGAGGCCGAATCCAGGTAAGTTTGCTATAACTATTGGATTTGGTCCATACAAAATTAATGCCCTATGTGATCTTGGAGCTAGTGTTAGTATTATGCCTTTAACGATTTGGTCCAAGATTAAGATAGGTGCCTTGGAGCCTGTGGATGCTAGACTATACATGGCCAATAACACGGTGGTCATTCCAACAGGCATGGTGGAAAATGTCCCAGTACAAGTATGTAAATTCTTCGTTCCTGCTGATTTCTTAATAGTTGATATGCAAGAAGATCCTGCTTGTCCAATTATTTTAGGAAGACCATTCTTGGCGACGGTGGATGCCAACATAAGCGTAAGGAAAGGAGTGCTCACCTTCAACATCAGCGATGAGGTCATTGAGTATTCCTTTAACAAAACTGAAAGGCATACTGGTCCAATGGAAGAGGTCAAATCTATCTCAGCTGGCTACATCACCTGCGGGGAACCCAAAGTCAGAAATATGACCCCTGAAGAGATAGAAAAGAGGGATATGGAGGCCCAGGTGGAGGAGATCATGACAATCCTTAAGGAGAACACAGAGAATCCAATCGACACAGACCAAAGTAAGTCGTTATGGATTGATTATTTTTCGGATGCCTTGACAGGGACTAAGTGTGGGGTCAAGATCGACCAGGGCTCCTCAACATCGAGTAGAACCCTAGTCGATCTCGACCAGACCAAGGCGACTCCACCAACACCGGCCTCGTCGAGCAGCAAATCAGAGGAGCCGCCCTACTCGATCTCGAGTAGGCTCGTCGAGATCGACCACCAGAACCCTAAGTCGACTCGGCTTTCCTCGACGTTGGCGACTCCAGGACCAGAACCAGCCTCGTCGATCTCGACTAGTCTTGTCGAGATCGACCACCACCCGGCGCCACCAGACCCACCTTCCTCGACGAGCAAGCCACCAGGAGGAGAAGGCTAATCGATCTCGAGTAGCCTTGTCGAGATCGACAAGAACACGTCTTCCTCGACGGCCCCTTCCTCGACGCTGCAGACACCAGGAGCAGAACCCTACTCGAGGGCGACCAGGCTCGTCGAGATCGACCAGACCCACTCTTCGTCGACTTCTGAATCTTCGAGCAGACCACCATCAGGACCAGCAGACTTGTCGAGATCGACTAACCCTAGTCGAGATCGACCAAACACCGTTGTCCCCGATTCCGTTTCTGCAAAGGTGAGTCAAGGTATGGATCTTTCTTCTCCTATTTCCATTAAAGATTTATCTATACATGGGAGAGGTCTGCCTTGGTATGTGCGATTGTGCAGGATATCCAATGATGAGCCTAAGGAGTATGAAGTTGGAGACAAACTCTATGTCTCTAAGTCAAAGGATCATTGGTTTCCCAACAAATTCAACAAGAAGCGGATGGGACCCTTCGTGGTGAACAAGATCCATTCTAGAGGATTACAGCTGATGGACAAGAATGGAGTCCTATTTGAAGCCCAAGCTACATGGGCCCTACAGATGCCACCTTGAGCATTAATGGAAAGTCGGCCTAGCGACTATAACATCTAGAGCATGTACATACACTTTTTAGGACATTTGAGACTTTGTTTTTGTTTTTGGTTTTGAACATTTTGGTTATTTCTATTATAGGTATATGTCTTCTAACTTTTCAGGTCAATGGATAGAACCAAGCTACATTAATACTCGGACTAGGAGGTGCTCCATTCGAAATTTTGCGGCTCTGCACTCATGTCTTGTGAGTTTCTTTCTTTACCCTTTACATTGTTTTATATACAGTGAGGACACTGTAATGTTTAAGTATGGGGTGGGGGAAGGGATTACTTTATGCATAATTGCCATATCTGACATTACTTTGTGCATTATTTCTTAGAATTGCTACATGGCTATTTTGGAATGCATTATTGATTTATGTGAATTTCCAAATATTTGAGAAAAATGACCCCCATTGAAATTTTTTGAATAAGGTCATGGAAGCTTATATTGAACTCGACGATGCAAAAATTGGATTCATTAGAGATATAGCATGAAATTGCCTAGTAAAGGGAAGTCACAATGAAATGCATATTTTCTTGAAAACCATGAAAGGAGGTAAAATTTGAAGTTGCTTTTGACATGTTGCATGATAAAATGATTGAGGACTTTATATTTCCATATAATGCTCATTGTTTAAAATCCTAGCCATACCTATGCTTATGCATCACAAAAGGCATCATATGCCTTATTTCAAATATCGCTCCACATGATCTAAATATTTGCCGTTCTTTACCTTATCCGGGGATTATGTTGAGAATGATGTTACATTATGGAGATTGTTATATGGTTGTTTGTGTTGTTATTATCATTATTGGAGTTTGGAAGAAAATTGTTTGAATATATGGAAAATTTAATGAGTGAAAGAAAATCCAATCACCTCAGGAGATAAAGGTAGATTGACCCTGCTCTCTGAGATAATAGTTTGGAGAGATGGGACACATTGTGAGGAGTCCAAAGCACTAAGTATCCGGGGCCATTCATGACACCCATGTTTGCGACTCGCGAGAAGGCAGTGCTGAGGTTAGAGAGGTAAAAGCATTATTTTTGAGAAAAGCAATATGAAAGGTGATGAATTACATGGAGAAAGAATGTGGAATGAAACTCAAAATTCGGAAATGATCCAATTCCCCGGATCAAACAGCACCACATTGCCAAAAATTGCCCACCTTTTAGCCTTTTACGTTTCTACTCCTTCATGAGCTTAAATTAAAGTCTTCTTGATTATCAATGCTTTGTCACTTATATTGTTTTTGCATAACCCTCCTTTTGTGAGTAGATGTTGCATTTACATATTTGCACATGCATGAATCTGTGACACTAGTACCTTTTCGAGGATGGTAATTGATTGCAGGGTTATATGAGAATGAATCTAAGATGTTGAGAGTTTTAAATTCTTCCCCTGAATGACAAATAAAAGTATTGCTTGAGGACAAGCAAGCTTAAGTATGGGGTGTTTGTTGTGAGCTGAATCTACCATGTTTTACAGTAACTTTTATATCGATTTCTGTATACATTGCATTCATTTGGGCTAAGATAGTACATAATCTATGGAGTTTATGTTTATTTGCCAAATTATGGAATCTACACCAGTTTCTGTTTAAATCGCAGAAATCGAGGCGTTTTACAGCAATTCTACAGAAGGTCGGAAAAGCTCGGAAAACCACTACAGAAGTCCAAGGTCAAAGCAGCGAAACAAGTCTACGAGCCAAGGCTACTCGACCTCGACAAGCCATGTCCGAGCAACCTTGTCGACAGAGCCTGATCGAGAGAGCCAGACCACCCAACTCCGGGACTCTACTCGATCTCGACGAAGCCCTGGTCGAGATCGACGAGGCCCAAAGTCATGCCCGGAGTCGACGAGGAGAGCTGCCCGAGAAGCCGAGGACTAAGCCGAGGACGACCAGGAGCACTCGCTACCAGGGACTCGACTCGCTGCAGCGGACCGTTCGCTGCCGCGGAAGAGGCAGCTCGCTGAAGCGGAAAGGAGGAACCCAACTCGACCTCGAGGACCCTTGGTCGAGGTCGACAAGATCCTGACGCCAGATCCGGAGCCCATCGAGGAGAGTCACTCGAGAAGACCTAGTCGGCAAGCCACCTTACTCGAAGTCGACTAGGGCTTGTCGAGATCGACGAGCACCTGAGCCCCAGTCCGAGCACATCGAGCACACCAACCCGAGGAAGCCCAGCCGACGAGCCATCCTTGTCGAGGTCGACGAGTCGTGGTCGATCTCGAGTAGAGCCGCGTTCCAGAAGCTTCTCGACTTGGCTTGTCCGACTAGACTTGGCTTTCCTTTGGCGCAAAGGCGGAAGATTCTATCCAAATCCATCGAAGATCTATCCGATTTCATCAAGTTCTATCCAAGGAGACAAGATCTATCAACATCATGAAGACCTACCATAATTAGTTTTATCTTTCCTTTTAAGATTTATTTCCTTAAAACATTCATTTATCTTTTATGCTTTTAGATATAGTTTTAGATAAAGATAGATATCTTCTTTCCTAGAATAGCTAGGGAATGAAGGCTATAAATAAAGCCCTTGGGGCTGAGCATTAGGCATCGAATTCCATCACAATTCAATTTCAGAGACAATTAGTTAGTTCCACATAGAGTTTAGGAGTTCTAAGGTTTTTAAGGTTTTGGCTTTCTGCGAAAGTTGATTGCCAGGATTGTAAAAGGCTTTGAATATAGTTAATGCAAGTTTCTTTTCATCAATCAATGTCTGCGATTGCAATGAGGCGTGAGTAGTCCACCCACTTCTGGGGCTGGGGTGAGCCCGACGGTGGCCATGTGAGGCAATGCGATAAAGGTCAGATCTTTTTGTGCGATTCATCTTCTATCCCTATAAGCATGATTCTTTTGCGAGAGTTGAAGGTGATCCTTGTTTGTGTTATTGAAGCGAAAGTGATCTTAATGCAACTTGGGTTAATTATGTGAAAAGGGTTAGTAACAATTAGGGTTTATGCGAGAGCCTCTATATGCCTATTTGTTAATGACGAAAGTTATTTGATGGAAAGCATGATCTTTTTTGCCTTTATGTGTTGCTTTGCATGGTTATAATTGTGGTGTTGAAACCCTGGCTTTGGAAGTCTTTTAGCATATTGATTTATTTTCATCAAAAATCTGAATTTTGTTCGAGATTCTGCAAATTTATATTTTCTGTCTTTCTTGTCGACATAGACAAAGCCTTGGTCGAGATCGAGTTGCCCTTGCTGGGTTTGCCTGTCTGCTGTGATTTTCACTTTCTGTTTTCGTTGACTGCTGTGGTCGATCTCGAGTACTGTTTGTCGAGATCGACGAGCCTTTGTCTTTGCTTTTATTTCCTGTTTTTGCTTTGCTTTGCTTTGTTCTTTGCTTTTGTTTTAGTTGCCCTTGCCGGGTTTATTTGTTTCTTTCCTTTATGTGTTTCTGTCTTTTCTGCTGCTCTGCTTCTGTGAGAATTTACAGCTACCTGAGAACTGCTGACGTGCTTCCTCGCGGATTCGATCCTGACTTTTCTCTTACTACAACGGGAGGAAGTCTTGTATTTATTTGCTGAGACAGGGAAGTCAATCTGAACTATATTTCATATTTATTTCATACTTGACACATCCTCCTGCAACAACAATAGCCCATGAGGTTTTTCATTCATTTCGTAGAAGAAAAAATAAAGAAGGGTGGAGGTTAATTAAACTAGATATGGAAAAAGCTTATGATAAAGTATATTGGAACTTTACAAAGGCAGTAATAGAGAAATTTAGTTTCCATCCCACGTTTATTAAATAGATTATGGAATGCATATCTACGGAGTTATTCAAGCCAACAAGAGGCCTTTGACAAGGCAACCATCTCTGTCCTTTTCTCTTCATCTTGGGGGTTGAGGTCTTAGCAAGAAAACATTCTCTTGTGCAAATATGAGAAATAGCCTTATCGATTTCAGTTTTGGGAAGGTTGATCTACATATCCCTTTCCTTACTTTTGTTGATGTTATGATTATATACACCAAAGGCAACACCTCAGCTTGCTTTAAAGCGAAAACAATTGTAGTTGAATATTTCCGCATTTCAGGACAAAAAGTTAATTAACATAAATCCGCCTTTCAAACAACGAAAGGAATTCCTAGATCCGTAATTGAGGAACTTGAAAGATAGATGGGAATATCAAATGAAATAATTATTGAAAAATATCTTGGTTACCCTATTATAAATAGGTGAGTAAAATATACATACTTTTGAGGAATTCGTGTGTAAATCAAAACACCCACTCTGTAAATGGCGTACTAATGCCTTATCGCAGCGAGGTCATACTGTCCTGATTGGCATAAACCTAGCATCAAAATCCTTATAGACGATGAAAAATTTCATGCTCCCCAACACAATCCATATTAGACCAAATAAATCTAATGATATGAATGAGGCATTCCAAATGAAACTCCTTTGGAAAATTCTTGTGGAACAAAATAATATATGAGTAAAATTAATTAAGTATAAATATTTGAAAACAATGCATATGTTAAATATGAAAAGTGGGGGTTCGATCGTCTTGGCAATGGTCAAAACTAACTCCTCTTATTGAAAAATTTAAAGAAGGCCTAATTTTGTCGGTAGGTAATGGAAAATCTATCAAATTCTGGACCGACAAATGGATTACAACTTCACCAATAATCCAAAGTTGTGATTTTTCTACCTTTCGAAATGAGAATGAAACAGTAAATGACTATACATTAGGAGGAAAATGGTGGGAGGAAAAATTGTTAAACGCAGTCCCTCAAAGTATAATAAAAGAAATTTTGGATATCCTTCTTCTTATGAATTCTTTTGAGGACAGACTGTATTGGTGGCCGGATAAAGAGGGATGGTTTACAACAGCTAGCGCCTATAAACTGATCACAAAAAATAACAGCTGATAGTGTCTATTCTAGCATTGTTTTTTGGGCACTCTTATGAAATGTTTAGAGCGTTTTACTAGAGTATTCTACCTATTTTTTTTAGCCCTTTGTGTCCCATTGCGAGGAATCGGTGTCTACCGCTAGTTTGTTGTCATCTCAGATACTTTTGAGCGATTTTGGAGCCAATTCAAGAGCAAAAGGATAAGAAGGTGATTAGAGGTGCTTCCATGTGGACATAAGTCATCAGAGATGGGCTAAAGGGGTCGAGAGATGAGCAAAAATATGAGATAAGATGCAAGCATATCAAGTGAATCACTCATAGGAGCTCAATATGATGTAGCACGACTCGCGGAACAAGGGAGTTTGTGCAATTTTCAGCTACGACAAGCTGTCACAACTCGTGGGAGGCCTTCACGAGTCGTGACGAATGAACCAGTGTGTTTTTTTGCCTTCTGCAGGCTGTCATGACTCGTGACAGACTCTTCACGAGTCGTGACAGTGCCAAATCCGGCCAGACCTTTCAGATTTCGGTTGTTTCTTTTATTTGTTTGGATTAATTTAAAACAGGACGGCGAGAGTTATGTTTTTTTGGGGGACTTTCAGACCGAAATCCAGGCATTGTTGGGGAGCTTTTAGTAGCTTTGGAGACTAGAGATTTTGGGGAAGAAAACTTGTTCGATTTATCAAATTTCGGTAAATTCTGTTCCTATCTCCGTTGTTCTAAGTTTGTCTTGCTGAATTTGATTGAATCAAGCATGTACTTTTCCATGAGTGTCTAGATCTCTTGCTATAGGGTCGGGGTGATCCCAACGATGCAGAAATAGACTCGTTCTTAGTATCGTTTTATTGATTTTTGATTTTTTTTGGTGAGTTAATCCTATTGCGCCAGCCCTAATCGATGATAATTGGTTAGAACTGATTTTGGGTTTGAAATCAAAAGACTAAGACCCTAAATTAGAATTTAGACGGTGAATTTAGGCTGAAAGGCTATTTGATAAATTGGAACCATACGATTAAACGTGAAGTTTAGTTGTTCGAAAGTGAAATTGAACTTCTTGAGGATTTATGGGTTTTCATAGATATTCTAGATGATTGTGATATCAGTTGAGACCGAAATGCGAAGTTGATGTGATTTTCATTTAGAATTCTAAGCGTTTAAGGGTTCTAAATTGGTTGCTTGAAACTTAAAGTAGATCGTTGACAGGCCTAAAGTCGTTATGCCAAATCAAAGTAAATTCCTAAGATGCAAACTATAACAAGTATAGTAGGTAAGTTAGGGTCGAACCCACAGGGAAACAGAATCAGTTGTAAGAGCAAGTATTATTACCAAAAGTAACTGATTAAAGGGGGAGTTTTGTGTGTGAGAAATAGTAACAGAACAAGTTGCAAGTAAAGGTTGTGAATATATGATGGAAAGGTATCACACCAGGTAATTATCCGCACAACAATTAAGATGGTTCATCATCGCATTCTATGAGTCTCAAGTTCTAATGTCCAGTAATTGTTCTCAATTCAGATCGTGTAATAGCTTTTAGTCCTACCAGTCCTAAAAGCACTTATCACTAAATTACAAGGGAAAACCTTCACCAAATAATAAAGCAATAGCATTAAAGCATGAATTATAATGAGATACAAGCGATTCTAACAACCCGTTAAAATAGCCTGTAATCGAATCTCCCTCACAATCTACCACAAGCGACCGCGTATGGAGATTGTGTTTGCTACAATGAATCTACAACCCAAGACCTGGAATTGGAAACCCTAGCAGTATGACTAGTATCGATAAACCTAGGTGATCAATCTAGATAAATCAATAATAAGCAATCAAGCAATAAGCTCAGGAGATCGAAACAATTAACAAAGGACGAACAAGAGTAGAATACTCACAACCAAATCAATTGAAGGCTTCAAAGAACCAAGTGCAACAAAGGAGAGTTAGTTCTCCATAGGGTTTGTGAGATAATGCAAAAGGAAAATATGTCTCTGGAAAATAACCTAATGATTCTCTACTGCCTTCTCGGCCTATATAACCTAATAAAATCGGGTTTAACATCCCGTACAATTATAATAATAAAATATTAAAACTAATAAGATAACAGAATCGGATAAGAATCCGACTCCAGGACCGACGCGGGCGCGCCAAGTGCAGCGCGGGCGCGCCACTTGTAGCTTGCCTCTTCTGTCTTTGTCAGCAGCGCGGCCACTTCCTCCTAGCAGAGTGGCCGCGTCGGGTAGCAGCGCGGGCACGTTGAGAGCAGCGCGGCCGCGCCAAGGTCTTCAGTCCTCCAGCTGCTTCCGATCTTCTTAGCTTCTGTAACTTGCATGATTTCTTCAACTTCTTCAATATGCTCCGAATCACCAAGTTCACACTAATATCTCTCATAATGTCAGGTAAATGATGACAAAAACTACTAAATGCGCTATGGAATATATCGCATATCAAATTCCCCCATACTTAAACCTTTACTCGTCCCGAGTAAGCATAGAAGCTAACCTACTCTCACTATAAATCTCAAAGGTTCACAGACAGTACAAGGAAAATGAACACTAAGTACTAGTAGTTTTCACCATCTCACCAATCAGCTCAAAAGACAATCAAAATAGGAAATAAGAATTACAATTGTATCTCAACCATCTACACCTTATAGCTCCCAGTGGCCTACCCGAAAACCTCCTTATAACTCCTCTTCTTATGTCGCCTTCGCCAAGAGATCAATCCTAATCACTCAAAGTAAACGCTCATCTTGCCAAGGCGCCCTTTCGGGTTTTCACTAAGCCACTCATTTTTTTTTCAGGGATGGTACTCACATAACAATCTCACTTCCCTCAAGCCTCATATTGCCAAGCCTAAGGCTCGCCAGACTACCTGCTTTTTGCCTGAGTCGCCCTTCCAGGTTTTCAACTCATCCCAGGATTTTGATTGCTTTCTTTTTTTTTTTCATTTTTTCATTTTTTTTCATTTTTTTTTTTTCTAAATAACAAATGCAGAATCTGTACACAAATAATGCTAAAATAAAATATGTACATGATGTGTGAATCCTTTCCCTCCCCCATACTTGAATGAAGCATTGTCCTCAATGTGAAAGAAGACAGAATTAAGTAGGGAGAAAGGAAACAGAAGGACTCACTGAGGTGGTGGATAGTGGCGAGAGTAGTCCTCTCGCATGCGGCGCAGCTCCTCCCTCATCTCTTTGAACTCGCCGAAGCCCTGTAAGATGTCGGCCTGCTGGTGGAGAATCTGGTTTGTCACTGTCGTCAGACTCCCCACGTCTTGGCGCAAAAGGCCAATCTGATCAACCAGGTAGCCCCACTGCTGGGGCTGCTGATAAGTATCCTGAGAAGCTTGTGCAGGCCAAGGGGTCCACTGGTGCGCGTCCTGCTGGCTCTGATATGCTGGTTGAGAATCCCAACCGTGCTGATAAGCAGGCGTCTCCTGATATGGGCTCTGTGTGAAGCCCTGTGTATCTGCCTGAACAAACGCCTGCTGAGCCATAGGCGCATCCTCCATCGTGGCAGCTCCAGCTGTGCCACTGCTTCTGCCTACCTCCATGCGACGCCTTCTCCCCAAAAGTGACGTCGGAAAGTAATCCGCCTCAATGTACCAGTCAGACCAAGATTCTGACCAAGGCAGGGGCTTAGGGAGCCTGAACTGATGCTCATTCTTCTTGCCCGTGCACCAAATGGCTCCCCCATCCGGTGCAGTATCCAGCATCAGACATCTCCGTAGATAATCCTCAGTATAGGTCCTCGCGATGACCTCTGTCTCCTCCAGCTCAACCAAACCATTCTGCCCAACGCATGCAGCAATGGCGACTCGAGTAATAAGGCCGCCCTGAACCATTTCTGGTCCAGCGGCACTGCGATCCCTTCTGATCCTGTCGAGGCCATCGAAAAAGAGCATAACCCAGTCAGGCGTATAATCCGCAGTAGGCACTGCGCTGTAGGCAAATTTCAGATGCGTCATGGAAAGCTTGGTGTCTGTAATCAGCCCATAGTACGTCCCAGCAACGATCTTGCACAACATCCGGAAGATAGGATGAGTGATCCTGCTGTTGTATTCGTTGCTCGTCAGAAAATCCTCTCCAGACACCGCTTTGAAGAAAGCAACAAGGTCGGGGTCGGACACAGCTGTGGCCCATCCATTATATCTGAACGAAACCCCTCTAATGTTGTGATCTCTCAGGTGAACCTGATAAGTGGCGAGGAATTGCTTGCTCAGTTCCGGATACCCTACAGCTGCCAAATCCAGAAAACCACTAATACCGGCATGCTCTAGACATTGCTCCATACATTCTAGCATCTGAAGCTTCTGAAGGGTAGGTCTATGCAAGTATTTGGTAGAACTGACACAGCTGACCTTATTGTAAATCGCCAATTCCTCATTAGACAAATCTAGCCCATGATCAGATCTACTCGTCTCCTCCTCCGATGAACTCATACTTGATATATAATACGAAGAAATCGGAATCGAAAGAAGAACAGCGGAAAGAACTCACGAAGAACAGCTCGGCGCAGGGGGCAGACGCGGGCACGCTGAAGGTGGCGTGGGCGCGTCGAAATCAGCGTGGGCGCGGTGGGAGCAGCGTGGCCGCATCGAGACTGTATGCTTCCTGGTGGGTCTTCTCTAACAGCGCGGGTACGCTAGGGATGGCGTGGGCGCGGTGGGAGCAGCGTGGCCGCGTCGAGACTGTATGCTTCCTGGTGGGTCTTCTCTAACAGCGCGGGTACGCTAGGGATGGCGTGGGCGCGTCGGAGCTCTCTTCAGATCTGAACGTCGGCGAAGACGGCTTCGTCGATGTGAGGCTCGCCGAGATTTCTCCGGTGCCGGCTTGTACTTTGCCTGGTGGGGGCTGCCGCCGGCGGCTGTGTGCTTCAGGGAGGACCGAGATGTGGTGGTCCAAGGTGGGGGCGGCGGTTGTGGTGAGGAGAGAGAAGGGAGTGTTTGGTGAGGAAAGTTTGAGAGGGATGTGTGGTGAGGGTGATGTGGGGGCTGATGTGTGGGGTGTAGGGTTTTGGTGGGGCTGATGGGCTTGAAACTGGTTTTTTTTTTTTTTTTTTTGACGAAAATTAACACTGCGGGTGCAGTGGGTCCGAAATGCGGGTGCAATTCGTCACCAGAACTCCGTCTTTAGTACCTACAAAATAAAATAAAAATAGAGTTAAAGAAAATAATGCAGTTCCTTGGGTTGCCTCCCAAGCAGCGCCTTTGTTTCATGTCGCTGGCTCGACCAAGCCGTTTTGGCTATTCTAACTCCGCATGTGGCTCCTCCAAAGCTAACTCATCCATAACCTCCTTTGTGAACCCTTCATAGTATGTCTTAAGCCTATGACCATTTACTTTGAACTTCTTTTGGCTATCCGGGTCATATAGCTCTACCGCTCCATGTGGGAAAACTTCAGCAACAATGTATGGTCCCCCCCACTTTGACCTGAGCTTCCCAGCGAAGAGTTTCAGGCGAGACTGAAAAAGTAGGACTTTGTCACCAGCTTTAAAGTCCTTCCTATTGATGTGCTTGTCATGCCATGCCTTGGTCTTTGCCTTGTAGATAGCCGCATTATCATAGGCGTCCAACCGTAGCTCCTCGAGCTCACCCAACTGTAGCTTCCTGTGGTCTCCAACTTCGTCACTCTGCATATTGCATTGTTTCACAGCCCACCAAGCCTTGTGCTCCAGCTCAACAGGAAGATGACATGCCTTCCCATAGACAAGTCTGAAAGGAGACATCCCAATTGGAGTTTTGTAAGCAGTGCGATAAGCCCATAAAGCATCATCAAGTCTCAAACTCCAATCCTTCCTGTTAGGATTCACGGTCTTCTCAAGAATGGCTTTGACCTCTCTATTGGACACCTCAGCTTGGCCATTCGTCTGTGGATGATATGCGGTGGAAACTCTGTGTGTGACATGATATTTCTTAAGCAAGGCAGTCACAGTTTTGTTGCAGAAATGGGTACCCCTGTCACTAATCAGCGCTCTAGGAATACCATGCCTGGCAAAAATATTGCTTTTCAAGAACCCTGCCACAACTTTAGAATCATCAGTCCTGGTGGCCTTCGCTTCCACCCACTTGGAAACGTAGTCCACCGCAAGTAAAATATATAAATTCCCACAAGAACTAGGAAAAGGTCCCATAAAGTCGATACCCCAAACATCAAAGATTTCGCAAAAAATCATTGGTGATTGTTGCATTTCATTCCTTTGGGAGATATTCCCCATTCTTTGACACCTATCACATGCCTTGCAGAAAGAATAAGCATCTTTAAAGATATGTGGCCAATAAAATCCAGATTCAAGTACCTTTCTAGCAGTTTTATTAGCACCAAAATGTCCCCCACATGCTTCAGAATGACAAAATTCAAGAACAGATCGTACCTCATTATCTGGAAGACAACGACGAATGACCTGATCTGCGCAATGTTTCCAAAGGTATGGGTCATCCCAAATATAGTGGTTGGCTTCTCTTCGAACCTTCTCTGTCTGGGCCTTGGTATGACCCGGAGGAAATTCTCCACATACTAAGTAGTTCACAATGTCCCGGTACCAAGGACTGACGGAGTGAAGTCTTAGAACGGATTGAGGAGATCGGAGAAACAATGACGTGGGCGCGTCAGAGGGAGACGTGGCCGCGTCGGAGGTCAGCGCGGGCGCGCCTTGAAGCAGCGCGGGCGCGTCAGATTGCAGCGCGGGCGCGTCAAGCCTCCAGTGTGTTTCTGTGCTCTCGAGTCTGCATAAGGTGTCGTCCGGAAACGTTCCTAAGATGGGTTTTTGTGACTCCGGCTTGTCCTCCTCATTCACCAATCTGCTCAAGTGGTCAGCCACCAGATTCTCCGCTCCTTTCTTGTCCTTAATCTCCACGTCAAATTCGCTGAGCAACAGGACCCATCGAATCAATCGTGGCTTTGTCTCCTTCTTTGTCATCAAGTAGCGGAGGGCTGCGTGATCTGTGTAGATAATCACTTTAACCCCAAGCAGATATTGTCGAAACTTCTCTAGTGCAAACACCACAGCTAGCATTTCCTTCTCAGTGGTGGAGTAGTTGCGCTGTGCTCCATTCAGAGTCATGGAAGCGTAATGGATCACATGAGAGGCTCTTCCCTCTTTTTGGCCTAGCACTGCTCCCACTGCATAGTCGCTCGCATCACACATGATCTCAAATGGGCGAGACCAGTCTGGTGCCTGGATGATTGGTGCACTAGTGAGGCGTCCTTTCAACTGGTCGAACGCCTCTTTGCACTCTTGTGTGAGTGCAAAGGTCACATCTTTCTTCAGAAGCTCGCATAAGGGTAAGGATATCTTTGAAAAGTCTTTGATAAACCTGCGATAAAAACCTGCATGGCCTAGAAAAGAACGAACTTCGCGCACATTAGTAGGATAAGGCAGAGATTGAATTACATCAATCTTTGCCTTATCGACCTCAATACCCTTTGCAGAGACTATATGACCTAAAACAATTCCTTGTTCTACCATAAAATGACACTTTTCAGAGTTCAAAACCAAATTAGTTTCAACACATCTTTTTAATACTAGTGCCAAATGGCTCAAACAAGTATCAAAGCTATCCCCATGTACTGTGAAATCATCCATGAATACTTCAATGAAATTTTCAATGTACTCAGAGAAGATACTAACCATACATCGTTGAAATGTCCCGGGTGCGTTACATAGTCCAAATGGCATCCTGCGATATGCAAAAGTACCGAAAGGACATGTAAAAGTAGTCTTCTCCTGGTCCTCTGGCGCTATAGCCACCTGAAAATAACCAGAATATCCATCAAGAAAGCAATAATAGGGGCGCCCAGCAAGGCGTTCTAGCATCTGATCAATAAAGGGGAGAGGGAAGTGATCCTTCCTGGTTACTGTGTTCAACTTGCGATAGTCGATGCACACCCTCCAACCTGTTTGTGTCCTGGTAGGGACCAACTCGCCTTGTTGATTCTCCACAACAGTAATCCCTCCTTTCTTAGGGACAACTTGGGTAGGACTCACCCACTGACTGTCAGAAATTGGGAAAATCATGTTAGCTGATAGCAATTTCAGCACTTCCTTCTTCACCACATCCATCATGGGAGGATTGAGCCTTCTCTGTGGTTGGCGTGATGGTTTAGCTCCTTCCTCCAGCAGGATCCTGTGCATGCATGTAGATGGACTGATTCCCTTGATGTCAGCGATGGTTCACCCCAATGCAGTTTTGTACTCCTTTAGAACCTCTACTAACTTTTCCTCCTGCTCCTCTGAGAGCTTACTTGACACAATAACTGGTAAAGTGTCATCAACTCCTAGGAAAGCATACTTGAGATGACTAGGGAGTTGCTTGAGTTCAATTTTAGGTGCCTGCACAACAGATGGAACAAGCACTTCGCTTGGAGTCAGTAGATTGGGGCCAACGCCCAAAAGAGTAGGGGACTCACCTTCCATATTCATATGGGCTACTAATTCCTGCATGTTAGATGAGATTGAAAAATCTGTATAGGACTCATCAATATCATTCTCAATAATTGACTGCAACTCATCTTCCCTAGAAATATCAAATAGATCTTGAGCTAATGGTTCAATCACATCAATAGAGCACAGAGACTGGTCATCAACAGGATGTTTCATAGCCTTATAGAGATCGAATTCAACCTTTTCTCCATCAAATTCCATTGTTAGTGTCTCAGAGACACAATCGATTTTTGTCCTAGCAGTTTTAATAAAAGGTCTACCTAACAGAATAGGTGCATCATGCTTATCGTGTTCCATATCCAGGACAAAGAAATCTGCAGGAAAAATCAGTTTATCGACCATAACCAAAACGTCTTCAACTACTCCTTTAGGGTACTTATTAGACCTATCAGCTAGTTGCACAACTACTCCAGTTTCATGCAAAGGTCCTAAATCTAGTGATTTGTAAAGTGAGTAGGGAAGCACATTTATGGAAGCACCCAAATCAAGCATAGCTCTATCAAATTTTACATCTCCAATGACACAAGGGATAGTAACCATACCTGGATCAACGCACTTTTTCGGCATTCTCCTCTGAAACATAGCGGAGACCTGCTCACTTACTTTCACCTTCTTTTTCCCTTTCAGCTTCTGATTCCTCTTTACTGTGCAAAGCTCCTTCAAGAACTTGGCGTACTTGGGCACAGTTTTTATCATTCTCAGCAGAGGAATGTTCACCTGACACTTGCTAAATGGTTCAAACAGCTCTGAATCATCGATTATCCTCCTCTCCTTAAGTGCCTTAGGGAACGGAGGTTTTGGTTTCTCAGACCCGAGAGGGGGAAAATTCGGTCGAACATAAGTATCGACATAAGGTTCAGATTCAGGCGGGATTGGACCAGGTGCGGGCGCGCCAGAGGTAGGCGTGGGCGCGTTAGCATCAGGCGCGGGCGCGTCACTTTCCGGCGCGGGCGCGTCACTTTCCGGCGCGGGCGCGCTGCTGGCCGGCGCGGGCGCGCTAGTGGTGGGCGTGGCCGCGTTGGCCTCCGTCGTGTTTTCCTCCTCGGATTCCTGACTTCTCAGCTCCTTTCCATTCCGAAGAGTTATAGCACTGACGTTTTCCTTTGGATTGACCACTGTTTGAGATGGTAGACCCCCTGACGTCTTCGCCTCTATTCTAGTGATTGCTTCAGCCATTTGCCCCATTTGCTTCTGTATATCCTTTATGCTCGATTCAGTTGTCTGAACATGCGCAGTAAAGTGCTGTGTCAGGGTATTGAGCATGGACTCAGTGGATGGAGCGTTACCCTGCTGCCTCTGATTGTAGCGAGGTGGCTGCTGCTGATGTGGTTGGTTTGGTGGATCCCTCCATCTGAAATTCGGGTGATCTTTCCAACCTGGGTTGTAGGAGTTTGAGTAGGGGTCATGTCTGGGTCTCTGAGGTCCATTTCCACCTATAGCACTCACTTCAGCGGTGTCTCTCTGGAGTGTAGGACACGCATCAGTTGGGTGGAAGTCATCACCACAGAATTCACAAGCCTTGAGTTGTTGAGGAGTCCCTTTCAGAGTGAGTCTCCTAACCATATCCTTCAATTCAGCAATATCATTGGCTTGGTTAGAGTCTACCGAGTTGACTCCTTTCTTTCTGGTGGACTTCCCAAAATTCCTAGTCCCCTCAGCCATTTCCTGAATCTTTTCCATAGCTCCTTCTGGCGTGGCATTCAGAATATTTCCTCCGCAGGCGGCATCGATCATCCTTCTATCAGATTCTAGCAATCCCCCATAGATGTATAAGACTAGGTCCTTCGTGCTGTAGCCATGGAAAGGGCAATTAGCACACAGCTTCTTGAACCTTTCATTGTAATCATAGAGGGTCTCATCCTCCTCCTGCTCTATATTGCTGATTGCCTTCTTCAAGGTGTTCTCCTTCTTAGCAGGGAAGAATTTCTCCAGGAAGACCTTGTGGAGTTTAGGCCAAGTATCGATGCTCCCAGTAGGAAGGCTGTAGTACCAGTCATCCGCAGCATCGACCAGCGTGAACCCAAAAGCTCTCATCTTTATCTGTGCTTCAGTTATATTGGCTGGTTTCATGCTCATGCACACATTATGAAACTTCCCCATGTGCTTGATGGGGTCCTCTCCAGCCGATCCATGGAATTTTGGCAGTTGGTGAATCAGCCCAGACTTAAGCTCAAAATGGTTGTCATCCCCTATAGCAGGGATTGTCACAGCAGGTGCCTGCTGTGTGATGTTTGATGCTGTCAGCTCTCGCAGCGTCTGGTTAGCAGCCATTGGATCGGGTTGGTGGTGTTGTTCTCTAAGACGACGGTGGTATGTCCTGTCAATTTCCCAATCAAAAGCAAAAAGATGGGGATCAGTAGCACGAGTGCGAACCATGCAAGAGGTTCACACCCAAACAGGTAATAAAACAAACAAGAACAAAGATTAACCGTTTCCCCGGCAACGGCGCCAAATTTGACAGGCCTAAAGTCGTTATGCCAAATCAAAGTAAATTCCTAAGATGCAAACAATAACAAGTATAGTAGGTAAGTTAGGGTCGAACCCACAGGGAAACAGAATCAGTTGTAAGAGCAAGTATTATTACCAAAAGTAACTGATTAAAGGGGGAGTTTTGTGTGTGAGAAATGGTAACAGAACAAGTTGCAAGTAAAGGTTGTGAATATATGATGGAAAGGTATCACACCAGGTAATTATCCGCACAACAATTAAGATGGTTCATCATCGCATTCTATGAGTCTCAAGTTCTAATGTCCAGTAATTGTTCTCAATTCAGACCGTGTAATAGCTTTTAGTCCTACCAGTCCTAAAAGCACTTATCACTAAATGACAAGGGAAAACCTTCACCAAATAATAAAGCAATAGCATTAAAGCATGAATTATAATGAGATACAAGCGATTCTAACAACCCGTTAAAATAGCCTGTAATCGAATCTCCCTCACAATCTACCACAAGCGACCGCGTATGGAGATTGTGTTTGCTACAATGAATCTACAACCCAAGACCTGGAATTGGAAACCCTAGCAGTATGACTAGTATCGATAAACCTAGGTGATCAATCTAGATAAATCAATAATAAGCAATCAAGCAATAAGCTCAGGAGATCGAAACAATTAACAAAGGACGAACAAGAGTAGAATACTCACAACCAAATCAATTGAAGGCTTCAAAGAACCAAGTGCAACAAAGGAGAGTTAGTTCTCCATAGGGTTTGTGAGATAATGCAAAAGGAAAATATGTCTCTGGAAAATAACCTAATGATTCTCTACTGCCTTCTCGGCCTATATAACCTAATAAAATCGGGTTTAACATCCCGTACAATTATAATAATAAAATATTAAAACTAATAAGATAACAGAATCGGATAAGAATCCGACTCCAGGACCGACGCGGGCGCGCCAAGTGCAGCGCGGGCGCGCCACTTGTAGCTTGCCTCTTCTGTCTTCGTCAGCAGCGCGACCACTTCCTCCTAGCAGAGTGGCCGCGTCGGGTAGCAGCGCGGGCACGTTGAGAGCAGCGCGGCCGCGCTAAGGTCTTCAGTCCTCTAGCTGCTTCCGATCTTCTTAGCTTCTGTAACTTGCATGATTTCTTCAACTTCTTCAATATGCTCCGAATCACCAAGTTCACACTAATATCTCTCATAATGTCAGGTAAATGATGACAAAAACTACTAAATGCGCTATGGAATATATCGCATATCAATCGTTAACCAATTTAGACACATTCTCTTCTATTCCGAAAGGAGCTTTGCGATTACCCTGGATAATCTACCTTCACTTTTGAGTTAGAAATCATTCAAGCGAGAATATATTTTGGTCTATTGATGATGCATCGTTGGTGAATCCCTAGCCCTAGAATATCGTCCATATATATATTTCTCAACATTTTTTTATCGGTGTTTGCTATTTTTACACACATCTTTCCCCTCAGTTTGTTTGTTACTTTTGGCCTTAGTCGAACTAGTTTAAAATTGACAATCGATATTCCCCTGGTCCTTGTGGATACGACACTTGATTACCACAAATGAACCCCATACACTTGTGGGTGTAGGTTTTATCCTATCAAGTTTTTGGCGCCATTGCCGGGGACTGGTGCTAGTATCGATCGTCTTTTTGACGACTAATTCTCTAAGTTCTTTTCGTTTCTTTGATTTTTTTTCTTTTTTCTTTTTGGCCTCAGGTTGTGCTTTGAATGCGAAAAAAGAAAGGCTCTAGCAATCTAGTGCCTTTTGATCCTGAACCTTAACGTACATTCCGCAAAAGAAGAGTTGAATAACAAGTTGCTAGAGCAGAGACGATGGCTAACGCTATGGCTAGATTGGCAGAACTAGAGCGGAAAACAGCTCAAAGAGATCAAGAAAATGCCGACCTTTGACAACAACTAGCTAATCAACAATTACGGCTCGGCCAACTGCAAGGACCGACAACCCTATGAGAGCGGATGGATCCAACTCAGTTCCTTCCCCAACCAGGTGTTGTTCTTCCTGCTTTAACACCCGCTAATTTTAAGCTAAACCCTGCATTGTTGAATATGATAAGGCAGAATATGTTCAATGGGCTTCTTGCTGAGAGCCCTCATCAGCACATATCCACCTTCAAAGAATTAATGGATACAGTGAGAGTTTAGGGTGTCGCTCCTGAAGAGTTGTTATTGCGATCATTCTCCTTCTCAGTTGTAGGGAAAGCTTGACACTGGTACAACTCTATCCCTGCTGGCACAATCATCGCTTGGGAGGAACTGTCATATGAATTCCTGAATCAGTTCTTCCCGCCAGCCAAGACTACCGAGATTAGGCAGAAGATAAATTCTTTCGTGGTTGGCGATGGGGAGAACATCCATTAATCGTGGGAGATATTCAAGGATATTTTGTTTGAGTGTCCTCGCCATGGGATATCAAAGCTGAATATATTGGAGATTTTCTACAAGGTTTTCAGTGAGAACACTAGAGTGCTTATTGACTTCTCATCTGGAGGAGAATTTTTGGAAATGGGAGCTGAAGATGCTTGGGCGTTCATCAAGAAGACGGCTAAGAGATGTGGGAAATACTCGCAACCCAGGGTGCTCTCTACTGTCAAAAAAGGGTGCAGGGATCAATGAGGTGAACGCTGAAACTTATAAGGATGCTAGATATGACTCATTGGTTGCTGAAACTAAACGTCTAACCTCCATTATGGAGAAGTCCTTGTCTACCAAGGATGTAAGTGCCATGAATTCTAGACCGGTGCCTTGTTAGTTTATGGATCCTAGGGTCATACCATTTTAGCTTGTCAGATCTATGCTTCTGATGCGGGGCGAACGTCATTGGCGAATTCACAACAATGTTTGCCATCTCTTCGTCTGACTCAAACACAAACTTGCTCTTCAACCTTAGAGATCTTGCAATCTCGAGATCAAAAGACAAAGGCGATGAATTAGAAGATCCAGTTTGAACCATACAAAGACACAACAAACTCAAAGTAAAGAGTAATTGAAAAAGTTAAAGAAAAGAAAACTCCTTTCTTCTCCCTGGCAACAACGCCAAGAATTTGATGCGGGGCGAACATCGTTGACACTTTCTCCCTTTACCAAATAGTAATAATATCCAAACTTAAACACACAACCAATACGTTAGGCAATCAATCACTTGATAAACCAAATAACTACTAGTATAGCGATGAAGTCCAGTGTCGAACCCACAGGGAGAAGCGATTTCCTATTCAATAACTCTAAACAAGCACTCTTATAGTAAAGCAATGATTCTTGACAAATAGAAAATATGTAAAAGTAACTAGATTGCAAATCACAAAGCAAATAGATATCAAAGAAGAAATAACAGTTCACCTGTAATTCTCTGACAATGATTGGAATTCATGGTCCTCGGATTGATCTATCAATTATTCATATTTCTAGGTCTACTTGACTAAAGTTGAGAGATACACAAAGATTCACTCATCTTATTTAATATCAATAAAGAATAGGATTAGGAACGCAAGTAATCAAGACCAATTGACACATTGACTATACACAACTAATATTAATAGGCGCATACCGAACTCAAACCTAATCGCATATCCTCAACATAGATCAATTGAAATCATCCACTACAAAAACAAAGAGACATCACTATCATCAATACCTTTATTTGCTATCGAGAAAACAACAATGAATTCATAGCTAAAGATGCCATCCCTAACATGTTGATCAGACATAGAAAGGAACACAACTATAAATTAAGCGCAAGATGATAACTAAGAACATGAATAATAAGATAGAATCAAATCCTCACAATCCAAACAACTATGTCTTCTAATCACATGCGAAACTATGAGTTTAGCAACTCAGGCCAATTCTCTCTCTCTCTCTCTCTCTCTCTCTCTCTCTCCCTCTCTCTAATGATGTTCATCGTCTCACACAATAGCCACACATACGACGAAATAATCTGAAAACAACCTAAATAAGTTTCACAAGGGTCGGTAAAACCCTAGTAGGAAATACTAGAAAATAATATAAAATAATACTCTTCGGATCCAAAACCGCGTTTTCGGGATCTGGGGCCCCGATGGGCCCCGTGCAAGGGGTGGCGGGCGCCGTCTATGCAGTGCTCGATGTTCCTCAATTTTCTTCAACGGATTCCAATGTCGTGCATCCTTTCTCTTCCTTAGATCCTCCTTAGCCTCCATATGCTCCAAAAAATGCTTCTTAAGCTCTTCCCAAAGTCCATTCAAGGTCGGAATTTAAATCTGTAGAATAAACACTAAAAACGCATAGATTCTGAATTCGAATGCTCCACGTGTAATATACGGAACTAGACTCAAAACATAACAAAACCACTACCTAATAGCAATAAGAAACACCTATAATGCCTATATGAAATATGCATTATCAAATGCCCCCCCCCCCCCACTTAACTCTTGCTTGTCCTCAAGCAACCATAAGGAAAAACATCATATACGCATCCCACATGAAATCTTTCATAACTTTACTTATCAAAAGCAACATCATTAATAGTGAAAATATAACCAAACATATAAACGTCATAACATGTATATATGGGATCAAGTTGCTTGCATGCTCAAAAATAAACCTTACCAAGGATAAAATGTGTATCTCTCACTCTCATGTATTTAGGCTTTAAGCACACACTCACCTCAATTCCATATACAATAATCAACTCAAATAATGACATTTATGCCACAAAATCTCCACCGGATATGTCAACGCAAACATAAGGATATCAAGAGGACTTTCGCTCAATGGAAATCTTCATAGAAGATTCCATTCGGCAGGGTTATAATGAGGCTTGGTAGAGGCATAAGGGCAATGAATTGTATTTGGTCATGTGGTGCTATAAATTCCGGGAAAACAAGATTCCAAAACTCCCAACATAATACAAACCAACTCAATAAATCAAGCTCACAAATGCTCAACATCTCTCAATATCATCAAAATAACCTCAAAAATCATCTCATCTCAAATCTCATCATCTCACATATCATGCAATCGCAACACCCAACCAATGTATCTCATAACTAACATAAATCCCAATTCTTCCTCATTATGCAAACATAAGATAAATGGCTCTTTATTCTTTTTTTTTTTCTTTTCTCTTTTTTTTCAGATTTTTTTAACTTGAGCCAAAATACATGGAAATCAAATGCATAACAATGAGGGACTAAAATAAGCACATAACATTACATCTTCTCAAAACCATAAACCATAAAACCATACTTTAGCTTCATTCTTCTCAAACTCCAAAACAGATTTCATAACCCACTCAAAATCTCAATTCCCCCGGAAGAAGTGTAAGGCTCATCATAGGCTAGGAATAATAATTTTGTGGAGTTAACAATTAAAAGGTTAAATGCTCAAGTTGGCTTCAAAGCAAGATATAACATAAGGTATATATGGATAAATATGTGGCTAAAAGGTTGGCTCTATAATTTGAACTTATCACGCATTAAACATGTATATAATTAGCCTTGCAAATAGATAACCATGACAATACTCAAAATGCATAGGAAGAGTAAAGCACACAAGAAAAGCAAAAAGAATAAAGAGGTATCCCTTATAAGGCCAAAAATATCTCACATGGACAATTTTTTGTTGAATTCCAAGCATACTCCCAAACTTAGATCATACATGCTGAATTATATATACTCAATCATATTTGACATAAAAACCAATTTTTCAGGATAAGATCAAATCATTCCAGAATTCCATGAGATTTATAAGATCATGCTAGGACAAAACCCAAATTAGATGGGTATCTTTGATAACACAATATGCAAAGCAACAAACAAAACAAGACTCACTTTTCTTTTTCAACTTTTTCAACATTTTCTATTTTTTATTTCAATTTTTTGATATTTCTATAACATAAAAGAAATAACATAAAGGAAATAACGAAGAAACAAAACAATAACTCAAAAACAAACGGAAATTCAAACATGGACTAACCTAACTAATTCACTTCAACCCCCCCCCCCCCCCCCCCCCACCCAACACACACACACACTTACATGTTGAATTGTCCTCAATGCATAAAAACACAAAAAATGGAACAATGAAAATATAAAATAAAAGGTTTTAAAGAAGCAAATGACTAACCAATTATTGCGAAGGCGGTGTCTGGGGCCAGACCGCTGATTGTTGTCCTGAAGGGCAACCAACACGGCGTTTTGAAGGCTAGGGAGCTTCTCCGCAGGACTGGCGAGCTTGTAAGCAATGCTCGCCTAAAAATCAGCAAGTCGACGCTCAAGATCATCCAATGTAACACATGTCGACTCAGCGTCCTCTTCAACAACTTCTTCTTTTTGGATGACGTTAACTTCTTCAGCAACTTCTGTAATCTCAGCAGGAAAAACACCAATATCCTCATCCACTGCAACCTCATCATCGGTGGCCTCATCATCAACATCAGACTATAATATCACCCAACTACGCTCCACAGGATCTAAAGGAAACTTGTTTTGATAGAGATTGAAATTTGACACCTGTAGGCAATATGGTAGGCCCGCTTGTAGATAATTGTGAACGTTCTTATCATCAAGAGGTGCCAAATCATCAAGACAAAAACCCGCTCGGCGAGAAATCAGCGATATCAAACCTCTGAAACCAATAACGCGCTCCGGCCTCACATACGTAGCTCTAATCACTTTCATACAGTTTCCCAAAAATAGATGAACCTGGTCAAGGGGCTATGATGCCATGAAAGAAGTGTTCAATCGAGACCCTCCATCATCAACTGTTTTTCTTGGCAAGATTTTACTCCTAAAATGTGATGTTTTTCTTAATGGGGGAGTATTGATTAACGGTGATTTTCACCATTTTGATATCGGATAAGAGCTAAATTGGTAGTGTTCTCTGCTTCTCTTTTCTCAATAGCAAGGTACTTCTTTTCTCTTTCTCTCATTCTTCTCATGTACTCGTTCTTCTTCTCTATCTATTCATATCTATGTGAAGATGGGTATTTCTTTTTTAGTTGAATTTTTTTTTGTCTAAGTTAGATATAGGCTTGGTATTATATGTGTTCCTCTATTTTATTTTATTTTTTCCTTTTCTCCTCCTTCATAAGTTCTTTGATTCTTCACTTCCATAGCAATTTTCTCTTGTTTATAATGATCGACAAGGGTTCCCCTGTAATTTTGTACTCCTTAATTTGGCTATGATCCTAGTCAAAGACCAACGTGTTTTGCCTACAAAGCTTTGTAGATAGAGCTGAATATGGACTCTGCTTGTTGGCATGCACATTGGCTCTGTTGTAATGTATAGAATACTGATTGAAACCTTCATCCTAAAACTAATTGACAATAGGAGGACCAGCCCATCAGCTTATATACATGCATTGCTAGTGTAATACAAGGCTTGTTAAACACCCTCACAAATGCAATTAGGGGAGCATGCCTAGTGTACACTAAGATGAATGGGTATAGCATCTCATTCTCTTTATAATTATCCCAGACTAGAATTGAATGATGCATCATTACGATGCCCGTGCATTGCCCTGTTCGGGTGGTTCGACGATTTTTTAAAAAGAGTGTCTTATGATCCCGAAGAGGAGGTAGTGGAAAATCCTTGGGTCCTAATATATTCGCGATCCATTTAAATCTCTTGCTGGTCATTGGATTCAAGACGGATGTCGGACATCACAAACTTAAATCGTGATGCATCGTCGGATGAAATTAGAGGATGAGACTAGAGGGTTTGTATATTAGTACATATAGTATTGAGTGTGATTTCACGGGATGAGGTACGTAGCTTGGTCGATTTTTGCAACTCCTTTGCTGATTTATAATTTTAGTTAATGCTCGGCATGCGTTATCAGAGCGTTAAAACTAAATGGTTTCACTTTCTACCCCGATATAGCTAAAATGAGATAGACTCTTTGTTTAAGTGTCAAATGGAGGAAACAATTCTAGATATTTGCAAATGGATGAAACAATTTTAGATAGTTGCACTTGCAAGGGTGTACTGAGATGTGAAGAGACATGCATACATTGAAAGTATGGATTTTAAACAAGTCTTAGTATATAAGTTTTTGGACTACTCTCGATCCTATTGTTGTTATATATGATGCATTAATAGCTTGACGCATAATCCGAGTGAGATTTTGTCATAAAACCACTTGACATTAGTTTACATTTTTTACGTACAACTTTTTGTTCTCTTAACTTCTCAAGAAGAATAGTGTAAATTAATTTTTAGTTGAAAATATATCTATTTCAAGTGAAGAGAAAATTATATTTGAACATTGTAAAGAGAGAATAGCCTATACCATCTATCTATCTATCCATCTAGAGGAAATGGAGGTAAATAGCACCAAAAAAAAACTTTGCGGAATTAGCCATAGCCCCTAAATATTGCAAAAGGGACCTAGTTAGTCCAAAAATTGCACAAACGTGCAGATCAAGAAAATCGGTTTTAGGGGGTAAACAAGGCAAAAAAAAAAGGGAAAACAAAAGAAAAAATATGAACATTTAATGTAAAACCACTAGGGGGGGGGGGAGAAAAAAAAGGAAAGCATTAAACGAAAAAGAATAAAAAAAACCTACCACATTTAATGTAGGTCAAATCGAATGAAATGTGAAGAAAAAATAAAGGAAAGCATGTGTCAAAAGAAGGGGAATCTACGTTCCAATTTTATTTTGGGTGACATGGTGTATAAGTTTAGGTGACTTGGTGTTTATTGTTTATGTTTGGGTGATACTGGGAATCTGGGTTCCAGTTAAAAGACTGGTATTTTTTTACAGGTCGGTAATGCTGAGGTGGTTAATGAGAGTAACTTCAGGCGGGGAGAATCTCCCATAAGGAGAAGCAATAAATGTAAGGTCCTCTGTCTGCTATGAATTGAAATAAGTCTTGTGTCTATTTTCGACAATGATGGAGCTTTTGTGGGCAGGACGTACTTTTCCTTGCACTAGGTTGTTATGAACTTTACTGGGTCGTATTTTGTGAACTTTGGTGCTTAAAACTTGTAGGATGTTATGATCTCCATTGGTTAGTAGTTGTAAAATTAATGACATTGGTTGATTAGTAAATGTTAGACTTTTAAGTTCAAAACTTTGTTTATGAACGTACTTAGTTTTCAATTGTTTCGGTGGAAATGAAGACACGTTAAGTCCTTCAAGTAACACGACCATACAAATAGGTAACATGATTCATTTTGAAAACAAATTGAATGCGAAACTCCGAACTAGGACACGATAATTCCTTTAGGTGGCAAGGCCATACAAATAGGTGACATGGGTGATTTCCTAAATAAATTGGCAGACACACTCAGAAATGTGAAACTTCAAAATCAAACAAGTGACACGGTAAATCCTTCAGGTGACACGGCCATACAAACAGGTGACATGCACAATTCATATTGCTGATATATATGATTTACAGAATAAGAAACGTAAGATCACGCCACCTCTTCACATATAACACCGTCAACGACCTAGATCATATCATGGTTTTTTAGAGATGCAAAGTTGATGCTCTCTTGTATCATTACATTCTTGTGTGTGTCTCAACCCGGAAACACCCAATCTAGCTCCCTCGGACACACAACAACCATGGAAAGTGAGAGTGATGCAGACCAAGCCTTTTCCACCTGAAAATGAAACGATGGATGAGAAAAAAAGATTCACCGGGTTGTACTTTTCGCCATAGATGAGAAGTATTATGTAATATACGTACACTTATCCATTTCGTTTGAGAAGAAAGGTTTTTGGGAAAGAAAACTGACACGTGTAAAGGCTCAGATTTTAAAATCCGAATTTTTCAGAAAGAGGAAAATCAGACTGAATTTAAAAGCGGAATTTAACAGAAAACTCTCTAACTCGGATTTTAGAACTCATAAAGTGGATCCCCGACCTAAACAACATGAGAGAGAGAGAGAGAGAGAGAGAGAGAGAGAGAGAGAGAGAGGGAGTGGGATTTGGGAGACTAACATTGAAAACTAACTTCGGGATCAACCTCGGGATTTCGGCTCGCAACATCGGAACAATATTTCCTGCGCTCACCTCTCCTCGCCCTAGCCGACTCACCTTACCCCTAAACCCTAGCTCTTAGAGCTTGAAGAACCATTTGAATTTAAATGTGGTCAAAGATGCTCATGCCTAATTTGGAGAAACACCCTATCTCTTTTTTCCACTCTTTTTCTATTGCACCCCACATATTGGGAAGGAGACAAAGCTTGTTCTTATCTTTCACATCCTCACATCAATCCATTCCATTCCACTTATGAAAGCTACAACTCACTCTCTCCCTCTCACTCTCTTATCAAACAAGGATACCCTAAACATTATCTCACTTGAAGGAGAGAAACCTAAAACCTAAAAACCCTAAAACACTGCCCTTCTCCCTCTCTTGTGCCGCCACCACCACAGGGCTAGGGGTGGCAGTCGCCCCCCACGCGATAATAAAATTCAACATACATATTCATCTCGTCGATAGCTTTGATTTAATATATTATAAGCGCAAATACGATATATGAGTAAAAAGTTATAAGCGTTTCAATTTTCAGCACTGAACCTATGTAAATTAATTATTTTCTACATCATTTACCAAACTGATATATTTTTATCATAATTATGATTTGTTAAATTTCATATCTTAATAATATAATTATATCCGAAAACTTCAAATTATGAGGTTATATTGAAATATTTGAAAACCACAAAATAAAGCGTGCAACCTTTCTGTTTTTATTCTAGTTACACATCCAAAATATTGATTATTTTTCGAAAAAGAAAAAATTCGGGTTTAATTTTATCAACATTTTTTTTGCATCGTAATTTTCTGCCCCCTTAATCAATATTTTCAGGATCCGCCACTAACCACCACCACCCTTCACCCCCACCATCTTCGGCCCCCTCCACCACAAGAACAACCTTAGCTCATCATTACCTTCAACTCTCTCTTCTGGCCATTCCTAGCCAAAGGAGCTCCATTCCCTCTCTTGAGCTCACAACAAGCCAAAGCAAGCTCCTTTTCTCTTCCTTCCTTCATGAACAACAACAACATCTCCCTCAGCACCCCCATGGTGTCCTCTAAGTGGAAGAAGAAGCCCCAATAACCCAGAGATCCAAGATCCGAGCCCCCGGAGTCCTTTGGTCGTTTTTGAGCTTAGGAAGGGTAAGATGGTTCTTTTCTCCTCCTTTCACTTCCAAGCTCTCAAAGGTTTCCCATTTATCTTCAAACTAACTTTCTCAGCTCACCCAACACTTGGATCTAGAAGAATCGGAGACGAAATTGCATCATACGTCACCTAGGAGAAGAAAAGTGAAGCAAGGAAGAGTTGGGTGAGAAATCTCTTCGAATTCTTGAGTTTTATGGTTGATTTTTGTACTAACATGTTCCTAGAAGTCTTAGTAAAATTTGGCAAAAGGGGAGGGACTAACAACATCAAATGAGGCAAAAAACGAAGCAAGAATCTGAGATTCAGCACCGTTGTCGCCGCCCCAAGCATGAAGTCACGCCCGGCTGGGGTGCCCTAAGGGACACCGCAGACTCACGGCCGTGAGAGTCTCACGAGCACCCAGGTACTCGCGGGCGCGAGAGTTCCTCTAGCATCCGCGACACACCCCTTGTCCGCGAGGTGCTTGCTAGGACATCTTGCGGTGGTGAGAGCCACTTCCGCTGCAATGAGATGCCCCCTGAACGATTGTTTTAATCCCGATTCTCAATGACTTCGACAACCATTTTCGCGACTTGTTTTCAACTCTTTTGGGGTTTTTCAAGGAAAGACTTAATGATCTGATTTGGAGTTTTGGGAAACGAATTTCATAAGTGTTTCAAGGTTGAATATTCTAATCGATTAACTCGGTTTTCGAAACGGTTTTCGGGACTAACTTGGGAATTATGTGACCGATGACTAACTACCATGATGATATGATGGATTGACTAATAACATGATTTGTGTGGACTAATGACATGTATGAATGACTAAAGGCATGATGAGATGTTAGATATATGTATCGTTTGACTTATACCTTATGAACTATGATGAAAATGATGAACTTTTGAGATATATGACTCTGCGGATATATTTTTATGAGTGTATGAATGTGGCTGAATGGAACAATGAGAATGGTGTGATCTTACAAAATGTTACGATGTGATCAATGGTTGAACTTTATGGAATGACGATTTCGATGTGTTATTTTTTTAAGCCACCCCCCCCCCCCCCAGGCACTAAGTCTATGTAAGGGGAGGTTTATGAGAAATCAATAAAAAGAGTTGGGGGGGGGGGAGGGGGGGGTTCGAGGACCATACAACTTTAGATCTTACTTTCAAAAGCAATGACAAAGCCTAGGCTCTCAAGAGTAGTAGACCCAAACTAAGTGTCATAGGTGCATGTTCCATTTAGCAAAAAGGCCTCCTGGACACATACCAAACCGCTCAAAAAACAACCAAGGGTGCGCTTAAGACACACAAGTCTCATAGGCTACACCAATAAAATACCAAAAGGGGTTTGTTCCGAGGGTACGCAGCTCCTCAAGGACACAATCGCCCAAAAAATACCTAAGGGGTGTTCCCGGAAGCACGTACGCTTCAAAGGCTCGCATGCCTAAGGACACACCCCAAAAACATGCAACATAGACCACGTAATCACCATAAAGAAGGGGGGGTGATTTATCAAACATTTTCAACTTCATGGGCCGGGAAAGATGCATGGAGCAATCGAAAAACATGAGTGGCGATGACCTTGGCCACAACCTCAACCGAAATGTGATTGTCTCCATGGATCTTAGCATTACGGGCATGCCAAGTGAAGTAGATGGCTGCCGAGAAAGCATAGTTTTTTGCCCTCATGTTGCAACTTTTATTCCTCTTTTGTCTCCTTAACCATCTAAGCCCTCTAGCCAAGGTGTTGACCTCTTTCGGAATGTTAAAAACAGTCCAGGTATTCCTCCAAATCTCATTGGTGTAAGGGCACTCAAAAAACAAGTGCTCGTGCGTCTCAAGCACCTCTTTCCCATCACAAAGCTTGTAAAAATGATTAGTGTCTATGAAAAACAACCTATCAATAGTAGGAAGCTTACCCAACGTCGCTAACCATAGTATCGCACATACCTCCTTGTGCCACCTCACCTTGTCTTCTTTATGCCGAAGTTACTCATAGGCCTTCTTTACCTTGAACTTTCCCTCCATACACCACTCATCTAATTTCTCATCAAGGTTAGAAAAAAAAAATCTTATTTTTTACCTCAACAAGAGCTTTGATGAGAGGAGAGTCCATCCTATGTGCCTCTCAATCCTTCACATCTCTCACGGCAAGGTACTTGTGGTGCACCCACCTTATCAAAATGCTTTCCATTCTCTCAAAGATATGCCAAAGGTGCTTAGCCATAAAGGCCAAGTTCCATGTTTGGATATTGATGAGGCAGGGTCATCCTTCTTCCTTGGGGCAACGAACCTTGCTCCATCTAACTCTCGGGGACTTCCAAAGAAAAGAGCGGCAAAGGTTTATGAGGGCCCGAATAATAGCCTCGGGGACTGGTAAAACCGAAAGCCAAAACCCCTATATCCCTTAGATGACCGTAGCAATGAGCTCCCTTCGACCTGCATAGAAGAGATGCTTACCCGCCCAAAAGTCCATATTCTTACCAATGCTATCCAAGAGTGGTATGTAATGTGCAACACGGGGCCCATGGGGGTTAATGGGCACGCCTAGGTAGCGGAAATGGAATTTACAATCTTTGAAGCATGTGATCTCCTTGAGTGCAGCCACTTCGTGTTGCGGAATCGAGGCTAAGAACATTGCCGATTTGCTCCTGTTCACTTTGAGTCCGAACACTCTCTCAAACTTTTGAAGGCATCCCATCAGGACCTTGACCGAGGCTTCATCTTCATGTGAAAACATAACAATATTGTTAGCAAGCACAAGGTGTGCAAGCCTAACATTGTCACAATTTTAGTGGAAGTTGAAACCTGGTTTGCTCGTTTCCGCCTTCCCAAGCCTAGAGAAGAAGTTCATAGCAATAACAAAGAGGAGGGGGATAGGGGGTCTCTTTGACGAAGACCCCTTTCCCCCTCAAATAGCCCATGCATCTCATTATTAATCATAATAGAAAAGGAGGTAGAAGACACACATTCCATGACCCAATTCACAAATAAGGGAGGCAAGGCAATCTCATGCAAAGCAAATTCAAGAAACTTCCAAGATAGGGTATCATAGGCTTTAGCAAGATCAACATTCAAAAACCACCTACGAGTATCCCTTTTCACATTATATCTACGAATAAGCTTTTGAACTAAAAAGTTGTTATACGACATGAGTCTCTCCGGCAGAAAGGCCGCTTAAGCATGATCAACCAAGTAAGAAAGACAAGACCCAAGTGTAGTAGTAATGATCTTAGATATCACCTTATAGACCACATTACAACAAGAGATAGGTCAAAAGTTATTTACTTGGTTGGCTTCATCTACCTTTGGAATCAAACTCACTACCATGTAGTTGAGTTGTTTAAGGAGAACTCCATTTCGGAAGAACTCCTTAACGGCTACGCAAAGTTCACCACCGGTGATATGCTAAGTCTTCTTGAAGAAATTTGATGTGTATCCATCCGGATCGGGTGCCTTGTCCTCCCCAATCGCCCAAAGGCCTGTTTTTATCTCCTCAATGGACACCGGAGCAATGAGCATTGCTTTATCTTCATCCTTTGCTTTTGCTCCAATAGCAAACATAGATGGGTCCACATCTTCAATGAAATATGCACATCCAAGAATATCTAACAAACTCGTTTGCCACTTCCATAAGGGATTTAGAGATAGTTCCATCCCTTTTTAGAATTGACACAATATGGTTCTTATGTCTATTGAATCTCATAAGGGAATGAAAATATTTATTGCATTGATCACTTTGGAGATTGTACTTAGGTTTGGAGCTTTGTCTAAGGAAGGATTATTCTGCATTGTTGAGCCTCTCCGCCTTTGCTTTAGCCCTACTCAAGGCTTCCCAAGTTGCTGAATTTTCCGGATTTAACCTCACATCTTCCATGGCAATGTTGAGAGCTTCATGTGCCTCCTTAGCCTTAGCCGAAATGTGTCCGTACTCATTCAAACTCAAAGATTTCAGCGGCCGTTTGAGCTTTTTTAGGAGCTTACAAAGGCGAAATTGGTAGGATCCTCTCCAAGATCCATACCGATTCTCCTTTACAAGATCTGCAAAGTTACCATGCTTGCTCCACATATTCAAGTACTTGAAATTGTGTATATTTCTTCCTTCATTCCTACAAAGAGACACAATAGCCGGCTTGTGTTATGAGAGGCCCCACAAGTCGGGGTAATTCACATGAAAAAAGATATTGCAATTAATCCATTCATGGTTTAGAATTACCCGATCAATTTTGCTCCATTTGCCTCCCCTGAACCAAGTGAACTTGTTCTTACTTGTGTAAGGCGCATCCTCAAGTCCAAGGTTCTCACAAGCCTCTAGAATGTCACGGCACTCATACATGGTAACCGGCTCGGCATTCATCCTCTCATCATGTCTCATGACGCAATTGAAGTCCCCAAGCACCATCCAAGGCATAGGGTGGCTGCATAAAGTGATAGAGATACTCGGCCACATACCTCTTCTATGGACAACCGTGGGTAAGCCATAGACAAAACACCAATTTTCTCACCAGTGGCCTTGTTAGTCACAAAATAAGCTATATGTTGAACTTCAATCTAAATAACTTCCAACAACATAAAAGAGGGATCCCAAACCATAAGGATTCTACCTCTTTCATCAAGTTGGAAATTAGAGACAAAATTCCAACCAAAGAAGCAATTATTCATGAAATGATCAAGATTGAAACTACCCTCATGGAGTTTAGTTTCAAGAATGACAGATTCCTTAGCATCATTCTCCCTCATGAGATCTCGGACACCATTTTGTTTCCAAGGATGTTTCAACCCCGCTATGTTCCATGTAATTATCCTTATCAAGACATATGGTTGGTTTTGTTCTTACCTCCTCCACCATCCATGCTTCTAGTCATACGAGCACTAGCTTGGGGCGGCTTTGGAGGACACTTGGTCTTACCATTAGCAATAATATTACCATACACAATAGTATTACCATTAGCAATAAGCGACTTACTTTTCTTTCTTTATGCTTTTGGTGAAGATCGTAGAATCCTCCGAATCCGCTTCATGACCGTCCTCACCTTCTTCATCATCTGTTCTACCCCAAGAATGAATAGATATGTCATCTTCCTCATTTGGGTCTTCACACCCATCTGATGACGACATATCCAAGTTCAAGGGGGGGTAACATCCCAATGCCTCTCATCGCTCTACCTATTCAAGGGAGGGAGCGATTTAGATCTCGTAGCATAGCTATTAGGAGGGGTACTTACCTTTGTTTCCATGTGCTTTCCCTTCTCTCCTTCATCATCCTCTTGTGGTGGCTCCTTAGTCTTTTTATTCCTTGATCTTCTTCTTCTCCTTGGTTGTCATTTGGTTGTTTTTCATCCTTCTTTCCAGCCCTTACAAGATCATTATCAAGGTTAGAATCTAACAAAGGAAGGGAGGAAATAGGAGCGGTATTTACCTTGTTGGTGGCGTCAATTGGGGAGGAGGTGTTCACTCCTTTGCCATAGGCCTCTTTTGAGTTTTCCTTACTTGCATCATGGCTACCTTTTTCACTTTCCTTAGTCATCTTTTCCTCCGGCATAAGGCCAGACGGGCCATATAAAGTGGCGCGTTCTTTGGACTCCCTAGCTTGCTCCTTTTGCTTCCCCTTGTCTTAAATATTCGAGCTAGTAGACACAATCTTGGTCAAATGGTTAGTAGCTTTGGCATTCAAAGGACTGTCACAAGGATTGTGCCAAAAGGTATGGGTATAACACTTACCACAATACTTAGGCTCATGCTCAATAAAGAATGAAACATTAACCGTAGAGTTGTTGGTAAATGAAAGAGTTACCTCCTTGTTGATAGCCTCGGCAAAGTTGATTTCAAAAGAGCTCGAGCATAGGATTTTCGAGTCCTTTCTTCGGAAACTTTGTCAATAAAAAGAGGTTTACCAAGGGTTGAAGCCACCTTACCTATGACATTGTGCGTCCAATAGTTGACCGAGACTCCCATCATACGAAACCAAAGAGGAACCGTAGCCGCTTCCTTTCTTCTGAAAGCAAACATCTCCGAAACATGTTTAAGGGTGAAGGGGCGTCCATGGATGAAATATAGTCCTCCCTTGAGAACCCCATTAGTAACCTCCTCCGAGTCAAAGGAGAAGACAAACCAACCATTCTCCTCATAAAACTTGGACTTTATGCCCCATCCTCTTCGCATTTCATTGATCTTGAAGTTTCCCGGATGTCAACCAACATATTGCCCCAAGAGGGCCCAACCCTACACCTCATGGCTTGGAAGAGCTTCACTAAAATCAATCTCAATAATGGTCTTAGATTTGTTTTCCTCAAAGTAATCAATCTTACCTCCAACTCCGGTATTCATAAAGATTTTTTTTGGCTTATTGAACAAAGCATTTTGAGGGTTAGATGTCATACCTTGGTTCAGGTGAGAGACCTTGTCGTTAGAAGCATTCAGATCCTTAGGCACATGGTGATCAGACGTTGGGGGAGTGTACACGGGCTGCTGGCCATCGCTGGCGCTCCCGAGGATCCCATCGTTGGGCGCCGAGGGCACTTGCTCGCGAGGCTCGGACACCCGGGCATCAAGGGGAGCGTCAGCTGTACCTTGGCCATCAACAAGAGCGCCAACTTCTCGGCTTCTAGCGATAGGCTCCTGGGCACTTAGCGAATGACATAGCATGCTGACGTTGGGCTCCTTGCTAGCGGTAGTCACCAAGGTGTTCGGTTCGCTGCTAGCGATAGGCACCCGGGCACCCGATGTTGAGCATCCAGCGATAGGTGCCAGGGTACCCGACGTCCCACAGCTAGTGATAGGCACCTAGGCAATAGTCATGCCTTCTCCAGTCGGCACAAAGGGTGAGTCATCGTAGATGCTAGTGATCACCACAGGTCCCTCCGTGAATGGGGTGTTCTTGGCTGACCACTAAATGGGTTCTAGGTTGGCGCCATATCCAAAAGCCTTGGTGCTCTTCTCATGGTTATCCAAAATTTGAAATGAATTCAAAGGAGATGTGTCTAGGAAACTCACCTTAGCATTAAGTTCTTCATTAACTTGATCCAAGTTTAAATTAGAATTCAAACTCACTTGATTATTCGCATTCACACATGTTGACTCAAGCTCTTCGTCTTTGCCTTTTCCATGTGTGGCATGTTCATCATTCTAAATTACAATAGAATTGAGCATAGAGGATTCATTTTTGTTACCTTGAGCCAAAGATGAAGATGGAGGGATCTTCTTCCTCAAATCCATGGTCATTCTTCCACCATTTCTTGTCAAATTTGATCCATTTATATTCGAATAATCAATCCCAGCATTTAGAGGTGGAACTTTAGGCTTCTTTGACTTTTTCTTATCACCACCCCTCATAGACGCCATGGGAGGGGAGTCCTCAAGGTACTTGGAAGGATCACCACCCCCCATACCTCCGAGATCCTTAAGCTTCTTTCTCATCTAGCCCTTGAGCATCACACGAAGCAAGACGAGCAGCAAGACAAACAAACAAACCAATCAAAACGAACAAAACAAGAAACAAGAGGAAAACAAGGGGAAACAAGAAAAACAAAGGGAGGTTCACCGGTGAAGAGAAAAACAAACCAAGAAGAGGAAAAACAAGAGGAAATCAAGCAAAAAAACCACAAAGACGGCGAACCAACAAGAAGCAAACTAAAATCAAACGAAAGAACAAAGAACAAAGGAAAACCAAGAAAACAAGAAAGTGAAGGGAGAAAAGAGAGAAGATGAGAGGGAGGAGAGGGAGAAGTACCTACCACCGCTGGCTGGAAAACATACCTCGACATCTAGGGAGGAAGAGGAAGGAGAGCCATGGTAGACGGAGGAGAGAACAAGGGAGAAAGACCCCCACCGGGGCCGGCCGGAGCACCACACGCAAGGAGCTCGGAAATCGCCCAAGGGGAGGAGAGAGGAGAGAGCTATGACTTCGGGGCTTTGTTTTTAAAAAGGGATGCAACATGAGGGTTTCTCAGGAGGTCACCCATCCAAGTACTACTTTCGCCCAAGCAAACTTAACTTCGGAGTTCTGATGGGACCCAATGCATTAGTGCTGGTAAATGACTGAGAGGTTAAGATGTAGACTCGTATATGTTCCGTTATGTATCTAGGTCATAATTTGTGATTATGATTGATGTGTATTGGATCTTCTATTATTTTGTTCTGCATAGCTAGGTAAGTCTCTTCGGAGCTTACTCAGATTGAATAGACCGACCTGCTTTACGTACATGATATACTAGGTGCTTGAATTCATGATCAGCATGCTATGTAGTATCATGCTAGGTTGCATTGACCATTGAACGTTCTATTTCTGTATGCGTATGTAAATAGATCAGCCATTATTTGTGAAGTATCTAGAGTCTTTGCTAGGGTCATAGGGCGGCCCACTCCCATCTGGTCTTGTCCTCAGTCGTCCGAGTCATGGCAACAACTTTATTACCACACTTTATTTATTATCCGCATTACTCTTATTTTCTATTTTAAGACCACATTCATGATTAATTGATAAGCATGCAATATGGGGTTGGTTACCAATATGGAACTGACTCCATTAATGAATTGGAATGAATTAACGGTTTGGATTTGAATGTTTGGATCATGTTTTGACCCGGCTCTGCCGTGGCAACCTTATGTATGATTTTGGGAAATTCATTTGTTTGCATGATAAATGGATTTTAGGACTTAGACTATACGGCAGGTGCAGGGGACTTACCCTAGGCATTCCAACGACCCCTCTCAGTTTTTTGGTGTGAAATCCCACCCTTAAAGCGCATTTGTGGATTTCAAACCTTCAACCTCTACTCGGGGCACCAGATCCCAAAGAGGGGTTTCATCTCTCGGAACGTAAACCGGGAATCATAATCCCGGGCCATTACAACATAGGAGATTATGATCATTGACAAAGACACGGATTAAAGGCGACAAGTGCTCTCCAAATGGAACTTCAGACCGAGGGCTTGTCTTCTATGGTGTCCATCTTCTCCATCCCTTTTGTCTTATATACTATGCAAGGAGGAGGAAGAATGTGAGTAGCAAACACCCATCCGTCTCCCTCGAGCACCTAACAACCATCAAAGATTAGAGTGACGCATATCAAAGCGTTTTCACTTGAAAATGAAACGAGGGATGAGAACAAAGGTTCATGGGTATCTAATTTTTTCCATAGATGGAGAGGACATCGTCAAATACACTTACCCATTGCATCTAATAACAAAGGTTTCTGGCAAATCAAGGTGACACGGGGATTCTGATCACTGACAAGGGCACTGAATGAAGGCGGCAAGTGCTTTGCAGCTGGAACTGCAAGCCGAGAGCTTATTTTCCATGGTGGAATGTTCTCCATCTCTTTCTGTTGCAGAAGATGTGATATAAGGGAGAAAATGAAAGATTTCTCTTCTCCTTCCCTTTATACCATGCAATTGGTATATGGTATCAAACCATCACCAAATCTCCTTCTCTCCTCCCGTGTTCCCTCCGCAGCTTCAACCTGCAACGGGCCCAAGAGGTCAAATTTTTTTTTTTTTTTTTTTGCAAAACTAGACCCCTAGTCCATCTTTGCAATTCTCTTAAAACCATGACATTTTTACTAAGTTTAAAAAAAAGTGTCTAGTTTTGGAAAAAAAAAACCCATCTATCTATCTTTCTATTTATCTATCTATCTACACACACTATATTAATTGAGAAACATTTTGCTTATGTGTCCAATCATCTCCATTCTTTCTATTTTATTTATTAACTCTAAGTTACAATAATTTTTTTTTTTTGTAGCAACCAATCTATATCTATGTAATATGGTAAATGAGAGCAATTTATGTTGATGTGCCATCACCATATTAAATTTTGTGATTTCAACTTATCAAATTATGAAAGGAATTTTTTTATTTCATTAAAATATTTTTTTAAATATTTTTTACTAGGGGTGGGCACGGGACGGAACGGGACGGGATTGAGCCGGGACGGGACTCGTCCCGCGAAATTTTTACGGGACGGGATCGGAACGGGATTGACACTTTTTTTTCGGGACGGGATGGTGTCTGGACGGGACGGGATCGGGACGGGACGGGCCTTGTCCCGCATATAAAAATAATAAAATATTATATAAATTTGCAAAGTGAAAAATGCTTTCATAATTCATTATTTTGTATAATAGGTAGAATACGGAATTCTTCTCAACTATATTATTCAATAATAATAATAATAATATTATTATTATTATTATTATTATTATTATTATTATATTATTATTAATTCATACAATGATTGTATAATTAGTTATAATGTTCAACATATTTGGCTACATTATCTTACTAGATCAGGACGGAAAGGAATTGAGACGAGATTCACCAGATATTGTCTTATTATCGATTGATAGTTGGGAAGAACACCGTATTTAGCTATTTGCCTCTTGTAACTCTAAATGGGTATAATAATAATAATAATAATAATAATAATAATAATAATAATAATAATAATAATAATCCCACGTTATAATTAAAAATACAATAAAATAATATTACTTATTTTTATTTTTATTATTATAAAATAATTATACTTTACAAGAAAAAAATATAATATGATAATATAATATAATAATAATAATAATAATAATAATAATTTTATTATAAATTAATATTAGTATTAAATTATATTATAATATTATATAATAATAATATTATTATTATAAACAAATATTATTATTATTATAAATGGAAGATTATGATTATAATTATAATTATAATATTTGCTCATAATAATAATAATAATAATATATTATTATTATTATTATTATTATTCTATAATATTATAATATTATTATTATTATAAAAATTATTTTTATCATTATTATTATTATATGCGGGACGGGACGGGATTTGCGGGATCCCACCGGGATCGTCCCGCGTTTTGTCCCGCATAATTTTTGCGGGACGGGATCGGGACGGGATTCGCTATTTTGTCCTAAATCCCACCGGGATCGTGACGGGATCGGGACGGGACCGGGACGGGATCGGGATTTGCGGGATTTGTGCCCACCCCTATTTTTTACTTTCTAATCAATGGGTTTAATTTAATTATACTATATTAATTGACAAACATTTCGCTTATGTTTCACCGTCTCCTTTATTTTAAGTCTTTCATCCAATCATCTTCGTTCCTTCTTTTTTATTCCTTAATGTTGAAATCTTCTATGTAATACTTTAAATGAGAACAATCAATCTTCGGTGCAAATTTTCCGAGATTTCTATGCAATCTTCTGCTCGCCGATCATAGTGATTCTATTAATCATTGCATTCGAAACTGCATAGAAATCATGGAAAACTTGCACCTAAGGCATAAATTTTCTTCGATTTTTGACGTTTCTGAGTAAATTCTAAAATATACAAACGAATTTAGTAACCAGAACATTGAAATCAAAGAAAATTTGCGCCTAAGGTGCAAATTTTCTTCAATTTTTTACTTATCGAAGACGATTTTGAATACAGTCAAATATGTGCATGTTTATGTTCGTTTTTGCTATATATGTATCAAATACAGTCGAATCTAGTGATTAATGCAATGGAATGCTAGGAAATTGGTGCCTTTGGTGCAAATTTCGTTGGTGAAGACTGACAGGGATGAAGTCCGGCCTCTTCTCATGTTCACGGGGTGAGCCCGTTTTGGTTGACGTAGAAATGTTGGATGAGCGCTCGCCTCGATGGTGCTTGTGGGCATGTCTATCTCCATGGCGATGAGGCATACCAGGATCATCGGAAAATCTTGGTTGGTGATATTCTTCGTCAGCGGATCATATATCGACGTGTCTTCCCATGCCCGCTTCTCCAGTCCTTTAAGCCTTTTTTTCTTCCCTTTCCTTTTTACGCTAACTTTGGGCATCATCAGTAACCCTGTCCTCAAGATCATCATACCTCTTCACCATGTTAGCAACAACTACCATCACCCCGGTCAACCTTCCAATACGTGATTCAATTTCATCAACTATGGCAGCGAACTCATTCATACGATCAAGCAGCTCTTCCAGCTTCTCAAGCTGGAAGGAGAAGAAGCATCACCATCTATTTTCATAGGCATCTCTCCCGCTGAATCATTGTTGGCCTCCATTTGGGGAGATAGCTCTTCAGTACCAACCATTTTCTCTCCTTCACCTTCCATCTTATAGCTTCAAGATTTGAATGACCAATTTTTTCATTATCAACGCCATCAGATGGTTGAGCAAACACAACACCTCCATCAAATCCATCGTGTGCTTCCCCACTCCCAAGAGGTGACCTTTTCACACAAGGTGTCTCTACTCCATGAACTTTTCCACCAAATTTGTCAGCATCAACAACATCAGCAACCTTTGCCAGGATAGAAAGCCAAGCAGTCGGGGAAGCAGGCGACTCATCAGATCTAGAAGAATTGGTGTCAGTAGTAGCATGATCAACCCTGTCATCAGCATCACTACCTTCACCACCAAAAACAGATCATGCACCATCAAAGGCTTGTTTCTCCACTACATGATACATCAGCCCTCTTGCAATCTACAACAAACATTGAAGGCAGAAATGAAGACCTGTCAGCAGTACTATCATAAAAAGGCCTCCCACTACGTATACCAGCTTTCTTTATCTTAAAACTCCGCTGAAAGATAATATTCAATGGGACATCGTCATCTAATACATCACACGTAGGAGTATCCGACCAACCTCTTTTTGAAGGTGAAGCAACCACATCCACCCCCTCATGCTTCTCTGTGTCAGCACCAACTCTCCTAGCCTTCTTAGAAGGCACATCCCCTTGCTCATCCTTCTCTGTATCAACATGATCTCTCCCAGCCTTTTGCCACATCTTATCCCTCTCAACAAGCACATCCGACACCACATCCTTTTCTGTTTCACCAACAACTCTACCAGCCTTCCTCACTGCTGAAGCCTTCTTTCTAATCTTCTTTAATTTACTAGATGGATTGGGCCAAATAGGACTTGCAGAACGACCCCTCCTTACAGCAACCCTTTTCACATGGCTATCACTACACGTAACCTTCTGTTTCTTTTTACTAACCATGTATCATGTCACAGATTTCCTCTTTTTTCAGCCCTCTACTACATCATCTTCCTCCACCACAGGTACAATTTCAAAAGCGGTATCCATAGACTTCCTATTCTATTTCTTTTTGGCACCCTTGCCTCTTCTCACGGGTGTCATCTTCTTTGAGGTCTCTCCTTCATCCTGTTTCTGCAAGATATTACCTTCCTCACCACCAACATCTACATCCCTATTTGAAAACTTATATTCTTATGCTATCATACGAACACGACGACTCTCATACAACGCATCGTCAACAGGTTGGGAAAATACATGATCAGCAAGGTCATCAACAACTTCATCAGCTTTTTCATCGACCTACACCATCCCTTCTGTGCATGCAAACTCGCCATAGGTATGGAACAACGGATTCTGTATAAAATGCATTTAAAATAGTGTTAAAAGCTATGTCACCATTACTTTTAACAAATACAACCATCATTGTCGGCACTACTTTTGTTATAGCATGTTAATTATGTACGCATGAACAAAATACCCACTCCAGGTATACACATTCTTTAAGCTACCATAAACGTACTAACACAAACATATATACAAACACACATTGTCAGCACCCAGCACATGAGCATAACCGCACACATATACCTATATGAACCACACAAACACTACAAGCATCCAAAACAGATTTACCTATACGAATAACATTAAAAAAACACATGCAAAGTGTCGGATCGCAAAAAGTGGGAAGCAAAAAAACGGTTAAAATCCCTGCATTTACACATGAAAATTACAAAAACTACCAACCACATTCAAAATCGCACTACATTTATGCATATCAAGCATAGATTTAAGCATAGATGATCAAAAATTGAAATAAGATATCAGCAAAATCTCCAAAAACCAACTTAATCCAAACCCTAGCACAAAACATTGAGCAAAAACCACCAAAATCGATACCTGAAGAACTGTCGGAAGCCACCATTCAACCAGTTAGTACAACAATTCACAACAATCGAACAAAAACTACCTACTTTCACACAAATTGAAGGAAGATGACCGAAGAAGAAGAAAGGAAACTGAAGAAAGATCAAGCGCGAATAGTAGTTTGGAAGATAATGAACAGACGGGAAAAGCATTACTTTGGGAGAGAGTATAAAAAGTGGACAGTTTTACAATTTGTTCCAAAAGTAGGACAATTCACTAATTAAGTCAATAAACGTGCCTATTGCACGAATTTTCCCTAAGATTAATTCAAATTCAAAATATAATATAGTTTTTAAAATTAGGTTACAAAGATATTATTCTTTTTTAACAATGGGATAAATTCAAAATATAGTTTTAAAAAAATAGAGATATTAATTATTTTTTAGCAACCCGTGATATGAATTCAAAATATAATTTTTTAAATAAAATGACAAAAGTTAAAGAGTAAGAGTAAATAATACTTTTTCAACTTAATAAAGAAAAGTATCCCATAAAATGTAAGGATTCCTTTTCATACTTTGAAAAGTAATTAATTGTTTTAAGTTAACTTTTAAAAGTCACATTTCTTATAATAATTATCACCACGTAATTATAATAATTTTTTATATCAAAATTAAATGTCATTAGGAAATTGAGCTAATTTTATTTGATGTACAACTTCTTCTATCGATTTTGAAAGAAGTTTCTTTCTTTCATGTGCCCCGTTTAGGCAATAGAGTGACTGATAAGGTTGCACATCTTTGTCACTCTGCCCGGTGAGTCGATATTCTCAATGATTTAGTTCTTCTTGACCTCATCCGCAATGATGCTTCCGGGTAGAGCTTGCTCTCCCGAATCCTTTCCCAATAAAAAAAATGTTTTATATTCACGCACAGAGAGGCATGCTGGGATGGGGTATGCTCTAGTCGCCTTATTTTTTAAAAATAAAATAATAGGTTAAAAATTAAGAGAAATTAATTAAAAAAAATTATCCATTTATTTACTAAATGAAGAGTTTTTTTTAATAAAAATTATGCGTATAGGAAAAATTTAGCCTATCTAAACCTATTCGAATTTTAATTTCTGGTTCTGTGTCTGATTATATTATTGTTATTTTTAAAAAATAGAATAAAATAAATATGTCATGGTACGAGAATTATGGTACTTGGATCTATTAATTTTGAAGTACCAATTTACACGTTTCTTTGCTTTTCCTAATTCGGCAATTCCGCCTTATAATCTTATATGCTCTTTGAATAGGTAAATAAAGAACGGTCATTCAGGAGTTCGAATCGAGAACCTATGGGTACTACCCACAAATCCTTTCCACCTTAAATGCGATGTATACGGGTTGACAACAAACCGGGAATTACGCTTCAACTTTCATAGTTCAATTCACGCCCTCATCTATTTTGTGGGAAAAAATCGGATATTTATCATAACTCATTAATGAACGAATATCAAGAGTATCAAAATATAAATTTTCGTTATACAATCATGATTCTGATAAAAAAAATCATTAATTATCATGACTTTAGAATTTTACTCAAATAATCAATTTAGGAATCCTAATTATATAAAGAGGAATTTTGTTGAAATGGACCTTTAAGCATATTTGGTTAGTTAGATAGGCCCATTAATTGTTTTTTTAGCATGCTTAGCTCATTAATTGTTTTTTAGCTTGCTAAGCCCTCTTAAACGGTCAATGGTCAACCGTTGACCGGTCAACCCATTTTGATGCCAACTTTTTTTTTTATGCCAACTTTTTTTTTTTGATGTCAACTTTTTTTTTTTTTAGTGATGCCATATTTTACCGTTTTGATGCCAACATTTTATGGTGACAATTTTATATAATTGATGGCATAAGAGCTTAAAACGTGGAATCAAAATATTGTCACCTTATTGTCAGTTTTCTAATGAAATGATTGGATGACTTTTTTTTAATGCCACTTTTTTAAAACATTGATGACATTTTTTGTGATGTCATATTTTACCGTTTTGATGCCAAAATTTTATTACATTTTATTTTCACTCTGATGCCACTTTTCTAATTAAATTATTGGATGGCACTTTTTTTAAACTTTGGTGACATTTTTTGTTTACTCTAATGTCACGTTGACCATTGATGCCATTTTGAAAAATTTGTATCACATTAAAGAAAAAAATGTCATCAAAAATACTACTTTGAAAAAATATCATCAAAAATATGGCATCACGGTAAAAAAAATATTATCAAAAAATTGACATAAAAAAGTGGCATCAAAGTGAAAATAAAATATAGTAAAATTTTGGCATCAAAACGGTAAAATATGGCATCACTAAAAAAAAAAAGTTGGCATAAAAAAAAAACAAAAAAAAAAAACAAAAAAGTTGGCATCAAAATGGGTTGGTCAACGTTGACCGGTCAACGGTCAACCATTGACCAACCCACCCTATTGGGAAGGGGGCTAGGGCAAAACTAATTAAATTGATTTATGGTCTAGGTGACTAATTGAATATTCAAAAAAGGCCCTCTACCAAAATCACCCTTATATAAATGTCTACGCACGTTGAAATAGATCTTAATTAAACTCTCATAAATTTTACTCCCTCTGTTAATTAAAACTTTATATTTTAGAAATCTAAACACTTATTAAGAAAACAAAAAAAATACATTTATACTCCTAATTATTACTCTACTTTTTTATTTTCTCAAAAATTACAACTAACAACTATCTAATAATTACAGCGGTAATTTCGTAAAGTAGAAAGCAAAATACCTAAAATGACAAGTTTTTTCTTAACAAGATTTACTTTCTAAAACGACATGTTTTAATTAACAGATGAAGTATTTAATACCAACACTATACCTGATATCAAAATAAATAATGTTCCCTTTCATAGTTGTTTGTCATCTGTTTGTCGTCGCTCTCTCGCCATCTCCAACATCGGCTCCTCTTTCTTGCCTTCTCGCTCAATCACCGTTGGTCGTATATGAGGTAAGCTTTACTCTCTCGCCGCACCCCTTCCCTCTCAATCTCTCTTACCCTTGTGCCACTCCTCGTCCCTCTCAATCTCTCGGTCCCTCTCGCTCAACCATTGTTGATCGAACCTGATGTAAGTTCGAACATGTCTCGTCGTGTGCTCCGTATCCTTTTCAGTATCCCTTACCTCTTCTCCACTCCCTATATCCTCTCAATCTCTACTTTCAATTCACTTTCCCCTATGGTTTGAGCAATTTTGCGGGAACCTCGTGAAATTGTGTGATGCTTTTGTGAAATTGCAATGTCAGTGTTTGCAATTTTTGCAATTTCCAATTTTGTTGTTAATTTCATTGTGATTTTTGAAGTTTTTGTGTTATATTTTCATTTCACTTATCACACTTTGTTTTCTTTATCGTTTTTTGTTCTTAACTACTTCAAATGAACAATCTAAATGGTTAGTGTTTTTCTTTATGATTCTAATTTCGTTCTTCCTTTATGTGTTATTCAATTTTAGAGGTTTAGCATATGGTCTTGTTTTTTTTATGGTAATTGTTTTCTTGGTGACAAATGTTATGTATCTTGACCCTATATCATCAATTGAATTCAGACTACGTTTATGGTGACACTAATTCATAGCTAATCAAGAGAATCAAGTGCTTCGATGGACTTTAGATTTCTAGTGGCCGGTTTGAAGTGGAATTTATGTTGTCAATTTGTTATTTTTTTAGATTGATGACAATTAATCACTTATTACTCATGGGTGTTTAGTGGTAGAGTAGTTATATATTATGTTTGGTGATAATTTATTTATGTTTGATGACAAGCCATTTTCAATCAAGAGGGTCGTTGGTGTTACGTAGAATAATTGAGGGTATGTTTGTTTCCCATGTGTTACCGATATTGCATATTTTAGATATGCATTATAAGTAGGTCTTATTGCATTTAAGTAGTCATATTGCATATGTTTTGTTCTATTTCTATTATCTTTCATGTGAACTATTCGAGTCGAAAACTATGCCTTTTTAGTGCTTATTATGCAATTTTACAATCCGAATTTGAAGGGAGACTTAGGAGATCTTAGAGAATGATTTTAGAGCATAGGAAAGGCCAAAGAAGAAGCATCAAGGGAGCAAGAGATCACAACGTCGAAGCGAATGAAGAATCGCGGAGCCAGAGGAGCGGTGCCCGCCGCTTTTTCACGGTGCCCGTCGGTGCCCCGTATTCAACAAACATCGATTTTAGTCCGAAGACTATTATTATTATTATTATTATTATTAATTTTATTATAATAAAAGTATCTATATGAAATTAGATCGGAGTCGGCTGGCAAGCTGAGCTCCGCATCCCTTTTGAATACTAAACGCAATCCTAGTCAAAGTGTGACAAAAGCCCCTACTATATCTAGGTACCCCCTTAGCGACCCCACACACCCGCTTCAGAAGCCGCATAGCATCGTCTTCTAACTCACCAATAGTGGAAAAGGAAGCCTCGTAAAAATGGCTTACAAAAAGTTAATTGGAAGTCTCGTAACAAATTGAGCTCCAACCCCTTTGTGAATAGTAAAACCAACTCTATGAAATATAAAATCGTTATTATCAGACCCCATGCCATGACTTTTCGTTACCAATTGAACCCGCTTCAGGAACCCAATATCATCACCTCCCAGTTCCTCGAATGTAGAGAAAGCAAATTCCATGAAGCCATACCCCTTAGTAGTACAGATATTTGCGTACTTCTTCTCCTTCCTTTCCGTTGCTTGGGAAACCACCTTGCCGGGTATAAATGAATCATTGGCTCTAGTTGTGAATGGAGAAGCTCCAACCACATGAACACAAGTGTCCCTACCCTTGTCCCACCCATAAACCAACAAATCACCTGGCCTCAGCTGAACCCCATCATCACTGCTCATACCGATATGCACTTCCTTTTGAACTGCAATGCTTGGTTTATAACATATGTCTTCCAAAACATCTCGGATTGTGTCGGTGCTTAGTCCCAATGCCTCGATTGCAATGCAGAGCGTGATCTCCAAATGAGTCCATCCTATCAAGCTCACAACTGGGACAGTTCGGATAACCACTAAACATAGGGATCGAGAGATGGTATCTGATGACATAATGAAACTGGCGAGACGGCATGGTCTGAGCAAGGCCCTCAATGGGAGTAGTAAAAAAATAATCTTGTGCCCTTTCTCCCCTCACCGCTTGAAGAATGTGCAACTGCCTTGGAGTCAGATTGAGTGTCGACACTAAGTTGTCATCAATGAACTTGAAGTATCGATCCGCCAGTACTGACATGAATTTTTTTTGAGGGGGGGGCATGGGATACAACTAAGTCATCGATATCCGAACCAACACAAGGGACATGCCCCGAGATAGCTTGGGTGAGAATAATGTTTGGGCTATTGTCAATACATCTAGAAGGTAATGGCACTGACTTACTCAAAATGGATGTTTGGAGTTCAACTGTCTGGAGACGAGATACGATGAAATCAAAATGATCAACATCCTACGCCGTGAGCACACCAAACCCACCAAGTTTTAAAGGAAGTGTAGCCTGACGCCACTATCATGGGCCAAACCCCGGCTCCCCTGCATTAATAGCATGATCAAGGGAGGCCCGATGCATCCCTTGACTCAAAGGCCAAGAACCAAAACCAATGACCATATAACCCAATCTCTAAAGCCTTACATAACCAAGCGGACTACTTTGAGGCACAAGGAGATGGCTTGTGGATACTCGATAGCACCGGTCCGACAACGAGAATCGACACACTCCAATGCATGATGGATATCACCAATCCTTCAACAAGGATGACACACACCAAACATGTGGTAGCACCAACCCACCAACGAGGATCGACACACACAAGGCAAACCAAGCTAAGAACAACCCATCAAAACCTATCCCATGCAGGGGAACTCGCTTCCTCTCCTAAGAGAACCCTTCAAATATGATTTTCTTTGTCAAATAATTTTATTCTATCTTATTGAATGAATGAAATGTTTAAATATGAAAATAACTAGGGTTTTGTTGTCTTCCTTAGATGCTAAGGATTGCTTGCCAAACTTTATCCTAACTAGATAAAAATATCCTAATTAATAGAGATAAAAACTAATTAAATATAATATCAATTAATTAAAAATTCAACTAATAGATATTATTCTAATTTACATTATTTCTAAATAAATATAAGGATAAAACGATAAACTAAATATGGAAAAATAAGTATTTCTGTCCAAACAGTGAACAGTTGCAAAGATTCTGATTTTCGGCCATGTTTTCGGTAGACTCTACAAAAACCTTCAACAAAAAAGTTGTATATCTTTTCGTCCTCGTTCCAACAAGATATGACACAATCCAATCCAATTAATATAGACTCCGAACGACCCATTTTACTATGATGTCAAAAAGTTTCCAAATATGCTTGAACGAACCAAAACTTGTTGATAAGCACCACACGTTTGATCTTCATCATTATGCTATTCTTTAGTGATGTCACATTGAATATATGATTTTATCTTTGCGGAACAATCTAGCGTAGGTAAGTCGGCATAACCTTAGAAATAATATTGAAATCAACCCAAGGATCATGAACCCCAACCATTGTCAAGAATTGTTGGTGATCGAAGCGCTTCTCTACCATATTATCACTACTTTGCAACCATTATTCTATTTAGTTTGCTTTGATATTTCTTTGGTTTCCTACAACTTATTTTCTATTAACTTGGAAAATCATCATAGAAATATATACGAATAATCTTCTCTTTGGGATCGACTCCTTACATGTCTGTTGTACTAATCTTGTGGTTAAGCATTAAGTTAAGATATTTACTTTTGGTGGAACTGAGCGCCAATGACAATTATATCATCACCAGTTCAGACACCGCCAAATCTTGGCGTCATTGTCAAGGAAGTCTTTATTCGTATTTTCTTTTGTCGATTTCTCTTTATTTTTATTATAGTCTTTATTTTTCTTTAGGTCTGAACTACTCTGTATGGTTCAGACCCGTTCTACTAATTCATCACATTTGTCTTTTGATCATGAGATTGAGATATTTTTTATCTAGGTTGAAAAGGAGACTTGATTTTAATCAAAAAAAGGAGATGGAAAACGACAACAACAATAATGGCAACATTATTAATCCACCAAGAATGACCCTCAGAAGCTTAAAGGTGCCTGACTTGACTGCACAACTGCTTGCAATCAGACTTCTTGCTCTCCCTGAGGGTTCCAGGTTTGAATAAATCTAATTGGTCTAATATTTTACCTAATTTTCATGGAAGGCTTGGGTAAGAACCAAATAAACACCTAGCAGACATCACTAGTGTCTGTGATAGACTTAGACTTCAAGGCCTAACTTATGACCAATTGATGCGTAGAGTGTTTCCCTTTCCCCTAAAAGATTTAGCTAGTGATTGGTTATATTATCTTCTCCCTAATAGCATTACTACTTGGGTAGAATTGAAGAAAGCTTTCCTTCAAATGTATTTTCCTACTACTTGCCTCAGCAAACTCAAGAAGGAGTTGTTTCGTATTGAGAAATCACCTACAAAGAGCATGTTGAGTGTGTTGAGAGATTCAAGAGGCTTAAGGGTAGTTGTCCACAACATGGTATACCCGAGGATTATCTAATTTTATATCTTTATAAAGGCCTTCTTGATAGAGAGCGAAGTGTTATCAATGCTACTAGTGAAAGAGATATTTTGGATAAGACGCCTGAGGAAGCGATGCAAATTTTTTAAGATTTAGCCAAACCTTCTGAGCAATATGGGAGACATCAAGGAGTTAGAGGAGTTCATAGATTGGATAATTCTATAGACAGTCGCAGAGATGATTTAGATAGGTTTACATAGATAGTAAATAAGATGGCTATGCAAATGAATCAACCACAACAGCCTAGACCCTGCCGAGTCTGCGGAGATCCAAGTCATCCCAATGTTAAGTGCCTCATGAATCACGAAGAAATGGTTGATCTTAATGCAATGGATTATGGACCTCGCCTAAACTTTGGTAGCAACTTCTACAATTCAAGCTACAACTCAAACTATCAAAGTGGTTTCAATGATAGGGACCATCAACAAGTATCATATCAAAGAATGGGGCCAATATGAGAACCGTCCAAGAAATCCTCAACGGGAGGATAAAGAAGAGACGTTAAGGCTATTGCTGGACAAGATGAGTGTCCGTGAGAAGTTATTGAGTCAAATGGCTAAGGAAATTGGAGAACTTAAACCTAAGGGTTCAAAGAAGCTACTATCTCAACTGGTAGTCAATCCAAAGGAGAATGTAAGTGTCATGATCCTTAGGTCTCTCTCTCTCTCTCTCTCTCTCTCTCTCTCTCTCTCTCTCTCTCTCTCTCTCGGTAGATCTTCCGTTGTATTGGTTTGAGAGTAAGATCTTGCATTGAGCCCTTCTTTCCTTCCAATTCTTCTTTTATTTTCTGCCTCATCCTGTTTCTTTTGCTTTGAGAGTCATCTGATTTTGATCAGAGTTTTCTTCCCCTTTCTTTTTTCCACTCTTCTTTCCGGTTTTGTCCTACTTAGATTTTGTTTTGTCTTCGGTCTTACTTTCCGGTGCCTTTCATTGTTTGGGTTCAGTGCAAACTAGTAAAGTACAAGTACGAGGTTGAACTTGATTCCACATAAAGGAAATGAACTTCATTCAACGCAGACTAGTATAGTATAAAAAACTTAATAAACACACAAAACAAAGAAATAAATTCGATTCCCAAACAACGGCGCCAATTTTTTCAGAGGGAAAGTTGTCGGATCGCCTTGCCAATTTTGCATAGATTGTTATTCCTAAAGGTCCTAGCAATCCCTTACACTTCTATAAAACCTAAGCAATCGAAAGATTTAACATAGAAATAGCATAAGGTTCCAATATATTTAGCATATAGACAACACTAATTTCCATAAAGAAGTGATAGTTACTTGATATGTCAATTTCTTACACATTCAAGTCTTGTCTAAATAATATAGCAAGAATATGTTTGCCACGATTAATTAGATCGTCTAAAGGACCGATCAAAACCCTAGTATGATGCGATTTTACCAAGGTTATTAATCAAGATTACATCAACAGAATAAATTCAGCACAAAGAAGATGAAATAATCAATATGAGTAACTAAAATTCAAATCTCACGATTCAACCAACCAAGTCTTGAATCGTTGGCAAAACCAAAAGAATTATAAGTTACTCATAATGTACTTGAACTCTCTAAACATCAATCGAGGCCAACAAAACCGTATAATAAACATTCCAAAAGGCTAACAATTAAACATAAAGATCTTCGAGATTTGCTTCAGATTCTTCCTTATCGCTCATGGAGGGCCCCACTTCTTCCATGGAAGGCGCGAAAGTGGCAGGCGTTGGTGGGTGGAATGTCGTTAGGTTTCACCTTGCCAAAGATAATAATAACTCAAACTAACAAACTATCTAGTAAACTAGTATAACGGATAAGTAAGGGGTCGAACCCACATAGAAACAAGTATTTCTATGCAATATGTATATATCAATGATGACAATAAAGATAGAATAGGAATATGAATGAAGATAGATTATGCAAATAAACTAAGATACAAATATGAATAGGAACAAAGAGAAGATGAAAGATAACAGTGTGGTTTCGCCTACAATTCGCAAAATTGGTTGATTTACTTGATCCTTTAGGTGATTTCAATATTATTCCTAAGCTTATGCTGACTTACCTAGACTAGATTGTTCCGTAAAGATACAATTCACTTATTCAATGTGGGATCACTAAAGAATAGCATAAAGAACTGAATACTTAGACCAATTGGCACATCAATTCAATGCAATCAGGAATTAAAAGTAACAACTCAATTAACCCTAATTTCATCTACTCAACATATATCAATTGTTATCATCCACTAAAAAGGCATAGAAATATCACTAAATCAATGACTTCGTTTCCTATCGAGAAATCAACAATGGATTCAAAACATAGATGGGAATTCAAACTAGATAGCCAATCATAAAAAGAAACACAAATATAAATAAGGGAAAATGGCAGAAAATCACCCCTTAAATAGGGGCTTTTGCAGAAAACCACCCCTTAAAATACAAATTGCAGAAAACCACCCTTTAAATACATTTCATTTGGATATGACCACCCCTTGCCACTTTCACGTTAGAAAACTGTCAATAAAGGTGTGAAATGTCTAATTTACCCCCACCATCATCATTATTATTTTTTATATGAAATAATATAATTAATATCTAAAAGTTTTACAAGAAATTGAATGGAAAAAGGTAGAAAGTGCAATTGCAATTAAACTCTCATCTAATAACCAAGCTGAACATAGAGAAGTGGTTGCTTGAGTGTGAAATGGTGATGAAATGAAAGAACACAGAGCAAGCAAAAAAAATATTAAAAAGAAACAAAATCCCACATATCACTTCTTCAATCGATTTGAACCTTGAACGCCTTCGCCCTTCTGGAGCACTCTGGAGATTGGAACAGGTGGGTAAGAGGTGATTCTAATGACGTGGAACGGTGGTGAGACTAGTGAGAGACGCTGGATCTAGGATACTAGAAATCGATGTTGAATCGAACCCCAATTTGGGGAGTGAATCTCAAATCCGGTGACCCGAGGATGGTGGCGGAGATTTTGGCCCTTGGCTGCTTAATAATGGCTATTCCCCCAAACGGTGCATATGGATATATCATATATGGTAGCTAGGGTTTGGCCAGTTTGTCGATTTCCTCCCAAATACAGTTCGTGGTGCTTACTTCACTTGAACCTTGAGTAGAAGATGTCTTGTTGTTAACACAAAGAGAGGGAGGTGTGATTTGGGGAACTTGTGGCGGAAATGGGCGAGTTGTTTGGTCAGGAGGGTTTTCCACCTGGGGAAGAAGATGGAATGGGATAGGGTTTGGAGTTAAAAAGGGTAAATTGGACTTTTCATATTTTTTTGATACTTTACTAACGGAAAAGTGACGAGGGGTGGTAAAATTCAAACATAATCTATTTAAGGGGTGGTTTTCTACAATTTGTATTTTAAGGGGTGGTTTTATGCAAAAGCCCCTATTTAAGGGGTGGTTTTCTGCCATTTTCCCTATAAACAATGAAGATCAAAATGATAAATAAACTCATGAATTACACAGAAATCAAGTCTCACAATCAACCAACCAAGTCTTGAATCATAGCAAAAACACAAGAATTATAGGTATGCATAACGTACCTTCAATCTATAAACTTAAATTCTCTCATCTCTCTTTATGTTAATATGAAATTAGGTCTAAGATGGTTGCCTCAAATGGCTGAGAATAGGTCTTATATAACCTAAAGGTTCGATAAAACCCTAGAATAAAATCGGCTAAAATAATAATATAATAATAGGAAAGATAGTGTCTCGCAGAATCTCGCGAGAAAGTCCGGTCCGTACAACCGAGGGCGCGACACCCCTAGTCGCGGGTGTGGCTCTGTGTTTCACCGTGTCCTCAACTTGTCTTCAGCAATGCTTCGGTGGTCATTTCGCTTCCTTCTTGATTCCTTTCTTCCACCAATATTCCTCTTTCCAAGCGTGAATCTCTAATCCTGAAATTAACGAATAAAATGTGTAGATTTTGAATCTTTGAAAATAAATGATCAAGATACGAATTAACTCTAAAACATGCAATATAGACTCTCTAATGGCACTAAGACCTACCTATAATGCCTATACAAAATATGCATTTATCAGGCGTCGTCTTTACAAAACTCTACTCCTCAGCTCTTCGACTCAGCTTCCTCGTGGGCACTTTCTCAGCCTCATTGTTTGCTTTTTTCTAGCTTCTCGTTCATCTCCACATCTCAATCTTGCTCCACCTTTCAATCTCGAATCTACATTCCTATAAAATAACCTCAAAAGTGCGTAGATTCTAAACTCCATCAACAAATGACAAGGTTTGCAAAATACTAACTAAACATGTAATATATATGTACACCAAAATGAACCTAAATCTACTTATAATGTCTATCTAAAATATTCATTATCAAGGCTAGATAAGTGGTGTGGTAGTTTGTCTCGGATGAGTGGGCCTATCATGGGCCACCAAATCCACACAAAGTAGGTGTTATAAGATAGTTGTGATGGACTGGATATGGAAATGGTGGATTGTTCCAAGTTTTGAAAGGTATGGTCTAACATTTTGGACTCATAAGGCCCACCTATTGCCTATAGGTAATGGCAATTGTACATTCCTTGGCATTGGGCATAGGGATGGGTATGGGTAGTTGATCATGAGGAGAGACCTAGGCCCCAAAACGACATTTGTCCAGCTTTTGTATGGGTGGCCTTACCCTCACATTGAAGAATATGGGTTAGATAATGGACCAAATGAAGAACCGAAGTTCGAGGGAGATAGGAGGTCGCAGGAGCATAAGTCAATGATGGTCGGTGTAGTTGGGAAAGTGACTTGTTCCTTTAGATGACTTTCCTATGGGATAAGTCTCAAACAAGCAATTCAATTTGAAACGATGGAAGAGGATCCATTTATAGAATCAAGGTGATGACACTATTCTACCAATTATCTGATCATCGGTCGGAGAACAAGACAATAAATAGGAACCATATTTCCAACATTGGTGAGTTGGTTACTAAGAGACTTGGGATGCTGATAGTAGGCAAACACATCGTAAAAATGGGAAAGTTTGCAATTGTAAAATTGATATTCCAAGTAGACAACTGTTGTGAGCTGAATCTGCCATGTTTTACAGTAACTTTTATATCGATTTCTGTATACATTGCATTCATTTGGGTTTAGATAGTACATAATCTATGTAGTTTATGTTTATTTGCCAAATTATGGAATCTACACCAGTTTCTGTTTAATTCGCAGAAATCGAGGCATTTTACAGCAATTCTACAGAAGGTCGGAAAAGCTCGGAAAACTGCTACAGAAGTCCAAGGTCAAAGCAGCGGAACCAGTCTCAGAGTCAAGGCTACTCGATCTCGAGTAGGCCTACTCGACCTAGACGAGCATGTCCGAGCACAGCCTTGTCGACAAAGCCTGATCGAGAGCTAGACCAAACCGAGCTCCGGACCCTACTCGATCTCGACAAGCCCTAGTCGAGATCGACGAAGCCCAGACGCCACACCCAGAGTCGACAAGGAGAGGAGCCGAGGACGACCAGGCAGGACTCGCTGCCAGCGACTCGACTCGCTGCAGCGGACCACTCGCTGCCGCGGAAAAACCCGCTGCCAGCGGGATGCACCAAGCCGACGAAGAGTCCTACTCGACATCGACAAGAGCTTGTCGAAGTCGACGAGCCCATGAACCCGGATCCGAGCGTGCCGAGTAGAGAAACTCGAGGAGACCTAGTCGACGATCATCCCTACTCGAGGTCGACGAAGGCTACCCGAGATCGACAAGCACCCCGTGAGCCAAGTCCGAGCACATCGAGCAGATCTAGCCGAGGAGTCCACTCGACGAACCATGCTTGTCGAGGTCGACAAGCCGTGGTCGAGGTCGAGTAGAGCCGTGTCCAGCAGCTTCTCGACGAAGACTTGTCCGACTAGAATTGGCTTTGCTTGAGCGCGAAGGAGTCGATTTGGCCGAGATTCTATCCGATTCCATCAAGTTCTATCCAAGTAGACAAGATCTATCAACATCATGAAGACCTACCTTATTTAGTTTTATCTTTCCCTTGTTGATTTATTTCCATTAGGTAATTTATTTATCCTTTCAAGTTTTAGATATAATTTTAGATAGAGATAGATATCTTCTTTCCTAGAATAGCTAGGGAATGAAGCCTATAAATAAGGCCCTAGGGGGCTCAGTTTTATTCATACAATTCAGATCACAATTCAGAGACACAGTTCTAGTAGAGTAGTTTAGGAGTTCTAAGGTTTTTAGGGTTTTGGCTTTCTGCGAATGTTGATTGCCAGGATTGTAAAGGCTTTTGAATTTAGTTTTATGCAAGTTATTTCTTTTCATTCAATGTCTGTTATTGCGATGAGGCGTGAGTAGTCCACCCACTTCTGGGGCTGGGGTGAGCCCGACGGTGGCCATGTGAGGCGATGCGATAAAGGTCAGATCTTTTTGTGCGATTCATCTTCTATCCCTATGAGCATGATTCTTTTGCGAGAGTTGAAGGTGATCCTTGTTTGTGTTATTGAAGCGAAAGTGATCTTAATGCAACTTGGATTAATTATGTGAAAAGGGTTAGTAACAATTAGGGTTTATGCGAAAGCCTCTATATGCCTATTTGTTAATGACGAAAGTTATTTGATGGAAAGCATGATCTTTTATGCCTTTATGTGTCACTTTGCATGGTTATCGTTGTGGTGTTGAAACCCTGGCTTTGGAAGTCTTTTAGCATATTGAAGTTTATTTCTGTCGAAAATCTGCGTTTGTGTTTAATTCTGCAATTTCTGCGTTTTCTGTTTCTTGTCGACATAGAGGAGATCTGGTCGATCTCGAGTAGGACTTGTCTTAGTCGAGTAGAGTGTTCTTCTGTCCTTGTCGATTTTCTGCTTTCAAGTTTCTATTTTTGCTTCTCTTGTCGAGATCGAGTTGGTGGTAGTCGAGGTCGAGTACACCTTTGTTCGTCGAGTTGTTTGTTTTCTGTTTCTGAATTTCTGTTGTCGACCACCTTAGTTGATCTAGAGGACAGTTACTCGACTTCGAGTAGCTTCTGTGTCCTCGTTTTATTTGCTGTTTTTGCTTTGCTTTGCTTGTTCTTTGCTTTTGTTTTAGTTGCCCTTGCCGGGTTTATTTGTTTCTTTCCTTTCTGTGTTTCTGTCTTTTCTGCTGCTCTGCTTCTGTGAGAATTTACAGCTACCTGAGAACTGTTGACGTGCTTCCTCGTGGATTCGATCCTGACTTTTCTCTTACTACAATGGGAGGAAGTCTTGTATTTATTTGCTGAGACAGGGAAGTCAATCTGAACTATATTTCATATTTATTTCAATACTCGATTTACTCCTGCAACAACAACAACCCTTGAGTTATGATTGTTTTGATATAGATTTCAGGCTCGTGTCCAAAATTAGAGAGTATTCGAATTGACATCTAAGGTAGTTTGTAGAAGATCGGGAGAAACCGCATGATAGATCTATTAAACAAGAATGTCGTTGACTTGCATTCAAAGAGTATCAATAGAATATGCCTTCATCAATAGCCTAATAGGTACCATTTTTTACATTGAGAATAATGTTTGTGATATATATATATAGGGAGTGGTTCCCTTATGCACACCCCTTAAGATATACTTTGTGCACAAATCTTGACCTATAATTGATAAAAAAAAAGGAGGGCCAAGATTAAATAGATTTTTATTTTATTTGTTAAATAAAAAAGGGGGGGACCCCAATAAAAAAGACACCACTTTTTGTTGTAAGTGCGTGAGGTGCTCTACTCCATATTCAAATTGTTTTTCAGCATTTGAATTTATGGGACCCATGTTATTAATTTTTCCATTTTTTTTAACGTAGATGAAGCAAATGTTGGTCTATTTTGATTTATTTTAATTTTTCAAAGATTTTTTTCTAAATTTTAATGGAATTTTTCTGCTTTTTTTAATATATAAAATATTTATGAAAAATAAATAATTTTAATTTTGGGTGATTTGTTGTTGGGGCCCACCTGATTTCCCAGATATGATTTCGTTGTTTTGAAAATATGGTCAATTTCACTAAATAATGTTTCACATTCTACCGAATAATATTATATTTTCTTTTTCCGTTCAGTTCAGAGGAAAACTTTCTATTTCTACCGAATAATTTGAAACATTCTATTGAATAATGTTTTGTTTTTCTATTCATCTAATTTTTTTGTTTTTCTATGCATCTATTTCAAATAAAAGAAACTCGAATTCCCTAAACAATACTTAAAATTTATACGAATAATGCTTCAAATTTTACCGAATAATATTTCAAATGTCACTGAATAATATTTACTTGGATAGTTATACTCATGTGATGAAGTTTTTTATGTTGTTTATCAAACCAAAATCTCTATTATTTGACGAATAATGAATTAGATTTCACCGAATAAATAACCAATCTTATAATTTAACCGAATAATATAGCCAATCTAACCGAATAATCATTCTATTAAATACGAATAAATTTTCTAATTTAATCGAATAATGTAACTGATTAATCATTATGTTAGTGACCAAAATTCAAAACAATCCACCGACTAAGGGATGAAAGAACTCCGAATTGATCAAAGACTTTACCTTTTTTTACCAGAAAAAGCAAAAGCAAAACAAGAACGACTACAAACTAGGTGCCGACGGAAGCACGTAAGCCCTTGTCGCACCACGAAACCGAGATTCATCGCCACCGGCACCGTCGACACCCCGGTCGACGTCCCCTACAGCTTCAAGCTGCTTCCGTACAACGGGATTTTTTCTCCGATCAACGACATCATCACCATCTTCTGGATAGGCCAAACATCGCCGGTGGAGGCCCTTGGGGGGCCGGAATCGTAGACATTGATGCCGGCCGAGTCGATCAGGTCGAGCTTGGCGGAGACGAGCGGGTCGGAATCGAAGGGGAAGATGGAGGAGATCACATCAAGGACAAGCCTAGCGTGGTCCGGCGAGATCGCATCGGGGAGGATGAAGGCGCCTGGGAGCTTTGCCTTCACTCTCCTCCCTCTTCACCGGCCTCTCCGCCGTATTCCGCCACCATCGACACCGCATCACCCCTTGGAGAATGGTTCTCGATCCGCCTACATCGCCACCCAGACGAGGTCGCCTCCGCTTTGCCCCGATTCCGGCTAGACTGGGCTCGCCTCCGCGTTGCCTCCTCGCCGAATCGAAATCCCCTTCTTGGCTCCACAAGATGAAGAAGATGACGATGAAGAAGATACGGTGATTTAATTCCCAAACCCTCACGCGCTAGTCATATCGATTAGAGATTGTTTTCGTGCGGGACCACTTGATTTGTATTAAAAAAAACCCTTTTAATCTGGGCCATTCATTACCACATGATCAAGGGTACACAATTGTGCACAAAATACACCCTAAGAGGTGTGCACAATTAACCCATACTATATATATATATATATATATATATATATATATATATATATATATATATATATATATATATATATATATAGGGAATGGTTCAAATGTAAAACATCCTTAGGGTGTAAAATTTGCTTAAGGTGTAAAATTCTCTAATGGGCCTAATTTTTTTATGTAAATTGCTAATGGGCCTAATTTCATTACTAATGGGCATAATTTAATTATTAGAATGTCTGCCCCCCTTGCCCATGCGTGTGCCCCCCCTTCCCCCACTGTGCCCCTCCTTCTCGGGCCGATTTTTTTTTTTTCCTTTTGTCCCAGGATTTCTTTTTCGTATTAACACTTTCTGATGTGCAAGTATAAGTTGATTTTGTGCACATGTAACATCCTGTTGTGCAAATATAACTTTATTTTGTGCAGACATAATAATAAATTATGGGGTGAATAGGTAAATGTGCCTATTTCAATTATAAAAATTTATAATTGAAATATGTTTAATTTATGGGTAAATAGGTAAATATGTCTAATTTTATGGGTAAATGCACTTTTTCCCGTTTTCGACACCTTTTGTTGTGAAAATATAAAGTGTATAAAAAAAATGATAAAGTGCAAGAATAAAATCACGATGTGTATGAGTAATAATATGAAGTGCACAATTAATGTTATTGTTAATCTGTCTTGAATCATTTTTCATTGGCGTCGCATCGGGGGGTCCGGGGGGCGGACTTATCGTCTATTTGTTTTCAAGCATTTAACAATTTCAAATTAAAGTACATAAATAAGATTAAAATGTGCAGAATGCAGATATAATATTATGTTGTGCAAATATAACATTATGATGTGCATATATAATAGGCTTTAAATTAAAGTACATAAATAAGATTAAAATGTGCAAATATAATGTTATGTTGTGCAAATATAACATTGTGGTGTGCATATATAATAAGCTTTTTAATTAAAGTGCATAAATAAGATTAAAATGTGCAAATATAACATTATGGTGTGCATATATAATAGGCTTTTAAATTAAAGTGCAAAAATTAGATTAAAATGTGCAAATATAATGATATGTTGTGCAAATATAACATTATGGTGTGCATATATAAATGTGCAAACATAATGTTATGTTGTGCAAATATAACATTATGGTGTGCATACATAATAAACTTTTAAAACTAAAGTGCATAAATAAGATTAAAATGTGCATAATTAAGGTTAAAAAGTGCATAACCAAGATTATGATGTGTATGATTAACAATTTGCGATTGTTGCGCTCTTGTCTATTATGTAACCTATGTGGAATTTGAACGCACATTTTTGTGCAAACGCACATTGTTCTACCAATTGAGCTAATATGCTAAATTATGATTTTCATGCTCAAATAGAACATCCTAATCGACCTAAAACATATCGCAATAAAATTCTAAAATCCAATTAGCTCATGATTCACAAACAATTTGACAATGCTATGAACATGAAATTAGCTCCAAATCAACCCAAAATCACAACCATATCATCAATTTCAATCAATTTGGATGTTGGCAAAAAAAACCCCAAATTATAAAATATATCGCAACAAAATTTTAAAACCCAATTAGATCATGATCCATAAACAATTTGACAATGCTATGAACATGAAATTACCTCCAAATCAACCCAAAAATACAACCATATCATCAATTTCAGTCAATTTGGCTTTTGACAAAAAACCCCAAATTCCACTCATAAATCAAACCCTAGGTTTTCAATCTCAATCTAAATCATTCAAAAACTATTTTGTGCAAATATAATTTTAAATTGTTCAAATATAATATTATGTTGTGCATTTATAAACTACGGAATAATTTTGTAAATTATTAAATTTTGATAAGGGCATATTTGAAAAGAAATGGAAAATATGGGTCAAAATTGTAATTTCATCAACATCTTCCTCACATCGACCCAGTAACCCTCTTTGTAGAAACAATGGTTGCGCAGTGGACTTCGGCAAGCTCCCGATGGCAGCCTAGGGCACGACGGAGCAAGGAGGAGGAAGATACGGGACCGTGGTGGCGTAGCGAGTCCGTTGGTGGCAATCTCTGGTGGTTTCGGTGGTGGGAAGGTGGCGGTTGAAGGTGGCGAATCGACGCTCCGGTGTTGCTGGGCAAGGTGGAGTGGGTTGGCGATTCCGATGATTCCGATGGGGATTCCGGTTATTGCGAGGAGGAGAAGCCGGATCCACGTATGCCTTGTCGAATTGACCAATGCACGATGCTCGATTCCGGCGATTGCGAGGCTTCCGGCGATTGCAAATATTCCGGCGATTGTGAAGAGGAGGATTTCGGCGATTGAGATGTTGTGCTAGTCCCATGCTCGATGCCCCGCCTCCTGCCATGCTCGATGCCACCGCTTCGCCTCCAGCGTCCTGCCATTTCCGGAGTTTCTGAGCGCACTGACATGGGAGAGAAGAAGCGGTTCAACTTTTTTTTAACAACCCGGTTCGTTTTTTTTTAAAAAAAAGAGGGCACGGGTCCGGTTTTAAAAATTTATACATCTTAATCAATTTTACACCTTAAAAATATTTTACATTTTAACTCTCCTCTCTCTCTCTATATATATATATATATATATATATATAGAGAGAGAGAGAGAGAGAGATGGTCGAAATTTGGTCTAAGGCTCTGATACCATATAATATTTGGATAATTCTTCTTTATAATTTTACTGTAGCTAAAGATGAAATTTCATTGATTTTTTTATTGGATTTATTATATGTGCACGGATGTGTATGTCCTCAAGTATTGAGTTTGGTAAGATTCTAAACATTTCTTATTATACTAGAGTATATCCCGTCCCATTACGGAGAATACATTAATACAATATTATAAATAGTCTAGATAGATTCTAATAAATAAAAAATAATCTTATTATAAATAAATTAGTTCAACATATTATATATAAATATTTTTTTTCTAAATATATCATTAGTTAAATCTCATGTAATGTAATATAATAGATAGTTGATTGTCAAAAATATTTTAATATTCTTTTTTTTTACTAAATATGTAGTACATGTTTATTACGTTAGGTTACTAAATAATATGGATTGTGGGTACATAATATTTTAATAACTTATTTTAGCCTCAAAAAACAATATAGATATAAATAAAATAGTACCTATCAAATACTACATATTTATCTATTAATATTTTTGGTAAGTATGACTATAAAATATTCTTTATTTATATTTTTTTCCAATTAAATAATATATATATAGATAGATTGTGGCTTATATAACTTTCTATAAACTATCACAACATATTATTTTATTAATTTTTCCTCCTAGGATCAATCACAACGCGCCATATAGGATTTTTTTATCATGTGATCAACCACAACGCGCCACATATGACGCTATGCATCGGTTTTAGTATATGTATATAGATAGATAGATTAGATTTATAGTTACCCTATAACTTTAATGTAATTGATTTATACATTTTATAAAATATTTTATTTTAAATAAGTAGGAGCGCACTTAAGTGTCACCAAATAAATATCAGTAGATGCTTACGTATACTGAGACAATTTGTTGACTCTAAACTCTAAATTAGGGTGTGTTAGAGATACTAAAGACTCCCTTGGACTTGTTGATATATATGATAGATTAAATAGGTCTCATATTGTATAGTGGGCTAAAAGCCCATTAAGACTCAATACCTTTGTAACCTATATATATGTTATATCAATGAATGGATCAAACCCTCAAGGAGGCCATTACAATCAATCTCATCATTTCACATGGTATCAAAGTCTAAGATCCAAAGACCCTAAATTTCTTTTTCTCTAATCCTAGCCCTAGTCGCCACCTCTCTCTCTCTCCTCGCCGCCACCTAGCCGCCGCCTCTCTCTCTCTCTCTCTCCTCGCCCCCACTCACCTCGGCCACCTCTCTCTCTCTCTCCTCGCCGCCACCCTCCCCCCTTGCCGTCGCCCACCCCTTTGCCGTCGGCCTCCCCGTCCCCTTGCCGCCTCCCCATCACTCATCTCTCTCTCCATCCTTCTCGTCACAATAACCACCGAACCCACCCCCACCAAATCACCCTTCCATTCCGCCCTAACTATCTCAAATATAAAAAATTGCATCCCTATCATTCTTGATCATGAATCCAGTACCTACACCATGTGGCCGCACCTCTTCACCACCCATGTTAAGGCTCATAAAGTCCTCCACCACATTGACTCCTCCGCCAAACGCCCTGAAAGCGAAGACGACGATCTCTTCGCTCAACTTGACACCATTGTCCTTCAATGGATCTTCAACACCATCTCAAAAGATCTATTGACCACCATACTCGACCCCAAAGACTCCGCCTTGAATGCTTGGAAGAAACTTCAGGATATCTTTCAAGACAACAAGTTCACCCGTGTTGTCTATCTCAAGCACGAATTCTCAAGATGCAAGCTTTCTTCTTTCTCGTCGATATCTGCCCACTGTCAGCACATCAAGACCCTGACTGATCAGCTCGACGCCGTTGACTACAAACCCAGCGCCACATGTCTCGTCCTCCAGGTACTCTCGAGCCTCCCTTCCGAATACAATGCTGCTGCTACTCATATACAACAGACGGAACCTCTCCCTACATTCGAGAAGACCCGGTCTCAACTGATCCTAGAGGAGACTCGCCTTCAACGTCAGACAACCGACGGCGCCAAAGACAAGACGGCGTTGGTCTCATCCAGTGACATCATCGAGCAGCTTGCTCTCCAGCCTGGCCGCAGCAACGACCAGCAGGGACTAAGAGGCGGCGGCCGCGTCTATGGTCGCAACAATGGCCGCCCGCAGCAGTATGATCCCCGCCACCCCTCTTGGTACCCCAGCCCTGGCTACCCTCCTTGGATGCCTAATGGCTACCCCGATGCGTCGTTTCGTGGACCAACCCTGTATCCCAACCGTCAGCAGGGCTTGTTGGGTCCTGCTCCCTGCCCTATCAGTCATCAGGCATACCCGTCGTCTGATCAGGCATACCCGACTGATGTGCACAATGCCTTTTCCTCAATGCAGCTGACACCTCCTGATGCCGCTTGGTACATGGACACTGGCGCTACCTCTCATATGACGAACTCCTCAGGTACTCTCTCCTCTCTTTCTTTCCAGGGTCCTGCTCATTCTATTATCGTAGGCAACGGTGGTCGCCTTGCTACTTCGGGCATTGGCCACACCACACTACCAACCCCTACCAACCCCTTGCACCTCAACAGCGTCCTTGTTGCCCCCAAACTTGTCAAAAACCTTATCTCTGTCCGTCGGTTCACCACTGACAATAATGTTTCTCTTGTGTTTGATCCGTTTGGTTTCTTTGTGAAGGATCTTACTGCGGGGGTTACTCGCCTGAGATGTAATAGCACCGGGGAGATCTTTCCTGTATCATCGCACTCACCATCTAGCCCGTCAAGTCCAGTCGCCCTCTCGGCATCATCATCCAGTCTTTGGCATGCACGCCTTGGTCATCCCAGTCCTGCAGTTTTAGATTTACTTCGTTCTAAGAGTCTTGTCCAATGTAATAAAGAGCATCACTCTAGTTTATGTGCGTCTTGTCAGTTAAGCAAGCATGCCAGACTTCCTTTTCAGCGATCTTTAAACACTACATTTGCACCTTTTGATATTATTCATAGTGATATTTGGACATCTCCTCTGCCTAGCAAGGAGGGTCATAAGTATTACCTCTTGTTTCTGGATGATTATACACATTTCTTATGGGTTTTCCCTCTGCACTTTAAATCTCAAGTGTTCCCTATCTTGGCCAAATTCCACGCTTACATCAAAACACAGTTTCACACTTCTGTCAAGTGTTTCCAATGCGACAATGGCCGCGAATTTGACAACAAAGATGTTCACACTTTCTTTAATACCAATGGGATCTCCTATCGCTTGTCCTGCCCCTACACCTCCCAACAAAATGGCAAGGCCGAACGAATCATCCGAACCATTACCAATATGATGCGCAATCTCCTCTTCCACGCATCCATTCCCCTCCTTTATTGGCCTTACGCCTTGGCCACCACATGCTACCTCCTCAACATTCTCCCTTCCACCACCCTCAACCATCGATCACCGTTTTAGGCACTGTATTGCACTTTGCCCATATATGATCACCTTCGTACCTTTGGTTGCTTGTGCTTCCCTAATGAGCCATCCACCGCCCCCACAAGCTTCACCCACGCTCTACCCCTTGTGTCTTTCTTGGCTACCCGTCTGATCATCGCGGTTACATTTGCCTCGATATCCAGACTCACAGGATCATTCTCTCTCGTCATGTCACCTTTGATGAGTCGCAATTTCCCTTCGCGTCTCCCACACCCCCTGTGTCGTCGACAGAGTCTGAATCACCATTCCCTCACTTCATTCTTCCCTAGAGCTCTCCTGGTGCTCCAGCGTCTCCCCCTCCCCCACCTCCCCCACCACCCCCTACCACCAGACCACACACTCGCAGCGTCTCCGGTGTCTTCAGACCCCGTCAGATCATCTCCATGACCACCGACCATCACCCCGCTATCCACCTCCCATCACCTTGCCTAACAACCTCTCCTCACCTACGTGCGGCGCCCGTCGTAGATCATGCGGTGCCCGCCGCACGTACAAATGCTGCGCCCACAGCCATAAACCCTTCCCTGGTCATGCGGCGCCCGCCGCAACCCTCGCCGCCTTTGATCCGCCCGCCGCCTCTTCCCCTTGCTTAGCCCCGCTTGCCCCCGTCCTTCCCGACTCCCATTCACCCTCTGCCCCCACCCAGACCTCCCTCTCCCCCGTTCCCACCTCCCACAAAACAGCCCTCCTCGACCCGAATTGGCAGGCGGCTATGCTCGACGAATATAGGGCCTTTACGAAGAATGGTACTTGGGCTCTTATTTCTCACCCTCCTAAGGCAAACGTCATTCGCTGTATGTGGCTCTTTCGTCACAAGTTCCGCTCTGATGGGACATTGGAGCGCTACAAGGTCCGTCTTGTGGTGAACGGTAGATCTCGGCAGGCCGGTATTGATTGTGATGAGACATTAAGCCCTGTGGTCAAGCCTGCCACTATCCGAGTTGTCCTGAGTCTGGCTCTGTCGCGCAACTGGGCCATCCATCATTTAGATGTCAAGAACGCCTTTCTGCATGGTCATCTGAACGAGACAGTTTACATGTTTCAGCCGCCGGGGTTTGCTGATGTTGACCGTCCAAAGCATGTATATCTCCTCAAGCGCTCTCTATATGGTCTGAAACAGGCTCCGCGTGCGTGGTTCTAGCGTTTTGCCTCTCATCTGCTCCATTTGGGTTTCATTAGAAGCCGTTCGGATACGTCTCTATTTATCAACCGCAGAGGCTCAGACTTGGCATTCCTGCTGCTTTATGTCGACGACATCATTCTCACCGCCTCTTCTGATGCTCTTCGGACGTCTATAATCTCGCAGTTGAGTGCGGAATTCGCCATGTCTGATCTGGGTCAGTTGTCTTACTTCTTGGGAGTTGTTGTTCAGCGGCATGCGTCTGGTCTGTTTCTCTCACAAAGTAAGTATGCTACTGAGATTGTTGCTCGGGCTAAGATGGTCAACTGTAATCCCGTCGCGACCCCAGTCGATACATCCAACGAGCTCAGTGCTCATTCTGGTCCTTTGGTTGACGATCCCACACTGTACAAGAGCCTCTCTGGTGCTCTTCAGTATCTTACTTTCACCAGGCCTGATATCAGTTACGCCGTTCAGCAGATCTGCTTGTTCATGCATGCCCCTAGGGAACCCCACTTTCAGGCTTTGAAGCGGATCATTCGGTACATCAGCGACACCCTCGAGCTCGGCACCACCATCACTCCTTCCTCTAAGCTTGATCTTGTGGCTTACACTGATGCGGATTGGGGTGGTTGTCCAGACACACGTCGCTCCACGTCTGGTTACTGTGTCTTCCTCAATGACACTCTTGTATCTTGTTCAGCCAAGCGTCAGTCCGCCGTGTCTCGCTCCAGCGCTGAAGCCGAATACAAGGGTGTTGCCAACGTTGTCTCCGAGTGCTCTTGGCTCCACAATCTCCTACCTGAGCTACGATGCCCCTTGCAGAAGGCCACTCTGGTCTACACTGACAACGTCTCCGCCGTCTACCTGGCTAGCAACCCAGTCCAGCATCAACGCACGAAGCACATTGAGCTTGATCTCCACTTCGTCAGTGACAAGGTTGCCATTGGACATGTCCACGTTCTACATGTCCCGTCCTCATATCAGTACGCTGATATATTCACCAAGAGTTTACCTAGACAGTTTTCATTGATTTTCGTTCCAGTCTCACTGTACGGACCCCTCCCGTTTCGACTGCGGGGGTTTGATAGATTACATAGGTCTCATATTGTATAGTGGGCTAAAAGCCCATTAAGGCCCAATACCTTTGTAACATATATATACGTTATATCAATGAATGGAAACCCTCACGGAGGACATTACAATCAATCTCATGATCTCACAATATAATTGGATCAGGCAAGAGAGAACCAAATTTCGATGAGATATCAACATCATGGAGCAAGTGGTGTTTAGTACGTAGGGCTTATCTTCAATCATTTTATAGTGTGGTAGGAGATAGAAACATATTCTTTGAGTTTGAAGTGTGTTGTTATGTTCAAGATCATCCTTTGTACCTCAACATTATTGGAGCTAGTAAGAATTATGTCATCGACATAAACTAATAAGAATAGAGTGCTTGAAGATGTTGCTCGGTGAAGAGGAAATGTCTTACCCTAACTTCTTGAATCTAAAGTGTAGGACATGATGACATAGATCAATGTACCATGCCTGAGTGGCCGAATTAAGACCATATCGTCTTCATGAGATGACACACACATGATCAAGGAATTTGGAGTCCTTAAATCGAGCTAGTTGATTGATCCATGTACACATCCTCCATTATATTAGTGTTCCCTGGAAAAAGATATTAACGGGTTATTAGCCTATAATTAACCATAACAAGATATTAGCCTATAATTAATTAAGGAAAACCAATAAAGATATTACAACTGATCTAGAAAGAGATAAACACAAACTCACACACATTAGTTTCAAACTTAATTATAGTATTTGAATGGTTAGTCTAAAAATGCCCGACTTTCCATCTCTAAGCTAGCTAGTTTTAAAGAGAAGGAGAGATATTCGTTAGTCCAAAGTGTCCGATATATTTCTCCGGTTGCACTTGCAGGAAACATAGTAAGATGTTATAGTATTTTTTATCGACTACAGTTAAGTTGTATAGCCCGTATATAAAATCGGTGTTTTATGTGCACGCGCTCGACTACTATGCACGATCCAGTCATGAATCTTTCACACTTTATTAAACACAAGCACATTTTGGTGATGATGCCTTAACAAAATTTCATATTCTAGGTTAACATCCCTCTCATTTGATGTTTTCTTTATAAAGTACGTTATGTAATTGAATTGACTCTGTGTATAAGTGCTACCATGTATATTTTCATCATCCCTGTACTAGTTTTCATTTTCAGCCATCTAGTTTAATTTATATTTGAATGAATGTAGTACAATTAAGTGCTCTCTTACAAAGAGCAATTATAACCATTAGATTAAATGCTACTTTAATTTATTAGGGTGGAACCACATATATGCACTACCGTACGTCAAATACTGACCATATGTCAAAATCTTTTATTGTCTATATTAAACTTATCAGTGTACCCCGAAGAGTAATCGATCTGATCGATCATTTAATTGAACGACGAAATTCTTTCTCTTTTAAATTTATATAATACGGAGTATATTATATATATATATATACACATATACTAACGACATCCATGATTATCTCGCAAAATGATGTTATGGAACTCACAACAACAGGACCTCAAAATAAAATTACAATTCAATTGAGATTTAGCAAGTAAATCAGCTGCACCATTTCCCTCTCTGTAACAGTGTTGAATTGTGACGCTCTCAAAATCTTTGCTTAACGAATGGATCTCTTAGATTATTTGAGCGACCTCTCATGGTATATTGTTCACTTGATTGATGGCATTGACGATGATTGCACAATCAATTTCAACTATTACTCTTCGATTCCCCATCTCCGCTGCCAGTCATAAACTGCAAAAGCTTCTGCTAGAATGACCGAACTCATCCTAACGTTATATTTATGAATCCGAAGAACTGGACCGTAAATATTCCTAACAATACAACCAACCTGCGGTTGAGTATCAATTTTCATTGAAGCATCTACATTGATCTTAATATGACATTTATTGGAGGGCATTTCCAAATCAATTTATCAGGACGTCTAACACGTTTAGGTAACTTCGTTTTTACCTGCTGTTTATTCCGACATGAGATTTTTCCTATAGTTTGAGTTAGAGCAGAGATAATACCTGTATCCGAAGTATTGCGAAAAATAATTCTATTTCTGAGCTCCCAAACAGAGTGCCATAAATGACATGATTGTGTAAAATCTATATTAAAAGCTCTAGTATTTAAAATATTTTCCGAAACATTACTTGTTAAATTTGGAATATTATAACAGTTTTCCAACTTAATACCTAGATTTTGAATAAGGGATCTTGTGATCCAACGCTTAAACAATAAATGATTTGTATCTTCTGTATCAGAATTACAAATAGAGAAAGTATTAGTAACTCTATTTATATATCTATTTAGATAGGTCGTGGTAGGTAAGATTTCTAAAATAATTTTCCAAATAAAATTTTTAATATTCGGAGGAATATTAAGTTTCCAAATCCAGTCTGTTGGAATTTTCTTAGTATTCCGTGTATTACAAATAGAAGATGTGGATTTAACAGAGAATTTTCCATTACTACTATAAATCCAAATTAACCTATCTGGAATATCAATTACTGGAATATGGATATTAGTAATAGCTTGAACAATATGAGAGGGGAATATACTATTTAACTTATCAATATCCCAAGAGTTGGTATTTGTTAAATAAATCACAAACTTTTAAGTTAGGATTACGATCATTCCGAAAGTTTTGAAGATATTTCGTATTTACCCAAATATCATACCATACATTTATGGTTTTCCCATTACCTACTAGCCAGATCAGACCTTTAGAGAAAAGATCTTTGACATTAATGATAGATTACATAGGTCTTATATTGTATAGTGAGCCCAAAGGCCCAATACATTGTAACCTATATATATATCATTGTCTAAAGGATGGAAACTATCAAGGAGGACATTACAATCAATCTCATGATCTTACATGGTATAACAACCTAAGATCCCTAAACCTTAACTTTTTCTTTTCTCCTTAACCCTAGCTGCCACCCCCTACTGCCGCCACCCCACCTTGCCGTCGCCACCCCCACCTTGCCGCCGCCACCCGCCTTCCTTCTCGACCACCCTCCCTGACGCCGACCTTCTCCCCCTCTAGGCCCCCCTTTGCCACTGACCCCCCTCTCTCTCACACCTCTCTCTCCCTCTCGTCCGATGGCCGACACAACCACCACCAAACCGCCCTTCCACTTCGCTCTCACGATCTCTAATATCAAAAATTGCATCCCCATCATCCTTGATACGAATCCAGTTCCTACACCATCTGGTCGCACCTCTTCACGACCCATGTTAAGGATCATAAGGTCCTCCACCACATCGATTCCTCCATCGATCGCCCTTCCAGTGAAGACAACGATCTCTTCGCTCAACTCGACACCATTGTCCTTCAATGGATCTTCAACACCATCTCCAAAGATATATTGACAACCATCCTCGACCCCAAAGACACCGCCTTGGATGCTTGGAAAAAGCTTCAGAATCTCTTTCAAGACAACAAGTCCACTCGTGATGTCTATCTTGAGGACGAATTCTCAAGTTGCAAACTTTCATCTTTCCCGTCGATATCCGCCTATTGTCAGCATATCAAAACCCTGTCTGATCAACTCGGCGTCGTCGACTCCAAACCCAGTGCTACTCGCCTTGTTCTCCAGGTACTTTCGGGTCTTCCCTCTAAATACAATGCTGCTGCTACTCATATCCAGCACACAAAACCTCTCCCCACATTCGAAAAGACCCGGTCTCAATTGATCCTAGAGGAGACTCACCTTCAACGTCAGACCACCAACACCGCCAAGGACAAGACGTCGTTGGTCTCGTCAAGCGACATTGGCGTGGCCTATGCCCCGCAGCACAGCCGCAACAACGATTACCCAGCGCAGAGAGGCGGCAGTCGCGGCCGCAGCAATGGTCGGCGGCCGCAGCAGTACGATTCCTCTCGCCCCTCCTGGTATCACACCCCCGATTATCCGCCTTGGATGCCCTTTGGTTATCCACCCGCGATGTATCGCCCACCAGCCCCTTATCCCAACCGTCAGCAGGGAGCAGGCTTGTGGGTCCTGCTCCTCGACCCGCAGGTCACCAGGCCTACCTGTCTTCGTCTGATCAGGCCTACACTCCGACTGATGTGCATCACGCCTTCTCTTCCATCCAGCTAGCACCTCCTGACTCCGCTTGGTACATGGATACTAGCGCCACTTCTCATATGACGAACTCCTCAGGTACTCTCTCTTCTCTTTCTTTTAAGGGTCATGCACATTCTATTATCGTAGGCAACGGTGGTCACCTTGCTACTTCGGGCATTGGCCACGCCACATTACCAACCCCAACCAACCTATTACACCTCAACAACGTCCTTATTGCCCCCAAACTTGTCAAAAACCTTATCCCAGTCCATCGGTTCACCACTGACAATAATGTTTCTCTTGTGTTTGATCCGTTTGGTTTCTTTGTGAATGATCTTACTACGGGGGTTACTTGCCTGAGATGTAATAGCACCGAGGAGCTCTATCCTGTGTCGTCACCCTCACCATCCAGCTCGTCAAGTCTAGTCGCCCTCTCGGCATCGTTATCCAGTCTTTGGCATGCATGCCTTGGTCATCCCAGTCCTGCAGTTTTAGATTTGCTTCGTTCTAACAGTCTTGTCAAATGTAATAAAGAGCTTTGCTCTAGTTTATGTTCTTCCTGTCAGTTAGGAAAGCATGCCAGACTTCCCTTTCAGCGATCTTTAAACACTACTTTTGCCCCATTTGATATTATTCATAGTGATATTTGGACATCTCATGTGCCTAGCAAGGAGGGTCAAAAGTATTACCTTTTGTTTCTGGATGATTATAGTCATTTCATATGGGTTTTCCCGTTGCATTTTAAGTCTCAAGTGTTTTCTATCTTTGCCAAATTTCATGCTTACATCAAAACACAATTTCACACCTCTATCAAGTGTTTCCAATGTGACAATGACCACGAATTTGATAACATAGAATTTCACACTTTCTTCAACACAAATGGGATCTCCTATCGCTTGTCTTTCCCCTATACCTCCCAACAGAATGGCATGGTCGAACGTATCATTAGAACCATTACCAATATGATGCGCTCTCTCCTGTTCCACGCATCCTTTCCCCTTCTCTATTGGCCTTACGCCTTGGCCACCACATGCTACCTCCTAAACATTCTCCCATCTACTACCCTCCACAATCGCTCACCAACTCAGACACTTTATTGCACTTTGCCTAGGTATGATCACCTTCGTACCTTTTGGTCCTTGTGCTTCCCAAATCAGTCCTCCACCGCCCCTCACAAGCTTCACCCACACTCCAGTCCTTGTGTCTTTCTTGGCTACCCGTCTGATCATCGCGGTTACCTCTGCCTCGATATCAAGACCCACAAGCTCATTCTGTCTCATCATGTCACCTTTGACGAGTCTCGCTTCCCCTTTGCTTCTCCTCACATACCCTCTCCTACACCTCCTGTGTCTTAATCTGAGTCAGAGTCATCGTTCCCTCACTTTCTTCTTCCCAGAGCTCTCCCGTTTCTCCTGCCTCTCCACCTCCACCACCACCACCACCACCACCACCACCCCCTACCACCATACCACACACCTGCAGCGTCTCCGATGTCTTTCGACCCCGTCAGATCGTCTCCACGACCACCACACATCGTCCCGCCTTCCATTACCCTACATACTCCCCGCCATACATCCCCCATGAAGTGATGCTGCGGCCGCAGCCAATCAATTTCCACAAATCCACCCCCCACCCTCGCTATTGGCGGCGGCCGCATCATCATGCCGCGACCGCAGCCAATCAACCCGCTGCGGGCTTGCAGTGTCCTCAGCCTTCTCCGCCGCCTCTCAATCCCACTTGCATCCGTCCTTCCCGAGTCCCAATCCCCCCTGCCTCCACCTCGACCTCCCTTTCCCCCATTCCCACCTCCCACAAAACAGCCCTCCTCGACCCGAATTAGCAGGAGGCTATGCTCAACGAATACAGGGCCCTTACAAGGAATGGTACTTGGGTTCTGGTCCCTCGCCCTCCTGAGGCAAACGTCATTCGCTGTATGTGGCTCTTCCGTCACAAGTTCCTCTCTTATGGGATGTTGGAGCGCTACAAAGCCCGTCTTGTGGTCAACAGTCGATTTCAGCAGGCAGGTATTGATTGTGATGAGACGTTCAGCCCCGTGGTCAAGCCTGGCACTATCCGAGTGGTGTTGAGTTTAGCATTGTCGCGCAAACTGGCCATCCATCAGTTAGATGTCATGAACGCTTTTCTGCATGGTCATCTGAACGAGACAGTTTACATGTTTCAGCCGTCGGGGTTTGCTGATGCTGATCGTCCCAAGCACGTCTGTCTCCTGAAGCGTTCTCTGTATGGTCTAAAATAGGCTCCGCGGGCTTGGTTTCAGCGCTTTGGCTCTCATCCTCCTCTTCTGATGCTCTTCAGACGTCTATTATTTTGCAGTTGAGTGCCGAGTTCGCCATGTCAGATCTGGGTCCTTTGTCTTACTTCTTGGGAGTCGTTTTTCAGCGTCATGCGTCTGGGCTGTTTCCCTCTCAAAGTAAGTATGCTTCTGAGATTGTTGAGCGGGCCAAGATGAGTAACTGCAAGCCGGCAGTCACACTTGTGGAAACATCCAACAAGCTCAGTGCTCATTCTGGTCCCCTGTTTGATGATCCGACGTTGTATAGGAGCTTCGCCGGTGCTTTGCAGTATCTTACGTTCACTAGGCCAGATATAGTTACGTCGTTCATCAGATCTGCATGTTCATACATGCGCCCAGGGAACCGCACTTTCAGGCCTTGAAGCAGATCATCCGGTACATCAGGGGTACCCTCGAGTTGTGCACCACGATCATCCCTTCTTCTCGGCATGACCTCGTCACTTACACAGATGCGAATTGGGCTGGTTGTCCTGACACTCAGCGCTCCACCTCTAGCTAATGTGTCTTCTTCAACGACACCCTTGTGTCGTGGTCCGCAAAGCGACAGTCTGTTGTCTCTCGCTCTAGCGCCGAGGTTGAGTACAGGGGCGTCGCCAACGTTGTCTCTGAGTACTCATGGCTACGCAACCTTCTTCTTGAGCTCCGCTGCCCTCTTCAGAAGGACACCCTGGTCTATACTGATAACGTCTCCGCCATCTATCTGGCCAACAACCCATTCCAGCATCAGCGGACGAAGCATATTGAGATCGATCTCCACTTCATCCAGGACAAGGTATCTCTTGGACATGTTCGTGTTCTACATGTCCCGTCCTCCTATTAGTACGCTGATTTTCGGTCCAGTCTCACTGTATGGGACCCTCTACTTTTGACTGCGGGGGTTTGATAGATTACATAGGTCTTATATTGTATAGTGGGCCCAAAGGCCCAATACCTTATAACCTATATATATCATTGTCCAATGAATGGAAACCCTTAAGGAGGACATTTCAATCAATCTCGTGATCTTACAATTAAGAAGCCTGCCAAACTGCAAAGAAGTTTTAAAACTGCCTCTTTCCATTAGAGATTCAGTCAACAGATATTTATCCGCAATAACCTTCGACCAAATACTATCAGGATTAGCCATAATTCTCCAAAGAAGTTTCATTTGCATACCAATATTAATTTGCTCAGCTGATTTAAAACATAATTCACCATCTTTTTTAGGAGTATACAAATGTTCTCAGCTGATTAGAAGATGATAGTTATTCGATTGAATTTTATTACAAAAGAAATTTTTGTTGATCTGATCAATCTTTTGTAGAACTTGTTTTGAAAGAAGTATTAAATAAAATTAGAGGTGGAAGCTGTTGATCCGAGTATCGAAACCTGTATAAAAGAGACCGGAAAATTAACAACACAAAGTGGATCATTTATAACTATAATGAATACACTCTGATCAGTGTGGTATAAATAAAAAGTGGGAGTGGGGTTACAATTTTAATACATCCATCAAAATGTTAGAAGACTTTAGCAATTGAATGGAAGACTTGGTAATGAGTTGACTAGTCAGATGAATATTGAAAGCTCTTTGACATCTATTCCATCTAACATCCTTATTTATTAGACTTATATATAAATAACCTACATGAATTGAAAACTCAATTTAATTGACAAGTCTAAACCAAACCAAATCAAATTCAATTCCAGAGTGGTTGGTTAGGTTCGGGTGTGTTTGTCAGCGTGTAATGCAAATATTGATTGGGCACCACTAGCTGGCATCGGATCATCGCTCCACCAAACCACTTGAGAATTAATCTGATTGGAACTGGCATGGATACGATTTCACATTAATTAATTAATTAAAGACATTTAGCGGGCCTTTAATTACATTTAAATACTTTAATTGCGTTTATATCCAACATGAGCCCGAATCACAATATTCAACTTGTTAATTAAGCATGGGAGGACCACCAATTAACGGGCATATAGTCGTTACACACATAGGCGCACATATACAATCGTTACATTAAATGGCGGAGCCAGGACACTCTTTAAGGGTGAGCGAGATTCAAAGAACCAAAAAGCATAAATTATTCTACAAATTTTCCAACAGCAAAATCATTGCGAAAGTGTTCATACGATCAATTTACAATCTAGTGAACTAATTAATAAAACGAACACATACGACGACCTTTTGACTTAGCAAAGTCATCTATAACAGAATTTATGTCAATTATACTAGCAAACTCTCTTTCAATATAAATGATCAAAGCATCAGCAAGAAAGTCATCGGTCATTTTGTTCCGAATGTCGGTCTTCACATACGTATTTTATTAAAATATTTTTAATGGAGTTATTTAAGTTACATTTTTTAAAAGACTTTTTGCACATAAAAAGGTGGTGAATGATTCCTTGCAAGCAAATCAAATTTATGGGTTTTTTTTACGTTTGATTTAGTGAAAAAACCCAATATTAAGGGTGGTTTTCCAAAACTTATCCTTATAAATCTTTCAAAAAATAGTGAGTTGTTGACAAGATGTCAAAACGTCTATTAACAAGAAAAAATTGGGGTAAATTGCACTCAAGTTTTTTTTAACATAAAAATAATAATTTATAAATAGGACTAAGACCAAATAGTTTTATCCATTTACTCAACCAATTCAACCCGCTACTATTGAAATCCTAAGCGAAACCCTTCCCTGGTCGTGATAACCCCCTAAATCATTATTATTATTTTAAATTATTATTATTATTTTAAAATTATATTTTTATAAAGAACTCCAAATAGTATAGAAAACAAACAATCAAATGTTTACTAGAAGTTAGCCGACAACCGAGAAACAAGCTGCGCACCAACCCCTTTAGCAATGGAGAAACAAACTCTGGTAAAAATATGAGCAGCTAGACGAGAACTAGAATCTAAGGCTAAAGAAAAAGAGCGGATCCGTCCCAGCAGCGCAACAATATCCACATCCAGCTCACCGAAAGAAGAGAAAGAAAAAGACAAAAACCCATAGCCAGCAGTAGAGCACACATCCCGATACTTGGTGAACTTGCGCCGCGCAGCGTCAAGTACACACCGTCCAGGAGCGAAGGAAGCCAAACAAGTCTGAGTGAGGGGGGAAGAACCAGTGATATCCACACACATATCCAGGCCCCGATCCCAAGAGTAAAGAAGAATGTCAACGGGCCTAAGGGGTCCGCCAGGACCGTCGACAACACCAATATCCACCTCCTTTTCAGAGGAGATCCCAGTACGGAAGCAAATGTCGAAGAGGGTGTCACGCACAAGATTTTTATTATTATTATTATTATTTATTTTTCAAAATTTTTAATTTTTTTTTTGTTGTGCACTGGAGCCCAAACCAGCCCACCCCTCTCTCCGCCACGGGTTACATTATAGATTGGTGGGATTTTTAACACACTTTAATTTGTGCCGGTGGAACTATGTTTCTATGTTTGTCTGAATATATATAGCAGATATTCGTATAGCTTGATATAAATACTAGGGAAAAAAATACAAATTTATTGAGGTTGCATTAGATCAAGTACCTGTAAGTAACCCTTACGGTGTAATTTGTAAACCGTGAAAATTATTCGTAGGTACCAAACAATTATTCATGCATAATAATGTAATTATTCGTATTTATTAACCAGTGCAATTATTCGCATGTACCAAATGATTATTCGTATGTATACATGGTACCTACGAATAATGTCACTATTCACAAGTTATTTTTAATCTCATCCGTTTAATCTTCTTAATCCGACGTTCCAGATTTGCTCATAAGTTCCACCGTGAGAACTGCTTACACGAGATCTATCCAAATTTATTTTCTCCGAATTTAGCAGTATAAGCCTAAAAACATACATTCCTAACAAATTAAGCACAAATATATAATTAGTATAACAACACAACTAACCTATTTCCGACGAAGGGCTCGTTTGGTATAACAACGCAATGTAAACGGAATGGAGATAAATTTTATATAGGAAAATATATCTAGATAAAAGTAGAATGCTATTTTTTAGGTAAAAAATAAGATGAGAGTGGTAATGAATAGAGGAGTATAAGAGATATGGTTAACCATTTCTCAAATTAGTAATTGAAATAAGGAGGAACAAAACTAATTTTGTATAAAACGTTTGAAGGAGAGGATAATGATTACATTTTTTTAATAAACTATAATTGAACTATATTCTATTAATTTTCTTTCCCTTTCTAAAATTTCAACCAAACGAGCCCTAAGTTCAATCCTACCCATAACAATATTCATTTCGTCCAAATCGTTCTAAATAATCGAGTTGGAAGGACAAATCCCCACTGTTAATGTAACAAACTAACAAAGTACATTGGCATGATATCTTAAATAACCTAGCTAAACTAAAAGATGTTTGCCATTAGGACAAATTAAGAGATAATTAGTTGAAGTTGAGTTTAAACTAGTTATGGTTAAGTATGTCCCACTTCATGTTATAATTTTTTTCCATAGTGTTGGACTTGTTATTTTCTTATAGATCAACTGAATCATCCCGCTTCAAGTTTTATATCTTTCTAAGGAAAGCCCTAGACTTTGATAAATTCCATAATGGTACGCCATCAGAGGCGGAGCCAAGGGGGTATAGCCGCATAGGGGAGCATGTGCCCCCTCCTTCATCCGAAAAAGTAGATAGGTGTATTATCCTCATTAATAGTTTCGTTTTGATATAAAATACGTCATAATCCGGCATTCGAATAAAAACTTATGAATGTTTGAAAATTATAGGTATATTAATCAATCTAATTTTATTTCAATAGACTATATATAATACTTATATATTTTACTTAAATTGACATTCACATATTATAATTCATTTCAAGAGCTTCAAAACCATAGGTTATATATTAATTATTTTAATAATTTGATAAGTTACACAAATGAATTTTTTTTATATCTAGTTATAAACTCTTATATGTTAAGAATACAACAAGTTAAATATTGTCTAAATATATGTTTATTTATTGTATTTTATAACCTTACTAGCTCAAGACCCGCACCTTGTGCGATTCGTTTTTTAAATATTAATATATTTGGTATTAAAATTGTATAAAAATTATTTATAATTGAACCTTATTTCATAACTACCACTATACCTCACTAAAAAAATACTGAAATAAACAGATCAGAAACTATAATATATTATAATATAGTTGAGTAATGCAAGAAAAACAAATAAATATTATCAATATTCTTTATTTAGATTATGGGTAATTTGCTAAAATAACTCATTTGGGTGAAACCCTTGCACACATAACCCCATTCGAAAAAAATTTGCAGAAATCCGGATAACCGGATTTTTGGTTCAACCGGTAGCAGGTTAGTGGGGGAGACTGGACAGTGTGAGTTTGACAGCTGGACAATTGAGAGAGGGAGAGAGAGAGAGACGGGAAAGCGAGGAAAAGAGAGAGAGAGAGAGAGAGAGAGAGAGAGAGAGAGAGAGAGAGGGTGAAAATCCCGATCATTATTGACAAGACAGGTAGAGAGAGGGAGAGAGATGGAGCAAGTGGCTACAGTAAAAAGGAGGGAGCCAATTGTTCCCGCCCATGGATGGCGCCAAAAAAATAAGGGAAAAGGGAGGGAGGAGGGGGAGGGTATATAAGATTTGAAGAATTTCTGAGGGAAATCATTAGTTCCCATTAATGAATTGCAGGGGAAATGGAACTTGAAGAAGGGGAATGACCGACGTTGGATTTGAAGAAAGAGGGTAGGTGTCCAATGATGTGTGGTCTATATAAGGAGATCAGAGAAATTCTGGGCGTCACTTTTATTCACAAAATCTTAAGAAAGAGAGAGAATCCATTGAAGAAGAAGCAAGTGGGCTCGGGTTCAGTAAACGGTTTACTTGTACGAAGCCACTTTTCACTGGACAGTTAAATCGTACCCACTGGACACGTGTTGGAAGTTACTGGACATTCCTCTGGTCTGACATAAAATGGGTAAGTGTTCTCTCTATGTTTGGTACGTGTTGTTCATATGTAAATACCGTCGATACAAATTAATTTCTGTCTCCCTATGCAATGCAACAGGGGAGAAATCATCAGTTTGTATCACTGTATTGTTTGGAGGATGGTGGGCGTGTGAAGGCGGCACTTGGGTCTTCACGGGAACAAGGAGCCAGAAAGCCATGCTGGTAGACGAAAGGATTGACTATGTAAAGCTGAAGAAACAGGTGATGGACAAGTTTAATGTCGATGGGAGGAGGAATGATGTGGAGCTCACATATGTAAAGCCAAAGAAGGAAGGGTCCAGACCGTTTGCTATCGGGGATGACGAAGACTTGGAGGCCTACAAGTTTGTAAACGGGCTGTCTGGAGAACGAAATTGGCCTATCGACCTCAATGTCTCCCTGCGACGCAAGGTTGGTGGAGACGTGCCCGAAGCACAAGCATCGACAACGGATGACTCAGACGGTGGTGGTTTGTCTCCTGCAGGCTTGGAGGATGTTGTAGTGCCGTTAACTGGTCCGCCCGTGACCCAAGAAGATCACCCAAATAACTCCGAGTGCTTGAACTCGGTGTTCAAATATCCTACGCTGGAGGATGTTGTAGTGCCGGGTTCAGCAACTTGGCAAGGGTTTTCTACGCTGGGTATAGGTACAACATCACAACCACTAATAACTCCGAGTGCTTGAACTCGGTGTTCAAATATTCTAGAGATTTGCCGCTAACAACCCTTGTAGATGCCATCCCTGAGACTGTCGGCACGTGGTTCATCAAACATAGGAAGTCAAGCGGCGAGCAGGGGAAAGTCGTAAGCGATTGAGTTGGTAACGCCATCAGAGCAAACTTCGTGTCAGACAGCTGAGTGCACATGAGTTCGAGGTACGCAAGGGAACCTCCACCTGGCTTGTAAACCTAACAGGAAGTTTATGCAGCGGCAGACGCTTCAACGTCGACCAGTACCCATGCGCGCACGCAATGGCAGCATCCCAATTGCACGGGACGGATGTGTACTCGCTCGTCAACGACTTGTACAAGGTATACGTGTCGCGTGCTTGCTACAAGGACGTGATCTACCCAGCCCCGTCGCGAGAGAATTGGAGGGTACCCGAGGCAATCGCCAAGGAGACTTGCCTCCCCCCACTTATCAAGGTACGCCCTGGCAGGCCGAAGACATCTAGGTACCCGTCTCAGTGGGAAAGGAAGTTCCCGAAAAGGCGCCGCACATAGTAACTTGCCAGGTGGTATTTTGGCATGACGGGTACATATTTTGGCATGACATATAATGGGTTAGACATGACGGATAGCTATTTTGACATGACATATTATGGGTAAGACATGTCAGTAGGTATTTCACGCATTTTGTCATCAAGGCTTACTTAATCGGAAACGTTATCGCTCCCCCTTTTACATTGAAGTATGAAGTGTAGCCGTGTTTTGTTATTAAGGCTTGTTGGGCCTGGGGGAAGCTATTTCAGTTTGTAGATGACATGCAGTTATATTAACTTGCCAGGTGATATTTTGGACATGACATGTTCTAATTGTGCATTTTCAATGGAAATGCGGACGATGTAAATATATAAGTGTCAACCATCGTACGACCTACATGATAACATAGTTTCAAAAATAACAAGACATCATAGTTTCAAAACCTGAGACCTAGGTTTCCCAAAACGACATACCGTCGATACCAAAGTCAACCAAATTAAATCCTACGAAAGCACAAATGTTCAAGCCACCAACAACATGTCCAGACAACAGTACAAACAACAATGTTCTTGTAATTTTAGACGGAGGCAATGACTACTGAGGATCGGGGCTGGGTCGGAAGGCACCGTGGTATATGGCGACACAGAGGACTAGGTGGTAAGCATCGATAAAGGCGTCATCCACCCGTTTGAATACGCGGTCGCCTGATGCGAGCATCTGCATGAAACGGATAGCGTAGGGGCCGGAGTCTCCTCTGCGTCGCAAAAAGCATGTGTCAAACCCAATTTGTACCAATTACACTATAAATCAGAAGATGGACTACGACGACTTACGATTGCTTGTTCTGTGGGATCCCCTTCACACGGCTGTACTTGAACGGCAGGGGCAGTTTCCCTGCATGCTTGGAGTGCAGCTCTTGATGGCCATCCATCAACGGGGGAAGGGTGTGCGTGATGGGCTTCAGAAGGTCGGCCAATCGTCGCTCAGGAGTCAGACGAGTGTCCGGATCATACACACGGACAGTCCACTCGGCCAGGTCGATCTCCAGCGCTACCCAATAGGTGTCCTTCAGATTCCATGGGGCCAACACACGGTCGACGCTGGCCCAAGACTTCGGACACCTCTCAGGCAACATACCGCTGAAGTAGTACTCCAACTCCTCGTCGACGGGCATGTCGGTTTGTCTTTGCAGCAATACACCGAAGTAGGGGTCGACGACTGCCACGCCTGCGTACTTCGACTCGCTGGCTACCTCCTTTCGGAGGATGCCACATGCTTCGTCGATATGCTGCAAACAAGGAACACGAGTCCAGTCAACCACAAAATTGTCATGTTATCGGAGCACGGGTGGGCGGACTTTACCTCTGAGCCCACCACTTTCATTGGCGTTTTTAGGTCCCCGAAGAAATCCCTCTCGAGGCAGGTGCCCAGCATTGTACGTGAGGGTTCAGTCCCTTGGGCGTCGTCGGTGGTCAACCACACGGTGAAGGCGTCCACGTCGGCCCTGGTCATCAGGCCCAAGGCCACGGCGTCAACCCCCACAATGACCTTCTTCCCCTTGGTGGCCCGTGACTTCTTCTGCCCCTTCGTCACGTCCCCAACCACCTTCTTTTTCTTGTTCCCCTTGTTGACACGCGTCTTCTTCACCGGCTGAGTAACTTCGTGGCCCTCTAACATCGCAGGCGCTCGCCTCACCCTTCCGCCCTTACGCTAAAGGGGAAGTACGACCTCCTCCAGTGCCTCCTATGGTTGATTACATGACACAAACTTAAAATAACATGACACATACGTGATTTAACATGACAGTACCATTAACACGACCTACCTCAGGGGTTGTCTGTGTCGTGGGTGCTTCTGGCTCGGAGATGGTTGACTTGGCACCAGGCCCTTTGGCCACAGTCTTAGACCCCTCAGCTAACACCTCATCCTCAGTAGCCCGGTCCTCCTACATGACAACAAAAGATTTTTGACATGACAACTAACAATCTTCACATGACACAGGGCGGCAGATGGCTTACCTCAGCGGTTGTGACTTTGGTAGTGGCTGCTACTGGCTCAAGCCCGGTCGCCCTTACCATTTCAGTTGGCCCTTTGCTATCAGTCTCACCCTTTTCCTTCAAAACTTCATCACCCTGCGCAAATATGCGAAGAAACTTAGTCTCGACACCATTATCAACAGTCACATCGTAGTACGATAGGGATGACTTACCTGTGTGGTGGGTGTTTCTTTCGGGGGTTCTTGTGGATCAGCATCCTTCTCCATTTCGGTCTCCCCGTAGACTGATCCCTTACTCTTACCCATCTCCTACATATTATGAGTTCGTGTCACCGTCATTCACAAAACTAACATCACGGTTTCAGTTAGGGTACTTACCTCAGAGGTTGTCTTGGTGGTTTTATCTTCACCTGCATCAGTACCCGATTTCTGGCCCATTTCCTTAAGAGTTTCCTCAACCTACGCAATTGTGGGAAAGGTATGTTACCATGACGCATATATTGTTATACATGACGCCTATATTGTTATACATGACGGTTAAGGATACTGACATGACAAATTGAACATCTTACCTCCTTCGACTGCAACTCAACATCTTCGGTTTCCTCACCGTAAGTTCTATTCCTGTCCTGCGAGTGTGTCACCTCGTCCTCACCTCGCTTCTTCCCCCTCACCTCCTTTCTCAGCTCCTGCATCGCCGCCTCAACCCTTTCCATCCTCTCGTTAAACGTTGCCAATAAGCTCATCCCCAAATCATCCATCTTAGACAAAATCCTTGACACATCCACTTAGGTAGCCATCGTACTTCCCTCACCCTGCGTACCTGACCTGGATGCTTCCGTCGTGCTCGGTGCATGTTTCTCTTTATACTCCACCACGAGGTCGTCGAAGAACTTATCCGGCTTCTCTGTCGCGAACATGGTGCCAAGGATAACCCCCTTCCTGACCTCCTCAACATCCGGGAGCAGGACTGTCCGAACAACGTCCACCTCGTCGAACACGCCTAGCTCGTCTTTCGACTGCTGGATGAGGGAGGCAAGAGAATCGTACATGATATTGTGCTCTTTCGACTTATATCGTAGGCACCGAGGGTAGGTTGGGCTTGTGCTTGTGCTGGTGTCAGCAATTTGTCTTGCAACTGGCCGCAGAGCCTCGTACACCCACAACTACAAACAAAAAAAACAAACTAGGTGATGACATGTCCACACTTTGCATTTAATCGTGTTCAGTTTGCATTTTTCAATGCACAATGCCTATGTCCAGTTACCACGAGTCAGTGTCTAGTTTCAATCATTATTTGTCATGTGAGATTTATGTTCATACCTGGAATGCAAGAGGGAAGCCACCTAACAAGTACGACTGGCGAGAGCTGCTGACCCCATGCTGGAGCTTGCGCTCAACACACTGGTAGAGGAATTCGTGGGTTCGTTCGTAGCACAGTCGCCCCCAGGCGTAACGCAAGAACGCCTCAGTGTCAGACACCATGTTTACAACCCACCCGTTAATAAAGTTCTGGGGTTCCTTCGCAAAAAGCACCGCCTCCACCAGCATTATGAGTGCGAACTTAAAGCGCTTGGCGGACGAACGCTCTGACTTCATCGCCACTTTGTACTCCGTCTCGAAGTCCTCCATCCACATCTTCTCCGCCCCTAAGAAATCTAAGCAGGCAGCCTTGTCCGCCTCAGTGTCCACGGTCCGCATCACGTTTAACGAGCACTTCAGTCTGGTCACTAGCGCGAACTCCGCGATGGAGAACCTGACTATGGACCCTTGGATCATGTACCAGGTTTCATGCTCCTTTTTCGACCGCAGCTGCCGCTGCAGGACGTAGTGGACTAGCTGTGCTGAGAACTCAACTTTGGCACCGAGCCTCGCAATGCCGCCAATCTGGCTTTCACATAGACGCTTCCAGTCTGAGGCGCTCAGTTACTGGTCTAGCTTTGAAAGGACATTGGGCCTGGCGTATTGGTTGCACCTACACTTGAAATGCTAGTCCTCGGGGACTGCATATGTCGCCATTGTTTGATACCCTGCAGATTGGGGACCAATACTTTAGCATTCTTCAAACATTTGCACATTTTCATCACACCAGTCACAATGCACATGACAGTAAGTTCATTTAACATGTCATATGACCATTTTAACATGTCATATGACCATTTTAACATGTCATGTGACCATTTTAACATGACAGACACCAAATCTTACCCTATACTTATCACAAATGACAATAAATTTCTAGCCTCACCATATCTTACCCTATACTTATCACCTGAGCATTGTAACCATTTTATAGCTTCCACAAAATATAAGCCTCACAATTTTGCATTTAAAAATGACAGAAAACCTATTAAACATGGAAACTATATATTAAAAACATGACATGTTATAATGTAACAGCATTTACATTCAATAACTTGTTCCTGAAATTTTTTTACCCACATATAGGTTCCCTGATTTCCCTCTATCTATCCAATTTCCTCAATCTCACCAATTTCCCCAATTCCCACATTTTCCCCAATTTCACCAATTTCCCAAATATTCACACAATACATGTATCGATTTCCCCTAATTTGCTTCCTCCTTCAAGGCCTTTACCATTACATCACCACAATGGTACTTCCATTCTCTCCCCGACTCGAACACCCCCGTTCCCACATTTCCACCCATTGTTTTCATACTAGACGCCTGTTACATCCCACATGACAGGGGCTGATATTCCACCCGTTCTTTCATCCAATTGCAAACCATGGCAAACAAATTAGGTTCTTCAAATGGTCCCTCATCCTTTCAATTTTTGCAATCAGTACAAAATCTGTAGGGTTAGGGTTTACTTACTTCAAAACCATCGGTCTCTCTCTTCTAAATGTCCACAGGGTCGTCTTCTACACGTCGGGTTTACTGGCTTGAAATCCGCCGCCGTTTTCTCCTCCGCACTCCCAGGTTCGTCTTCTTCCTTTGCCTTCTTCTTCTGCTCTCTCGTTTTCGTGCATTCTCCCCTCCCTCCTCTCTGTTTTACACAGTTGGAAGAAGTGATAGGTTTTTAAAAACTGCCCTCTCTCTCCTCCCTTCCACACTCTCTCCCTTCTTTAATGACTCCCAACAACGGGTTTCAACACCCCTATCCCAACCGACTACCTTGTCATTTTTAAAAGGGGGGGGGGGGTCTAACTCTTGCAATTAGAAACGGTTAGTGGGTTAGGCTAGCAAACCAAACTGGGGTAAGGGTCATTTCCTTTAATTCCCTCTTAGATTATTCTAGAAAATTCATAATTTGGAAGAGATTAATTAGTTACTTGAATATCTATTTGTTTGAATTTGAAACATAAAAGATTTGATGAAAATACATATAAAGAGGTGATTGGGTTAGTTATGATTCATGAGATCTTTTACTATTAAAAAGAAATTATAAAAAAAATGGATTAGTTAGTAATTAATTAAATAGTTATATGAAATAATTGATTAAAATGCATTTGAAAACTAAAAATATCTTATCATCTAAATGAAAATCACTCAAAACCTAATAATTTGTTTTAAAGAATCCTCATTCTCCAAATCTCAACACATCTATATCTATATATTAATTAAAAGCAAATGCTTTGTGTCAGGTGTCTCTTCCTCACGCGAAGTTATTTAAGGCAATTCCTTTTTATTTAGCAATTGGGATTAATTCAAAACTTTTTTTTAAGAAAATAATGTTAATATTAAATATACAATATTATTTTATTCCATATATATTAATTACACATTATTACTTCCATCTACTTTATAAACAATTGGATGAATTCAAAAGCATTTTTTTATAAAAAAAAATATATATATATAAAAAAAAAAATGTATACAATATTTTTAATGATTTCCTCCCAATCTATATATATATAATGAGAAATATGTTTGCTTAGATGTCATAATCACCTTAATCTTATGATTTCCTCCCAATCAACTTAACCTAGGAAAAAACCAATGACCTCTTACCCTAGTGGTAAGAGTGAGGTGCTTCCTTGTGCCTCACTACCATGAGGTCAAGGGTTCGAATCCCACTAGGAGCAATTTGTGCTATAGTGGGTACTCATGCCTTGGTTTACTTTGACATGGGTTAGCCTGTCTTGCGGCTTGCCGCTTGGCTTACCCGGCTCGAGTGCTTCGTAGGCTAGTGCTCGGCCCTTGGAGGATTAGTCGATAACCTCAGAACCTCCACGTCATAAAAAAAAAAAAAAACTTAACCTAGGAAAAAAATCCAACTAATGACATTTGTACAAGTTCTTTAATTAATCTAGCTATATCTAACTAATAAACCATAAAAAAAAATTTATTAGGTGTTATAACCACTTTTATTTTGGGATCGATTTTCACCCAATCAATCTATTCTACTTAAATCTTAAAGTCATGTAATTTTTAAATATTTTTTAATAAATATTATTATTATTTTTACTTACTTTATCAAATATATTTGTTCTATTTTATATTAATGTTTGATAATAGTTTATTTAATTTTATAATATTGTAGTAATTTTCTATACTTACAATATTTTAAATTTATTTAAAAAAACATTACGCGTCATGGTACGGGAACTATACTAGTTGAATTTAAAAGTTTTCTTTAAAAAGTTCTAAATATAATTAATATTTTAAAAATATTTCCAATACGAATGCTTAAAATGGATAAATATGCTCACCTAAAATTGGAAAACATGATTTGTTTAAAAACTAATTATAATAAACTTTTTAAAACTCGTTTAAGGAGATTTAACATTTAATTAGACCATGTGGAAATTATTTTATAAAATAACATATTAATGTGAAAATATTTCAAACGTGATTAGTTTAAACTTAATTTTTCTTGTGCATTAATTATGAAGTTAATAATTTTGAATTATTTTTTATAATAATTCAATATGTTAATCTTTGGTGAAATATAATTTAACTTAAAATTAAAGATTAAATCGATTATATGTTAAAGGTGTAATAAAAAAAATAGGCTAAAGGTGAAAAATAACTAAATGCAATCGATTTTAAAAGGAAAATATTGAGGAAAATTATTTTAGAAAATTCATAAAATTTCAACATTTGAAACAAATCGTTTAATTAGAAGGATAAGAAGATCAATTCATATCTCTTTCACGTGATGAATTTAAGATTGTCTTAAATATATTGGTTTTAAAAATGATTATTTAAGCACATTTTTTCTTTTTTCCGGATTTGATATAACAAATCATTTAGTTAAGACTTTCACCCAAAAAAATCAAGTAGTTAAGAAGAAAATATGGGTAACAAATAAAAAAATTCTAAAATCATAATTAATTAATTCTTGATTGGTTAACAAACCTACACTAAAAGAGAATGTGTCACATGGCGTAAACGATTCCTCCTTTAATATTATACTATTGATACTACTGTATTGATTTTATTAGTTTTCTTTTCTTCGACTATTTTATTTATATATTTATATTTATTTATTTTTTAATGGAGAAAAAATAATAGAGAGTTTTCTTCCTCTATGTCATGGAGTTTGCAACATCGATTCCTAAAAATAATTTTGTTCAATTTCTGAAGTATCATAATCTATCAGATTTGGGAAAGTCATCATCGAAGCCATATTGTTGTTTTAATTAATTCTTATCCACTTAAGTTGGAATATTACATTTAAGATCTCATGGATTTTCATATGCTTTTCTGTTTATTGAGATTATTCAAAAAACATTGTTAATATTTTGTAAAATATCAAGATCTCGCATATCCAATAATAAACAAATCTTGAGTGGATCGACTTTATTACTGGTAAATTACTAAATTATCTTCGTTACTATCAAAAAGTAAAATCTAACAAACTACTATAGTGTGTGAAAAGCTCCTGCAATCGAGACATGTATTGGAGAGAAAGAAGGAGTTTCTTATTCATGTAGGTGGGAAAGTGGTTACAACTTCCATTGTTTGTTATACAGTAGCTCAAAACTCATTACCCTTAATGTGGCCGGTTTCCTTATTTATACTACTCCAAGCTATCTCCAACAACCTCTCTTTATTTTAAGTTACAATCCACCGTGTGCATCTTCACCTATTCTATGTGCACACTCCACATCCCCCCTCAAGTAGGACTTGGGTGAGTGAGCACAAGTCCTAACTTGGAAGACAAGAACTTGTGTTGTTGCTCACCTAATGGTTTAGTGAGGACGTCTGCAAGCTGCAAGCTAGACCAAACGAATATTGGAGTCAGAAAACCTTCCAGGTAACGATCCCTGACATAGTGACAATCCAATTTGAGGTGTTTAGTGCCTTCTTGGAAAACTGGGTTGATTGTGATATGTGTAGGAAGGTAGAATTGATGTAAAGTCCCCCTCGAGGGTTTCCATTCATTGATAAACCTATATATATGTTACAAAGGTATTGGGTCTTAAAGCCCACTATACAATATAAGACCTAAGTAATCTATCAAAAACCCGCAGTCGAAACGGGAGGGGTCCGTACAGTGAGACTGGACCGAAAATCAATGAACAACTGTCGAGGTAAACCCTTTGTGAAAATATCAGCGTACTAATAGGAGGACGGGACATGTAGAACACAGACATGTCCAATGGCAACCTTGTCCCGGACGAAGTGGAGATCGAGCTCAATGTGCTTCGTGCGCTGATGCTGGACTGGGTTGCTAGCCAGATAGGCGGCGGAGACGTTGTCAGTGTAGACCAGAGTGGCCTTCTGAAGAGGGCAACGAAGCTCAAGAAGGAGACAACGTTGGCAACACCCTTGTATTCGGCCTCAGCGCTGGAGCGAGACACGACAGACTGACGCTTGGCGGACCACGACACAAGGGTGTCGTTGAGGAAGACACAGTAACCAGACGTGGAGTGGCGTGTCTCAGGACAACCACCCCAATCCGCATCAGTGTAAGCAACAAGGTCAAGCTTAGAGGAATGAGTGATCGTGGTGCCGAGCTCGAGTGTGCCGCTGATGTACTGAATGATCCGCTTTAAGGCATGAAAGTGGGGTTCCCTGGGTGCATGCATGAACAAGCAGATCTGCTGAACGGCGTAACTGATATCGGGTCTGGTGAAGGTGATATACTGAAGAGCACCAGCAAGGCTCCTGTACAAAGTCGGATCATCAACCAAAGGACCAGAATGAGCGCTGAGCTAGTTGGATGTATCGACAGGGGTGGCGACAGGATTGCAGTTACTCATCTTAGCCCGAGCAACAATCTCAGCAGCATACTTACTCTGTGAGAGAAACAACCCATACGCATGCCGCTGAACAGCAACTCCCAAGAAGTAAGTCAACTGACCCAAATCTGACATGGCGAACTCAGCACTCAGCTGTGACATAATCGACGTCCGAAGAGCATCAGAAGAGGTGGTGAGAATGATGTCGTCCACATACAGTAACAGAAATGCCATGTCTGAGCCTCTGCGATAGATGAACAGGGATGAATCCGAGCAGCTGCCAATGAAACCCAAGCGGAGCAAATGAGAAGCAAATCGCTGGAACCAAGCTCGTGTAGCCTGTTTCAGACCATACAGAGAGCGCTTCAGGAGACAGACATGCTTGGGACGATCAGCATCAGCAAACCCCGGCGGCTGAAACATGTAGACTGTCTCATTTAGGTATCCATGTAGAAAAGTGTTCTTGACATCCAGTTGATGAATGACCCAGTTGCGCGACAAAGCTAAGCTCAACACCACTCGGATCGTGGCAGGCTTGACCACAGGGCTAAGAGTTTCATCACAGTCAATACCAACCTACTGAGATCGACCATTGACCACAAGACGGGCTTTGTAGCGCTCTAACGTCCCATCAGAGCAGAACCTGTGACTGAAGAGCCACATACAGCGAACGATGTTCGCCTCGGGAGGGAGAGGGACAAGTACCCAAGTACCATTCTTCGTAAGGGCCCTGTATTCGTCGAGCATAGCCGGCTGCCAATTCGGGTCAAAGAGGGCTGTTTTGTGGGAGGTGGGAATGGGGGAAAGGGAGGTCGGGGGAGGGGCAGGGGAGGAATGGGAGTTGGGAGGGACAGGGGCAGGGAAGGCAGATGTCGGCCGCGGGTTGATTGGCCGCGGCCGCAGCATGATGCTGCGGCCGCCGCCAGTAGCTGGTAATCGGGTTGGGGGGTGGGAAATTGGTAGGTTGCGGGCACAACATCATGAGGCGCCCGCGGCATAGGTTCTTGGCGAGGGGAAGGGGCTGCGAGGTCATGTGTTTGAATGACGGGGCAATGGGCGGTGGTCATGGAGATGATCTGACGGGGTCAGAAGACACCGGAGACGCTGCGGGTGTGTGGTCTAGTGGTAGGGGGTGGTGGTGGTGGTGGGGAAGAGGGAGAGGCAGGAGCACCGGAAGAGCTCTAGGGAAAAAGAAAGTGAGGGAATGGTGACTCTGACTCTGACGGAGACATAAGAGGTGTGGAAGAGGGGGGATGAGGAGGAGAAAAGGGAAAGCAAGACTCATCAATCGTGACATGACGTGACACAATAAGCTTATGGGTCTTGACATCGAGGCAAAGGTAACCGCGATGATCAGACGGATAGCCTAGGAAGACACATGGAGTGGAGCGCGGGTGAAGCTTGTGTGGGGCTGTGGATGACTGGTTTGGGAAACACAAGCACCCGAAGGTGTGGAGGTGATCATACCTAGGCACGGCGTAATAAAGTGCCTGAGCTGGCAAGCGATGGTGTAGGGTAGTGGAAGGGAGAATGTTTAGGAGATAACATGTGGTGGATAAGGCGTGAGGCCAATAGGGAAGGGGAATAGATGCGTGGAAGAGGAGATAGCGCATCATGTTGGTAATAGTTCTGATAATTCGTTCTTCCTTGCCATTCTGCTGAGAAGTATAGGTGCAAGACAAGCGGTAGGGGATCCCGTTTGCGGCAAAGAAAGAGTGAAAATCTTTGTTGTCAAATTCACGGCCATTTTCACATTGGAAACATTTGATGGATATGTGAAACTGTGTTTTGATATAGGCATGGAATCTGGAAAAGATAGAAAATACTTGGGACTTGAAATGCAACGGGAAGATCCATAAGTAATGAGTGTAATCATCAAGAAACAAGAGGTAGTACTTGTGACCCTCCTTGCTAGGCACGGGAGAGGTCCAGATGTCGCTGTGAATGATATCAAAGGGAGCAAGGGTAGAGGTCAAAGACCGTTGGAATGGCAGTCTGGGATGTTTTCCTAATTGGCAAGAAGAGCATAAACCAGAGCGTGGGTCTTTAGTACAGGTGACAAGACTCTGGGAATGAAGGACATCTAGAACGGCATCGCTGGGATGGCCTAGGTGTGCATGCCACAGGCTGGACGACGATGCCGAGAGGGCGACTGGCATGACTGACTGGACGCAGGAGGTGGTGCGACAGGGTAGAGCTCCCCAGTGTTGTTACATCTCATGCGAGTAACCCCCGTAGTAATATCGTTCACAGAGAAACCATAGGGATCAAATGTAAGGGAAACGTTGTTGTCAGTAGTGAACCGAGGGACAGAGATAAGGTTTTTGACAATCTTTGGGGCAATAAGGACATTGTTGAGGTGTAGTGGGTGGGTTGGGGTCTGTAATTTGGCGTGGCTAATTCCCGAAGTAGCAAGACGACCACCATTTCCGACGATAATAGAGTGGGCATGACCCTTAAAAGAAATAGATGAGAGGTTACCTGAGGAGTTCGTCATGTGGGAGGTGGCACCAGTGTCCGTGTACCAAGAAGAGTCTGAAGATGTCGGCAGCGTAGATGAGAAGGTGATGTCTCCAAAGTAGCCATTTTTTTTTCATATTTTAGTTCCATATTCTTTACATTTTGCATATTTCGGGTTGGGAATATGTCGAATTTATGGAACCATTTCGGGAGAAAATCAAGAAGCGCGAACCGGAGCTCCAAGTTACTCGACATCGACAAGCCTTAGTCGATCTCGACGAACATGCCTGGACACACCCTAGTCGAGGAGCCTATGTCGAGAAGCCAAGGACAAAGCAACCCGACTCCACACCCTACTCGAGATCGAGTAACCCAACTCGATGTCGACAAAGCACCACAACCCATGCACGGAGTCGAGGAAAGCTTGTCTGAGCATGCCAAGGAGAGACTACCCGACCTGGTGCCCGGACACCCAACTCGATGTCGAGGACCGTTCTCGATGTCGACGACGCTCAAGACCTGTCCGAGCATGTCGAGAAGATCTACCCGACGCTGCCGAGAAGACCTAGTCGATGAGCCACCCAACTCGATATCGAGTAAGGGTACTCGAGATCGACGACGCCCAGGAGCCCAATCCGAGCCAGTCGAGGACCAGCAACCCGAGACGCCGAGTCAAGCCCAGTCAATGACAATTCTACTCGAGATCGAGTAGCCTTACTCGAGATCGAAGAAGCCTCCAGAAGCCGCGTAACGCGTTTTGATCTATCCTACTCGGATTGGGATTCCTTGGGGCCGAAGATTGCCGAATTCTATCCGATCTATCAAGATACATCATGGGAGAAGAAGATTTATCCACTTGAGACTTTTAGATATATTTCCCTTATTTAGATTTAATTATGTTGTTGCTTTTATTTATCTTTAATGCTTTTAGATATAGTTTTACATAGAGATAGATATTTGTATCCTTGAATAGCAAGGTTTAGAAGCCTATAAATAAAGCCCATGGGGCTGAGATTTAATCATTAAATTCAGAAGTAGAGAGGTAGTTCACAGAGAAGTTTTAGGAGTTCAGAGGTTTTAGGGTTTTGGCATTCAACGAAAGTTGGATTGCCGGGATTGTAAAGGCTTTGAATTTAGTTAAATGCAAGTTTCTTTTCATCAATCAATGTCTGAGGTTGCAATGAAGCGCGAGTAGTCCACCCACTTCTAGGGTTGGGGCAAGCCCGACGATAGCCATGCGTGTTTGAGGTAAAGATCCAACTTTTATCATAATTTGAGCATCTACTACTTGTTATGTGTTTATTACCCATCTAATGGAGGTCCATGTTAACAACTTGGATTGTAAAAATAAAATTCGTAGAGACGATTAGGGTTTCTTGAAAAAGTTGTCTAATTGTTGGAAAAGGCAAAAGCTTAGTCCTTTGATGCGATTCAAATGATTATATGTTTTATTCTTGCCTTATGCATGTTTGGTTATCGTTGTTGCAAACCACAATCTTGGAAGTCTTTTTTTCATACAGTTTAGTTCGAATCCCCAAAGCCTTTGCATTTACTTTATTTCGTTTTTATTCTCTGTTTTCCTCGAGATCGAATAGCACAACTTGATCTCGACTACTGATCTTCGAACCAAGTCGCTGTAGCTTCTGTGTTCAGGAACTCGACCAAGACAAGCCGACGTCGACCAAGACCCAACTCGATCTCGGGTTAGGGCTTGTCGAGATCGACCACCACCCTGTGTTTGCTGCTGCGCTGTGTTCGACTGTCCGATCTTCTGTCGAGTTGCTGTACTCGAGATCTAGGACCACTATTGTCGACTACTGTGAGATTTCTACGCTGCCTAGGATCCGCTTACACGCTTCCTCGTGGATCGATCCTGACTTCCCGCTGCGACATCAGAAGGAGGTCTTGTAATTATTTGCGTGGGCAGAATCTGGTTTGATTTATTTTGTTATATTTCATACTCGATTTCCTCCTACAATAAATTGGCGCCGTTGCCGGGGAAGCTATCATTCGCGCTTTAGGTAGTTAAATCTCACATCTCCTTTGAGTTACTTTGCAGGTGTATGCGCCGTTCTGGTCAACCACCTGAGTTTGACGGCTTAGACGAACCAGAGCGCCTTCAACACATCAGAGCTAAACTACAAAGAGTCATGGCGGCTGCTGAGACACAAGAACAACTGATTGCAAGGCTTACAAGAGAGCTAGCCGCAAAGGATACTACTATCGCCGCTGAAAGGGCAGCGAGGGAACAAGAAGCTGAGCGCGCAAGGCAAGCAGAACCTGAGCTTGCCCAATTCCCAACCACTGCAGAGGATTATATGCATCCAACGCTCGTCGTGCCTGAATCGGCGATTCTAATCCCTGATAACTCTTTTGAAATTCGCACTCAATTTCTTATAGAGCTTAAAAATAATGCTTTTTATGGCAAATTTAATGAGTGTCCTCTTAAACATATTACCAATTTTTCTGACATGTGTCGTACTCTTGCAGAAGGTACAACTCTGGAATATGTCAAGATGAAAGCTTTTCGCTGGTCTCTCGCTGGGCCTGGACTGAAGTGGCTTGAAGGGCTGAAACCAAGATCACTCACAGCATGGGCCCAAGTAGAGCAAGAGTTTCTGAATAAATTCTGCCCACCTGCCAAGACAGCACTCCTCCGCCAGAAAATCACCGCTAGAAAATCACCGCCTTCAAACAGAAGCAAGGGGAACCGCTGGGAAAGGCATGGGAACGCTACAAAGAACTATTGTGATCTTGCCCTACTCATGGACAGCCACCCTACGTCATTCAGGAGATCTTCTTCAACTCTCTTGATCAAGTCACTAAGGACAGGATGAATCAGTACACTCGCTATGAGTATCTGACGATGCCGCCAATTGACGCCTGGGGTGTGTTAGACAAGCTCACCAATTATGAAAACAAATATGGGTCTACTGAAAACTATGAGGAGAACTCCTATGCCAGGCCAACACAATCTATGCCACTCTATGAGCCAGCAAAGGAGATTGACCCAGATGTCATGGAGAAGTTCTACAGAGACCAGAATCGCAAGCTCCTCAAGCAAGTCAAATATCTGTCTGTCAATCAGCCTTGCATCGAATGCGGATCACAGAGGCACACCACTACTGAGTGCCCACACACTGAGCAAGTCAGAATGGCAGAGACACATGAAGAGGCAGCCTATGCTGGGGGTCCAAATCGCTACATGGGAGATCAAAGGTTCTATCAACCATAGTGGAACCAAGATCCCCCTAGGAACCCCCCACCCTACAGAGCTCCACGACATCCAAAGAGGGATGAAAAGAAGGATGATCTGTAGCTGATCCTTGAGGAGATGCGTCAGAATCAGGGCACCATCAACAACCAGTTCAAGAACATCACTACAAAATTTGGACAACTAGATATCTGGAAAAGAGGAATAGAGACCCAGATTGGTCAAATCGCTGCACAAATCCCACGACCATCCAGACAGCTCCCTGGGCAAACAGAACCAAATCCTAAAGGGAAGACTGGACACATCGCAGCTATCAAACTCAAAAGTGAGCATCAATTACACGATCCAGAGGTTGGGAAACATCAAGACAAGGCAGAGCAGCAACTCGACATAGAGTAGACTCAACTCGATCTCGAGGAGACTCCACTTGACCTCGACAAAAAGTCACTCGACACAGACCAGAAGCTGAGCTCGGACTCCACTGCGCAACCCAGCAACTCGAGGTCGACCACCCAAGTCGATCTCGAGAAGCCTCTGGTCGAGATTGAGGACCAGCAAGGCGACGTCGACGACTCTGCAATACCTCCGACGTCTGATCTGGCTCCAAAGCAAAAAAAGCCACTGTCTTTCCCTTCCAAAGCACAGAAAGATCCCACTGCAGGTAGGTATACCAGATTTGTTAATATGCTGCAAGAACTGAATGTCTCTATTCCTTTTACAGAAGCCCTACAAGAGATGCCTAGATATGTCAAATTTCTGAAGGAAATCCTGAGTAAGAAGCGATCCATCTCAGAGATCGCAGGCGAATGCAAAGTACTTCACTTCCCTGAAAAGAGACCTGACCATGGTAAGTTTTCTGTTACTGTGGGTTTTGGACAATATAAATATGAGTCTCTGTGTGATTTAGGAGCAAGTGTGAGCATCATGCCTTTATCAATCTGGCGGCAGGAAAAGATAAGATGCATAGAGCCTGTGGATGCCAAACTATACATGGCAAACAATACAGTGCTCATCCCTATAGGTATAGTTGAAAATGTCCCCGTCCAGGTTGGTAAATTCTTTATTCCATTAGATTTCCTTATTATAGATTGTGTTGAAGATCCTACTAGCCCTATTATTCTTGGTAGACCATTCTTAGCTACTGCAGATGCCAGAATCAGTGTCAAGAATCGATCACTCACCTTCACCATAGGCGATGAGGTTTTAGATTTCTCTTTTGGCCCTGCAAAGGAGGAAATTTCATGGCTAGAGGTGAAAAGCATCAGCAACCACGAGACCCAGCAAACAGCGGAGGAAAGCGCCGACATTGTACTCGAGGTCGACAAGAGCAACTCGATCTCGACAAGGGTTCTACTCGATCTCGACAAGACTTTGTCGATGTCGACTTCCTCTGTTGAGCCACTGACTTGCCCAGAGCCTAAGTATGGGGTCCCTGTACTCGAGGTCGACCAGCAGTACTCGACATCGACTAACCCCAAGCCCAAAGATTTCTGTTTTGGGTCCGAAAAGGTAAGTTCATGTATGAATTCTACTCCCCCTCAGTCCATAAAGAAAATTTTCAATAATTTAAGGGGAGGTAAGGCCCCGTGGAGAGAGAATCCGCGGAAACTAAGAGCTAGAAGGAAAAAGAAGAAAGAAAAGGGAGATGATGCAAGCGACCACCTATCAGCTGAGCTTGCATACTACCATCAGGACCTAGATGATCCAGGAGAAAGGCCAACCATGAGCAGGCCCCATACTAATGGTCCTTGAGCGCAAATAGAGAAGTCGGCCTAGCGACTCTAAAATCTAGAGCATGTATATAAGACTTTATGAATTTTGGGACTTTTAAACTTTTTAGGTTTTTATTTTTTGGTTTTATGTCTTTTAGAATACTTCATGTGGATAGCTCTATTTTTATGTGCAATCTAACACTTTTAGGTCGGCAAGCATATAAGGATCGCGAAAAGTGGAATAAAGAAGTCCCTGAAAAGCAGTCAGAATCGACGAAGGCCAAGTCGAAGACGACCAGGAGGAGCAGCCCATACACTCGTCGATGTCGAGTAGGCCAACCCGATATCGACTAGCCCAGAAGCTTCTCGACTTCAGAAACCACTGGACGCAGGCGAAGCTCCTCGAGATCGAGTACACTGTACTCGAGATCGACAAGCATATCTACTCGACATGCATTGATCTGCCATCCTCGATGTGTTATCCTGTGAGTTCTTTCCTTTACTTTTGTTTTTATACAGTGGGGACACTGTAAATTTTAAGTATGGGGTGGGGGAAGGGCTCATTATCATTATTATATGTTTTAGTCTTGTTCTTGGTTTTACATGGTGAAATTTTAAATTTTTATGTTATGCATTCATGTTTAAATTTTATGCACTTAGTCTTTTGTCATACTTTAGTCGTGTTTTTTATTACATAAAAAAAATAGAAAATGTCGAAAAAGAAAAAAAAATGCATGTTTAAAATTTTTTGCACTATTTTTAGTTTTTATACCCTAACTTAGATGTCCTATGATGATAAATAATGACTGACTTGATCATGTAAATCCTATGGCATGTTTGGAAGGTTTAGCCTAAGTCCTCGAAATTGTTTATATGTGGATTGTGAACTTCTGATGAAATTGAGCACATATGATCCTAAGCTGAAGGTTAAAATCCAACAAAAATTATCCCAGTGAGAATTTTGGCCTTATAGGGAGAACATAAAAAAATCCCTCTGCTTTCTTGAGTGTATTTATTCTTCCTATGCATCTCTAAATGTTGTGATAGTTATTCAAAGCCAATGCATTTATATGTTTATGTTGATAAGAATTAAGTGATGGGGGCACCTTTAAGCCAATTTTATCCTCTCTTTACCTACCCTGCATTATCCCTACTTGAAGCCAGAACATTAGCCTGAGACTTTTATTGTAAACTCCGCAAAATTATCCTTAGCCAATTTGAGCCTGACCCCTATTTTGGAATTAAGACTTAGAGTTGGTTGGTAGAAGAGATGAGCTTATAAATTTTTATCTTGCTACGCATATTATGTAAAAGGATTTTTGGCTCACCTTATAAATGCACTATTAGTTTTAGTTTGTTTTCATTTCAAAAAAAAAAAAAAAGAGAAAAAGTACATATGTTTGTGAATAAAGTGCATGAGCCAAATTTACCTTATTTCTTTCATTATTTGCAAGATACATACTTTGGAGAGGATGAGAAAGTTGGAAAGGTTACATACTTCATTGAGATAAATTGGAGAGTTTGGTTGATGCATATGATTGAGAGTTATGGTTTGGTTAAGTTGTGTTGGAGAATTAGGAGTCTTGATTCCCGAATTTTATTAAGCACCACATGGCCAAATAATTCCATACCTTATTATTTCTTACCAAGCCCCATTACAACCCCGCCAAATGGAATCTTCTTTGAAGACTTCTATTGAGCGAAGTCCTCCTGATAATTCTTGTTGCATTTTCATAATTGGTTGCGAAGTGGATTATATTTAAATTGCAATATTTATGAGATTGTATATGGAATTGAGTTGAGGGTTGTTCTTCATAGCCTAAACACATTGAGAGTTGAGTGTAAACACATTATCCCTGCGAGGTTGGATTTATACTGCCTATGCCTATGGATCACTCATATATGTGTGATGACGTTAAATTCACTTGTCTTACATTGCTACTACTTGAGATGTTGCTTTTTGACAAAGGCTAAGACTTGAAGGATGTGTTGTAGGTCTTGTTTATTGTTTGGTTATTGCTTGAGGACAAGCAAGTCTAAGTATGGGGTGATTTGATGTCTCCAAAGTAGCCATGTCTTTATGCATATGTTAGTTCCATATTCTTTACATTTTGCATATTTCGGGTTGGGAATATGTCGAATTTATGGAACCATTTCGGGAGAAAATCAAGAAGCGAGAACCGGAGCTCCAAGTTACTCGACATCGACAAGCCTTAGTCGATCTCGACGAACATGCCTGGACACACCCTAGTCGAGGAGCCTATGTCGAGAAGCAAGGGACAAAGCAACCCGACTCCACACCCTACTCGAGATCGAGTAACCCAACTCGATGTAGACGAAGCACCACATCCCATGCCCGGAGTCGAGGAAAGCTTGTCCGAGCATGCCAAGGAGAGACTACCCAACCTGGTGCCCGGACACCCAACTCGATGTCGAGGACCGTTCTCGATGTCGACGACGCTGAAGACCTGTCCGAGCATGTCGAGAAGATCTACCCGACGCTGCCGAGAAGACCTAGTCGATGAGCCACCCAACTCGATATCGAGTAAGGGTACTCGAGATCGACGACGCCCAGGAGCCCCATCCGAGCCAGTCGAGGACCAGCAACCCGAGACGCCGAGCCAAGCCCAGTCGACGATAATTCTACTCGAAATCGAGTAGCCTTACTCGAGATCGAGGAAGCCTCCAGAAGCCGTGTAACGCGTTTTGATCTATCCTACTCAGATTGGGATTCCTTGGGGCCGAAGATTGCCGAATTCTATCCGATCTATCAAGGTATATCATGGGAGAAGAAGATTTATCCACTTGAGACTTTTAGATATATTTCACTTATTTAGATTTAATTATGTTGTTGCTTTTATTTATCTTTAATGCTTTTAGATATAGTTTTAGATAGAGATAGATATTTCTATCCTTGAATAGCAAGGTTTAGAAGCCTATAAATAAAGCCCATGGGGCTGAGATTTATTCATTTAATTCAGAAGTAGAGAGGTAGTTCACAGAGAAGTTTTAGGAGTTCAGAGGTTTTAGGGTTTTGGCATTCAACGAAAGTTGGATTGCCGGGATTGTAAAGGCTTTGAATTTAGTTAAATGCAAGTTTCTTTTCATCAATCAATGTCTGAGGTTGCAATGAAGCGCGAGTAGTCCACCCACTTCTAGGGTTGGGACAAGCTTGACGATAGCCATGCGTGTTTGAGGTAAAGATCCAACTTTTATCATGATTTGAGCATCTACTACTTGTTGTGTGTTTATTACCCATCTAATGGAGGTCCATGTTAACAACTTGGATTGTAAACATAAAATTCGTAGAGACGATTAGGGTTTCTTGAAAAAGTTGTCTAATTGTTGGAAAAGGCGAAAGTTTAGTCCTTTGATACGATTCACATGATTGTATGTTTTATTCTTGCCTTATGCATGTTTGGTTATCATTGTTGCAAACCCCAATCTTGGAAGTCTTTTTTCATACAGTTTAGTTCGAATCCCCAAAGGCTTTGCATTTACTTTATTTCGTTTTTATTCTCTGTTTTCCTCGAGATCGAATAGCACAACTCGATCTCGACTACTGATCTTCGACCCAAGTCGCTGTAGCTTCTGTGTGCAGGAACTCGACCAAGACAAGCCGACGTCGACCAAGACCCAACTCGATCTCAACTAAGGGCTTGTCGAGATAGACCACCACCTTGTGTTTGCTGCTGCGCTGTGTTCGACTGTCCGATCTTCTGTCGAGTTGCTGTACTCGAGATCTAGGACCAATGTTGTCGACTTCTGTGAGATTTCTCCGCTGACATGCTTCCTCGTGGATCGATCCTGACTTCCCGCTGCTACATCAGGATGAGGTCTTGTAATTATTTGCGTGGGCAGAATCTGGTTTGATTTATTTTGTTATATTTCATACTCGATTTCCTCCTACAACAGAAGGCGTGATGTAGAGCTGGCGGAATATAGCCCGAGTCAGGCGATGTCAAAGAGGCCTGAGGACTGGCATGTCGAGGGGTGCATAATTTTTTTTGCCACCTCACTTCATAAATAATTAAGTTAGGGCCAGAAATGAAAAACAGGAGAACACAAGGGCTGTTTTTGTAATTTCTTCAAAAGAGATTAAAACTTCCGCGTTTTCTCTTTGGAAGCACTTGCGGGGGCCAGTGGTGATCAGAGAACACAAGGGTTGTCCTCCTTGGGCTCGGAAAAGGCCGGTGGTGCTCGGAGCTTGGATCTGGGGTGCAGGAGGCCGGATCTGGGAGGTCTTCCTTGTCGGCGAATGGAAGCAGCGAAGGCGAGGCTCCAATCGACGGCGGCTCGGGCTTGGCTCGGCGACGGCATAGCGAGGGCTCGATCTGAGCGAAGCGACGGGGAGAGATGTCGGCGGCGGTGGGCAGCGTGATGGGGAGAAGAAGAGAATGAACAGAAGGCAGCGGCGAAGGGGCGAGATTTGACGGGGCCGGATCTGAGGATGACGGCGACGGCGAGTCGGAGGAAGAAGAAGACCGGTGAGACGGGAGGATCAATTTAGGGTTCCGTTATGAAGAAAAGGTTGTGATACCATGTAGGAAGGTAGAATTGATGTAAAGTCCCCCTCGAGGGTTTCCATTCATTGATAAACCTATATATAGGTTACAAAGGTATTGGGCCTTAAAGCCCACTATACAATATAAGACCTATGTAATCTATCAATATGAATTGCACCCTTATTGTCGCAATAAAGGGGAATTGGAAGAGGAATTGAGAAATGTAAGTTGTCTAGCAAGCTGTGCAACCAGACCATTTCAGTAGCTGTGTAGGACATGCTCATATACTCGGCTTCAGCCGAAGACTTTGCAACTGTCTTCTGCTTCTTGGTCTTCCAAGAAATGAGAGACGTGCCGAAAACACACAATAGCCTATGACTGATCTCCCTGAGAAAACACTTGTTCCCCAATCCACAGCGCAATATGCAGATAGTTTGAAATCACATGCTACAGGGTAGAATAAACCAAAATATGTAGTTCCCTTGAGGTACCTAACCACATGAAGAGTTGCCTGGATATGAGGAGCTCGAGGAGATGTCAAAAATTGACTCAAATGTTGAACAACAAACGAGATGTCTGGGCGAGTCATGTTTAAATAGAGCAATTTTCCAATCAGTCGGCGATATGATTCGGGATCTAGTAGCAACTCTCAATCATCTGTAGACAGCTTCAACCCCAGGAACACTGCGGGCTTACAATCAATCATCTTAGTATCTTGAAGTATGTCAAGCACATATTTTCGTTGATTGAGTAACATTCCTGCAGGACTCCTTGAAACCTCCAACCCCAAGAAGTATCTAATCAGACCCATATCTTTGATTGTGAAAGCCGGGTGAAGGGAAGCTTTGACATGATCAATAATAGCCAAATCAGTGCCAGTGATGATTAAATCATCAACATAGACGTGAGCAGCAACCAAACCATCATTAGGGAGTGACATGATGAACCAAGAATGATCCTACTTTGATTGACTGAATCCCTGTGTCTGAAGAAACACTAGGAGAATACTGCAATTAGATATCATGTAATTTAAGTCTGTCAAAAACAGTTTATACAATTGTCAAATACACGAACAGATGTTAAATTCTTAATTTGAAAAAATCAAGATGCGCGAAATGAGAAAAACAGGTGCAGGCTTTTTTTTTTAGTGAACAAATTCGAGTGGGCTTTGGAGGTAAGGTTAAAAATTCAAAAAAAAAATTGGGCTTTCTCTGCTAACACTTAAAAAAAATTCAAACCCAATTTTTAAACCTTCTTAAAATTTGATGTCCATGTTTTATGCCATATTTTATATCTACTTATATATCGATTTCTGCATGCACTTCATGCATTTGGATTCGATTAATACAGAATCTGTGTTGTTTACACTTATTTTCCAATTATGGAGGTCTACACAAGTTTTTGTTATATTTCGCAGAAATCGGACGCACTTTGGAGCTTAAAGGAACACTCATGAAGCGGCTAAGGATGGTGCAGCTGGAAAAAACGTCATTTTTCACCATTCATCAATATGAATCAAGCTTTGATGTCTTCATGAGAAATGTAGCCCTCGAAAAGCGATTTCCAACGCAAGGTCATATGCATCAATCCGACGAACGAGGACTCGGGAAAGTGCGTTTAAAGAACAGATCAGGATGCTGAGAAGACTGGTCAATATCGACCAAGCACACTCAATATCGACCAGATTTAGGTCGAAATTCTGCAAATCGACTCAGAGTTGGCCAGAATCGACAAGGCTGAAGAACAAGGGTCGATATCGACTAAACCAAGTCGATATCGAGTGCCCCATATCGAGTCAACGTCCTGGAATCGAGTCAAGAAAGCTGGAGCTGAGACATGCTAGTCGATATCGAGTAACTCAACTCGATATCGAGTACAAATCAACTCGATTTTCATCTCTGGAGTCAATATCGAGCAGTTGAAGAGACACCGAGGAAGCACAGGTCGATATCGAGTGACCTTACTCGATATCGAGTGGACCACAGTGGCCGATTCCGAGCTTAACTGACTTCTTGTTAAGTTTCTATCCCGAATCCGATGGAGATATTTTCGAGAGCAAATTCCATCAAGATCTATCAAGTGCTATCAAAAGGAGAAGATATTTACCTACTTTAGATATAGTCCTTGTTGATTTATTTCCTTTATTTCCATTATTTAATCTTTAAGCTTTTAGATAAATAGATATAGATATAGATAGAGTTTCTTTCTTATATTAGCTTGAAATGAAGCATATAAATAGAGCCCTAGGGGGCTGATTTTCATTCATTCAAGTCAAGTCGTCTTAGGGCGCAAGGAGAGAGAGAGAGAGAGAGAGAGAGAGAGAGAGAGAGAGAGAGAGAGAGGAGGAGGAGGAGGAGGAGGAGACGAGAGAGAAAGAGAAGGAAGGAGACAGACGGTTGTAAGTTTTAGTTTATTTTATGTTAAAATTAATTTATTTTATTATGGTTTGTTTCTAATTTCCTTCTTTTAGGGTTGGGGTGATCCCAACATAAATATGTGTGTTTGATTTATAAATTCATGAATTTATATGTCTTTATCATCATCTACCTATGTGCTTAATCCTTTGGGAGATCTCGACTAAAGCCTAACTAATGTAGTTTGGCAAGCACGGGTCGATCCCACAGAGAGTCTATGATCCGTATGCAAATAAGAGTGCGTCAACAAGAACAAGAAATAAAAGGGGAGTTTTGATGGTTTGAACTGACTAAGCAACAATAGTAAGCAAAACAATAAGTAAAACAGATTAAGTGAATGAATATGAGAGAATAGCTCAGGTCAGTCAATCTCAGCAATCAGGTTTGTTCAATTATCATCGAAATCAAATAGATAACTTCCTCTCGAATACTTTGTTGTGGAAAGACTAGGTCTTTTGAATCCAATTCCTTATCGAATCTAGTTAACAGGACAACCAGTCCCTGAAAACCCTAATTATCAAACAATCTTGAAACTATCAAGATTCAATTAAATAATTGATTAAGCTTAAAGGAAATCAACAAAGACAATCGATACGCACAACCAGTTATTGCATCAATTGCAAATCAATTCTCTATACAAATCCCTAAATCAATCAGTTTTAGGGATTTATACTTTGCTACTCAAGGATATAGATAACTCAACCACTAATCACCTATATCTAGCTATAGATTATCATGAAAAGACATCAGTTGATCAGAGTAACGGAAATTCACGAAAACCCTAATCAATCTAAGCAAAGAATTGATAATATTCAACGAAGAGTATTAAGAATGGAAATCTCACAATGAAATAGAAAACCTGAAGCTTCGATTAATTTCCCCGAGCAAACAGGTTTAGTGGTTTATGGTTGAAAAATCACAAAGAAGTCTCCAATTTGCTACTTACAAAACCTGTTCGATGGAACCCCAAAACAAAAACTCCCACTTTTGTTCTCCCCCAAAACCAACGTTTCATGTCCTCTCATTCAAATTAAATTAAAATAAATTAACACATTTCACAAATGAATCAAAGCAACAACTGTTTCTTGCACTCGGCACAAAGTAACTCGGGCTCGACTCAACATAACTCGGCCGAGTTTGTCATGCTCCACCCGAGTTCTTTTCATCATCCATCTTGACGTCCAGATTTCACTGTCTTCAAGGCCGAATTTGGAAAAGTCGTAAACACAAAAGTTGTAGGTCTTCGAATCCTCTTTCCAACAAGTATAAGTATGCCCTGATCTGATAAATACAGCTTTCGTACGACTTGTTTTAGCGCAGCGTCGCCAGCTTGGACAGCTCCAATCCTTTACATGTTTAGCTCCTCTCCTCGGCTCTCGTGCTCTTCTATTCTCGTCCAATCTTCCAACACTGGCTCGAGCTTAGCTTCACCTCTTTACAATCACCTGAAATCATGTACAAACCTCGTAGATTCCGACTCTAATTGAAACATAATAAAAACATGAAAACTACTCTAGCTCATGCATTTTACCCTACCTAAACACATCTAAATGCCTATATTAACACTACCTAAATGTGTCTTATCATCGACCAAACACGGTGGCCCCCGAATCCGTTTCTGCGAAGGTAAGCCAAGGTATGGATCTTTCTTCTCCTATTTCCATTAAAGATCTATCTATACATGGGAGAGATTTGCCTTGGTACGTGCGCTTATGTAGGATTTCCAATAATGAGCCCAAAGAATATGAAGTTGGAGACAAGCTCTATGTTTCCAAATCAAAAGATCATTTGTTCCCCAACAAATTCAACAAGAAGAGGATGGGACCCTTTGTGGTGAACAAGATCCATTCAGGAGGATTACAGCTGATGGACAAGAATGGAGTCCTATTTGAAGCCCAAGCTACATGGGCCCTGCAGATGCCACATTGAGCTTAAAAGAGAAGTCGGCCTAACGATTATAAAATCTAGAGCTTGTACATAGGCATTTATTTTTGGGACTTTTTGGACATTGTTTTGTTGATTTTTAGTTTTTCTATTGTGGGTATATGTCTTCTATATTTTTCAGGTCTATGGGATTGAAGCAAGCTCAATTGGACTCGGTCCAGGCATGTTCAATCGACATCTTGAAGCCCTGCACACCCGTCTAGTGAGTTTCTTTCTTTACTCTTGTTTTTATACAGTGAGGAGACTGTAATGTTTAAGTATGGGGTGGGGGAAGAGCTTACTTTGTGCATATTTGATATATTTGACATTTGGTGTGCGTGTTTAAAGTTTATTTCTTGAATTGCTTATCTATTAATTTTACTAATTCTGCTAGCATTTTGCTGACGTGTCACGCCCACAATTAAAGTTGAATTTTTTATTCAAATGAGATTTTCTTATTGGTCAATATTATTATGGAAACTTTTAAATATTTGTTTCCTATTTTAAATATGATTTGAATCCATTCCCTTTTTTTTCGGTTATATTGTCGTAAATATTGAGACATGTTTCCATTTTTTTCCCGATTGGAATCTTTTTTCGGTTATATTGCTGATGTGTCACGCTCACAATTTAACTTGAATTTTTTATTCAAATGGTATTTTCTTATTGGTCAATATTATTGCTGAAATTTTAAAATATTTGTTTCCTATTTTAAACATATTTGTTTTCTATTTTTATACTAAAATATTATTTAATTTGATATGTTGTATGTCAATTTGTGATCTATTTTAATCGTCTACGTACATTGAACATTCATCAATTCTTGGCTGATTTTATTCTTGGATATTGAAATTGTTTTTTATCATTTTTAACCGATTGCAATATTCCCCACAATGTCTACATACAACGAACATGTAATAATCAATTTGTAAATATTCGATTTCAAAAATTAATTATAAAAATCAATTAGAGCCAAATAAGTGTTTTTTTATAATTTAATTATTTTAGACATCTTAAATGACTATCGAAAAATAAATAATATTTTAAGACTCACAAGCATTACTAATGCTTATTTTACATCTTGGATGAGGCTTCTTAGATCACTTTTCTAACTTTAAGGATCTTTTTTGTTTACCATCTTAACTTTATTTTCACTATTTATTTTTCTATCTTTCTAACCATCTTTCTCATGAAAATAATCAATAAGTTATGTACATCTACATATTTAACTTCAAAATTATTCACACAATCATGTGCTTATGATTTTTTAATATTTGTACGAGAGCTTATATTTTACTTTTTAGATCTATGCTAATGATAATAATTTATTATTTATTTCAAATTATATTAGATGGTGTGTTTGAGTATTATTACTACTTGACCTTATTAAATCATTTTCAAAATTTGTATCTTATCTTTTTCCAACTAATTTATAAATTATAAAAAATATTTTATACATATTTTTGTTGTAAACACGTGTATATATGATATATATATATATATATATATATATATATATATATATATATATATATTAATATAGTATTATATAGATATATAAAATGATGTTCAAATTAAAATGGATCAAGCTCCCGTGTCTTCAAGGCACGAGTATTACACTAGTACATGACTATTTTGGAATTCATTGTTAATTTATGTGCTTACATGCATGTTTTCCAAAGTTTGGAAAAATGACCCCCATTGAAATTTTCTGAATAATGTCATGGAAGCTTATATTGAACTCAACGATGCAAAATTGGATTCATTAGAGATATAGCATGAAATTGCCTAGTAAAGGGAAGTCACAATGAAGTGCATATTTTCCTTGAAAACCATGAAAGGAGGTAAAATTTGATGTTGCTTTTGACATATTGCATGATAAAATGATGGAGGACTTTATATTTCCATATAATGCTCATATGTTTATATTCCCTAGCTATACCTATGCTTATGCATCACAAAAGCCATATTATGCCTTATTTCATATATTGCTCCACATGAACTAAATATGTCCATTCTTTACCTTATTTCCTATCCGGGGATTATGTTGAGAATGATGCTATATTATGGAGATGTTATATGGTATTTGTGTTGTTGTTATCATATTTGGAGTTTGGCAAGAATTGTTTGAAAAAAATATGGAAAATTTAATGAGTGAGAAAAAATCCAATCACCTCAAGAGATAAAAGTAGATTGACCCTGCTCGCTGAGATAATAGTTTGGCGAGATGGGACACATTGTGAGGAGTCCAAAGCACTAAGTATCCGGGGCCATTCATGACACCCATGTTTGCGACTCGCGAGAAGGCAGTGCTGATGTTAGAGAGGTAAAAGAATTATTATTGAAAAAAAGCAATAAGAGATGATGAAAAGTGATGATTCTTATGAAGGAGTGTGGTATGAAAAGTTTGGAAATACTCCATTTCCCCGGATCATTAGCACCACATTGCCAAAAATTGCCCAACTTTAGCCTTTTACCAATTCTACTCCTTATTTGAGCCTAAATTAAAGTCCTCTTGATTATTGTTGCTTTGTCACGAATGAATGTTTTTGCATAACCCTCATTTTGTGAGTAGATGTTGCTCTTATATTTGCACATGCATGGATTTGTGACACTAGTACCTTTTCGAGGATGGTAATTGATTGCAGGGATATATGAGAATGAATCTACTATGTTGAGAGTTTTGATTTCTTCCCCTGAATGACAAGTAAAAGTATTGCTTGAGGACAAGCAAGCTTAAGTATGGGGTGTTTGTTGTGAGCTGAATCTGCCATGTTTTACAGTAACTTTTATATCAATTTCTGCATACATTTCATTCATTTGGGTTAAGATAGTACAGAATCTATGTAGTTTATGTTTATTTGCCAAATTATGGAGTCTACACCAGTTTCTGTTTAAATTCGCAGAATTCGAGGTAATTTACAGCAGTTTTGAGAAATGTTGGAAAAGCTCGGAAATCAACTACAGAAGTCCCAAGTCAAAGGACTACAAAACCAGGACGAATCAAGCTAGAAACCCAGAGTTACTCGATATCGAGTTATTTTACTCGATATCGACAAAGGTGTCCGAGCAGTGGTGATCGACTAAGGCCATATCGAGAAGCTGAGCGCCAGAGCCAACCCGACTCCACAAGTTTACTCGATATCGAGTAAGCTACTCGATATCGACAACCTCCTAAACCTATGCCCGGAGTCGAGGAGATGTGTCAAGTCGAGAAGCCGAGGACCTAGAGACGCCGAGCACACTTTACTCGATATCGACAAAAGTTGTCGATATCGACAAGATCTGCACCACCTGTCCGAGCTAATACCGAGGAGAAGCTACTCGACCAAGCCCAGCTACGCGGAAGTCGACACAATCTTACTCGATATCGACTAAACTTGTCGATATCGAGGACCCCAAATCACCTGACCGAGTCTGATCGAGCAGCAGCAACCCGATATGCCGAACCAGCTGAAGTTGACGTCATTTTTACTTGATATCGAGTAGTTCTTGTCGATATCGAGGAAATCTTTCTGGAGACGTGTTACGCGGTTTTGCTGTCCGACGCGTTTTGGCTTTCCTTGGGGCCGAAGGAGTTCGAGTTTTGCCGAGATCTATCAACATCTATCAAGACCTATCAACACATGGAAAAATTTACCTATTTTAGATATAATTTCCTTTTGGATTTAATTCCTTTATTGCATTTATTTATCTTAAAGCAAGTAGATAATTAGATTTAGATATAGATAGACTTTCTTACCTAGAATAGCTAGGGAATGAAGGCTATAAATAAAGCCTTAGGTGCTGGTTTTTATTCATTCAATTTCAGAGACAAGTAGTTACACATAGAGAGAGAAGGAGAAGAGGTTGTAAGTTTGAGTTTATTAATGCAAGTTAGTTCTTTTTCATCAAAGATGTCTGCGATTGCAATGAAGAGCGAGTAGTCCACCAACTTCTAGGGCTGGGGTGAGCCCGACGGTGGCCATGTAAGGTGATGCGGTGAAGGTACAATCTTTTTATGAAATTCATCTTCTATCCCTATGAACATGATTCTTTAGCGAGAGTTGAAGGTGATCCTTGTTTGTGTTATTGAAGCGAAAGTGATCTTAATGCAACTTGGGTTAATTATGTGAAAAGGGTTAGTAATCATTAGGGTTTATGCGAAAGCCTCTATATGCCTATTTGTTAATAACGAAAGTTATTTGATGGAAAGCATGATCTTTTATGCATTTATGTGTTACTTTGCATGGTTATCGTTGTGGTGTTGATACCCTGGCTTTCGAAGTATTTTAGTTTATTGATTTTATTCCACCGAAATATGTGATTCTGAGTTCGAAAGTTTGCACCTTTAAGTTTCTGCTTTTATTTGTTATTTCTGTCTTTCTTTCTGTCTTTCTGTTTGCTTTTCTTCTTGTGAGATTTACAGCTACCTGAGATCCGCTGACACACTTCCTCGTGGATCGATCCTGACTTCCCACTACTGCATCGGGAGGAAGTCTTGTAATCATTTGCAAGGAACGGAATCTGGTTTGCTTTACTTTAGTTATATTTTATATTTGCATTCTCGATTTCCTCGTACAACACTTCCCTTATACATTCTAGCTCGAGCCAGGGAAGATGAATGGGTGGAGCCATGGAGCGTCCACTCGGGGAGGTTTAAGCTTCTTCACATGATGCCCCCGGATGACATCCCACGCTTCCCACCACCGGAGGAACCACCACATCCACCTATACCTCCGGACAAAGATGAGCCAGGCTAATGCTTAATGAAGAAGTGGGCCTAGCGACTATAAAATCCAGAGCCTATAAATAGACATTTATTTTTGGGACTTTTGGACATTGTTGCTTTTGTTTGTTTTTTTGGTTTTGAACTTTTAGTTTTTCTATTGTGGGTATTTCTCTTTTACATTTTTCAGGTCCATGGAGATAGAAGAAGCTAAAATTAGACTAGGGCCAGCAGCATAGCACTCAATTCTTGACGTCCTGCACATCTGTCTATTGAGTTTCTTTCTTTACCCTAATTTTTTTATACAGTGAGGACACTATAATGTTTATGTATGGGGTGGGGGAAGGGCTTACTTTGTGCATATTTGATCATATTTGACATTTTGCGTGCATATTTGAAGTTTATTTCTTAAATTGCTTATACATGGTTATTTTGGAATTCATTATTGATTTATGTGGTTACATGCATGTTTTCCAAAGATTGAAAAAAATGATCCCCATTGAAAATTTTGATAAATGTCATGGAAGCTTATATTGAACTCGACGATGAAAAATTAGATTCATTAGAGATATAACATGAAATTGCCTAGTAAAGGGAAGTCACAATGAAGTGCATTATTTTCTTGAAAACCATAAAAAGAGGTAAAATTTGATGTTACTTTTGACATGTTGCATGATAAGAGGATGGAGGACTTTATAATTTCCATATAATGCTCATATTGTTATATCCTAGACTTACCTATGCTTATGCATCACAAAAGCCACATTGAGCCTTATTTCATATATGCTCCACATGATCTAAATATTGCCCATTATTTACCTTATTTCTTTTCCGAGGATTATGTTGAGAGTGATGTTACATTATGGAGATTATTATATGGTTGTTGTGTTGTTATTATTATTATTGGAGTTTGGCAGGAATGTTTGAAAAATATGTGGAAAATTTAATGAGTGAAAAACAATCCGATCACCTCAGGAGATAAAGGTGGACCGACCCTGCTTACTGAGATAATAGATCGGTGAGAAGTCCAAAGCACTAAGTATTCGGGGTCATTCATGACACCCATGTTTGCGACTCGCGAGAAGGCAGTGCTGAGGTTAGAGAGGTAAAAGCATTATTATTGAAAAAAGCATTATGAAAGGTGATGAATCTTATAAAGAAAGGATGTGGTAAAGAAAGTTTGGAAATACTCCATTTCCCCGGATCATTAGCACCGCATTGCCAAAAATTGCCCACCTTTAGCCTTTTACCAATCTACTCCTTATTGAGCTTAATTAAAGTCCTCTTGATTATTGTTGCTTTGTCACATATATTGTTTTTGCATAACCCTCCTTTTGTGAGTAGATGTTGCTTTTTATTGCACATGTATGGATTTGTGGCACACGTACCTTTTCGATGATGGTAATTGACTGCAGGGACATATGAGAATGAATCTATGATGTTGAGAGTTTTAAATTCTTCCCCTGAATGACCATCCAAGTTATTGCTTGGGGACAAGCAAGCTTAAGTATGGGGTGATTTGATGTCCATGTTTTATATCTACTTTTATATCGATTTCTTCATTCCTTCCATTCATTTGGGTTAGATTAATACAGAATCTGTGTAGTTTACATTTATTTGCCAATTATGGAGGTCTACACAAGTTTTTGTTATATTTCGCAGATATCGGACGCACTTTGGAGCTTAAAGGAAGACTCATGAAGAGGCTAAGGATGGTGCTGCCGGAGAAAACGTCATTTTTCACCATTTATCATTCTGAATCAAGCTTTGATGTCTTCATGAGAGTTGTAGCCCTCCAAAAGCGCTTTCCAACTCATGGTCATATGCGTCAATACGACGAACGAGGACTCGGGAAAGTGTGTTTAAAGAACAGAGCATGATGCCGAGAAGACTGGTCGATATCGACCAAGCACACTCAATATCGACCAGCTTTAGGTCGAAATTCTCCAAATTGACTCAGAGTTGGCCAGAATCGACAAGGCTGAAGAACAGTGGTCGATGTCGACTTAACCAAGTCGATATCGAGTGCTCCATATCGAGTCAACGTCCTGTAATTGAGTCAAGAAAGCTGGAGTTGAGACATGCTAGTCGATATCGAGTAACTCACACTACTAGAATTCTGTCATTTAACATCAGACACTTAACATCAGTCAGAAAAGCAGGTGATGTTAAATAGATTTTTAACATAGATTAAAAAATTGATGATGTTGAAAATAAAACAGACATCACACTAATTTATTGACCGACGTAAAAAAAATATTTTAGGAAAATATTAAACGCGCGGGCTTGAAATTTGGATAAAGTGAAAATCCCGCTCATCTCAAATACCCGTAGGCAAATTTAAAACTTAGAATTTCTTTTTGAAGTTTGTATTTGTTCCTTAAGAAAATGAAAACACAAGCCCTTGTTAATGGAAAAATAGACATTCTACATTCTACAACTCCCCACCTCCTTCCTCGTCCAAATCTCAACTCAGACCCTTTCCTCTAAGTATCGACTCCCGCGGCCGCGAACCCTTTTCCTCTCGGCGATTTCGACCGTACGACGATTTCGACGATATGACCTCTCTGGTCCCGTTCTCGTCGCCCCTCTTCTGGAGAAATTCAGCACCAGATCTTACGCTTTGAACTCTAGGCTTTGCAGAGAGATCGTCCATCCCCAATGTCGCTTGAAGATCCCATTCTTTGGCGCTCCTGTATCGGTGGTGGTTCTCCCCAGTCGCTTCAGCCGCAGCTTGGCTAGAATCAGGACTTACAGGGAGTGGAGGTCACTCAGTACGACGGGAAGAAGCGCTGGAGCGATGTCGTGATTCTAGGGTTTTTAATCTGTGTCTTCGTCTTCATCGCGTATGCGTAGATCGAAGAAGGGGAAGAACGTGGTGGTAGGGGTTCTTCTTCATCTAGCCCTTCCTTTCTCTCCAGATCTATTGAAGAACCCTAAAAGTATCTCTCTCTCTCTCTGCCTCCTTTTTTTTGCATTCTTACTTCTGTTTTCTTAACTACCTTGTTCTCTATATCTATTGAAGAATGAACACTCTGGATGTCGTGTCTTGTTTAGAGACAACAAGGTTTGAAGATATATGGCTTATTTTTGTGCAATTTCTTATTCATGCATATATGTTTGTTGGCTAATTCGTGATGTTTTAGGTTGAAAACTTGTCGCAGATGTATATGCTCTTTTGCACGATACCTCCTGCCATGGCACTCATTGTTGCTGTATGCAAGCAGGTTAAACTACCTTGTTGTCTTACTTGTTTTGAGTTCTATGTTTCTCTTGGTCTCGATTGGACCTAGGGTTTTGTTTTCTTTCTTACTTCTCTTCTTCTTAATCATCATTTATTGTACATTTGGAATTTATCTAGGTAACTGAGAGGTTTGAAGCCATATATCCAACCTTGAAAAGTATAGCTCTCGCTGGCTTTCAAAGTATTTAGCATTGCTATTCTTGCTGCAAGTAAAGATGAGGCATATGAAATTTGTTAGTGGATGTTTCGATAGCTTACTAAGCCTTAATAAAAATTGATTTGCAGCTGCCAATAACCTTTATGAGGAAGCAACTGATCTTGTGGTCTAGAGCCTGACTGTAAATCCTGCCTGCTATTAACCTTTATTGAAACCTACAATATCATTTGCCAATTTGTATTACTTTCAACAATAGTTTCCTTTTTTCTTTGGAGTTGTGTTCAAGGTATAATTTCTTTTCACATATTAAAATTTATGTGTGTTTTGGATGATATATAGCCCCATTTTCTTTTACATTTCTGCAATTGTATTCTTCCTTCGACCTACATACATTTTTTTTCTGTCTCACCTCTTATACTCTGATCAGCTGCACTATTGTGTTTTGCCGTTTCATTCTCTCCGTGTACAACCCACCTCTTGTGCATATTTCAGATTTTCTATCATAAATTCAGGCAACCTCTTTACAGCAGTCCGGCCCAATACTAATTTATAGTTACACTAGCCACTATCAACTATGGTGCTCACCCTATCAATGCTCAAATGACCTTGTTGCATTCTCACACGGTCCTCTTGTTGTCGCATAAACTTGTTACCCATTTTATTTTCATGCAAAATCATCTTTTGTTGCACCATATCTGTCATAATCTTTCTTCTTTCACAGTGGTACAATAGTAAACCTTTGTTACCATTTCTCTTTTTTTTTACAGCTTGGTGCAGTTGAGTTTCTCGAGAAACTACTCTTTGAAGAGAAACTTAAGAACATCTGGCAGCATGTGGTTCACAAGGTTTTCCTTATGGTATCATTGATACGTATGTCTTCGTCCTTTCAATTTCTTCTCTTGATTATCAACACATGATTTTTCTTTATACATCTTCTGCTTGCAGAGCCATGAAGAGCCATGAAAAAAGTGAAAGAAGAAATGCAATCATACAACCTTATGGATTCTTCATCCATATGTTTTTTTGTAATAACTTTAAACATGGATAGGATATGCCCTGGCTAAAGAATTCCTGAAAGCTAGCGATAATGTCCTTCTTTGTTCAAGATCAGGTGAGACTCCAATGTTTGCATTCTTTTTAATTTTTCTGTTCTCTAGATTATCAATTGTCTTTGCTAGTTTTGTTAGACTTTACGAAGTATTATATTTGCACTGTTTGTCAATGTAGTAGTGACTGGCTATCATGTACTGATATAATTATCTTACATTAGCTTTTGTATAAGTTTTTTGGTGAGATTTTTTTTTTGGCCTTAGTATTTAGATTTAAAAGTATCCTTATTGCATTTGTAGGATTTTGAAAGAGAGTAACAATTAACAGAAGCTTGTTGATTTGGTTATTCTTCTTTATTTTTCCTGTGATCAGGATCCCTGGGTATTCTCGTTCGTTTCTTCTTCTTATTTCAGGAAATTCTACATGCTTGTATAAAATTTTGAATGATATTAGCTTGAACTTGTGGTTCTTTCTATACTTTACCTCCATAGAAATGGTTGTTGATGAATGATAGGATGTGCAAGATTTGTCATTATTAAGGCTTTTTATTATGAAGTCTTGATATTTCCATCTCCTCTTCTGAATGAATCTTTCATTCTGCATTTCTGAATGAATTGCTAATGCTTGGTGAAGTTTGGTTGTGGTGAATTCTATGAACCACACACTTGTTCCTGCAGGTTATTGTGGATTTTAGATTCATTTATATATTCTTTCCGCATTCCAGGGTGGTGAAAAGATACAGGAGGCTTATCTCATCTAGGAAGACTTTTCTGAGAAGTATCCAATGACTGGGTTGGTTCTGAATGGGAAGATTGTTTGCCGTATACAAATGGGGAACTTTGATAAAGCTGAGTCATTGTTTCTTGATGCTCTTAACAAGGCAAGTGGCTACCCTTAAGCTGATTATCCTTAACAACAATTTCCCTTATTGTCCTTAACCTTTCTCAATGTTGAACTCGACCTTGCATAGTTTGTAGGCACCTTATGCTTAAAACAAACTGATATGATGGTTATATCATTTTTAATGTTTACCTCATGTCTAGTTATGAATATAAACTCTCGCCAATTTGGGTGTGTGCAGTCATCACCTGGGCAAACTGCCTTATCATTATTTCACATAGTTCTACACAAAACTCAGCCCCAACAAATTCAACTCGTAGTACTAAACTGAAAATTATGATAAATTGGTAGAGTATAGTACCCAATTTGAAACTTATGATAAATTGTTAGAGCATAGTTTGTTTGGGGTGAATCTAGAATAGTTTGTTTGGTGTTTTGTTTTGGCATTAGTATTGGATTAGTAAATGATGCAATAATGTGTTTTAGTTTTGCTAATTTAAAGCCTATTAGCTCAAATTGGCAGAGCGATGTGTTCAAGCACAAAGGTGCGGGTTCAAATCCCGTATAGGCTACAACAACAACAAAAATTCATTTAACATCGGCTATAAACTGATGTTAATCAAAATAAAAAATCGATGTCTATGTGGGTGATGTTAAAACTCAAAATTGTATAACATCGGCTAAAGCCCGATGTCTTTGTTAGTTTATAACATCGGTTATATTTTATAATCAATGTTATATGATAACAAAGACATCAGATTTAAAAATATAAACGATGTTATAATATACAAAGACATCGGGTTATGACCGATGTGAAAAACTTTTGACTTTTTACATCACCCACATAGACATCGATTTTATTTTTGATAGACATCGGTTATTACCCGATGTTAAATGTCATATTTCTAGTAGTGTCAACTCGATATCGAGTACAAATCAACTTGATTTTCATCTCTGGAGTCAATATCGAGCAGCTGAAGAGAAACTAAGGAAGCACATGTCAATATTGAGTGACCTTACTTGATATCGAGTGGACCACAGTGGCCGATTCCGAGCTTAACCGACTTCTTGTTAAGTTTCTATCCCGAATCTGATGGAGATATTTTCGAGAGCAAATTCCATCAAGATCTATCAAGTGCTATCAAGAGGAGAAGATATTTACCTACTTTAAATATAGTCCTTGTTGATTTATTTCCTTTATTTCCATTATTTAATCTTTAAGCTTTTAGATAAATAGGTATAGATATAGATAGAGTTTATTTCCTAGATTAGCTTGGAATGAAGCCTATAAGCAGAGACCTTGGGTGTTGATTTTCATTCATTCAAGTCAAGTCGTCTTAGGGCGCAAGGAGAGAGGAGAGAGAGAGAGAAGGCGAGAGGAGAGAGAGAGAGAGAGAGAGAGAGAGAGAGAGAGAGAGAGAGGAGGATGAGGAGGAGGAGGCGAGAGAGAAGAAGAAGGAAGGAGACTAACGGTTGTAAGTTTTAGTTTATTTTATGTTAAAGTTAATTTCTTTTATTCTGGTTTGTTTCTATTTTCCTTCTTCTAAGGTTGGGGTGACTCCAACATAGATATGTGTGTTTGATTTATAAATCCATGAATTTATATGTCTTTATCATCATCTACCTATGTGTTTAATCCTTTGCGAGAGTTGAGAAAATTCCTTATTCATGATATTGAAGCGAAAGTGATCTATTATGAATTAGATAGTAATTAGGGTTTATTTGCGAGAGCCGACTAATCCTAATTAAGAAAAGGTAGAAACCAATTAGGTTTTTATGTGAGAGCCTCTATCACCTAAATTGTTGGAATTTCCGAAAGTCGATTCTTTGATATAAAGCATGCATCTTTATGTGATTTATGATTTGCACATATGTTTATTGTTGTGGTGATCCCTAACCTTTGAAGTTTGCAACTTTATTTGTTTTATTTTATTATTTTTATTCGGCACATATTCTACTCGATATCAAACCACCATTCTCTCTCAATCTCTCGACATCGACCCCTCTATTCTTTGTCGACAGCCACCCTCATCACCTTTTCCTGCTATCCCTGAACCCCAAAACACACTAAACCTAGAACCGCTGACTTCTCTCTTGAGGACGAACCTGACTCCACTATCCTATAGCGGGGTCTTGGCTACAAATTTATTTGGTCGAGAAACCCTCTCATCAAAATTTCTAGCTTCTTTACTTTCTCTCTCCCATCGTTATACCTCTCTTCTCTCCAGATCGAACTCCAAAATCCCCAATCAGATCTTCACCTCTCTCCAGATCCAAACTTTCTCTTGCTAGCACCGACGACCCTCCTCCTTGGTTCAATCATTTCTTCTTCTTCCGATCGTCAGCTCTCTGAAGTCCATCCGGACAATCCGGCCCATGCGAAAAAGGATGGGATTGAAGAACCCTAAATCGCCGACAACCTTAGGTATATTGCCTCTTTCTTAGCTCTCTTCTCTTCCGGCCCCAGCTTCCTTCCTACGAATTCGACCTCCTTCTCTGTTCTCGTTCTCTCTTCACCTTGAACAAGTAAATAAAGAACGGTCATTCCGGGGTTCGAACCGGGGACCTATGGGTACTACCCACAAGTCCTTTCCGATGAGCCATTCCAGAATGGTTAAACGTTCTCTCTTGTGAAAAGCCAATCCAAGCTTCTGTCACTTTATTCAGCCCTAACAGGCCAACGTTCTCTCTTGTGAAAAGCCAATCCAAGCTTCTTTTTGTTTTGCTCAATTTTATTACAGATCTATATTTCTAAGGTCTTATTATTTATTTTTCTTTCATTTATGTGTCTGAATTTAGGGGTTCCGTCACGGATGTCGAGAGGGAGCGATAGAGAACATGGAACAAAAGGATATAGACATGACCACCGCTGCAGACTTCAGTAAACACCAGACCTCCGCGTTACCCCCCCCCCCTCTCTCTCTCTCTCTCTCTCTCTCTCTCTCTCTCTCTATATATATATATATATATATATATATATATATATATGTATATGTATATGTATATGTATATGTATATGTATATGTATATGTATATGTATATGTATATGTATATGTATATGTATATGTATATGTATATGTATATGTATATGTATATGTATATGTATATGTATATGTATATATGTATGTATGTATGTATGTATATATATATATATATATATATATATATATATATATATATATATATATATATATATATATATATATATATATATATATATATATATATATATATATATATCCCTTTTTTGCATTTTCGTCTTCATCTTTTCACAGGAACCCTAGTTGTTGGTAATTGATCGTAAATGGTGGATTTTTTTGGGGGGGGCGGTGGGGGGGTTGGTTCAGGAAATGGACGATATAAATAAGAGGTTGAAGGAGATGGAGGACGAGGCTGATGCACTTTGCGAGATGCCAGCCAAGGGATAGAAAGAAATGGACTTCGTTCAAGGTTCTCTCTTTCGATATCTCTCTCTCTCTCACTCTCTTTGATGCTTTTAATTAGGAGAAATGTAGACAAATCGCATTTCCCCATTCCAATTTCTGAAAGGGCTGGTAAAGTGTTGATCTGTGTATGAGTCTAGTGATTTCAACTTCTTATCTTTTGCATCTAAGAAGATAAGAATATCTCTTGGAATCACAATGGCAAGTAGAAAAGTAAAGTTTAAAGATTGCTTATAAATCGATTACTTTAATTTACATAATCTTTAGTCGCCTCTTTTAATTGATATTTTGTCTGTTGTAGTGATTAATTGAACAAAATTTTACACTCAATTATACCTTCGGCCTTAGTATTTCTTATTTCTAAATGCAAAGAACTATACGACAATGACATAAGTGGGAAAATACCGCCCGAGCTAGGAAAGTTGACAAACTTGGTGAGCTTGGATCTCTACAAGAATAAATCAAGTGGTCCAATTCCATATGAAATAAGGAGGCTTTTGAAATTGCGATTCTTGTATATACTCTCCCCCCTCCCCTTCCGTCCCTCCTTTGCACTTATTGACTTTTTTCCATTTATGGCTTTCTTTTTCCAAGTTGCCACCATGGCTTTCTTTTTTCATCTATCACTCTTGTTGGACTGGCTCTTCGTCTTTTGAGGGCAGTCTTTCACAAGATGATCTGTTTCACCACATTCAAAACAAGACAACGGTTTAGTCTTCTTATCATTTTTGTTGTATTGAGACTTACCTCGGAATTTAGAAGACTCTGATCCGTCCTTGTTGTTGAATTGTTTCTTCATTTTGAGGATTCGAGCAAGGCCTCTTTTGATAAGAGCAAAGGGATCATTCTCGTCGTCATCCTCATCTTTGGAATCAGATCCATCTTTGTTGTCATCCTTCTTAGATTTGAGCGCCAAGTTCTTAGTGCTTGCTGGAAGTTCTCCATCGTCTTCATTAAGGATCATCTCATGCGTGATCAGTTTCCCAAGCAGGTCATCAAGGGGAAGTTCTCCACTTTTCTTTTGGGAGACGCCTCAATATCTTCCATACTTTCTCAACGTTTGTAAAGCTCTTGCCGAGAGAGTCAAGGTTGTTGGTGATTTCTATGAATCGTGTGAACATGGCCTTGATTTACTCATTACACTTCATTTTGAAAATCTCATACTTTCGAAGGAAAATACTGATCTTGGTGTCCTTCACTTGGTTGGTTCCCTCATAGGTGACAACCAGCTTGTCCCAAATCTCTTTAGCTAACCTACAAGATGAAATACGGTTAAACTCATCAGTGCTAAGACCACAATAAAGTAATTTAATAGCCTTGTAGTTTTTGGAGACGAGTTCAAGATCCGCTTGGATGTATTTAGACGCCTTCTTTGCGACTTTGGTTCCATTTGGTCCGTCTTTCTCTGAAATATTTGGCCCATTCTCTATAATGTTTCAATGTTCCAGATCTTGGTCTATGATGAACATCTTCATCAATGATCTCCAGTGGACAAAGTTGTTTCCTACAAAGAGGGGTGGTCTGCTGGTAGACCTTCCCTGTGCAAATCCTCCGCTTGCTTCACCAGACATGATCGAAAACTCACAAGATTGTTAGATCAAAAGCAGTGAGTAAAGCTCTGATACCAATTGAAGGTTCGATTATGTAAAACAAAGTAATATAGAAATACTCTAGAAGGGGGGTTGAATAGAGTATGCCGGTTTTTCGCAAATAGTCTCAAGACTTTTGAAGCTCGTGCAAAACCCTTTGAGATTAGACTTAGTCTTTTCTCTGAAAACCTGAATCACAAAGTTAAACAATCGAACCAAGTGCGGAAATAAGGTAAAGCAGTAAATAAAGGACTCGATGAGTTGTTTACGAGGTTCGGCATGAGCTTGGCCTACGTCCTCGCCTAGGGTTCTTCCACAACCCTAGGATTCAACCGACTTTTATTGATTCACAAGACTTAGGATCCTAATAGCTCACCGAGAATCCTCTCTCCTATACAATTGCAATCTAGTCAACTCACGTTCCCTTGGAGTCCTAGACCAATCTAGAAGAGCTCCATCTCTCTATGCTATCTAGTACAATCCTCTTACACTTAGTGAATCAATCGCCTAGTGTTCACTTCCTGAGTTACAAACTCTCGAGTATAACACTATAACAAAATATATCCTATAAACTCACTGTGTAACTCTCAAATGCTTTGAAATGAAATAACAGACTCTTAAGGACTAGCAGAGAGCACACGAAGAAGACAGATCTCGCTTGAAGGCTTGCGTATATGAAAGCTTGTGTTCAACAGGTGTGTGGTTGTCTTCTTCTTCCTTTTTCTTTATATTGAAACAAATCGACGCCTAAGGATCTTCACCAACGGCTAGAGAGGATCATGGCTTGAGCTTAATCTTCTATCTTTGGAAACTTCGGAGGCCATGATCTTCCGATTTGAATCTTCTCAAATTACAACATAAGGAATGAAATAATATTCAAAAATACTTCCTGAAAGGTTAGTGATGGAGGGAAAACCTATCGTTGATCCATCAAAGTAAACTCAAACTTACAACTAGTATAGCAATAAGCAAGAGGTCGATCCCATAGGGAAATTATCAAATTATTATTCAAGTGTGATTTAAAATGCCAATCAAGTAACCAAAAAGGGGGTTTTGAGAGTGAAAGTTCCGCCTTTTATCAAAGCGGATTGATGAAAGCAAAGTAAATGAATTTGGTTTAGACAATTAGGAGAAGTAATTCTACCTACAATTTTCCACTTTATTGGATTGAAGCGATCCTTGTAACTTCTTCTCGTCCTATTAAGTTTCCTATGAATGCCCTTGTCCCGACCTAATATAGTTACTAGTCCAATCAGTCCTAGAAACCCTTATCAATCGAACAGTCCCTAAAGAAGGATTTAACCCAATTGATAGTTTTAAGTTCAGAGATTAACCAAGGTATTTGGAGTCCCTAAAGAAGGATTTAACAACACATTCAACTTCCTACTCATTCAATTAGTTCAATCAGCCCTAAAGGAACAAGTTTGCCACTTAGGTTAAGGTTCACAATCAGGAATCTACAAAACCTTAACAATTGAATTGATCTAACTAGTTGGCCAGACAAGATAGAACAAATCAATAAACAATCAAGCACAAAGAAGTTGAAGCATTCAAATATAGGAAACAAGGAACGAGAATTAGAAACTCACAATCAATCCGAATAAAGCTTCAAATTGCAGGCAGAATAGATGAGTTTAGTTCCTCATGGAAGACATCGCTCAAAATCTCTAAAACGTCTGATGAAAGAATAAAATAGAAGTGATGGAAAAATAACTAAAAGTGGCCTTAAGTATCATCCAAAGTCGGCCATGAAATAAAAATAAAGGTCCTAGGGTTTAATTTTAAACAAAACGCAACATATAAACGCTGACGGCAGATGCGGCGGCCGCCGCATGGATGCTGCGGCCGCAGCATCAGGATTCCTCTTGCATCATCCCTGGCAGCGGCCGCTGCACATCATGCGGCGGCCTCTACATTGGTCTTTCACGGAAAATCCGTCTTGAATCAGCTCTCGACGTCAACATGAAAGTTGTAGCTCTCTGAAAGAGCTTTCCAACGCATGGTCATAATAGTCGATCGGACAAGCGAGGCCTCCAGAAAGTGAAAAACAAGTTCAACATGTCTGGCAACAACTTCTGCAGACTTGTTCTTCGTTTAGGTTCGCTTCTTCTTCTCAGGACCTCTTGAGATCTTCATGTAAGCTTCTTCGATCAACTAGACATTCTCATCCAATGCGTTATCAACTCATGTCTCCTCCTCGGATCCACTATTACCTGAAATAATCAATAAAAGCGTGTAGATTCCGACTCCGACAACATAGAGAACTAATATGGAAATCGTGCTTAATCCATCAATGAAATGCATCTTAACTAAGCTAAATGCAACCTATTATGTCTACCTAAATGCATGCTATCAGTTAGTGTATATATAATAATATAATGGAAGCATATAATAACATAAAATAATATTCGAACATAATATCATATAGAACAGGTTTTGTGTTTCATCAACACTGTTAAAGCTTCAAGACCATTGACACAAACAGACTGTCAAGGCCTTTGAAACTTATTCCGATTTTCATCAAGGGAGTGGAGTTATCAGTCTTCATGACTTTCCTTTAAGCTCCAAAATGCGTTTAAACTTCTCCAAATCAGCTATAAATCCCTGAAAATCACACCAAACTTTGTGTAGACTTCATATCTTGCAAGTAATCATCAACTACACAATTTCCTAACATTCCTAATATAAAATATGCATAACAGACTCAATTATGGGCTAAAACATGATATAAAATAAGACTAAAAATGCAGACATCAAGCACATCCTAGCCTCTTTCAGATGTCATATTCTCATAAGGTTTTTGTTCTTTCACATTATTTTAAAATCAGACTCTCAGCAAATTTTATCCCTATTCTTAAAAGTAAAATCAAATTACTCAAAATTAATTCTAGTTTTTATATTCTCATTCTTTCACGTTATTTTTTTAAAAAAAATGATGCCTTTTTGTAGTGACTATTGAGAGATGTGAATGAGACCAAAAGAGTCCCACATCGAAAGTTGAACATAATAAACCCTAGTATATGAGTCGGTGGGCTACTCCTTTTATTGTCAATTGGTTTTAGAATGGAACCCCGCTTGACTTGTGTGCTAGGCTACTAGCTAGCGCATGTGCGCCCGTGCACACGAGTCATCGGTCAAAGTCGGACTCTAATATGGTATCAGAGCGGTTAGCCTAACGGCCCGTCTTTCGATCCTAGTCTAGGTTACCAGTTATCCAAGTGTCAACTAGTTGAGTCATTCCCATGTTGCACTTGCGGGGGCGTGTTCAGAGATATGAATGAGACCAAAAGAGTCTCATATCAAAAGTTGAACATAACAAGCCTTAGTAATAAGACCGAAAGAGTCTCGCATCGAATGTTGAACATAACAAGCCCTAGTATATGAATCGGTGGGCTAATCCTTTTATTGTCAAGCCCTAGTATATGAATCAGTGGGCTAATCCTTCTATTGCCAATAGGTTTTAGAATGGAACCTTAATTACTCGTTTTGTGTGCTAGGCTACTAGCGCATGTGAACCCCCAGTCATTGGTCCGAGTCGGACTTTGATAGCGACATGGTCCAAGTCGGACATTGATAGTAACATATATGATCATGGAATTAATTAGAGAAAGAAAGTCAAAGGAACTGACAACATATATTAATTAAATCCATGTTTAATTAAGCAACTGAAAAGATCGAGTATCTATAATATATATAGCAAGAAAAGTTGTGTGCAATCCTTTATTAATGTGTATCTCTCCTTTATTAATGTGTACCATTATTTTTTTTAATATGCCACACAAATTAACAAATTATCCATTTATTGTATAATATATGTTGTCATCCTCTCTTCTGTGTACTGTATAGTCAATTAGTGTCAATCCAGCATTCAAAATTAGGCGTTTACATTCAAATTCATTCACATAATTTATTATAGCCGTTTCATGACCGATGGTTTCTTCCACCTTCATATATATACAAGGGTTCTCCATATGTAGGTTTTTCAGATTCAAGGTCGAATGTGGGCGAGAGAAGAAGCACTATTGAGATCAACATAGCATAGCGACTGGCGAAGCCCGAGGGTTGCTCCGGGCGAGGGTTGTTGTGCTGCTGCATCAGCACTGCGACTGCCCCTGGCTTTGTTGCAGTTGTTGCAGGCAAAAGGGAAGACTGTGAGACATAATTGTAAGTTTCTCCTATTTTAGGTCTGATCTTTTGTCAATACTTCAATTAATTCGAGATTGATGAATGTTAATACACGTTATTGAATTGATTTAATTTGTTGAAATGTTAAATTTATTGGGAAATTGAAATGGAATTGTTGTATTAGGGTTCGAGACTTGAGGTTTGAAAGATGAATTTGGGGTTTCAGGGTTTGTGTTCTCCTATTGTCGATAATCTCTGCCTCTTGGAACTTTGACCATTAAACCAACCATTGCATCTACAGTCATCAACCCGTGCAGAAGTAGAACTGAAAAATCCTCCCATGGAAAGAATTTTCCCTGAGCAGCCCAATTCAACCATTTTGTCGACAGCGCCCACACTCACCAACAGAGGTTGTTCCTTGAGCAGTCGTCTTCCACTTTGTCGCCAACACCCCCTTACACCCCGCGGAAGCACGATCTATATACATGGGGTCTATAATATCTCACTACTAGAAAAACGCTATATAGCCTCGAAGTTAATGGCTACCAATTATTTCGAGGGTACCATCGTAGCAAATACCCTCGAATTGGACCTCGAATAAATATTTGGAGGCTAAATACCATTGAAATAAATTTGGGACTATTTTTTCATGCTATATAACCACGAATGTATATTTCGAGGGCGTTGTCGAGTGTATATTAGCCTCGAAATAAATTCGAGGGCACTTTTTTGAAGCTATTGTCGAGCAAAGTTAGCAATGAAGTTTCTAGAGGGTACACTCGAGGCTAATTCCTAGGGCATATAGGATCGAATATTTTTTGGAGGGTAAAGTTGAGGGTGCAAGTACTCAATATATATTACACGGCTAATTTCGAGGGTAAGTTTGATCCTAAATAGTTACGATTTTTTTTTGGGGGTAAGAATGTGGCTAAATAACCTCAAATTATGTGTTCGAGGGTATATTTGTAGGCATATAACCTTAAAAAAATTGAATTTTCTTAGAGGGTAAGATCGAGAGCAAATCTGTTTGCCATATTTAATGCATTAAATACCTCAACTATCTATTTTGTGGTATTTGATCTTCATTACTGATAAGTTTTATCATTTTGATAATTACTCTCTTATCTTCGTACAAGTTACATGGTGGGAAAGCAAGAAATCTATATGATTTAGAAACTGTTAAAGAGATGTATAAATATTAACCTCGGGCATGCACTCGAGTTCATAATTTCGAGGTTAAACTATTATGATTACCCTCGTCAATACTCTTGAATTATTACTTTCGAGGGTACGCGAGTACATGAACTCTTCCCCAATATAGCAACAATATTATGCTTTCGAGGGCAAATTTGATGTTACATATAGCCTCCAATTAACCTTTCGAGGTAAGATATGGACAAAGAGAAGATCATGCACGTGTCCTTGTTTGAAATGTAGGAGCGGAAAATTTTAAGATGTTGAAACGGTACGTCTTTGATAATGCATATTTAGATAGCCATTATAGATAGGTTTAGATGCATTTAGGATATGTTTCTTGTATGTTTTATAGTTAATTTGCATTATTACACATTTAGGAATTCGAGTTCGAAATCTACATTATTTTGTGTTTATTATGTAGTTTTATAATCCGAGCTTGATGAGGGGCTAAGGATGGCTAGAAGAGGCTGATTTTATGCTTAAGAGAGTCCAGGAAGATCACCACTGGAGCTATGGAAAGAAGGACCGAAGACAAGAGAAGAAATCAGGAAGACAAAATAACGGCGCCCGCCACTTTTCCGGCCACCGGCCCCTGCCGATTTTGTAGATTTTGCAAACGCTGATTCAGTATGAATTTATCTTATTAGTTTATTGTTATTTTGGTTCTAGGGTTTAGAAGGGTCGACTATTACCCTATTTAGGCCGCCTTTTGTTAGTTTAGAAAGACATCCAATTGAGAAATCGTTCATTCCCTAGACTTTCAATTCGTTATAGTATGAGTTGATAAACTCATTGTTTCACCTGCGATTCAAAGACATGGTTGAATTGTGAGGTCTTGATTTCTATTGTTATTCATTAGTTATTTGATTATCTTTGTGCCTATAATTCTTGTTTGCATATATTCTCTCTTGATTGACCACCTAGGCAGGATTTGCATTCATGCTAGTTTTTAATGATTTCGTAAGAATAGTTAATTCATGGTAGCAAGCATAGGTCATTGGTCCCATTAAAGCATCAATTGGCTAGGTAGGGTAATGACACTTTGTTAAATACTCCATCCGGTCGGAAATATTTGATGTTTGACTTTTGTGCACGTAGTTTTATGAGCTAAAAAATATATAAAATCTTATTTATTTTGATTCATTTTTTTCATAGTTTAATATTTATTAGTAATAAGTATTAAACTGTGAAAAAAAAGATTAATATTTTATATAGTTTTTAGCTCCTTAAAATACGTGCAGAAAGTCAAAACATCAAATATTTTCGATCGGAGGTAGTATCAGTTCCTTTGAGATTAGGGTTGAAGGGGTTGAAGCCTTTAACATGGTAATTGCTTACGAAGGTTGGTACTACCAAACTGCCAAGTACTTTGGAAATTTGTGCTATTCTGTGTTGATATCTATTCGTCAAAAGAAGATTGCATATGGTGTAAGGGATTGTCATATATGTTGTAAGGGATGTCAATCTATTTAAACCAAAGTTACAATGAAATTATTATTTTTTACTAACCAACAAGAGTGATTTAAAATATCTATATCTATATATGATATTTTAAATGAGATTTAAAAAAATTAAAATTATTTCTAAAATACTTTTACGGTATTAATTTTTATGATTCTTACCCTAACTTCTATTAATTTTTTATAATATTAATTTTTTATAATATTATTTTTATTATTCAATTTTACAAAAAAAAAACACTTTTTATTTTGGAATTAAATAAAATTAAATCCAATTTATCCATAATTAATTGAAAAAAAAGAATAATATCCTCGAATTCAAGTAATTTTGTGTAATTTCTAAAAATTGGGGTTGTATTACAAAAAATGGACAACCAAATAGTGAGTTTGATCTATTTAAAATATAAAAGGTGGATTTGTGCAAAGTATGAATAATTATAGATTTTTTTTATAATTTTGATAAATAATTTTATTTTGAATATTAATTATCCTAATTTAAGTTCAAAAGTTTGTATTATTTTAAGTCAAAATTTCATTGATTGTATTATTTTTTATTGATTTGAAAGTTTGTATTATTTTTGGTTTATATGTGGATAGTTTGTATTATTTTGAGACTTTTTTTAGTTTGTATTATTTTTGGTTCATATACAATTGTCGGTATTATCTTGAGTCTATTTTCCTAGATTTATTAAGTAAAGTACTCCGTATTAATTTGGATGACAAATACGGAGTACAGTATTATTTTTTCAATCTTTGGAACAAAAATAAAAGAAGATCACTTAAATTTATTTCTCGCCCACGTCAGCTATCCGTGCCAAATGCTTACCATCAGTTCGGAGCCATTGATTTGCACCTTTTTATTAAATCTAAACCGTTGATTTACTTTCCTACCCATCACCTCCTTTATCAAAAGATCAATGGTAGGCAGCCCAACACTGTACTCCAACCCAAATTACCTAAAGGGGCGTTTTGCAAAATAGCCACAAAATTGGGCGAAATTTGCAAAATAGACGCATATTGGGACATATTTGCAAAATAGCCGCAATAAAAGGCTTCGCCCTCTGTCCGGCACACGATTTTCTCTCTCCTCCGTTGATTCCGTTTGCGAACGCTCTGTTACTCTCCCGACCTGATCGCTGGAAATTGGTAGGATTTGCGAGGGATCACCATTCCGACATCAACGAAGCTTTCGATTTTGGCGTCTAATCTAGAGAAACATGTAAGTCAATTTACTAGATTTTAAAGCCGATTAGAATTTGCGTCAAGGACGCAAATTTGAGCAAAAGTTACAAATTTTACGAGAATTTTTGATTTACTTCTTTAGTGTTTAGATTGCTCCCTCAGTCTATGTTATTTGTCCTTCGATTTTGCGAATTCTGCTGAAATTTGCGCCGAAGGCGCAAATTTCGTAGAATTTTTTGGTTTGAGATGCCTACTTGAGTTTCGTGTTTACAGATTCATTCTGTGTTTTTGTATGCTTCAGTTTTGCAATTACTGCTTGAGTTTTGTGATTATTGCTTCAATTTGCGCCTTCGGCGCAAATTACTGGTTCAGTTTTGAGATTACGGCTTGGAATCGTGTGATTACAAGTGTTGATTACGCCAAAATGCTTCAGTTTAGCAATTACAGCTTGTATTTTGTGATTATTGCTTCAATTACAGAGGTTTTGATTTACTTCTTTAGTGTTTAGATTGCTCCTTCAGTCTATGTTATTTGTCCTTCGATTTTGCGAATTCTGCTGAAATTTGCGCCGAAGGCGCAAATTTCGTAGAATTTTTTGGTTTGAGATGCCTACTTGAGTTTCGTGTTTACAGATTCATTCTGTGTTTTTGTATGCTTCAGTTTTTCAATTACAGCTTGAGTTTTGTGATTATTGCTTCAATTTGCGCCTTCGGCGCAAATTACTGGTTCAGTTTTGAGATTACGGCTTGGAATCGTGTGATTACAAGTGTTGATTACGCCAAAATGCTTCAGTTTAGCAATTACAGCTTGTATTTTGTGATTATTGCTTCAATTACAGAGGTTTTGTGATTAAGAATTGGAATCGTGTGATTACAAATGTTGATTACACCAAAATTTGCGCCAAAGGCGCAAATTTTAAGTTTCAAGTTTAACCTGTGTATGTTTATGGTTATTTATGCTAATTCATGTTTTACATAGCTCAGATTATGTCTATGATTGCTTAGGATGTGATTTCAATATGATTGTTTTGAACATAATCAGTAGACCTTAATCATAGAAGTTCACCACAAGAAGTGTATGGTATCCATTTTGTTGTTCATGTCATCATTACACTTGAATCTGCACTCTATATTGAAGTATTGATTTCTTATTAGACATTAATTGCTAATGTCATCACTAGACTTCCCTTATTGAATGTAGATTAAGCCATGTCATCACTGTAATGGTGTCATAATAAAATATATGTTTATGCATTCAATTTAGTATATTTTACGCTTATATATGTTATAACAATGTCGACATCTATGTCTACACATTCAGTATCATCAAAAATTTTCATAACTGGTTAATTCTAATCACTTTGGTTGGTCGTGTCATCGTTATTGAACATTGATTGAGCAATGTCACCACTACAATTCAGTCATTGAAAAACTGCACACGGTGTTGAGATTGCTCCTTCAGTCTATGTTATTTGTCCTTCAATTTTGCGAATTCTGCTTAAATTTGCGCCTTCGGCGCAAATTTCCTAGAATTTTTGGGTTTGAGATGCCTTCTTGAGTTTCATGTTTACAGATTCATTCTGTGTTTTTGTATGCTTCAGTTTTGCAATTACAGCTTGAGTTTTGTGATTATTGCTTCAATTTGCGCCTTAGGCGCAAATTACTGGTTCGGGTTTGAGATTACGGCTTGGAATCATGTGATTACAAGTGTTGATTACGCCAAAATGCTTGAGTTTAGCAATTACAGCTTCTATTTTGTGATTATTGCTTCAATTACAGAGGTTTTGTGATTAAGAATTGGAATCGTGTGATTACAAATGTTGATTACACCAAAATTTGCGCCTTTGGCGCAAATTTTTGAACATTTGTTCCTGTATAAGTGTAATATTGAAGTTTCAAGTTTAATCTGTGTATGTTTATGGTTATTTATGCTTATTCATGTTTTACATAGCTCAGGTTATGTCTATGATTGCTTAGGATGTGATTTCAATATGATTGTTTTGAACATAATCAGTAGACCTTAATCATAGAAGTTCACCACAAGAAGTGTATTGTATCCATTTTATTGTTAATGTCATCATTACACTTGAATCTGCACTCTATATTGAAGTATTGATTTCTTATTAGACATTAATTGTTAATGTCATCACTAGACTTCCCTTATTTAATGTAGATTAAGCCATGTCATCACTGTAATGGTGTCATAATAAAATTGCACAGGGTATATATGTTTATACATTCAGTAGCATCACTAGACTTCCCTTATTGAATGTAGATTTGCGCCTGTGGCGCAAATCTATGTTTATGCATTCAATTTAGTATATTTTATGCTTATATATGTTATAACAATGAGGACATCTATGTCTACACATTCAGTATCATCAAATTTTTTCATAACTGGTTAATTCTAATCACTTTGGTTGGTCGTGTCATCGTTATTGAACATTGATTGAGCAATGTCACCACTACAATTCAGTCATCGAAAAACTGCACACGGTGTGTAAATCTATTACTTAAATTTACTTAACCTCTTCAATTCATAATCTGCAGATTGCGATGGCAACCCACATTATTACAGTTGTGTGTGGTGGGAAATGGTTGGTTAATGATTCATGTCCAACCTTTGTTGGAGACACTACTTCAAAGGTGTTTATGATTGACGAGACAATAACATTGCAGGATTTAACTGAAAAAGTTCACACCAGATTCAATATAGATAGTGCATTGGAATTGAAATTCAATCATTTACACCCTTTCAAGCTGTTGAGAGCTCCGCTTCTTGTGGAATGTGATGCTGATTTGAAAGAGTTTTTAAAGTTGTCTGACCTAGATAATGTTAAATATGCTGTGGAGTTGTGTGTCAGCATTAAATCAAATAGTGCAGACATTGAGGATCAACAGCCATCCTCAGCTGAGAGTTTACAGTTGGTTACATGCAATCCAGCTATTACAGATGACATTACGGAGGAAAATAACATGACATTGATTGGTGACACCAGGATGAAAGGTGTATTGTTGGAAGATGTTGGAGATGACATGATTTCTATAAACAGTGACACTGCAAGTGATGGAGATTCTGCAGATGAAATATGGAGAGCATTCTATTCTACAGCACACAGAAGAGAGACTACGCTAGAAGATTGGGATGCTGATAGCTCCACTGTGTCTAGTGTGAATCTCAATTCACAAAATTTGATTTGCGTAGGCAAAAGCTTTGCATCAAGGAAAGCAGTTAAGCAGGCTTTAGAGATGTTGTCAATAACTGAGATATTTGGTTTTCGTGTTGTAAAAGCAGATAAAAAGTATTACAGAGTGCATTGTGGAGATCCTGACTGCAAATGGAAAGTGCATGTGAAAACTTTTAGTCCAACTTGGCATGAGGTCATAGTGTATGTGGAAATGCACACATGCACATGGGATTTCAGGACAAAACACTGCAAACAGCCCTCATCTTCTGTGATTGCAAGTATCATCGAATCAAGGTGAGCACTTTCTTCAAGAGATAGTATTTATATTTTAACTTCCTTTCTAATTTATGATTTATTCTAATTTGACTATAATTACACAGTGTTGATGTTGGATACAAACCATCCCAGATAAAGGATAAAATGAGAACAGAACAAAAGATGCAAATTAGCTACTAGAGAGCATGGAAGTCATCAAAAATAGCTCATGAAATGGTTATTGAATGTATATTTCGAGGGCGTTGTCGAGTGTATATTAGCCTCGAAATAAATTCGAGGGCACTTTTTTGAAGCTATTGTCGAGCAAAGTTAGCAATGAAGTTTTTAGAGGGTACACTCGAGGCTAATTCCTAGGGCATATAGGATCGAATATTTTTTGGAGGGTAAAGTTGAGGGTGCAAGTACTCAATATATATTACAAGGCTAATTTCGAGGGTAAGTTTGATCCTAAATAGTTACGATTTTTTTTTGGGGGTAAGAATGTGGCTAAATAACCTCAAATTATGTGTTCGAGGGTATATTTGTAGGCATATAACCTTAAAAAAATTGAATTTTCTTAGAGGGTAAGATCGAGAGCAAATCTGTTTGCCATATTTAATGCATTAAATACCTCAACTATCTATTTTGTGGTATTTGATCTTCATTACTGATAAGTTTTATCATTTTGATAATTACTCTCTTATCTTCGTACAAGTTACATGGTGGGAAAGCAAGAAATCTATATGATTTAGAAACTGTTAAAGAGATGTATAAATATTAACCTCGGGCATGCACTCGAGTTCATAATTTCGAGGTTAAACTATTATGATTACCCTCGTCAATACTCTTGAATTATTACTTTCGAGGGTACGCGAGTACATGAACTCTTCCCCAATATAGCAACAATATTATGCTTTCGAGGGCAAATTTGATGTTACATATAGCCTCCAATTAACCTTTCGAGGTAAGATATGGACAAAGAGAAGATCATGCACGTGTCCTTGTTTGAAATGTAGGAGCGGAAAATTTTAAGATGTTGAAACGGTACGTCTTTGATAATGCATATTTAGATAGCCATTATAGATAGGTTTAGATGCATTTAGGATATGTTTCTTGTATGTTTTATAGTTAATTTGCATTATTACACATTTAGGAATTCGAGTTCGAAATCTACATTATTTTGTGTTTATTATGTAGTTTTATAATCCGAGCTTGATGAGGGGCTAAGGATGGCTAGAAGAGGCTGATTTTATGCTTAAGAGAGTCCAGGAAGATCACCACTGGAGCTATGGAAAGAAGGACCGAAGACAAGAGAAGAAATCAGGAAGACAAAATAACGGCGCCCGCCACTTTTCCGGCCACCGGCCCCTGCCGATTTTGTAGATTTTGCAAACGCTGATTCAGTATGAATTTATCTTATTAGTTTATTGTTATTTTGGTTCTAGGGTTTAGAAGGGTCGACTATTACCCTATTTAGGCCGCCTTTTGTTAGTTTAGAAAGACATCCAATTGAGAAATCGTTCATTCCCTAGACTTTCAATTCGTTATAGTATGAGTTGATAAACTCATTGTTTCACCTGCGATTCAAAGACATGGTTGAATTGTGAGGTCTTGATTTCTATTGTTATTCATTAGTTATTTGATTATCTTTGTGCCTATAATTCTTGTTTGCATATATTCTCTCTTGATTGACCACCTAGGCAGGATTTGCATTCATGCTAGTTTTTAATGATTTCGTAAGAATAGTTAATTCATGGTAGCAAGCATAGGTCATTGGTCCCATTAAAGCATCAATTGGCTAGGTAGGGTAATGACACTTTGTTAAATACTCCATCCGGTCGGAAATATTTGATGTTTGACTTTTGTGCACGTAGTTTTATGAGCTAAAAAATATATAAAATCTTATTTATTTTGATTCATTTTTTTCATAGTTTAATATTTATTAGTAATAAGTATTAAACTGTGAAAAAAAAGATTAATATTTTATATAGTTTTTAGCTCCTTAAAATACGTGCAGAAAGTCAAAACATCAAATATTTTCGATCGGAGGTAGTATCAGTTCCTTTGAGATTAGGGTTGAAGGGGTTGAAGCCTTTAACATGGTAATTGCTTACGAAGGTTGGTACTACCAAACTGCCAAGTACTTTGGAAATTTGTGCTATTCTGTGTTGATATCTATTCGTCAAAAGAAGATTGCATATGGTGTAAGGGATTGTCATATATGTTGTAAGGGATGTCAATCTATTTAAACCAAAGTTACAATGAAATTATTATTTTTTACTAACCAACAAGAGTGATTTAAAATATCTATATCTATATATGATATTTTAAATGAGATTTAAAAAAATTAAAATTATTTCTAAAATACTTTTACGGTATTAATTTTTATGATTCTTACACTAACTTCTATTAATTTTTTATAATATTAATTTTTTATAATATTATTTTTATTATTCAATTTTACAAAAAAAAAAACACTTTTTATTTTGGAATTAAATAAAATTAAATCCAATTTATCCATAATTAATTGAAAAAAAAGAATAATATCCTCGAATTCAAGTAATTTTGTGTAATTTCTAAAAATTGGGGTTGTATTACAAAAAATGGACAACCAAATAGTGAGTTTGATCTATTTAAAATATAAAAGGTGGATTTGTGCAAAGTATGAATAATTATAGATTTTTTTTATAATTTTGATAAATAATTTTATTTTGAATATTAATTATCCTAATTTAAGTTCAAAAGTTTGTATTATTTTAAGTCAAAATTTCATTGATTGTATTATTTTTGATTGATTTGAAAGTTTGTATTATTTTTGGTTTATATGTGGATAGTTTGTATTATTTTGAGACTTTTTTTAGTTTGTATTATTTTTGGTTCATATACAATTGTCGGTATTATCTTGAGTCTATTTTCCTAGATTTATTAAGTAAAGTACTCCGTATTAATTTGGATGACAAATACGGAGTACAGTATTATTTTTTCAATCTTTGGAACAAAAATAAAAGAAGATCACTTAAATTTATTTCTCGCCCACGTCAGCTATCCGTGCCAAATGCTTACCATCAGTTCGGAGCCATTGATTTGCACCTTTTTATTAAATCTAAACCGTTGATTTACTTTCCTACCCATCACCTCCTTTATCAAAAGATCAATGGTAGGCAGCCCAACACTGTACTCCAACCCAAATTACCTAAAGGGGCGTTTTGCAAAATAGCCACAAAATTGGGCGAAATTTGCAAAATAGACGCATATTGGGACATATTTGCAAAATAGCCGCAATAAAAGGCTTCGCCCTCTCTCCGGCACACGATTTTCTCTCTCCTCCGTTGATTCCGTTTGCGAACGCTCTGTTACTCTCCCGACCTGATCGCTGGAAATTGGTAGGATTTGCGAGTGATCACCATTCCGACATCAACGAAGCTTTCGATTTTGGCGTCTAATCTAGAGAAACATGTAAGTCAATTTACTAGATTTTAAAGCCGATTAGAATTTGCGTCAAGGACGCAAATTTGAGCAAAAGTTACAAATTTTACGAGAATTTTTTATTTACTTCTTTAGTGTTTAGATTGCTCCCTCAGTCTATGTTATTTGTCCTTCGATTTTGCGAATTCTGCTGAAATTTGCGCCGAAGGCGCAAATTTCGTAGAATTTTTTGGTTTGAGATGCCTACTTGAGTTTCGTGTTTACAGATTCATTCTGTGTTTTTGTATGCTTCAGTTTTGCAATTACTGCTTGAGTTTTGTGATTATTGCTTCAATTTGCGCCTTCGGCGCAAATTACTGGTTCAGTTTTGAGATTACGGCTTGGAATCGTGTGATTACAAGTGTTGATTACACCAAAATGCTTCAGTTTAGCAATTACAGCTTGTATTTTGTGATTATTGCTTCAATTACAGAGGTTTTGATTTACTTCTTTAGTGTTTAGATTGCTCCTTCAGTCTATGTTATTTGTCCTTCGATTTTGCGAATTCTGCTGAAATTTGCGCCGAAGGCGCAAATTTCGTAGAATTTTTTGGTTTGAGATGCCTACTTGAGTTTCGTGTTTACAGATTCATTCTGTGTTTTTGTATGCTTCAGTTTTTCAATTACAGCTTGAGTTTTGTGATTATTGCTTCAATTTGCGCCTTCGGCGCAAATTACTGGTTCAGTTTTGAGATTACGGCTTGGAATCGTGTGATTACAAGTGTTGATTACGCCAAAATGCTTCAGTTTAGCAATTACAGCTTGTATTTTGTGATTATTGCTTCAATTACAGAGGTTTTGTGATTAAGAATTGGAATCGTGTGATTACAAATGTTGATTACACCAAAATTTGCGCCAAAGGCGCAAATTTTAAGTTTCAAGTTTAACCTATGTATGTTTATGGTTATTTATGCTAATTCATGTTTTACATAGCTCAGATTATGTCTATGATTGCTTAGGATGTGATTTCAATATGATTGTTTTGAACATAATCAGTAGACCTTAATCATAGAAGTTCACCACAAGAAGTGTATGGTATCCATTTTGTTGTTCATGTCATCATTACACTTGAATCTGCACTCTATATTGAAGTATTGATTTCTTATTAGACATTAATTGCTAATGTCATCACTAGACTTCCCTTATTGAATGTAGATTAAGCCATGTCATCACTGTAATGGTGTCATAATAAAATATATGTTTATGCATTCAATTTAGTATATTTTACGCTTATATATGTTATAACAATGTCGACATCTATGTCTACACATTCAGTATCATCAAAAATTTTCGTAACTGGTTAATTCTAATCACTTTGGTTGGTCGTGTCATCGTTATTGAACATTGATTGAGCAATGTCACCACTACAATTCAGTCATTGAAAAACTGCACACGGTGTTGAGATTGCTCCTTCAGTCTATGTTATTTGTCCTTCAATTTTGCGAATTCTGCTTAAATTTGCGCCTTCGGCGCAAATTTCCTAGAATTTTTGGGTTTGAGATGCCTTCTTGAGTTTCATGTTTACAGATTCATTCTGTGTTTTTGTATGCTTCAGTTTTGCAATTACAGCTTGAGTTTTGTGATTATTGCTTCAATTTGCGCCTTAGGCGCAAATTACTGGTTCGGGTTTGAGATTACGGCTTGGAATCATGTGATTACAAGTGTTGATTACGCCAAAATGCTTGAGTTTAGCAATTACAGCTTCTATTTTGTGATTATTGCTTCAATTACAGAGGTTTTGTGATTAAGAATTGGAATCGTGTGATTACAAATGTTGATTACACCAAAATTTGCGCCTTTGGCGCAAATTTTTGAACATTTGTTCCTGTATAAGTGTAATATTGAAGTTTCAAGTTTAATCTGTGTATGTTTATGGTTATTTATGCTTATTCATGTTTTACATAGCTCAGGTTATGTCTATGATTGCTTAGGATGTGATTTCAATATGATTGTTTTGAACATAATCAGTAGACCTTAATCATAGAAGTTCACCACAAGAAGTGTATTGTATCCATTTTATTGTTAATGTCATCATTACACTTGAATCTGCACTCTATATTGAAGTATTGATTTCTTATTAGACATTAATTGTTAATGTCATCACTAGACTTCCCTTATTTAATGTAGATTAAGCCATGTCATCACTGTAATGGTGTCATAATAAAATTGCACAGGGTATATATGTTTATACATTCAGTAGCATCACTAGACTTCCCTTATTGAATGTAGATTTGCGCCTGTGGCGCAAATCTATGTTTATGCATTCAATTTAGTATATTTTATGCTTATATATGTTATAACAATGAGGACATCTATGTCTACACATTCAGTATCATCAAATTTTTTCATAACTGGTTAATTCTAATCACTTTGGTTGGTCGTGTCATCGTTATTGAACATTGATTGAGCAATGTCACCACTACAATTCAGTCATCGAAAAACTGCACACGGTGTGTAAATCTATTACTTAAATTTACTTAACCTCTTCAATTCATAATCTGCAGATTGCGATGGCAACCCACATTATTACAGTTGTGTGTGGTGGGAAATGGTTGGTTAATGATTCATGTCCAACCTTTGTTGGAGACACTACTTCAAAGGTGTTTATGATTGACGAGACAATAACATTGCAGGATTTAACTGAAAAAGTTCACACCAGATTCAATATAGATAGTGCATTGGAATTGAAATTCAATCATTTACACCCTTTCAAGCTGTTGAGAGCTCCGCTTCTTGTGGAATGTGATGCTGATTTGAAAGAGTTTTTAAAGTTGTCTGACCTAGATAATGTTAAATATGCTGTGGAGTTGTGTGTCAGCATTAAATCAAATAGTGCAGACATTGAGGATCAACAACCATCCTCAGCTGAGAGTTTACAGTTGGTTACATGCAATCCAGCTATTACAGATGACATTACGGAGGAAAATAACATGACATTGATTGGTGACACCAGGATGAAAGGTGTATTGTTGGAAGATGTTGGAGATGACATGATTTCTATAAACAGTGACACTGCAAGTGATGGAGATTCTGCAGATGAAATATGGAGAGCATTCTATTCTACAGCACACAGAAGAGAGACTACGCTAGAAGATTGGGATGCTGATAGCTCCACTGTGTCTAGTGTGAATCTCAATTCACAAAATTTGATTTGCGTAGGCAAAAGCTTTGCATCAAGGAAAGCAGTTAAGCAGGCTTTAGAGATGTTGTCAATAACTGAGATATTTGGTTTTCGTGTTGTAAAAGCAGATAAAAAGTATTACAGAGTGCATTGTGGAGATCCTGACTGCAAATGGAAAGTGCATGTGAAAACTTTTAGTCCAACTTGGCATGAGGTCATAGTGTATGTGGAAATGCACACATGCACATGGGATTTCAGGACAAAACACTGCAAACAGCCCTCATCTTCTGTGATTGCAAGTATCATCGAATCAAGGTGAGCACTTTCTTCAAGAGATAGTATTTATATTTTAACTTCCTTTCTAATTTATGATTTATTCTAATTTGACTATAATTACACAGTGTTGATGTTGGATACAAACCATCCCAGATAAAGGATAAAATGAGAACAGAACAAAAGATGCAAATTAGCTACTAGAGAGCATGGAAGTCATAAAAAATAGCTCATGAAATGGTTAATGGGACACCAGAATCAAATTATGCAGATTTGCCATCATTTTGCCATATGCTCAGGGAGAGAAACAATGGGACTATATCTTTAATTTCAAAAGACAAAGAAGATAGATTTCTGTACTTCTTTCTGTCATTTGGACAGTGCATCAGAGCATTCCCACACTTAAAGAAGGTATGTCTTAAACAGTGTCAGCACAAATTCTGTTGTCATCGATTTCTTTAATTTTGATAACATAAGTAATTTTATTTGTTTATATATCAGGTGGTTGTTGTTGATGGAACATTCCTAACTGGCAAATATAGAGGGACGTTGCTTGGGGCAGTTGCACAAGATGCAAATAGACAACTCTTTCCACTTGCTTTTGGTATTGTTGACTCCGAAAACAACAGCTCTTGGGAATGGTTTATGGATCAGTTGCTGCAGGTTGTGCCTCTTTCAAATGACTTAGTGTTTGTCTCTGATAGACATGCTAGCATTTCAAGGGCTGTATCATTAGCTTATCCAACAGCTACACATTGCATATGTATGTGGCACCTGAAACAAAACATCAAAGGAACGTTCAAGAAAAAAGAGCTGGGGAAAATGTTCAAAAAAGCAGCAGAGAGTTACATTATCCAAGAGTTCAACAGCCACCTTGCACAAATCGAAGCAACCTGTCCAAAGCTATTAGAATATCTGGTGTCAGCAAGGTTTGATAAATGGGCAAGAGCACATTCAAGGTGTGATAGATACAACATGATGACATCCAACAATGCTGAGAGTTTGAACTCTGTTTTCAAAGGCAAAAAGAATTATCCCATTGTGGCACTTGTGGAGTTTGCTAGGGAAAAGCTAACATCATGGTTCCTAGACAGGAGAGAAAAAGCACTGGCAAATCAAGACAGACTAACTCCAGAGATCCTTAAGTTGATAAGAAAATCACAAGCGCAGGTTGGTGTATGCAGAGTAGAGAAGATGAATGAATCACAATTTGAGATCAAGGGTCAAGGGGCTGTAGCAATAGTTGATTTATCAGCAAGAACATGTACGTGCAGGGTATTTGATGTCGAGAAAATACCTTGTGTACATGCTCTAGCAGCAATAACACACATAAAAGCAAATGTGTCTGATTTTGTTGCAAAATTTTACAGCAATGACGCTTGGCGTATGACATATGCAGAAACAATATATCCAGTGTTGGATGAAGATGAAGGAAATATCCCTGGTGTGATCAAATCCATCAAATGTTACCCACCAGTAGTAAGAAAAAGAGCAGGAAGACCCATTACAAATAGAAAGCTTTCTTTGGGAGAGTACAAGAGGAGGATGAAACATTCAAAATAAGGTTGTCAGCACAAATTCTGTCATCAGTATTATATAAGAATAATGTTAGTGGATAATACAGTTTATAAATTTGTAAACGACATTTGTTTTTGCTTATTAACATTAATTCATTAATTCAAGATAAGTCTGGCAGCACAGATTCTGTCATTAGTATTTTACCATGATAAGCAAGTTTTCCCAATTTAATTCTATGGATGAGCAAGTTTTCCCAAACTCTTAAGCAACTATGAAGACATAATTAGATATAACTAACATTTCGTTCAAAACAAAGTGTTGTTGTGCATTATATAAACAATCATGTTGAGCAATAATTTAAAAAGAAGCTTTGAAAACAAAATTAGATAAAAATTACATGCCATTACAAACAAACTACTGTTGTGCACTTTTATTCCATTGATGAGCAAAAATAAGACAATGTCGAGCAATAATCTGTTAAACAACTATCAAAGCGTAAATAGCTAGAAATTAAATGTCGTTGCAAACAAAGTGTTATTGTGCAATATATATACTATGGTTGAGCAAAAATAAAGTGATGTCAAGCAACTTTTCCCCATGCATAATATGTTGTGCAGTTTTATTCCTTTGATGAGCAAGAATAATACATTGTTGAGCAGTAAAACTAATAAGCAAATATGAAAGCATAAATATATAAAAATAAGCAGTTGGTGGTACCAAAGTGGTGTTCTTGTGCAATACATATAGTTTGTACTTTGTTGTGCAGTTTTAATCTATTCATGAGCAGAAATAAGAGCATGGTGAGCAAGTTTTCCCCCACGCATAATATGTTGTGCAGTTTTATTTCATTGATGAGCAAAAATAAGAAGATGTTGAGCAATAATGTATTAAACAACAATGAAATCATAAATAAACAAAAATAAGATGCCATTGCAAACAAAGTGTTGTTGAGCAATATATATACTATGGTTGAGCAAAAATAAAGTGACGTCAAGCAAGTTTTCCCCATGCATAATATGTTGTGCAGTTTTATTCCATTGATGAGCAAGAATAATACATTGTTGAGCAGTAAACTTATTAAGCAAATATGAAAGCATAAATATATAAAAATAAGAAGTTGTTGGTACCAAAGTGGTGTTCTTGTGCAATACATATACTTTGTACTTTGTCGTGCAGTTTTAATCTATTCATGAGCAGAAATAAGAGCATGGTGAGCAAGTTTTCCCCATGCATAATATGTTGTGCAGTTTTACTTCATTGGTGAGCAAAAATAAGAAGATGTTGAGCAATAATGTATTAAACAACTATGAAATCATAAATAAACAAAAATAAGATGTCGTTGCAAACAAAGTGTTGTTGTGCAATATATGTACTATCATTGAGCAAAAATAAAGTGACGTCAAGCAAGTTTTCCCCATGCATAATATGTTGTGCACTTTTATCCCATTGATGAGCAAGAATAATACATTGTTGAGCAGTAAAACTATTAAGCAAATATGAAAGCATAAATATATAAAAATAAGAAGTTGTTGGTACCAAAGTGGTGTTCTTGTGCAATACATATACTATCGTTGGGCGAAAATAAGGTGATGTTGAGCGATTTCACAAGGATCAAGTGGTGTGCAATTCTAAACTATTGTTGAGCAAGAATAAAATGATGTTGAGCAAAACTAGGGTATGGAATTATATGAAAAATAATAATAAATAAATAAAGTCTCACAAAATTGCAGAATTGTTAGCAAACAAAACAAAATAAAATGGGAACGGTTTTCCTAAAAAACAAAAAAAAAATAAAGTCTCACAAAATTGCAGAATTATTGCAGAATTATAAAGTGTGAATGCGCAAAACCCTTCCCCAGGTTCAAGAAGTTTCCCATCACCTTCTTTTAGTTTCTTCATCCAGCTAAATCTACTCTGTCCATTTCTCTGCGAGATTGCCTGAGGCTTGATTGTACGCTTGTAAGAAGGAGATCTATCATATACATAGAGATGTCTTCAGATCCGAAAGGTTTGATTTCGTGTTTTATGTGTATTAAAGTTCAAATTAGAACGAGTACGGTTTAGGTCTTAGTTTCCCACGAAAATTAGGAAATATCGCACTTGTTCAAGCGAATTTAATGTTTATAATCAAACAATTATTCAGCCTTACAAGATCTACCATTCCTATTCCAATCTCTTTGGCATAATAAATTGAAGTTAATGTGATTAATCTAGAGGTTGAATTTGAGAATTTGTTCGGCATAACATACAGTCTTTCGCAGTCTCATATTTCGAATTATATTTGTATAAATTGATTTTAAGTGTTCATTCTATAGGTAAACGTCCACAGAGCGTAAGTGATTCACCTGTTCTAGACAGTCAAAATAGAAATTCGAAGAGATCAAAACGATCTGGGGTTAAACCTCCAGTAGTTGATTTATCTAGAGATTCACCTCCCTTCAAAGATGAACTGTCTGTTGACACTGAGACTGGAAAATACTTGGAAGGAGGGGAGGGTTGTGTGTCACTTGAATCCAAAGATTCACAACCACTTGTAAGAAGAAACAGTAAGAGAGAAGTGCACCCTGCAATTGATCTTCGTGTTAGCACTGTTGTTGTGGAGACCATTGAAATTGCAAGGCTGGAAACACACAGTCTCAACACTGCTTGAAAACAAACATCAGTGTCACCACTATTTTCTTACATAGGCAACTGTTGTCAGCACATAATGTTCTCTTATCTATCCTGAGCAATTAAGTTGTCAGATTACATCCAAACTTCGTCCTCTTTACAAAAGAACACCCTATCTAACTAATGGTTCTAAAACCTAAAACTCCAAGTTTCTTTGATCAGATCTGCACACATGAGTTCTCTGAAACGAAAGATCTTTTCGTTGTTGAAGGTTGTAACATCTCCCCCAAATACAGAAGCTTCAATGGCTTTTAATGTAAACACACCACATGAAGCCCTGTAGACAAGGAAAGAAACAATGTAATGTAAGTACATAAATAACAAGTACCTAAACGTAAGCAAAGAACATAACAAGATAACAAATACATACCCAGTTGAATCATGCATTAGCCCAGGGACCATATATATCTGGAAAGGAGAGGAATCAAAGTTTTCAAATAGCCCAGCCTTTGCTAAATGAATTGGAAGCCAAATAGCAAACGGTTGCAGTTGTTCTTCAAGAACACCTCCCCTAACAGCAGGAACATTGCAATCGAACACATTGATTACCCTATCTTCAATTTTTATCTCCAACGCCACCCAGTGCTTATTTATAACATTGAAAATCGTGTAAATTTTCTTTACCGATACCCATGGCTTCCCATACTCGGCAGGGCACGTACCGACAAAATAATCCTCAGTGCTGGATTCAAGATCTATGTCTATCCCATAACAAGTAGCATAGTCAGGGAGGTACTTCAGATAAAATAGCCAATCAAGAACAAGAACATCTCGATACTTGACAGGGTCCTCATGAATGCGCTTCCTAATATGAATCAAACCTGCTTCTAGATGCTAAACAAAGTAATAAAAAAAGTGGATTCAACAATCAAATGATACAATAAAAAGTAATCCACATATATATATATATATATATATATATATATATATATATATATATATATAATGTATAAATATAACCAGTTATAACCTGACAATCAAACCACATATTCTTCAGTAAAATACGCTGGAAAAACTTTCTGTCAACCCTTGAGGTTGGACCAACAACAGAAAAATTCCTGCCAAGGAGTACACAAAGCAAAAAATAATAAATAAAATATATATATATATACAATAAGAGGCTGTAACTAATACAATAACAACAACATTTTATACCAAATACTAAACATAAAATTAAACCATACCTTTGTTTTTTTACGAGTCCATAAATAAATTCACGATCTTCCGAGCTGATCAGTGATTTCTTGGGGGCATGCTTTGGCATCCTCACTTTCTTCACTTCAACAACTGGACCATACAAGAATGTACTGTTTGATGGGATAAGATTGGAGACCTTTAGTTGGTCAACCTCAATTTGAATTGCAGAATCCTTGGCTAACAAATTCCAATCATCACCTTCACCCTTGTCATCATCAGTGTCAGACAGAAAAATCTACTTTTCAAGGGCTGGGTCAACCTTAGCTCGAGCAACTTTACCACCAGCGACTTCACCTTCACACTTTGTAGCTTGAGGCCCTTCAGCTGAAGTTGCTGGGATCCCAACCTCATCTCCAGAACCCTTAAAATCAGTGTCAGCAACAACAGTTGGAGACTCCTTACACACTATTGGAACCTCACTACTTAATGAAGGCAAAGACACGGGCACGCATTCGCCAGAAACGGCAGATGATTTGAACATTAACTTATCGGCAGGGAACAACTGCTGAAGATCAGACACAACATCATTCACAATTTTGTTCAGATCTTCAGCAACAGCCTTCACGGGTGTGGCCTGGGGTTCACCGCAACTGACACGTTCACAGTCACCTCCCACAGGAGGGCCATCGCATTTGCCAGGAACTTGCTTATCATCAGACTTCGCAGTTGTGTCCTGGGCCTTACCAGACCTCACATTGCCAACATCAACAATCGCAGGAGAGCTCACCGACTTACCAGCAATATGCTTAGCATCAGCCTTCGCAGGTGTTCCCTGGCCCTTCCCACCACTGGTGCTTTCATCATGAAATACCACAGGAAAGCTCACAGTCTTACGAGCAATGTGTTTATCACAAGCCTTCACAGGTGTGTACTGATACTTAGCACCACTAACACTTTCGTAATCAACTTTTACAAAAGTGTCCTTGACATCAGGCTTGATAGGGTTTGACTGCAACCTCTCAAACAAAGCTTCGTAATTAGCAACCCTAACCTCAAGGTCATCGTACCTCTTTGCCATCTCACCAAACACTTGAAGGCTCGCATTCAGCTCAACAATCTTTGTTTCAATTGCATCTACCCTTGCAGACAACAGATGCATACTTTTTGGGATCTCTTCAACCTTCGCAATCTTCCTATAAATCTCCTTCACCCAGTCAGGATGAGATGGGAGAGAAGAAGCAAAACCATCATCATGTGATTTGGGAGGCAACTCACAAGTTGGATTATCGGTAGCATTCATTTGAGGAGAAACATCTTCAATATCTTCCACTTTCTCTGATGACACTGCTATTTTCACAGCTTCATCACTTGAAATGCGAACATATTCATTTTCACAAGCAGCAGATGTTTGCCCCAGCACAGACTGCCCACCACCAAAATCATGTGCTTCAACACTCCCCAGGGGAGACTTCTGAACAGAAGGGGCCGGCACATCACCCTCTCCATCACTGTCAGCGGAAGGTGTGTCAACTCCTTCAACAGTGTCACCGCAATCAATGCCATCTGCAAGGTCGGCCAAAACATATAGCCTCGCAGTTTGAGAAGCACACAATTTATCGGATTTAGGGGAATGGGTGTCAGAGTGCAAAACATCAACCTTGTCATCACAAACAGGAACTTCACCACAGGATTTGGAAGTATGGGTAGCAGCACTAACATCTTCACCTTTGTCATCACCAACACTGACTTCGCAACCAGATGTAGAGACTGCAACATGAATATCTACAGGCTTCACTACATGTGTATCCGCGATACCAACAACAGGAGCTGAAGGGATAATAACAGGCTTGTCAACATTACTATCATATAATGGCCTAAAACTACTTACACCACCGGTCCTCTTCATCTTAGACCTCCGCTGAAAGACAACATTCAACGGCGCATCATTTTCTAAAAGATCACATGAATCAGTACTCAACCGACATCGCTTAGAAGGTGAAGCAACCACATCAACCTCCTTGTGCAAATCTGTGTCAGGGGTAAGCCTCTTACCCTCCTCAGATGGAATAACTCTAGCACCTGTCCTCACTGTTGAAGCCTTCTGCCGAGGCATCTTTACATCACGCTTGACATATTTTTTTCGGTCTAGAGCAATGTATGGATTGATTAGAACACGACTTGCAGAACGACCCCTCCTCAGGGGAACCCGTTGCTCAAAGCTATCGCTAGATTCAACCTTCTGTTTCTTTTTACCACCCATCACTCCAGGAGACGATTTCCTCTTCTTTGAGGCCCTTGCATCTTCTTTATCACCCTCTGGGAAAACTTCAAACGCAGTTTCAAAGGACTTACCGTCCTGTTTCTTTCTGGCACCCTTGCCTCTCTCCACAACCGTCTTCTTCTTTGACGTCTCGCCTTCATCATGTTTCTGCAACACATTAGCTTCTTCCTCCTCGGGCTGGGTGGTCCTATTTGAAAACTTAGCTTCATATGCCCTTCTACGAACACGACAACTCTCGTACAAAGTCGCATCAAGAGGTCTAGAAACTATTTCTTCAACTGACCCATCAACAACAGTATCAACTACAACATCAGCTTTTTCACCAGCAAACGCCATTAATTCAGTGCGTGCAAACTCCCCGTAAATAGGGAACAACGGGCTCTGGACAAATGCACATGTATCAGAATAAAAACACAAAGATGCATTAAATAAAAATCTTATTCCAGAGAGAAATTATAAAAAAATTACCAAATCCCCATGAAAGAACTTCTCAGCTTCAGCATATACTTGGCTATAATCACAATGCCAGTAGGGATCTAGTTCAGGCATCTGAATTTTACAGTCAAAATTAACTGAGATAGCTGGGAACGCTTCTAATATCCAAGCCTGTTACAAAAGAAAACTCGTTATACAACAACAAAATAATATTTACATAATGCACACATAACCATTAAAGGTGTGCTGACGCAGACAACAAAATAATGACATAAGACATGCAATAACTAAATCACAATACCTGGAATGCAAGGCAATACCCATACATTTGATAAGAACCCCTAACCCCATTCCGATCTGCAACAGTAGAACTCTTAATTGACCTCAACAAACGGGTGTATGACTCTCTACCCCAAGGATATAGTTCAAACTCCTTCTCATTGCACGCAAGAGATAAGAATTGTGCACTTACAACTTCTGACCTCCTATACACAATTAGCCTCTCAATCAGCAACAACTTTGCCATAATTAACTTTTTCTTAGACATCTTTTTCTCAGATATGAAACGATCAAGTAGCTCATCATGAGTCATTTTCTTCTGCCCAAAAAATTCCAATATTGACACTTTCTTTGGGATATTACAAACACGGTCTTCGCAAGGAAGGCTTGTAATAACATGAAACTCAGCAATTGAAAAACGTGCAAGATGTCCACCAACTCTAAACCACAACTCATGCTCTTTTTTTGTTTGTACTTGATGGAGCACCATTTGATGCATAAGCTGGAAATTGATAACCATATTGGTGCCTTGCATCAGCACCCATCCAACACAACTTTTTTGCAGAGTTTTGTAGTGAGAAGGACACAAATGCTGCTTGATCAGATCACAGACAGGGGGATGTGAATATATGTTGGATCTACAACGAAATCGCTCAGAAACAGGAATGCAATATTCCAAACCCTGATAAATAACAGACAAGTAAGCAAAAAAACAACCATCAGATTAACAAAAAACTACAACTTGCTCATCAAGATAAAAAATAACTTACATCAGAGCCATGATAAGAGGTGGATGAACCAGAAGATTGATTTCCTGCAAGCAACAAAATAAAGAAAATGTAAAATAGACAATAACAGAATATGGGATGACATAAACAACAACAAACAATAACAAAATAATGTTACACAGCCATACTAAAATAAAATAAACATCACAAAACACACAAACAAAATACGAAATCCAAACACATACATTGTTGGAACTACAACAAACAAACAAAAAAACAGACAGTGTCAGCGCCATACACTTGAACATAGCAGCAGATAAGTATCGTGTCATCGAAAAAAAACAATCAAAAGCATGGAAAAGAGGTCCGCAATACACGAAGAACACTAAAAAGGAACTTACAAAGTGCAACACCGCAAAATTGACGAAAATAAACAGTTCAAAAACCCGAATTTACATATGCAACTTCCAAAAACGACGAAAAGTACTAATAACCGCACATAAGAATGCACATAAAGCATCGATTTACCATAGATTGTTGAACAAACAATAAAATCAACATAAACGAACATATTCCAAAACCCTAGCACGACAAATTTCGCAAAAATCCACCAAATTTATACCTGAGCTACTGGATGACGACATTGAGATACACGAGGCAAACTCTGAACTTTACCGAAGCAAGGACGAAAAATCGAGCGAATCAAACCAGAAAAGCACGAAATCGGAAAACGAAGCCAGGGGTAGCAAGATGAAAAACTCCGAGCAAAGAGAGAGTTGGAAAAGAAGAGGAAAGCGATTTTCTGAGAAACAAGGAAAAATGTCCGTACAACGCGAAATTAGGTATATATAGGGGCTATTTCGCAAATTTGTCCAAACCCGCGTCTATTTTGCAAATTCGTCCAAATAATGTGCCCATTTTGCAAATTTTTTCTTACCTAAAATTAAACCTAAATCCCTCCCAATTTCTTTCTTCAACCTCTCGCCCCCTTCTGTAAAACACTAATGGCTCCTTCATCCCCTACAAACCAACCTTTCTCCCCATTAAAACACTGATACACAAACTCCCTCAAATCGATAAGATCTAGCGATGGATCACATTAGAGTTGGCGGACAAGCGCAAATTTCTTCAGATCTGGCGCTAGCTCTTCAGAGTCGAAGGACAATCGACTAATTAGTCAGATTCGGCGTCGTAGCTTAGTCATCACATCATATCCGACAATAGGTAAGAAACGCTTTGCGTTTAATTTATGTATTTGTGGTGAAAGTCTGAACTGTTTTTTTAGGTAAAATCAAAGTGTGAATTCATATTTTAATAATTTGTGTGTTTAATCTTATATGGGGTTTTGTTCAGTGATTTATGTTGTAAATAGATTATTTAGATTGTTTTGATGGCATTGGCAGGGAGTTGCAGAGCTTTGAAGAAATCTAGTAAAGCACCCATCAACACATGATTTGCAACCCATCAGTGGATTGTTCTACAACATGGAGAAGAAGCATATGTAGGCATCATTGGAACTAATCTAGTACTTGGATGAGTTTTTTTTTTTTTGAGCAAACTTGGATGAGTTAAATCTCTTGTACTTATTTTTAACCATCGGTAGACATATTGATAAATAAATTTATTTCATTTACATGTTTTATGTTTTTTGTTATTTAAAGTAAAATTTATGTTTTATATATGCATAAAATTTGGCTACAAAATTTATAAAATTTAACTTGAAATTTTGGAATCAAAATATTAAATTTAACTTCCAAATTGACCATAAAACGAGTTAATAAAATGCCCTTGAAAACATATTACCTTTAAAAATGCTCTCGAATTCGACCCCAAATACATTTCGAGGTGTAGAGGAGGGAGGTTAAATGTGGCATCGAATATTAACCTCAAAATATATTTTTCGAGGCTACGATAGTCTCCAAATATTTTGGAGGTTATTTTGGTGGTTAAATTAGAGGTTATTTTACTCTCACATTTACACTTAAATTATTTTGAGGCTATGACTCGATACTATTTATTTAGCCTCGAAATTTTTACCCTCGACAATACCTACCAATTTCATTTGAAGCCAACATCAAGGCTAAATAGCATCAAATTTGGTTTCGAAATAGTTCGATACTAATGATATCGAAATTACCCTCGAAATTATTTAGAGGCTATGTTACTCTCGAATAAAAAATTTCGAGGTTACTATTCGAGGCCACATTTAACCTCCCTCCTCTACGCCTCAAAATGTGTCTTGAGGTCAAAATCGAGGGCATTTTAGAGGCTAATATATTTTCGAGGCTAATATTGAGGCTATATTCAAGGTTAGCTTCGAGAGAATAGAAGCGTTTTCTAGTAGTGTCTATATACAATATATTATAATAATAATAATAATAATAATAATATTAAAAACTCAGATTATAAAACTCATTAGGGTTATTCACAGTAAAATTCTGTCCTCGATCTCGGGCGAACCCGATAGAATGAATCAACTTAATTTATATAAGTAAGTCAAGGAAGCTAACCAACCCCGGTGGATCCGTACAAAGAGAACAGGCCCCATCCATCATGTACGTACCATAACCATAACCTATAGCTGCTATAAGGGGTTTGACTCTAAGAACTCATATAGTAACCCTAAGCAAATTACACGTACAAACCCCTCAACACGTACCGGTGGCCTTTACCGCATGTGGAAATTGTCATGTATTAAATGACAACCTACACTGACAATTACCCCCGGCCCACTGCCCCCCTCTTCCTATTGCACTACAGTTTTTCAGTGGAGCAGCTGATGCTCATATATATGCACACAGAGCGGTTGATATATATGAATAAGATCGGCCCTCATTTACTCCTCCAGTACGTGTCAACTGTCTCTTGCTCTTCGGATTCCTTTTTTCCCCCCTTTTTGTTTATTTTGTTGTTGTATTGCTTCCGTCAATGCCCCATTTTAATCATCTAGCTAAAGGTTTATAAAGGGTCTTACAAATGCATTATAACTTATAAGAGGTCTTATCGGTCCCTTTTTTCCCCTTTTTATGATTAATATTTCTATTCGGCTTATTAATAATGAACTTGCAAATATTGAATAGATAATTTGATTTAAAAAAGATAGGTTCTTTTTTATCGGATGTGGCTAGTGCCTCTAGTTGTTACTTGTTATTCAGAGTGGCTGGCACAGTGTGATTATTGAAGGCGACTCAAAAATCATAATCGATTATTTCAAACATGGTAAAAAAATGCCCTTGGGAGGTAGAAAAGTGCATGTCTGACATACATGTCATCTTACAAGATATGAGAAAAGTTTCCATTTCTCATATCTCTCGCACGGGGACCAGAGTGGTTGATAAAGTTGCACACATTTGTCACTCTGCCTATGGTGTATATATAACAACTAACAAAGATCTCCAAGATCTCATCCGCAATGATGCTCTTGAATAGCCCTCTATTCAAATCTTTACCTAATAAAAAAAACTAAACGAGGGCAAAGGCCCCAAAACAGGGTTCAAAAGATTACATAAAAAATAAGGAACACTAGCATATTCGGTAAAAGTGGTGGTGCTTGTAAAATTGTAAATGAAGAATTGGCAAGGATGTCCACAATCTGGTTCGCTTGGCACTTGCCAAGTTGCCATGAACTATGGACACCTCCATATTGTCCTCTTCCATCCACCTTCGGCATTGGGCGACCAGATGGGCGTCGACCTCTTTTGATCTAAAAGATAAGTTTTATTAATTGATGTAGATAAAAAAAAAAAAACATAATATCGTATTAATCCAGAATATAACATGTATGCGATATTAATTATGTAGATAAAAAAAATATAACATCATTTTAATCTAGAATATAAAACGTATGAAAAATCAAAACCCTTATAAATTACCCGATCTTAATCAACTAATTTAACCCTTATAAATTTATTTATTTTATTGCTCAAAATCCACACTTGTATATTACTACCTACAAAAATATAATAGTTTATTGAGAAAATTTGTGCCGCAGGCACAAATTTTGAAGCTAATTTCAGTTTCATCCAACCTTTTGTAAAATTTACAAAAGTGTCCACTTTAATAATTTCCGCTGGCTATTTGACGTTTTTACCCCTCCATCGTCTTTTACCTCTCTCGCTCAGCCCTAATCGTATCTCCTTCCTCAGCCCCCTCTCTCTCTCGCTCGACGTCGCCGGCCATGGGAGCACCTCATTCCCTCTCAAATCCCGTCTTCCTGAAGCCCTCGCCCTCTCTCTCGTCCTCGCACCTCATTCCCTCTCTCTCGTCTTCGACGTTGCTGGAGTACGCGTTAAATCGAACAAGGCGGAGGCGTCGCACCTTGGTTTCCGATCTGAAATTGACCTCGACTTTCGGCCTCCGGTGATGAACTGGTGCTGTTACATTCGAACTTTGTATAGCTTGCAATCTTGTTGTAGCATTCGAACTCTGTTCATTTTCCGGTGGTGAACTGATGCTTTCAGTTTGATCTCTTTCAGATCTAAAATTAACGATCAATGCTTACCTGACTCACATCCACTGGCCTGTGTGTGTCTATGGAGGTTCAAAAAATCCATTCATCCTTAATTCTGCAATCAAAGGAAGGTACTTGTTCTGGCGCTCTGGCTGTTGATTCGGTGCTCCCATGTCTGGCTGTTAATTCTGCAATCAGAGGATTCAGATGCTCTAGCTGTTGATTCGGAGGAGAAGCCACTTTGTTCTGGAAGGTATTGCTGGTTTGCAAACTCAATTTTTCACACTTAATTGTTTGTTCACAGCAGTAGCCATAACCATGTTCAGCTGTTATTCACTTCTTTATTGTTCAATGCTCATTCAAAAAATCCATTCATCCTTTATTGTTCAATCAGAATTTGGGGCTGCCAATCGCATCCGTTCTCCTCGACGTCCTTGTCCTTCAACCAGCTTCGTTCTCCTCGATCGCATGGTTAGCGCTGACACCATTCCTTTTTTTCTCTTTCTTTGTCTCTGCATTATCTGTTCTTGAATCCCCATATGTAAACCGGCCTGTATTTGTGCATCTAGAGGAATTGTTGTCATTTTGCTGTTCGAATTTGCTGCTATTTTGCTGCAAATTAGAGGAATTTTGCTGCTATTTTGCTGTCATCTAGAGGAATTTGCTGTCATTTTGCTCCATGGAGAGGGGTGATAGCATCTAGAACTCTCTTAGTAAGCAAATGCAGCTACTTGTGCTCTTCAATTTTTTGTGGCATGTATGCATCTGTTTGAGTTATCTGATTTGTGGAATGCAAGTGTGAATATGTATGTCAGCAGTATGTATGTACTGAATATGTATGTCAGCACGGTTACAACTTCAGTTTGTTGTTTGTTTTCCTTTTTGGATAATTATTTTTTGAAACATCATTTTCTTAAATTATACATCTTGTACATCCGTTTCACTAGTTGATGATTCTTGCAATGAAGATGGTCTTTGAGGTTCTTATTCCTAATACCCATCTTCTGATCTTGCTATTAATTTTGGTATTGTTAAAAAGAATAATTTTTTAATATACCTTGATTGTGTATATAAATTCCCAACCGTCTGTTTGCTTATCAATTAATGTGGGTCTTTATGTAGTATGTACTCTATTTGTTTTCCGTAGAATCAATCCAATTTCCAATACCTTCTATATTTAATACCTCATCTTAGGATTTATTGCTCTTATTACAGGTGTTCATTAGGGGCTGCTATTGAGGCGAATTTTTTTGTGTTGGTGTTAGACTGGTAGTGATGGATTCTTGCTCTGCAACTTGGGGGGCCCACACCCATCTGACCAGAAGCTCTGGGTTTTGGGGAGAGAGAGTTGGAGGCTCTTTGGCCAACAACAATGGCCTCCTCAACCACTTGCCTAAGAGCTTGAAGAGTGAGAAGAGGGCTTGCAAAAAGTTTCAGTCCGGTGTTGCTATGAGTGTTTTGACATCAAAGAATGGAACTGAGCTCTTGGTAAATTCACTCTCAATTATTTATCCTTTTTTAAATCATTTTCCTGTGTTGATTATGAACTAGTCATGTGTATTAGTGGTTACTGCTTATTAAATTACTGATGACAAGAATGAGTTGGTAATTGAGTTGAAGGTGTTTGATATTTCATAGCTTGCTTTTTTTTGGGGGGGATTATACTTACTGATTTTGCTATTTTTTAAAAAAAAAATCGCACCTACGCAATCTTCAATTCAAAATTAGTGATGACAATACTGAATTGGTTGTTTGATTAAATTACTACAATTAGAATCAAATTATATGGCTTAATTAGCATAATTTCTATCTTACTATCAAGTACTGTTTTTAGTTGTGTAGCTGATTTGAAGGACTTAGTTTAGTGCTTGTACTTGCACCCATTTTTTATTTATTTATTTTTTGACTATTTTTCTGAGTTGATCTTGATTCTTTGAAAGAAGAAGAGTTGACCCGAAGAATGTGATCTCGATAATACTGGGAGAAGGAGCTGGAGCGCAGCTGTTTCCTCTCACCAGCAACACTGCAACTCCTGTTGTATGAATTGAAGAACCGGAAGAATACTTCTGCTGACGAATAAGCCAATGTGATGACACAGAGTGAATATGTGCCGACACGGGTACCAAATCCATCTTTTCTTTATTGTGTTATGTTCTTTTGTGTTCTTATGCATCTCTTTGTTCTCGCTGATGTGTTCTTGTGCTCTTCGAATTTTTTGTGGCATGTATGCATCTATTTGAGCTATCTGATTTGTGGAATTCAAGTGTGAATATAAATGTCAGCAGTATGGATGTACTGAATATGCATGTCAGCAGGGTTACTTTAAGTAAATCATCTCAAGCAACTTTAAAATTATGCTTATACCTTGTTCTGTGTAACTTTAAGGTGAGTATTTTTCTTGTAGTGTCACCTGTCAGTGAAACAGGAATCTAAGTTTGATTCTCATCCACACTTCTGTTGACACCGCTGACATTTGAACTTTATTTCAGTGGCGCTGACAAATCAAAGGAAAAGGTCTTGGATCAAAAGGTGATATAAAATGTGAGAGTGAAATACCCACTTCTTTGTTCTCTCTATATATGATATAACTTATTCCAAATAAGATATTTGAAAATTTATTGTTTTCATTATGCTTCATAATTTAATTTCTTCATCTAAGACCATCTAGCTTTGCTTCTCAGATTTCATCCAATGGCTTTGAAGCTGTATATAAATTGCGGATCCTGGATTTAAGTCGTTGTGCAGCTTCGTTACCTGATGATCCTTCCTTTTTATTTTTCTGGTTCTGTGTGAAATAAATGAATTTTTGAATGTGATACATCAAAAGGATTCTTGAATGTGATAGTGATTGGATATGCAAATTTAGGTTTTGATCGAATTAGCTACTGATATCAATTCCTTTCATCTAAATGTGTTGTTGTTGATCGAATTAGCTACTGATATCAATTTCGTATAGATTGATATAGTCTCCACCATTTTGTTTTGTCAATTTTATAGTCTCCACCATTTTGTTTAAAACCAATATAAGATTATTTTTGTGTAATTAAGTAGACCATGTCAGCAAGCCTAATTCGAAACTAGAGATGCTTGCTTAGAGATTTATAGATTCTTTTTTTTTTATTTCTAACTGTGGGGATATTAGCTAGTAGCTAGTAGACCATCTCAGTGCATCTTAGCATTAAAATTCACAAATATAATACCTTAGGTGTAGTGCAGTGTATATGTCAGCAGCATCAAAGTTTTGCATAAGTGCTACAGGTTTTAGTAGCATACCTACTTTTTTTTTTATGTTGATCACTTTTAAATTCTTTTTATTTTGGTTTTAAAGAGCAGTAACTTTATTAGATTGGGTCTAAATTCGCACCTTTTGGCACAAATTCTGTTTTTTTAAGCCAAATGTCAGCAGTGCGACAAATTGTTATATTACTTCAATTCATCACAAGAGACACACACCATCTCAGTCCATTTTAGCATTAAAATTCACATATCTAATACCTTAGATGTGGTGGAGTCGTTATATATATCACATGTCAGCAGAGTAGCATATTGTTATATTAATTCAATCCATTTAAAGGTGGGAAAGGAAACTTTTGATGTGTATCATCATTACAATCTTTTAGTACATCACCTTGCATTTAAGCATTAAAAATCAGTAACTTAATATGTTAGATTTAGCTAAGTCTCTATATGTCATCAGCATCAACTTATGCATATAATAATCTTAATTTTGCATATCAGTCATATGGGGTTGCATATCAGTAAAATGTAGCTGCATATCATAATTTTACACTTGTACAAAATTAATTTAAGTTAGTTGCACATCACCCTATGCATATTTTGGATGTGTATACTCATATCAAGCCAGTAGCTAAAATATTCACTGCATTTTAGCATCAAATTTCACAAACCCAATACCTTAGATTTAACGTAGTCTCTATACAGAACGGAGAGTGGATTGTACTGGAGGATGCCAATCTTTGCAATCCAACTGTAGGTTTTTATTTGATGTTTTATTTGGATATTTCTTTGGGAGCATATTTATTTAGCATCGTTGGGAGAGTCTGAATGATTGGATACTGTCAGTCAAGCGAAGGCTTCTTACTTGTCAGATGCTCACTTTTTATCTGCTCGTCTGTCTCCTGTTTCGCCAGGTGGCTGGCCCCTACCCTTGGGTTTAAGGGATTTCATTTTGTACTCAAAAGAGGCATCTGTGAGACAGAACTACATGCATGTGGAATTCCTGGGTTCTCGATGTGCTTCACATCAGTTTAGTACATATGAGAACCACTTTTCGAAAGTGCATGTTTCTACCGAGATATCCAAGTCTGTATATTTGATGTTTTAATGTCAGCAGCGTCAGCCGACATCAGCGTCAGCGCTGACACGGAAAATGTTAGTGGTGTTCGCAATGTTAATGGTGACAGTGTCAGCAGTGTCAACAATATTAGTGCTTACACGAAAAAAAGAAGCGTTGGAACAAAAAAAAAAGCATCTTCGACGTCGGCGTCAATAGTGTTCGCAAGACATCTTCGATGTCAGCGTCAGCAGCGTCAACATCTCCGATGTCAGTGTCAGCCGACATTAACGTCAACGCTAATACGGAAAATGTTGGTGGTGTTCGCAATGTTAGTGGTGACAGTGTCAGAAGTGCCAGTAATGTCAACAATGTCAGTGTCAACGGTGTCAGGAATGTTGGTGTCAACAACATCGGATTCGACATTAATGCAAATTTAAAGCCTCTTATGTCAATAAATGGTAGAGCGATGTGCTTATTTGCAAATAAGATATATTAATACAATTTTAAAATACATATGGATTTGCATATTCTTCTCGTAAGGTTTTTTAAGCTTGCATAACATAATATTATATTTGCATATCATAATATTCTATTTGCATAACATCGGGTTATAGTGGCATATCTGAAAGTGCTGATATGTAATTTTTTATTTTTAAAAAAAAAAAAAAAAAAAAAAAAAAAAAAAAACTGAAGGAGTTGGTCAACGTTGACCAGTGTCAACGGTGTCAGGGATGTTGGTGTCAGCAACATCGGGTTTGACATTAATGCAATTTTAAAGCCTTTATGTTAATAAATGCTAGAGCGATGTGCTTATGTGCAAATAAAATATATTAATGCATTTTTAAAATACATATGGATTTGCATATTTTTCTTATAAGGTTTTTTAAGCTTGCATAACATAATATAATATTTGCATATCATAGTATTTTATTTGCATAACATCTGGTTATAGTTGCATATCTGAAAGTGATGACAAGTAAATTTTTTTTTAAAAAAAAAATAAAAATAAAAATAAAAAAAAAATAAAAATAAAAATAAAAATAAAAATAAAAATCTGAAGGAGTTGGTCAACATTGACAGGTCAACGGTCAACGTTGACCGGTGTCAACGGTGTCAAGAATGTTGGTGTCAGCAACATCGGGTTTGACATTAATGCAATTTTAAAGTCTTTTATGTTAATAAATGGTAGAGCGATGTGCTTATGTGCAAATAAGATATATTAATGCAATTTTAAAATACATATGGATTTGCATATTCTTCTCATAAGGTTTTTTAAGCTTGCATAACATAATATAATATTTGCATATCATAGTATTCTATTTGCATAACATCTGTTTATAGTTGCATATCTGAAAGTGCTGACAAGTAAATTTTTTTTAAAAAAAAAAATTAAAAAAAAATTTTTTAAAAAAAAAAACTGAAGGAGTTGGTCAACGTTGACCGGTCAACGGTGACCGTTGACCGGTCAAACGTCAGCAGTCAACGGTCAAACGCCAGCAGTCAACGGTCAAACGTCAGCAGTCAACGGTCAAACGTCTGCGGTCAACGGTCAAACGTCAGCGGTCAACGGTCAATGATCCAGGGAGGGGGGGTCAGGGGGGCAAGGGGATGGACACTTTTGTAAAATTTTCAAATACATGGATACTCCTGTAATTTGGCCAATTTTTATGGATATTTATGTAAAGGCCCCTAGTTTATTTATGTCATGTCATATTTTTATAAATTTATTTGTAACCCTTATAAATTGTTTAAGAATTAATGATATTAATTGCTCACGTACCAAAAGTATATTAATTATACTAGAAGGGCGATCCCGCGCGCGGGACATTATTTTGTATACCGATTTATTTTATTAGATCTATTTTGTAATATTTGATGTACAAATATTACTTTTAATAGGTAAGTTAAATACTCAATGATTTATAATGTTTAATATTACCAAGATTTATTTTTATACTTTATTTAAAAGAATTGGTCAATTTATGAAAATTTCAAATATTTTGTAATCTTCTAAAAAAATATAAATTTTATTTTGGCAATTAATGATCACTAAATTTATGTGCATATAATTATATATTTTTATTAATTGTAAAAACATTAATATAGTCACAATGACATGTTTTTATTTTGAAAATAAAATTTAAATAATGAAAAAGAAAAGTAAGATATAAATTATATAATTATAGATTCTATTAGAGTGTTCCTTAGAGTAAAACTTAAATTAATTGAATTGATTACCACTAAATTAATATGGATAGAGTTATATATTTTTTTTACTGCTAACAACATTAATTTAATCATAAGGACATGTATTTTTTTTAATAATGAAAAAGGAAAAGTAACATATAATTATAGATTCTATTGGCATGTCTCTTATATTAAAGCTTATATCAATTGAAACAAAACCTACCTATGAAAAGGAGAAAAGAAATATAAGAAGAGTAACATTTATGTCCCATTAGATGAATGTTTTTAGATGACTACAAAGTTAGGTACTCAATATTTGTAATCATCCAATAACATTAAACCTAAATAATATATTTTTTTTGTTCTCTAATCTTTTTATTCAACTGCACTTATATCTATTTTTTTATTTCACTTATATAAGAAACTGTTAAATAATATTAAACATAAAAATATGTAAATAATATTTATTTTGTAAATAATGAAAAAAGAAAAGTAACATATAAATATAGATTCTATTAGCATATTCCTTATATTAAAGCTTAAATCAATTGAAACAAAACATGCCTACAAAAAGGCGAAAAGAAATATAAGAAGAGTAAAATTTATGTCCTATTAGATGAATGTTTTAGACGAATACAAAGTTAGGTACTAAATATTTGTATTAATCCAATAATGTTAAACATCAATAATACATTTTTTTTGCTATCTAATCTTTCTATTTAACTTAACTTATATCTATTTTTTAATTTCGCTTTTATAAGAAACCGTAAAATAATATTAAACAAAAAAAATGTGTTTTTTTAAAATATTTTTCTTTAATTGCACCACCGATAAAAAATTTAATTTAACGACAAATAAAATGGGATGAAGGAAGTAGATAAAAACGCATGAAAAATAACAAAAGTTAAAATGATTTAGTTAAGGAGATTTGATCCCTTGACATAAAGGGTTAGACCTATGCCTAGAAGTAATAAGCTACATCTAATCTTTTATTTTATTTTATTGCACTTATATAAGAAACCATTAAATAATACTCCGTATTAAACATAAGAAACACATGCTTTCATGTTCTCTATTATTTTTATCTATTGCACTTATATATGAAACCGTTTAAAAAATGGGACAAAAGGAGTAGATAAAATACATAAAAAATAATAAAAGTTTAAAAAAAATGATGTAGTTAGAGGGATTTGAACCCTTGATCTAAAGGAGAAAAACAATACCACAAACCAATAACCTATAAAAACATTTTGATACTTCATGCTAATTTTAAATATATATTAGATAGATTAGTAAGCATTTAATATGTGCAATAAATTGGGCTTCACCCAACTTTATATATGTATATAGATAGATAGATTTTGATACTTTATGCTAATTTTAAATATATATATTAGATAGATTTGTAAGCATTTAATATGTGCAATAAATTGGGTTTCACCCAACTTTATATAAAAGTTAAAAAAAATGATGTAATTAGAGGGATTTGAACCCTTGATCTAAAGGAGAAAACAATACCACAAACCAATAAGCAGCTACAACAACATTTTGATAATTTATGCTAATTTTAAATATATATTAGATAGATTTGTAAACATTTAATATGTGCAATAAGTTGGGCTTCACCCAACTTTATATATGTGTATAGCTCGATATAGATGTTTTAGAATAAAAATTTAGTTAACCGAATTTTTCAAATTAAGATGTAGCTAAAATTATAGAAAAAATTTAATTTATTATATTGTAAAAATTATTTCTTAGATGTGAAGTATAAAAAGATAAGTTTTCTAATTAACTAATTAAAATATAAGGTTGAATATTTATAATCAAAATTAGTCACAATATGACACGTATGCGATATTAATTCTAGTTTAATTCATAAAACACCACGTAGACAAAACGCGTCAGAAACTGCTTCAGGCCTCTGTTTTAGTATATTATATAGATTTACGGAGTATAAGTTTAAATGACTTTTAAGTCTACAAATAAGTGCACTAAGTTTATATATAAGTGGAGTTTGAAGTTTTTTGTCTTTGTTTTTTTTCCTTATAACTTATAAGTATTGACTTATTAATAATTAATATTTATTATTATATATGTATTTCAATAAATAAATATTGAATTATTAATAATTAATATACTCGTTAGGGATGCACGACCTGTAAAGGGTATATTTATCTTTCAAATCCCATACCCAGTGCAGGCACGAGCGGACCCGACTTAGCGGCCCGCTTGAGCTTTGCCCCCTTGTCCATGCCAGTCCAAAATAGCGGAGCAGGCGAGACGAACCGAGTGGGCTAACTCGTGTTTGCCCAAGTGTAGCTGAGAAGGTATAAATATCATAGAATATCAAATAAGTGTCGATCCCGATTGTCATGCCTGAATATATTGCCTCTTGAATAGTATTTTACTTTAAAAAAATTGATTAGGTAAGAATTTGACATACTAGATAACAAGGTATTTGGTAACTCAATAGGTCAACGAATCGGCAGACGCACTAACCGCCAACATACAGTACACTAAATAACACAAATCAACACAGATGAAAGAAAAAACACAAACAACCTATAAAAGTCGTCGGCCATCGGAAGAGTCGAGGAAGATCTAAGGGGAATCACAAATGTCGAGAACACAAGAGAGTGCGACAATTCAAACGGCTTCTCGACAATGAGAAGGTGGAGAATAGTAACCCACCATCGAAAAGGGCGAAACCTGAGGAAGTGCGGATCAACCGAAGTTGCCCCCACCAATGAGGGATCTTTGAAGACCACGGACACATCCATAAGCCACTCGATCATACAGGACATCCGATACTGCAATCCAACTCGGAACTAAACGCATTCATGAAAAAAGCAATGAACCGACGCCAAAAGAGGGAACAATACGAGCCAGTAAAGGGAAGATCAATCATCAAACGATTTTTTTTGCATGAAAATCCCGAGAACAAGTTGAACGTCCGAGGAGGAAATATTATTACTATTACTATTGAGATTATTTTCCAATCCCTCATGGGATTTATTTAATCCTTTCGAAATTTTGGCTAGAACATTTTCAGGATTTTATACAAACCCTTTCGGGATTTTGTTCAGGACATGGAGACTAGGAGGATGAGGCCAATTAAGGAGGAACAGCAGGTGAGGGAAGTGAGGCACCTGACCGACCCCGAAAACCCGAGATAAGAGGGAGAACGAGGAGGGGGTGGCGGTAGGCAGTGGAAGGTGAACAGCAGGCTGATGGGAAAGGAAGGAAATCGGCTTGTCGAGAGGTGGAGGTCGAACATACACCAGGCCGAAAACACAATCCCCCAAAAGCACCGGCGTAAGTGGTTGATGATCGAGGACGACAAGAAGCATCTGACCTCGAGGTTTGAGATAAGGAATTAGATGCTGAAATTGAATAAGGGGATTGATGAAAAAGGGGAACAACCCAATTAAAATCATCAAAAGCCCCAAACTAATTTGGTTTTTTATCCACATCATCAGATGGAATTTCAAGGAATTTGAAATTGGGGGCTTTTCACATTCATGTTCTTCAACAGGGAAACTGAAGTGCGGAATAGACAGATAAATAATAGGCAAATACTCTAGAAGGGGGGGGATGAATAGAGTATGACAACTTTTTGCAAATGCAGAAATTGTTAACACCTTACCGCCAGAGGTAAGACTTTATCTGAAACGCAGAAACAAGTTAAGATAAGAAATAACGAATAATAAGCAAGGCAAACGTAAACAATAAGGAAAAAGAGCAGAAAGCAAAAGACACGCGAATTGTTAACGAGGTTCGGCACAACCTTGCATACGTCCCCGCCTAGGGTTATCCAACCCGTAGGATTCAACACAACTTTATTTCACTTTATCTTATGAGCCCTAGATACAACCTCTAGAAGACCTTCCCTCTTCTAGACTATCTTACTATCTAGCAACTCAAGCACACTAGTGAAACAAAGCTCTATGGATACCGGCGTACCCTATATGTTTGGGTAAAGAACCCTTAGTATAACCTAGAATGAATTGTACGATAAAGCTCAATATAAACCTCACACTCTCAAAGAAATAAAGCGCTCAAACAAAAGAGAGATGCGAGATTGATTGGTGTAGGAGACGAGATTGCAGAAGACGTTATGCGCTGTGGTGAAGACTTGTATCGACTGCAATCCTCTTCTTCTCCTTATAAAGATCGCCCGTCCGAGTTGAAAGAATTCGAACATTTGAATGTTTGTTGAACGACGTTGCAAAAGATGCGCTGGGGAGAAGTTTCAACATTTGAACAATTATTCCAGAAGATGCGTTGAAATTGAAACGTTGAAAGGGCTGAATATTTGTTCAATCAAATCCCTGGAAAATCTCAAGTCAAACAAACAAATACTTGGTTAGATAAGATAGGATTTTAAAATATATAACCCAAAATACATATGCCAAAATCTGAATTCTAATGTTGGCCCAAGGCCCAATAATATATTGGTCCTTAAAATCAGAATTGTAAACTTAATAAAATAGACCCATTAAAAACAAGCCCATTTACGTTAAGCCTAAGTCACTGTCGGTAAGGTCTTACCAGTGTCTAAGGCCTTACCAAAACCTGGAAACCATGGTTTTGACTTTCTTTTCAAACAGTAAGGTCTTGAAACTGTTTTGGTACTGATGGTTTGTTTTAAAACGTTGAAGACAACTTGGAGATTGGTTCAACCAAATCTCTTGACGATCTCAACAAACCAATAACTAGGGTTGGGCGGTGGTAAATAAATTACCGCACCAACCGATTACCAATCGTACCAACAGAAGTTTGGTACCACGTAGTCGGTAACCGATGAAATCGGTAACCGAAACATCGGTACCGACCATTGTCGGTACGTTACACGGTAATAAAATTAAAATCCCGTGGTACCGTGGTACCAAATATATATTTAAAAAAAACATATATATAGTTTCAGTGTTGGCAGTACCATCGGTACCGACGGAATCCCGTTGGTACCGTGGTACCGAATATACATATATAGTTTTAGTGTTGGTGGTACCATCGGTACCGATCTTACCGCCGGATACCATAATATTAAATCATGTACATGATAACTGAATTTTGTTCTGTTGGTACCATGGTACCGACGTTCGGTAACCGATCATTTCGGTACCAACCACTTCGGTTACCGAAACTTTCGGCTGATACGTGGTAGGGAAAGTTGCATACCGAATGGTATCGGTACGGTATGTGGTAATCGAAAATTTCTCATGTACCGTACCGTGCCAGCCCTACCAATAACCTTTTGAATTTGAAAATTGCTCCACAAAATCTTCAAAGAAGCTTCTAGAAAGTCAACCTCAAATCTTCAATAACCAAATCAAATCCTGCACAAAATCTCCAACAAATAATTACATATAAATCCCAATAAATAATCTAATTGATATTTGTATAAAATAAATACTACCTTTCTTTGTCTTCCATCATACATATAATATAACATCAAATACATATAATATAACATCAAGATAGACTCAACATAAACGAACCCGGAATACCATGTTTGTCGACGCCACAATGAAGCGAGAGCGGCCGAGGGCAGGGTACGACGCCTGAAGCTGGGGTAAGGCGGCTGAAGTCGGGGATTGGGGCTATACCCATTGGTATTAGTATTATCAGATTTTCTATCTTTGGGCATATGATAAAGAGCCAAATTGGAAAATATTTTCCCTACGTAAATTCGGTTTAGCCATTTTTAAATTAGATTATAGACTTCACCCATCTCCTTAGTTTTCTATTCCAATAACTTATCCTTATCATATGCCTTAGTGCACACAATAGCCAAACCGTAGTATTATCACTTTCCTTTTTCTATTTCCAATATTGTATTGTATCTCTTTTAAGAGTACGGGAAAAAAAAAATAAAGATGTGCTACTGGGTTTGTATGGGACGGAGTTAATAAACTGGTTAAAATTATAAACAGGGTAAAATTTATAAACTGTTGGTAAAAGTAGTTAAAAATTTATGAAAAAATATAAACTCCGTATGGGGTGAAAAACAGTTTATTTGTAAAAAGTGTAGTTTATTTTGTTATTATTAGGAGTATTATGATATTTGCAAATCAAATAAACCACGTAAACTCCAAATAAGCTTCCTCCAACAACTTTTTTTTTAACACATAATTTTAACTATTTATATGAGTTTTTGGGTGTCCATACACCTTTTTAACCGGTTAAAAAAATAAACAGCTGATTCGACTTATTTTTTTAACTATTTTTTGTGTAGCCATACATACCCACTGTGTTATAAGAAGCTGATGATGAATAGTGAAGAAGTAGATCCACTGCCATGTTAATCCTATATTGTAAGAGGGGTGGATACACAGTTGCAAACCCAAGTTAGCAAAGGATTAGCGAGCACCAATAGCTAGTACTATCAAAAACAAGCTCCTGATACTTAAAAGGTACAACTGAAGTGAGCGTGCAAAATCAGAAACAGTAAAAAACAGGGACTTTTGAAAGCATGAATGTTAAGTTGTTATCAAACAAATCAGAATCTTACCGAAGCTGCAAAATTTGATTGAAACCATGTAGTTTTCATTCAAATACTGTCAAACTTATCAGATGGGTAATCTTCAAATCAACTGGTAACGCACTTTCATGACCGACTGCGTTAAACACAGACATCATTCTCAACCCAACGGGAGATAATCTACCAACCCGAATGCATATTTCCAGAAAACAACTTGTTTCCTGAGCCCCGGATTTATAAACCACATCCACCTCCTCGAAATGCTTGGATTCACACACTCCGAAATCGGGAAGAACTCTTCAGATCTAATACAACATCACTATACTTTCTTAAACTCTGGGTTGCCCTTTCTCTTCTCCGTTGAAAGCAAATGCATCACCATTCGCCACCTACTCTCATGTCGTGGCGCAGCAGGAGTCATCAACCACAACTTCAAAACACAATCTACGGGGAGAGACTAATTCTATGAACATTGGGAGCTTCAATCAGTTCATTTAACCGAACATTATACAAACTTTTTTAACATTCTTTGCCCCTATGTATTAGAGCTCTCTGTCTCCTGGCCTAAAGTAGACTTCCTCGACATCAATGAGGATCTCGATGAGACAGACCTGGGAGACGAGTCCGACTTCTTCGAAGAGGACTTCACTTTCTTCCGCCTCTGTTTCTTCGAAGCACTAGAGAGGTTCGTGGGCGGGAAATTGTTGAATATATCAGAAGTTTGCTGTCGCCCAACCGAGCCCTCAAAATCTGCTAGACAATTACCAATTTAGAATCAATTTAATCATCAGAAGAGACACCACATAAAACGTCTCATTGTTACTAAACCAAACTTTATTAACAAGATAAATGTTAAATCGTAGTGATTCTCCATTTTAGGTCGTGAGCCAAACAACATAAGGAATCCGGAACAAAGTTAACTGTATCCTACATTCAAAATTCATATGACAGATGAAGCATCATGTATTAACTTTGCTATTAATGAACTGAGAAGGACATGAAACCCCACCTTCACTATCTTCCCAATCCATACAAAGTACACCCTGGAAATGGGGACAACCCTTAAGAAAAGCAATTTGGAGTTTGGACCCCCTGGGATCACATTTACATCACAAATACATCTAGGCCCCCCCCGTGACATATAGGCCAAAATTTCCTTCGGTAGAAGGAAAAGAATCTGTTGGCTACTTTAGCATATTAGTGTGTTATACTATAAATCTATAATAATTGCACCTAACCAATCATATCTTAAGCTTAATCCCAAATCATAGCCCTCTATTAAAAAGGACAAAACAAAGGATCCAGCCAAAGTGAATAATTGTATGTTAGTCTTTGTTTTCCGAATTTCAGGGGTGATTTAAAAAGAGAAACAGATATTCGAGGCAAATTCAATTAACGACGTTAGGTTCATGTGCCTACATCCGCCCTGCAAGTGCAAACATATTCTAGCTACAGTTTTGTAGAAAAAAAATGTTACAACTCTGTGTAACATTATAGCTAAACCTACTGCATTATAATTGGTAGACCCGTACCCGGGGATCACGTACCCGGTCCCAGGCCCAGGCCCAGGCCCTCTTTGCCTTCTAATATAGACTGTAAGTAACATACAGCATTCTTAAATCTTACTACAGTAATATCCACATCTTGGTTTAAAACTAAGCAACAACACAACACCACCATCCCAAAGTGAATCCAGCAATGAGGCAGGGTCTAGAGATCAGAATGTACACCACATATCATTTTAACTTCGTAACAAAATAAGGTCGGAATTTCTCCATGATTTCCTGTTATAACTCGGAAGATTATTGCTCCATATAATTTTAAGAATGAGACAAGTGCTTGCAGGCTGGCAATGGCGTGAAATCGAAGAATTCGGAAATATAAACCCGACAAAGAAATGACAGATGTGGAAACATGAAGAAAGAGGCAAAATACCTTGGGAGGTCCAAGTAGGATTCCTTCCGGAGCCACCTACACTATGGTTCTTTGAGCCACCGATGCTACCAAGTGATGACAAAGAAAAATCGGGGCCAGTTTTGAATTCATTCATCTGTAAGATTCACCAAACAGAAAATTACGAATCTTGACTCCAAATACATCAAAATCAATAACAATCTGAAGGAACAAATAAGAACTCAAGGAATGGCTTAAATCACAGTGATAGCAAAATGGCAAAATTTACCCAGCTAGGTGCACTGCCATCTGGGCCGTCCAAACCAATGTGTGCCACGTGTTTTACATCTGTTGGGTACCCAATTTCTATCTCTCTCTCCCTGACCACTGAGGAACAAGAACACACCCATTTCCCAATTTCCATCAATAACCAAGCAAATCGCAGAAGTTACACCTAAAAATCAATGGTGGATAGACAGGAGGAGATGATGAATGAACATTACCAAAGAGATGGGAAATAAATTTGATTCCTTTGTAGATCCCTTTCATTTTGGTTGCCATGGTTTTTGCCCAAATTGAAAAAAAAAACCCCTTCTCAAGAGTTTGAGGGGCTGCTGCACAAAGAGAAATTAAATGTTGTCGGAATCTAACATATATGAAAAGCCATCAAATGCCCAAAACTCATCTTGTTGAATTAGCATGGAATCCCCCAAACCCCACAAACAGTAGAGAAAAAGATCGAATCTTTACCTTGGGAAAAAGCTGGGACACCGAAAAAGAAGCCAAATTTTCTTCTGGGTACCTGTGTCTGTCACTCCTCAGCTATCGATGATTGCGCTTGCACAATGCAGATAGAAGGGGGAAACCCCCAGACTGGGTTGACTAATTTGGAGGGATTTAGGGCTTGGATAGTTGGGAAATTGTTTCAGCTTTCAGGGATGTTTGATTTTTGAAGAAGGAGAGAGAGTGGGGGAGAAGGAATTGGAATGTGGAGAAGCGTCAACAGACAAACCCCTCAAATCAAACACTAACAGGGTCTCACGAGGGCAAGGAATTTGAAGGGAAAGAATCTGGACAAATGCAATTTTTTTACCTTTTTAAATAGAAATTAGAAGTTATTCGTAGCAATACTATACAATATAAACAGATAATTAGTCTTGGGCTATTTTTGGTCTTTAGTTCTCATTTCGACATTTTGTAAGTCCCTGGCCCATGAGTTCTTACCAAAAGATGAAACTTTATGGTGATTGAGAGAGGTAAATTGGAGGATTTATTCAAGTAGAGAAGAGATTAGTTACTTTTTTTGAACACTTTTACAAAAAGTGTTTAATTAGATTACTTTTATGGTTGTTTACAAGTCTGAACCAGTAAATATATAGATGTGATGGTTAAATCAAATAGACAAAAAAGTATGACCAAACTAAGGGTCATATTGAAAAACCGATATCCTACCCCAAAAGACTAAACCATGTAAACCAGCACACAAAAGGCTGGAGAGCTGAATCTCGAGTTGACAACTACCCCTCTATACAACCCTACCAACTAGCAACTCCGTCTACCTCAACCGACCCCAAAAAACTCTATACAATCCTCTCCTCTCAAGTACCCCGTATACCAAGTTTGTCGACAAGAGGCTTACACTTCCATCTCGCCGAAATTCTCGACCTACAACTAGCAATGATCATCTCTGCACACTCAAAAGGGCTAAATTGCTCCTGTCTAAATATTACTCCATTCCTCCCCTTCCAAGTGAAGTAAACTAAAGACTCAAAAGCCAATAACTTTGCTTGGTAAAGCTGCGATTTCTGTATTTTTTCTGGCTCACGAGCAAACCAAGCCAGCCAGTCCCCAATGGAATCGAATCTACAGAAGGTCCCAACCCAATCGAAGACGATGGTCTGAACCTCTTGGATTGCAGGGTAGCTAAACCAAAGGTGATCCTCATTCTCTTCTGCATTTCTACATAGGACGCATTCAGCAGCTTCTGGGCCTTGCCAATGCTTGACTTTTGCCCTCGTATGTAGTCTTTTCCTTGCAGCCAACCACACTATGAAAGCCCATTGTTTACTTTGTAATCGACCCCAAATCAGCTCCCCCCAGTCCACCTCATATGATCTGTTGCGAATCTGCTGATAGATTTTGGCACAGGAAATGCCCCCCCCCCCCCCCCCCCCCGGTTTACATAACTGCTCCAAACTCCTCCCGGTAGCACTATCATCGCCAATTGCTACATTTAAATCATCTATGATTTTGAGAATCTGCCTCCATATTCCCGTCTCATGGGTCCTAGCCGTCAAATCCCACACATTTCCATCTCGTACGTGGTTGCTATGACACAATCTGTACCAAATACTCGGCTTGTGCATCACGAGCTCGCCAAACAGTTTGGCCAAAATGCTCTTGTTCCATGACAGGAGCTCATGGACCTCAAGCCCTCCCTCTTTGAAAGGTTTGGTAACTTCCTCCCAAGCTAACAAGTATTTTCTGCCTTCCAGACTTCCATTCCACAAGAAGCGCTTACACATACCTTCAATCTTGTCAATCACTCCTTTAAGGAGCAGCAACACTTTACTCTAAAAATTATGCACTCCAGCAAAGATAGACTTCAGGAGCTGTAGCCTACCCGCATAACTCAGCTTTCTGGCTGTCCATGAGTTAATCATCCCACTAACTTTCTTGTATAACATAGAGAACTCATGCACCCTGATGTTTCTGGAGTGCAATGGGAGGCCGAGATACTTTACAGGAAATTCCCCTTTGTCAAATCCCAACTGCGCAATTAACTCCCTCTCCGTTGTATCTGTCACTCCAACAATGAAGACTGTGCTCTTTGCACTATTCGCCCTCAGCCCAGACATGGCGAAGAACTCCTCCAAACATTGTTTGACAATATTAATGGAGTGATGGTCAGCACGACAGAAGACCAAGAGATCGTCAGCAAAAGTCAGGTGCATCAGTTTCAACCCCTTACATTTCGGATGATATCTAAACAAAGGGTTTTCAACCGCCATTTGAAGCTTCCTACTCAACATTTCCATACACAGGACAAACAGATACGTTGACAGAGGGTCACCTTGTCTCAACCCCCGCTTCCCTTGGAAGAATCCTTTCGGTTTACCATTGATCAAGACAGAGAAAGCAGTAGTAGACACACACTCCATGATCAGATCGACAAGTCTGCCCGAGAACTCAAGATGTTGCAAAGTGGCCCTCACAAAATCCCAGCTAAGGTAGTCATACCCTTTCTGAAGGTCAACCTTGATGGTACACCTTGGGGAAACCCGCTTGGTGCCATACCCATTTACTAATTCCATAGCCACAACAACATTATGAGCTAGCGATCTCCCTGGGATGAAGGCGCCCTAGCAATCATAAATCAACTCAGGTAAGTCACCTTTGATCCGGCTGGCAATGATCTTCGTTATCACCTTCATGACTGTGTTGCAGCATGAAATAGGACGCAACTCTGTCACCAAAGTGGGATTATCCACCTTGGGAATGAGGGAGATGAAAGTAGTATTCAGCTGCTTCAACACTCGACCATTTCTAAATACTTCTCTGATAGCCTCACATGTGTCCTTACCAACAATGCTCCAAGCGTCTTTAAAAAACTTACTCCCGAATCCATCAGGACCTGGGGATTTATTGATCCCCAAAGACCACATGATTCTCCTAATCTCATCATAGCCAGGGAGAGCAACAAATGCATCAGATCTGTCACTGTTCAGAACAGGCCCTGGTGGCACTTTGAATGGGGCGAGATTAGTAGCTGGAGTGGAAAGCAACTCCTTAAAAAACTTAACCACATGGTCTCTAATTTATTTCTCTTCTTCCATCAAAACTCCTTTCTCATTCCTCATCATGAGAATAGCATTTCTAGCACTCCTCTCCTTCATATTCCTATAGAATATCGAAGAGGTTTCTTCTCCCATGGTCAACCAATGAAGCTTGGCTTGTTGGGTGGTATGGTTGTTTCTTCTCCCATGGTTGTTTACTCGTGGTAAAACCTAAAAATCTTCTAAAGAGGCGCATTTGAGTAGAGTGGAGACGGGCGGATTATGTTCTATGGTCCGAGTCGTCGACTTCACTTGAACCATAGGTGAAATGAGCATAACTCCTATGTTTGAAGACAAAATATTTATAGATTTTTATATTTATAAATTTTAGATTATGTTATGTATATTACGCCTTTGAAAACCATAAAATTCATAGCAATTTTAGATTTTTTATAAAGTTTTTTTATTTGAGGGACAGGGTTTGTCCAATCCCGGTCTCGATCCGTCCTACGACATCGGCGTCAGCATCCCCGATGTAGGGAAACCCATGTTGGTTCCGTCCCATAAAAATTATGCAAGACAGGATGAGGGATGACCCCCTTCTTGTCCCGCGTCCACCCCTAGTTTGTAATTTGATGTCCGCAAATTAATTTTATTAAAACACGGTAAGTCACTACCGAAAAAAATAATTTTATTATAGCACTGTCAATAACGTCGACATCAGCATCAACAAGGTCGGTGTCAGCATCGTCAGTGTCCCCGACATCGGCGTCAACATCCCCGATGTTAGTGTCAGCAACGTCTGCGTCAGCATCGTAAGCGTCCTACATCGATGTCAACATCCTCGGCATCGGCGTCAGCAACGTTGGCATTTCTGACGTTGATGTCAGCATCGTTGACGTCCTCAACACCGATATCAGCATCCCCGACGCAAGCATGAGCATCGTCAGTGTCCCCGACATGAGCGTTGCATCCCCGATGTCGGCGTCAGCATCGTTAGTATCGGTGTTAGCATCGTTGGCGTCCCCAATGTTGCCATCAGCATCGTCGACGTCCCCAACGTCAGCGTCCCTGCCGACGTCTTGGTATCGGCAAAACATATAAAATTGCTAACACGAGGGAAAAAAAAGATTTATAAAAATCCCGACGACGTCTTGGTACCGGCAAAACAGATAAAATTGCTAACATGAGGGGGAAAAAAGACAAAATGTTTTTTAAAAATAAGTGTTGACGTGAAATTTTTTTTAAAAAAAATGTTGATACGAAAAAAAAAATATTGCTGAAGGGAAACAAAAATAAAAAAAAGTTCTTACTTGAAAATAAAATTTAAATAAATGTTGACACGAAAGGAAAAAAAATGACACGAGAGGGGCATACACGATGACAAAGGGTACATCTAGGTGGACATTTTGCCAATTAAATTAGATGGTGAACGGAATGCAAATTAGCTAGGGTACAAAATATGATATTCCACTAAACATAAAAAAAATCACCTCCCACTGAAATTATTGTTTTTTTTTTACAGTGGGCAAACAGTCGGAGCTATTACAGAGAATGTAAACGTGCTCCGGGATCATCCTTACGGATGATGGTACAAAGTTCCCTATTAAAAGGGATTGTAGATCTATCAATAATGATACCCATAGTAGCTATATAATCTGCAACTTTGTTCGCTTCTCTATAGATGTGTCTGTATTCAACCTTTTCAAAATTTGTTTCCATGATCTTGATCTGTTCTGCTTGGTTCCAAATCTCCCATCTGCTTTCTCTACCTTTCGATAGGATCCTCATCAGCACTTGGTTGTCACCTTCTACAATAATTTGTCTTAATCCAAGTCTTATAGCTGCTCTCATTCCTTCTAGTACTGCTTCTGCTTCCGTTTGAATGACTGTACCTCGATCTATATCCTGGTAGAAAATCTCAGTTACATGGCCCCTTGAATCACGAATTATTCCTCCCACCTGACACGCGCCCGTGGGTTTGACAGAACCATCTACGTTAATTTTGTAGATAGCTCCTACTGGTCTAGTCCAACTAGATCTAGACCTTTTCTTCCTGTTGTTGGCATCTTTATTTGTACTCGTGGGATTTGTAGCTCTCCAGTCCTGGATCTCTTTAATAATACGGTTAATTAGGTTTCGGAAAGTGTTCGGGCTAGTATGTTTGAAAATTAACTTATTTCTAGTTTCCCAGCTTATTTCCCACTGAAATTATTGTTGGTTGCGCCATTGCCCATTAGTAACAACTGGATCTATCAAAACATAATCCGATCCGAAAATTCGACCCGAATGTCCGAAATTTTTCGGGTGAACACCCGAAAATTTAGACCCGTAAATTTTTTTGGACCTATACCCGAAAACCTGATATTTTTCTGGGTCAAATGGGTTTCGACTCGGTGACCCAAATGACCCGCCCAATTTGTTAAAACAATACTTTCACTGTTTAATAAAAAAACCAAGAAAATCTGAAAGTCCTATTATGATAAATTTAGTAATTAATATATTAATAAAATTAATAATTAATAATTATATATTATTAAAATTAAATAATTTTTAATTATATATTATTAAAATTAATTAATTATTATTTATATATTATTAAAATTATTCATGGAGATTCTAATTTATTACATTTTATAATTAAAAATAGTTGATTATTTTTCAATTAACTTTTATATTTATTTGTATTGTATATATTACTCCCTCCGATCGATAATATTTGATTTTTTATTTTTCAACACGTTTTTAAAAAGCTAAAATCACTTTATAAAATATTAAAAAATTAATTAAATTTTTATACTCATTAGTCATTACTAATCCATATGAAATAATTTCAAAAAGTTAATCAGTACTTTGATATTTTATAGAGTTTTAAATTTTATTACAAATAATGAGTAATAGTAAAAATCAAATAATTTAGATCGTAGGTAGTATATAATTACAAGCGCACGAGCTTTAGATGCCATCTTCTAATAAGTATAGAGCCCAAAAAGAACAACTTACCAATCACATTTACATTTTAAAGTTATCTTAAAGTCAAAAAAATACGAATTTTTATCAAAAAAAAAATTAGGAAATTTTTGCTAAGTTTCCATTTGTAATATACCATTTTATAAAATGTCCATTTTTAGAAGGCATTTTGTAAAATGTCCATTATTGACATTTTTACCCTTCCCATTTAATCTCCTTCCTCACACCGAAAGGCAGTTCTCCCAAATTCCCACGTGAATGGAGATGATGTCCCTCTCCGTCTCCGCCACACACCCCTCCCCATCCTCTTCCTTCCCATCCTCCCTCCTTCCTGCCACGGCCACTGCTGTTCCCACCAGGCGTCGCCTCCGATCATTCGCATACCGTCTCATCCAGATCTGAATCTGGAGTTGATCGGCATCTGTTTATGTTATGGCTACTGATCGGCGATGCCCGTGGCGGGATTTGTGGCTGCTGATCGGCGATTTGGTGGAATAGAATGCGCTGCAAAAGGACATCGTCAACATCACAATATATTTGCAGTTCCACAATAAAGGGACACTGTCCCTCTAAGCAACTAAAACAAAAGCATGGCCCAAAGAAAATGAAAAATTAATAGACCATAATGGAGACAGTAATATGCTGGGATACTAATTAATTAACCTCATAAGGATAATGCATCTTGCTTAAGATGTTGTAGGCTTTCCATGGAGGCTCGACAATCTGTCAAAACACACTTCAAGTAAATAATCAATCTCGTCCAAACAGTGGGATGAAGTAACGAGGCTCGACAATGTGAACTCATAATTTTAGTTTCAAAATATCAGTTATTACTTTTTTTTTACTTGTCACGGGGGGTTGTCACCCTTGATAAGGGTGGTGACAACTTTTTTTTTACATTTTTTTTGAAAAAATGTAACAATTGATGTCACCAAATGAATTATTTTTCTATAAAATATGAATTTTTTCAATAATTGTGATAAAATTATTTAATGCTAAGCTAAAGAACATCCGATGTTCAATATCTCATGACAAAGATCAAATTTCAATGTCACCACTGCTGTCACCAAAGGAAAATTTCAGGACAAGAAAAAATTGTGTCACCAACACTGTCACCAAATCAAAACTTGGAGTTGCCACCAGAAATATTTACACCAGTAGTGTCCCCTTTATATCCCTTTCAGCAGTGACACAAATTTTTCTTATATATATTTTACAAGGTCAGTGTCACCACCTTTGGTGACACTGTTTTAACGATGTGATCGAGTGTCAACACATGTGGTGACAATTTTTTTCATGACTTTATTTTTTACAACTTTTTTTCCTTTGGTGACAATAGTGTAACCACTATCGTCATCAACTTTTTTCATGACTTTATATCCCTTTTAGCAGTGACACGACTTTTTTTATATTTTTTTTACAAGGTCAGTGTCACCATCTTTGGTGACACTGTTTTAACGATGTCATTGAGTGTCAACACATGTGGTGACAACTTTTTTCATGACTTTATTTCTTACAACTTTTTTTTTCCTTTGGTGACAGTTGTGTAACCACTGCCGTCAACAACTTTTTTTCATGACTTTCTATCCCTTTTAGCAGTGACACGACCTTTTTTATATTTTTTTTACAAGGTCAGTGTCACCACCTTTGGTGACACTATTTTAACGATGTGATTGAGTGTCAACACATGTGGTGACAACTTTTTTCATGACTTTATTTTTTACAACTTTTTTTCCTTTGGTGACAGTAGTGTAACCACTGCCGTCAGCAAAGGAAAAGCCCTAGGACAAGGGAAAAACACGGCCAAGTGTTAATATTGGTGTCACCAACATAAAAACAATGTCACCACAAGTGAACCAAGTGTTGTAACTATTGTGAGCCTAATTCGCCATGTTTTACACCCACTTTTATATCGATTTCTGTATGCATTTCATGCATTTTGGTTAGAATAATACATAATTTGTGTAGTTTACACTTATTTGGCAATATATGGAGGTCTACATAAGTTTTTGTTATATTTCGCAGAAATCGGACGCACTTTGGAGCTTAAAGGAAAGTCATGAAGAAGCTAAGAATGGTGCAGCTGGAGAAAAGGCCATTTTTCGGTATTCATCATTCTAAATCAAGCTTTGATGTCTTCATGATTGGCGACTTACCCATTCAGTGACTTTGGCGCTGGACGTTCCCCCCAAAAATGGGTACTATCGGGCGGGTGAATTCAAGAATAGACGCCTTTTGGCATTCCAGCCTCCCTTCTCCTTTCGGGGCCTATCCGAAAGAAAGTTGTAGCCCTCGGAAAGAGCTTTCCAACGCATGGTCATATGCGTCAATCCGACAAACGAGGACTCGGGAAAGTGCGTTTTAAGAACAGAGCAGAAAGTTGAGAGATTTACTCGATCTCGAGTTAATCTACTCGATCTCGACAAAAGTTGCCCGAGCACACCTGGTCGAGCAGAGCATGGTCGAGAAGATGAGAGCCAGATCAACTCGACTCCGGAGCCTTACTCGATCTCGAGTAAACTAGTCGAGATCGACCAACCCCTGATGCCATGTCCGGAGTTGAGGAGCTGTGCCAAGTCGAGAAGCCGAGGACTGAAGACGTCGAGCATCACTCTTACTCGATCTCGAGGAACTTCCTCGATCTTGACAACCCAGCAGCTCCTGACCGATCCGGATCGAGCACCAGCTACCCGAGACGCCCAGCCGAGCCATAGTCAACGACCACGTTACTCGATCTCGAGTAGGCCTACTCGATCTCGAGTAGGCCTACTCGATCTCGAGGAGCCGTGTCCCGGAGCCGCGTTACGCGGTTTGCTGTTCTACGTGGTTTGGGAATCCTTGGAGCCGAAGGAATCCGAGTTTGGCCGAGATCTATCAACATCTATCTATGGAGAGAAGACCTATCAACACATGGAAGACTTACCTATTTTAGATATAATTTTCCTTTAGGATTTAATTCCTTTATTGCATTTATTTATCTTATAGCCTTTAGATATAGATTTAGATAAAGATAGAGATATTCTATCCTTGAATAGCAATGAGTAGAAGGCTACAAATAAAGCCTTAGGGGCTGGTTTTTCATCAATTCAATTTCAGAGAGAACAAGTAAGTAGTAGTAGTAGAGAGAGAGAGAGAGTTTGTGGCGAGCAAGGTGGAAAGGCGAAAGCGGATTTGTCTTGTTTGGTTGTAAGCTTTCTTTATTTAATTCAATGCAAGTTAGTTTCTTTTGTTATTTGATGAGTTTCTTGATAATGAAGAGCGAGTAGTCCACCCACTTCTGGGGCTTGGGTGAGCCCGACGGTGTCCATGTAAGGTGATGCGGTAAAGGTACAATCTTGTTATGTGATTCTTCTTCTATCCCTATGAGCATGATTCTTTTGCGAGAGTTGAAGGTGATCCTTGTTTGTATTATTGAAGCGAAAGTGATCTTAATGCAACTTGGATTAATTATGTGAAAAGGGTTAGTGACAATTAGGGTTTATGCGAAAGCCTCTATATGCCTATTTGTTAATAACGAAAGTTATTTTGATGGAAAGCATGATCTTTTATGCCTTTATCTGTTACTCTGCATGGTTATCGTTGTGGTGTTGATACCCTTGCTTTGGAAGTTCTTTCATATATTGAATTTATTTTTGTCGAAATATGAAAATCTGTGTTCGAAGTTGCAATTTATACTTTCTGTGTTTTGGTCGATCTAGAGGAGGAGTTAGTCGAGATCGAGTAGGCTGACAAGAGGAAAACCTGTCGTTGTTCTTGCCAAAGAATACTCAAACTCACTAACTAGTATAGCGTGCAAGCAAGAGATCAATCCACAGGGAAATCTATTAAATTCAAGTCTAATTATAATTGCCAAGAGAGAAAAAGGGGGAGTTTTTAGTGTGAAAAGATCTGCCTTTTTGCAAAGCAGAAGCAAGCAAACAAAGTGAATTGGTTTAAGAATGCAGTGGAGAGGAATAGGTTCACCTACAATTTATCACTTCGATTGATGAATTCGATCATTGTTTCAGCCTCTAGTTCTTGTCTTTTCCTATCAATGTCCTTGTCCAGATCTTAGGTAAATTACTAGTCCTACGAGTCCTAGCAACCCTTATCTCTAAATAACCCTAACACGGTTAAGATTCAACCTAGAGATAGCATTAAGATTATGAATTAACCAAGGTACACATAATATCAAGCTACGAGTCGATATTCAACATGTATTCAACTTCCTACACATCCAATTAGTCCTACGAGTCCTAAAGGGATATGATTGCCACTGGGTTAAGGTTCGCTACGAGGAATCTACAAAACCCTAGCAATTGAATGAATCTACTCTAACTAGTCGGCCAGGCCAGAGAGAATAAAACACATTCAAGCAATTAAGCACAAGGAAGTCAAAACATTGCAATAGGAATAAGAACTAGATTAAGAAACTCACAATTCAACAATCAAAGATCCAAACTGTAGGCGAAACCTCGAGAGTTTAGTTGCTCATGTTCAACGGCGCTCTCAACAATGGTGTAATGTGCATAAGGTTAATGAAAAGAATAACTAGAAAAACCTTAAATAGTTTCTAACAATTCGGCCGAAAATAACTTAATAAAACCCTAATAAAATTCCGCACTGATGTTCCGCATCTGCTAGGGCCGCGGGGCGGCCTGCGATTTTTCCGAGCTTCCTCCTCTTCATCTCCAGCAGCTCCTAAGTCCTTCTGTAACTTGTTTCCGCTCTTTTCAATATCATTTCACCTCCAATCTACTTTCCTGAAATAAACCATAAAATCATGTAGATTCCGCCTCTTCTAACTCAACAAGTGAAAATGCAAATTCAACTAAATAAATGCAATATTCACACCTAAATAATGCTAAATGCAATCTATTATGCAACACTAAATATGCTCTATCAAATTCCCCCACACTTGAACCTTTGCTTGTCCTCAAGCAATAGAAAAACTCAACTTTGTAGCCCCACAGAATAGCAATTCATGTATCCACACCTCAATATTTTTTAAGTGCATGAAAACTAGCAAACACAAAAGATTAATAACATCATAGCACATAATTGGAATAGTCAATGAAATCAGGCAACCATATTCATTATAGACCTCACAAAGGATATGTGTTTCACTCTCGCTCAAGTGTTTAGGTTTATGATTACGCTCAAAACTCAATCTTAAAAAACTTAGCTACAAAAGTCTTGCACCAGTGTTCTAAATCTCCACCGCTGGTGACTCTACACACAACAAAAATCATGAGGTCTTTCAATTGGGTTGTAATGGGGCCAAGGTAGAACAATTATGGTATGGAACAATTTTGGTCTTGTGGTGCTCATAATCCGGGAACCAAGGAAGCTACCAAATCATAAAACCACTCATACACATCTCATACTATATCTCTATAATGCCAAACAACACCAATTTCAAGCATAGAACCTTACAAACCAACTCAACTCATTCCTTTATTCTTTTTTTTCTTTCTTTTTTTTCTTCTTTTTTTTTCTTTCTTTTTTTTTTTCTTCTTTTCATTCATGCTAAAACAAATGATTTTCCTTGACTTTTACCCCTAAGTGAATTTTATCATCCTTAGGTCCCAAGTAATAAGAATGCTAGCAAGAATCAAACATCTCAATAAATACACCTCCAACATACAATCCACCACAACAAACCATCATCCACACTATAGATATTCACCAACTATTCCTAAATTCCCGGATGGGGTCAGGCTATAATTGGCTATGGAATCATCTTGTGGAGCTATAAAAGAATAGGCAATTAGGCTCAAACTTGCTTCAAGCAGAGGATAATATGTAAGGTGGGAATAGAGTCAAATATGGCTAATAAAGGTGCCTCAATCATGTTTAAGTCATGTGCAGAAATCATAATATGCAGCCTTGAACAAGATATCTCAATGCAAGTCAAAGAGGAAGTAATCGAAGAGAGTACACACAACAAGCAAGAGGACTAAATAAAGTGTAGTCCTGAATAGGCCAAAATAATCTCACCAGGACATGTCTAAAACTTCAAGATCACCCAAAAATTCAAGATTTTATGCGCTCAATCATCAATCAATCATGCCCACCAAATAGTGTAGAAAACATATATCGAAGGCTTCAACAAGCCAAGCACATCATGGGGCATAAATCTCAATAGAAAATATAGAGGACAAACGACATCCACATGGGGAAATAAGACCTATTCCTAATAATGCAAAAACTAAAACTGTTTTTTTTTTCAGAATAGAAATAACAATTGCAAAAACTAAATATGCATACAACCAATATAAACAAACATGCAACCTTAAAACTTAAAATGCAGTGCAAATTAGAACCAAAATACAGAGAGTTTTCAAGTCTTCTCCCCCACACTTAAACCTAACATTTTCCTCAATGTAGAAAAGAGAACAAAAACATCAAAATAAAAATAAAAGGGAAAAGAAGAGAAACAACTAACATGCTCACTGCTGAGGTGGTGGAGGCGGCGGATATGGTGGGAACTGTGGATATGCGAATCGATAGAAGTCCTCTTGCCTTTGCCATATCTGCTCCTGCATCCGTCGGATCGCCGCCTGGCTCTCAGAGACCTCCTCCAGGTGGGAAGTCAAGCCACGTACATCTCGACGAATGTCGCCGACCTCCACGTACAGCTGCTGGTTGTGGTCCCACATCACGTCCTGGCGCTGGTGCATCCGCTGCTGGTTCTCCCACATTGCGTCTTGACGACGCGACATCATCTGCTGATGTTCCCACATAGTGTTCTGCTGGAGAGACATATCAGCCATCTGCTGTGCCAGCGAGTAGTAATCTGGACCAGCACCTCCAGCTGTGCCAGAAGGTCTAGCTCCTCCAAAATCCGTCTGAGCTCTGGGAGCATCCTCAGCATCGTCCTGCTCAGCATTAGGAACCTGCTCCTCCTCCTCATCATCATCCTCATCCATCTCATCCCCCATAAAGAAATCAACAGCTGTAGGGCCAAATGGGAGATGACGAGGCAATCTCAACTGGATCCTCCCCTGATGGCCTGTCCTCCAGATCCACATCGGTGCTCTTCCCTCCAGGTGGCCAGTTTTCCTCAACTGGGCCTCATCATAAAGAAATGATCCATGCTGAATGTCATGGACAACGCTCATATCGATGCATGCGCGAGCTATGAGGGTGATAAGACCCCCAAAGCTAATGGTGGTGGGGTGGAGTTTTTATGTGGAAGGAAGATGGGAATGTGAGAAAAGAGTAGCTTTGTGGAAATTTGGGTGATAGTAGAGAGCTTGAAGGGTGGATCAATGGAGGATTTTGGGGGTTTTGAAGAAGGAAGGAGAAAGACTCCACCCCACCACCTCAATTTGACAAGAGGAAAACTTGTCGTTGTTCTTGCCAAAGAATACTGAAACTCACAACTAGTATAGCGTGTAAGCAAGAGGTCGATCCACAAGGAAATCTATCAATTCAAGTGCAAGTCTAATCGCTAATAGAGAATATGGGGGTTTTTGGTGTGAAAAAGATCCGTCTTTTATCAAAGCGGAAGCAAACAAACAAAGTAAATTGATTGTAGAATGCAGTGGAGAGGAATAGGTTCACCTACAATTTATCACTTCGATTGATGAATTCGATCATTGTTTCAGCCTCTAGTTCTTGTCTTTTCCTATCAATGTCCTTGTCCAGATCTTAGGTAAATTACTAGTCCTACGAGTCCTAGCAACCCTTATCTCTAAATAACCCTAACACGGTTAAGATTCAACCTAGAGATAGCATTAAGATTATGAATTAACCAAGGTACACATAATATCAAGCTACGAGTCGATATTCAACATGTATTCAACTTCCTACACATCCAATTAGTCCTAAGAGTCCTAAAGGGATATGATTGCCACTTGGGTTAAGGTTCGCTACGAGGAATCTACAAAACCCTAGCAATTGAATGAATCTACTCTAACTAGTCGCCCAGGCCAGAGAGAATAAAACACATTCAAGCAATTAAGCACAAGGAAGTCAAAACATTGCAATAGGAATAAGAACTAGATTAAGAAACTCACAATTCAACAATCAAAGATCCAAACTGTAGGCGAAACCTCGAGAGTTTAGTTGCTCATGTTCAACGGCGCTCTCAACAATGGTGTAATGTGCATAAGGTTAATGAAAAGAATAACTAGAAAAACCTTAAATAGTTTCTAACAATTCGGCCGAAAATAACTTAATAAAACCCTAATAAAATTCCGCACTGATGTTCCGCATCTTCTAGGGCCGCGGGGCGGCCGACGATTAGCGAACTCCTCCGTTTCTTCCTTCGAGTCGCGGGGCGGCCAGAGATACTGCGGGGCGGCCTGCGATTCTTCCGAGCTTCCTCCTCTTCGTCTCCAGCAGCTCCTAAGTCCTTCTGTAACTTGTTTCCGCTCTTTTCAATATCATTTCACCTCCAATCTACTTTCCTGAAATAAACCATGAAATCATGTAGATTCCGCCTCTTCTAACTCAACAAGTGAAAATGCAAATTCAACTAAATAAATGCAATATTCACACCTAAATAATGCTAAATGCAATCTATTATGCAACACTAAATATGCTCTATCATAGGCCTTTGTCGATCTCGAGTACTGTCCTTGTCGAGATCGAGTTAGTTGCTGCCTTTGTTTTATTTCTTGCTTTCGTTTGTCTTTATTTCTTTGTTTCTTTGTTTCTGTCTTTTCTACTTGCTTTTCTGAGAGATTTACAGCTGCCTAGGATCCGCTGACACGCTTCCTCGTGGATCGATCCTGACTTCCCACTACTGCATAGGGAGGGAGTCTTGTAATTATTTGCAAAGGACGGAATCTGGTTTTCTTTGAATTATTTTGTTATATTTCATACTCGATTTCCCTCCTCACAATAGTAACCACCGATGTACCAACTACCAAGTGAAATAATGGTCAAATGTTATCAGCAGTGTCACCACAATTAAAAAAAATCATTACTGTCACCAAAAGAAAAAAAACCCATATGACTAGGTAAAATGTCATTAGTAGTTTCACCGCAATAAAAAATAAAATATGTAATCACTATTGTCATCAAATGAAACTTTAGGACAAAGCAAAATGTTATTAGTAGTGTCACCACTCACCACAAAAAAAAATGTATTCATTGTTGTCACCAAAGGAAAACAGTACTCCGTTAAGAGATGAACGACTAAGTGTGTTAATAGTGGTGTCACCAACACAAAAACACTGTCCTCACGAGTGTACCAAGTATTGTCACCACTAGTGTACCAAGACAAACAATTAAGGAAATTTTATGATATCACTGTCACCACCCTTATAACACTTTAATTTTGGTGACACGTGTCATGATAACTTTTTTTTGTGACAATTTTGTATAAATTTTTTTTTGGTGACATCAATAAATTTTAAAATTGTGTCACCGACAAACACTCTATAAAACACGTGTCACCAGACTAAACCGATAAATACTCTATAAAACACGTGTCACCAAACTAAAAAACACGTGTCACCAAATAAAAACAACAGAGATCATCTACCATAAAAGTCATAATTTGAAATCATGATCAAAATTCATCTTAACCAAAAAGTAATGAAATTGCAAGCTAACTGGTGATCGGAATTATTTGACCAAGCATCCCTCTGCTTGCAGGTAGAGGTATGCATTTTCGTTCTCTTCTACTCCTCCTATGAACACAACAGACCGATCGTCACTCTCGGTGATGCAGTTGAGGTACAAATTGAATTCTAAAGATGACTTCTTTGTCAATCAACATTAGATTAGGCGCATCTCAACATGACAAAATTGGACAAGAGCTCCGATTTGATCTTTCGACTTTGGATATGATAGTCACGATGCAGCATATCTTCCACTTCCCTGGCTTCGAGGTCGAAAAATGGCGGTGAGTGAGAGAGAAGACAATGGAAGACGGAATCGGGACTATTCAAAGAGGGAAGGAGATCTTACAGAAGAAGGAGTGAAAAACTCAATGGGCGGAAGGGACAGAGCAGGAAGCGAGGGAAACTAGGTTAGGGAAGCTAGATCTAACTGGGTAAAAGTGAACCGTGAGATTAAATTTATAAGAGGGGTAAACTTGGTATTATGAAAATATTTTGGACATTTAGCAAAATGTGGATTATGGTAGACATTTAGCAAAAGGGTTATATGAAAATGGACATTTAGCAAAAGGGTTACCTTATTTTGGCTATGCCTCTCACAATGCACGACCATACATATATCATCTCCACTCAAAGCAACTCCAACATAAAGAGTTTTCACCAATTCACCTCCTAATTCCCGGATAGGGTCAGACTAAACATTGGCTATGATATATTTTTGTGGAGCTATCAAAAGAATAGGCTTTAAGGCTCAGATGGGCTTCAAGCAAAAGATAATATCTAAGGTAGACAGGTATAATATGGCTAAAGAAAACATGCATCAATCATTTGAAATTCACAAGCAACAAACATGTGCAATACGATCATGAAAAACAAGCATATGAAGAGTATAATCACACAATAAAAGCAAAGGGGAATAATATGTAAAGTCCTTATAAGGCCAAAATCAAACTCACAAGGGTTATATTTTTTTTTAGATTTCAATTTAACCTCAACTATGAACCATACTTGCTCAATTATATTCTCAAATCATGCTCCAAAAATCATTTTCAAGCAATTCAATCAAATCATGGGATTTATGCAATAAGATCATAAAAATAAATTAGAGGACAAACTAAACCAAGATGGGTATCTTTAATAACACCTAAATGCAATGCATGATATTTTTGTGATTTTTTTTTTCAAATGTGATATATGAGTAAAAATAAATATGAAAACATAAATAGACATGATATGCAAACTCTATCTATATGCAATGCAATCCCTCCCCCACACTTAAACCTTTCATTGTCCTCAATGAAACATCAAAGACAACAAAAACTTAAAAATATAGAGAAAGAGATGAATGAAATACTCACAATGTGGTGGATGGGTCTCTATAGGTCGGATCTGAGGATTTCGGTGGCCTTTCCTGAAAGCTTAGTCTATCCCAAACCAAAAAAAACTATCTAATGCCTAATGGGAAACCTAATTTATTGAAAATAAAACTAGCTAACTTGGAATTGAAATAACTAAATTAGAAAACTTACCTCGGGTTGCCTCCCGAGAAGCGCCTTTCTTTAATGTCATTGGCCTGCCTTATTCTCAATCTCAAGATCTTATCTATCAGACATCGTCAAGGCCCACAATAACCTATCATATTCCTGTGTACACATCTTACAAGGCACATCATAGCACAATAAATTGAAAGCATAAAATGTGGAACTCACGAACCCTTTCAATCTATCAAAGAGTCTAGCATGACTCTCTGCAGAAGGAATATGATACCACCAACACAGTTCCGCTGGTGACTTTTCAAAATAGCAATCAAAAGGATCAACATATACACCATTAACTTCAAAATTGCAAAAGTTTACCTTTATTACCTCTTGCACCTCAGCTGATGGCTCTAGACTTGGTTCATCAATGGATAAGCTCATAATGGATGTTGTAGATGGAGTAGGAGACACATCACATGTAACCTCATGCGTCGACTCATGAGATTCCAAGTCAGGAAGCACTAGACCATCTCCTCTATCATCTAAGAAACTATCGTTTTCTGCAACCAATTCCTCCTCATTCGGCATGTCATTGTCATGTTGAAACCACATAGGAGGGAATGAACTAAGTGTAATGACTTCGATAGGATCTTCCATTCTTGCATCCTTTAAAGACTCAAGGGGTGGTGGGGTGGGTTTCTCAAAATCAAGGGAAGAAGACGTCGATGGGGGCTCATTAGTAGCAGTGCGGAAATCGCCGCCCTCCTGCGGCAGTTGCCGCTCCTCAGAATTTTCACCCTCCGTTACGACTTCAACTCCTTCTTCTAAGCCCCTTTTCTTTTCACCTTTTTCACTTAAAATTTGAATGAGTTTGTTCATCTAATTCTATTTTGTCTCCATAAGGAAAATGCCCCTCGTGAAAGACAACATCTCTGGACACCTGGACCTGATGTGTGTCAAGATTGAGAACTTTGTAACCCTTAGTCCCTACTGGGTATCCCAAGAACACACATAGACTAGCACGGGGCATGAACTTATGTCTACCCTGCTTGAGAGTTGAAATAAAACATAAGCAGCCAAAGCATCTCAACTCTTCATACTTGGGTTTCCTTCCATATAGCACCTCAAAGGGACTTTTACCCTTCAAAGAGTCACTGGGAACTCTATTGATTATATGTGTTACTGTTAGGACAACCTCTCCCCAATATTTGAGATGTGACTTTCATTGAGACATTAAAGTTCTAGCCACTTCCAAAATGTGTTTATGTTTTCTTTCTACGACACCATTTTTTTTGAGGTGTGGCTACACAAGAGGTCTCATGAGCTACGCCCTTGGACCTTAGATATGCAGAAGACTCAAAGCTAAGAACAAGTTCTTGAGCATTATCAGTCCTGATCGTCTGCACCCGACAATCAAACTAAGTTTTTGCCAGTTCAACAAATGACTTAATCACATACAAAACACTGCCTTTGAACCCAATTAAATTCAACCAAGTAGTTCTACTAAAGTCGTCAACAACGGTAACAAAATATTTGCAACCATTATGTGTCTGAATTTGAATGGGTCCCCAAACATCGATGTGAAGCAACTAGAATGGTCTCACAGAAGCTATCACAGTATTGGGGAAAGACAATCGATGTTGTCTTGATCTAGCACACACCACACAGGGTGATAAACTTGCTTTGTCAGCTATATGTAAAGGTAAACGAGATAGTTTATGGGAAGGCAAATTACCCAGTCTATGGTGCCATGTACGAGAACTTATTACAACATTACTAAGCAAAAACCTTTAACTGTCTTCAGCTAGCTAGCAACTCTCAATCTCAACAACCTTGTCTTCCAAGAAGTAAAGCCCTCGACTACATCTTCCAAGAAGAAGAGTTGGTTTCCGCACTTGCATACCTTGTAATATGCACAATTGAGGTATAAACAAGACAACACAACCAGTATCTTTCACTAATCTCCCCACTAACAGTAGGTTGCATTTGAAGAAGGGCACATAGAGTACATCTTTCAAATGCAAACCCCCTACCAATTCAACACTCCGCATGGTGTCCACTGTGAGCTCAAAACCAATGGGAAAAAGAATGAAGAATGGCTTTCTTATGAGAATTTGGTCAAGAAATAAAGATCTGTTGTATGTACACATGTGGCTATTGGCACCCGAGTCCAATATCCGAATGTGTCGCCGAGAGGACTGAGTGTGATAAATACCTGCATATCCGGTAAAGTACATGCTAGTGCCGACCATCATCTCTCGAGTGTTGTGATCCTTCACATTGAGCATATCCAAGAGTCGTGCATACTGAGCAGTTGTGAGTTCAGGAACAACAATACTCCCAATGTCTTCACTAGCATGTGCAACAACTTTCTTCCCTTTTCCATTCTTCTTAGGGAAACCATGGATAAAGAAACACTTATCTATCTCATGGTTAATTTTCTTACAGTGAGTGCAGAATTTCTTACTTGGAGCCTGCACATCTCCTTTCTTAACTTCAACATTGAACAAAGAAGTAAGATCGAGATTCATAGAAGTTTAAGATTTAAGCTCCTTTTGAGCTTCATCTTGTGAAATCATAGAGAAAGCAAGATTAGCACTAGGCAATGGTTGCATCATAAGCACAGAGCTCCTAGCCATAGTGTATTTCTCGTTCAATCCAACAAGGAATTGCATCAATTTCTGTTCCTCATGGAGTTTCAAATTCTCCTTAGCAGATCCACAAGTACACAGAGGTAATTTGCGCGAACTATCAATTTCATCCTAGAGAGACTTCAACTTAGTGAAATACATGGAGATAGTGGACGAACCTTGATTGAACGCGTTAAGCTCCCTTTGTAACGCGAACATCTGAGCTCCATTGACTTGTCCGTAACGAGTCTCCAACTCCTCCAAGATATCCTTCGTTGTGTTAGCATATATCACACTCCTTCGGATCTCAAGACTGATGCTATTCAAAATTCAAGAAATCGCCATGTCGTTGCACCTGTCCCAGATCTGAGCTCGAGACTCACTAACATCTGGTTTCAGCAGCTTTCCATTGACGAAGTCGAACTTATTTTTCGCGATCAAGGCAATTTTCGCAGATCTCCTCCATTCTCCAAAATTCATTCCATTGAACACTCCTGTGACAATTGCGAGTCCAGGATGATCACTGGAATTGAGAAACATGGGGTATGTTGGCTCAATCGTGATCTTCGCAGCTGCGTCATTTGCCATTTCTTCGCGGAAAAAAAGCGAGGACACCATAGTGAAGGAATTAGATCAGATATGTTTAAGATTGAGCAAAAACTTGATGAGATTCAACGTTTTTGCTCTGATACCATGTAGAAATCAAAGAATTGATATGCAAGAAACACAGAAACAGATAGGGGAAAATGGAGGTTGAAGATGGAGGGAAATGAGACCGAATGAAATCTGTATTGTGTATTACTATGTAGAACCCGGTTACATTTATATATAAAGCCAAACATGGGCCTGATCCTATACAGAAATGGACTAAAGCCCAAATACCAGAACTCTAACCCAGTAACACTAGGTGACCCATTTTCCCGCTCACTAACTCGAACTCGTCTAACTTGCATCGTTCAACATTCTTCACTAATCACTATGCATTAGAATAAATTTAAACCCTATAATCTAGGAATAAATTAAAGCGTATAGGCTGATAAGATGAACTTAACTAATTATGAAATCATCAAATTTTGGTATGTGCTAAGATTACAATGGGAACTTCCTCCATGCATCCAGATTACAGTGGATTAATTAGATTTCGGTATTCCCAAGCAACTCTCCAATCTCTAGAAATAACGCTCTATCTACCAACGAGAGCTTCCTCCATTATATGTCTCCAGTTCTCTCTCTCTCTCTCTCTCTCTCTCTCTCTCTCTCTCTTTGCGGTGTTTGTTTCACTCTAATTGTTAAGGTTTGTGCTTCTAGATTGTATCAAGTAGAGCAGATCTTATCAGGCTATTCATCATGCTTCTTTTGAATAGTTTGCAGTTTTCCTCGTGGACATGTTTTTTATTTGAAATTGTAGTTCGATGTATTTGACGGATTCATCCATCATTAGTGTAGGCAGTATCCTCAAACGTATGGTCAAGGTCGTTCGAGGAGAAGGTAAGACATGTCGAAGATCGAAGAGGATGAGTGCCGATAGTGTTCTTCAAATAGGACAAAGAAGATTGGATACTGTTAGGAGGAAAATCAAGTATGAAATATTAATTCCAAATTCGACTCCCTGATCTCCGCAAATTAATTACAAGACTTCTTCCCGCTGTAGTAGAAGGTAGTCAGGATCGATCCACGAGGAAGCGTGTCAGCGCCCGCTGACGTCTATGATTTATGCCATGTTTTTATACTTATTTCAGCTCCTTATTTCATCATTTCATGCATTTTGGGATGGGAATATAGCGAATTTGTGTAGTTTATGTTTATTTATAAGAAATAGAGGTCTACACGAGTTTCTTTTTAATATTGCAGAATTTGGAGCTGAATCGAAGCACATCCAAGAAAGACTGGAAGAGCACTTGGTGTCTACTGAAGAAGATCAAAAATCAAACGAAAGAGCATCTGACATCAAGCGAAGCTGACCACAAAATGAGAAACTGAGCACATGTCGATTTTGAATCATCCTAGTCGATATCGACTCAATCTGGTCGAAAATTCAAGAGTCAAACCGATATGGACCAGAAGCAAGAAGTGAAGAAAAGGGCAACTCGATATCGACTTTAGTAAGTCAATATCAACCAGAAAATCGACTCAATATTTTCCTCAAAAACCAAAACCGAGCTAAGACGGGGAGAAGCTGAAGACTCTACTCGATATCGACTTAACTTAGTCGATATCGACCAAAAAGTCACTCGATATTTGTCCCGGGAACCGGAATCGAGTAGCAGAGAAGAAAAGCCGAGAAAAGTCACTCGATATCGACCGACCTTGGTCGATATCAACTCACGCTCAGTGACGTCACCAATTCGATTCCGAGTTTTACTTAAAGTTTTATCCCGAATCCGTTGGAGATATTTTCGGGAGGAGATTCCTTGCGCATGAAGAGTTGAGAGATTTTATCTTTTTATCTTTTTGTTTATCCTAAGGGTTAAAACAATTAATTACCCTATGATTTATCTTGTTTTATCTAGTTTAGATTTAATTATTTCTAGTAGGATTATATCTTCTATAATAGATAGATAGATATAGATATAGATAGAGTTTCTTTCCTAGATTAGCTTGGAATGAAGCCTATAAATAAAGCCCATGGGGCTAGTTTTTCATTCATTCAATTTCAGAGAAGTAGTTACACACATAGTTTAGGAGTTCAAAGGTTTTAGGGTTTTGGGATTCTACGAAAGTTTGAGTGTCGGGATTGTAAAGACTTTGAATATAGTTAATGCAAGGTTCTTTTCATTCAACAATGTATGTGATTGCGATGAGGCGCGAGTAGTCCACCTACTTCTTGGGTTGGGGTGAGCTCGACGATAGCCATGTTGGTGGAGTAGCGAATTGCAAAAGAAGGTACTTTATCTTATCTATTCTATTCCTCGTGCTTCATCTTTGATTGAGAAATTGAAGAACTCATGTTGTGAAACTTGGGCAGTAATTAGGATTTTTTATTCGGAAGATTTTAAATTCTAATTATGAAAAGGAATAGATACAATTAGGGTTATTTATCGCAAGATTTATATTCCTACTTGTCGGATTGGGTAGTAATTAGGATTTTTTATATGATATGATACTTATTACTAGTATCATATCATATAAAAAAATCAATTAAAAAATTATATTTTATAGATTTTTCCGCTTATTAAAAAGCGTCCCTAAAAGGAAAGGGACATGTTTTATGGAACGGAGGGAGTAATAATCAAGAGGACTTTAATTTAAGCTCAATAAGGAGTAGATTGGTAAAAGGCTAAAGGCGGGCAATTTTTGGCAATGTGGTGCTAATGATCCGGGGAAATGGAGTATTTCCAAACTTTTATACCACATTCCTTCCTCATAAGAATCATCACCTTTCTCTCATCGCTCAATGCTTTTTTCATTAGTATGCTTTTACCTATCTAATCTCAGCACTGCCTTCTCACGAGTCGCAAACATTGGTGTCATGAATGGCCCCGGATACTTAGTGCTTTGGACTCCTCACATTGTGTCCCATCTCGCCAAACTATTATCTCAGCGAGCAGGGTCGATGTACCTTTATCTCCTGAGGTGATCAGATTTTCTTTCACTCATCAAATTTTCCATAATTTTTCAATTTCCCGCCAAACTCCAAATATGATAATAACAACAACACAAACACCATATAATAATCTTCATAATGTGACATCTATTCTCAATATAATCCCCGGATAGAAAATAAGGTAAAGAATGAGCAATATTTGGAACATGTGGAGCAATTATGAAATAAGGCATAATATGGCTTTTGTGATGCATAAGCATAGATATGGCTAGGATATAACATATGAGCATTATATGGAAATATAAAGTCCTCCATCCTCTTATCATGCAACATGTCAAAAGCAATTTCAAATTTTACCTCCTTTTATGGTTTTCAAGAAAATATGCATTTCATTGTGACTCCCCTTTACTAGGCAATTTCATGCTATATCTCTAATGAATCTAATTTTGCATCGTCGAGTTCAATTTTAAACTTCCATGACACTAATCAAAATTTTCAATGGGGGTGGTTTTTAAAACTTTGGAAAACATAGGCACATAAGTACATAAATAAAGTATGAAATCCAAAGTAGCCATGTGTAAGCAATTCTTAAAAATATGCACTCATAATGTCAAATATAATCAAATATGCACAAAGTATAACCTTCCCCCACCCCATACATAAACATTACAATGTCCTCACTGTATAAAAAATAAAGGTAAAGAAAGAAACTCACTAGATAAGCGTGCTAATTGTCACAATCGAGTGTAGATACTTCTGTAGGGCCGGTCGATTTCGAGTGTCCTGGTCGATATCGACCTAGCTGCTCGAAATCGAGTGAATTTGCTGCTTCCTTCTTTTTTTCCTAAAAAAATGTTAGAAGAGAAATACCCACAATAGAAAATCTCAAAAATAATGTCCAAAAACCAAAAGCAACAATGTCTAAAAATCCCAAAAAAACTAATGGTCTATTTACAAGCTCTAGACTTTATAGTCGTTAGGCCAACTTTCTACATTAAGCTCAAGGTGGCATCTGCAGGGCCCATGTAGCTTGGGCTTCAAACATGATTCCATTCTTGTCCATTAGTTGTAGTCCTCCGGAATGGATCTTTTTCACCGTGAAAGGGCCCATCTTTTTCTTCTTCTTAAATTTGTTAGGGAACCAATGATCATTTGATTTGGAGACATAGACCTTGTCTCCAACTTCATATTCCTTGGGCTCATCATTAGAAACCCTACATAAGCGCACATACCAAGGCAAACCTCTCCCATGTATAGATATATCTTTAATTGAAATATGAGAGGAAAGATCCATACCTTGGCTTACCTTTGCAGAATCGGACTCGGGGGCCTCCTGAGGATCTGGTCGATTTCGACCTATGTAAGTCAATATCGAATGCTGTTGTTCTGGTGGAAATTCGGTCGAATCTGAAGAAGAAGGGTCGATTTGGACTGGTCGATATCGACCAGGGTTGGTCGATATCGAGCTATCTTGCTCGAAATAGACTGGCTTTAGCTCCGATTGAATCGATATGGGGGGGGGGGGGGTCAATTTCGAGCTATGGTGGTCGATATCAACCTGTTCTGCTCGATATTCCTTGGCTTGATTTTGACCCCATACTTAAAACATGGCCAAGCATCTGAAAAATAGTTAGTCCATATCGACTTACCTTGGTTGACGTCGAGTGGATTCTTTGTATCTTCGTTCAGGATGGCCATGATCTCCTCCACCTGGGCTTCCATATCCCTCTTTTCTAGCTCTTCGGGGGTCATATTTCTTACCTTAGGCTCCCCGCAAGTGATGTACCTGGCTGATATGGACTTTACCTCCTCCATGGGACCTGCATGCCTTTCAGTTTTATTAAAGAAATACTCAATTACCTACTTGCACGGGTATATTGTCCACCATGCATGTTGGGATGACCACCGTGTTGTTCGCCATGTAGAGTTTTCCATCCACAGGCTCTAAGGCACCTATCTTAATCTTGGACCAGATTGATAAAGGCATTATACTCACAAAGGCTCCCAACTGACATAAAGCATTAAATTTATATTGAACAAATCCAATGGTTATAGCAAACTTACCTGGATCTGACATTTTCTCAAGTACGTCCATTTGGTTGCACTCCTCTGCGATATCAGCCATTGACCGCTTTTTGCTCAGAATCTCCTTGAGGAACTTGACATAGGATGTCATTTCATTAAGAGCTTCTGTGAAGGGTATTGGGACGTTGAGCCTTTGAAGCATCTTTATGAAACGCTGTAACTTCTTTTTTGCCGGATCCTTTGGAGATTTTGTTGAGAAAGACATCTTTTTCTTCGGAGGAGGTGTTGATGTCGAGTGGAGAGGGTCGAAATCGACTGGTGCCTAGTCGATATCGACCCGTGTCTGGTCGATATAGAGTTGATTTGCTGGCCTCGGGCTTTGCTGAGGAGTTGGGTCGATTTTGACCAGTGAGGGGTCGATATCGAGTGGGGACTGGTCGATATCGACTGGTCTCCAGTGCCCTTCTCCTCCGTCGTTTGCTTAGGCGTTTGCATCTGTCGCACACTCCTTAGATTCATGGCCGCCACCTGTCCAGTAGATTTACCTTTAGGGTTAGGTTCAGAGGTTCCAGGGAGCGTACCGGATTGTTTGGGGACGGATGTTGCCAGCTGGCTAATCTGTGTGTCAATCGATTTCCTCCAGATATCGATTTCCCCAAGCCTAGAGTTGACACCATGCATCTGAGTGTAGATGGAATTGATAGATTGCTTGGTGTCTGAATGATTCCTTCGCATCTCCTCAAGAATGGTCTGCAAGTCATCTTTCTTACCTTCTCTGTCAGAGTGACCAGGGGCTCTCTAGGGAGGGGGATTCCGATAATGGGGCTGACGATAGCAGGTCCAGTTCTGGTTCTGATGTGGCCCTAATTAGTGTCCCTCCGCATGCCATACCTCCTCGTGGGTCTCTCCTTGATTTACTTGATCGACGTGTAGGCACACAGTAGTGTTGTGCCTCACATAAACACATTCCAAGCAAGGTTTATCTTTATACAAGAACTTAACCTGCTTAATGAGACGGCGTTCCTGATCGTTGTGGAACTGGTCCCTGACGTCTAGATCAACCTCTTTTGGTGGCACATACAATGGCATAGATGGGGCAGTCCTTTCATACCTTTTCTCAGAAGAAGCCACAGAAGTCCCATATGTGTTGTCGTAGTTGGCCAGTGTGTCAAATACTTCCCAAGCACGGCGTGGAGTGTATTTGGGATATCCATAGGCGGTGTAGTTGTTGACCCTATCCTTAGTAGGCGCATCAGGCAGTTGAAGATGATTTCCTGGATGACGTAGGGTGGCTATCCATGCGTAGGACAGGATTTCAGAAGCCTCTTGTAGCGCTCCCAGACCCGTGCTAGTGTTTCCCCTGGCTTTTGTTTAAAACCCGTGATCTGTTGTTTGAGAGAAGCTATCTTTGCAGGAGGAAAGAACTTGTTGAGGAACGAGTCATGTAGTTCGTTCCAAGTGTGAATTGATTGTGCATGCAATCCTTCCAGCCACTGTTGTGCTATTCATGCAAGGGACCAACGAAAAGCCTTTAGTTTTAAATATTCTAGATTGGCACCATCATCAATTGATTCACATAAATCTAGAAAAGTAGTAACATGCTCTAAAGGACATTCATTGATTCTTCCCCTAAATTGACTCATTCTAATTTCAGTAATAAAAGAATGATGAATTTCAAAATTAATAGCACGAAACGATCGGCGATTCTGGAACTTCTAGAGTAGGATGCAGATATTCCTTTGTGTTGGCTGGGACATGCCCAATCCGCTCCTCAAGTTCCCTTCTTGCATTGATCTTGCGTTGGTGATTATGTGCATATTCCGCCTCTCGTCGGGCGTGTTCAGCTTATCTGGTGGTGAACTCCTCTATCCGTAGGCGGAGTTGCTCAAGCTCCTGTGCTGGTGTGAGCGGGACCACATTCTCGTTGTTGGGCTGAGTCGCCATGAGTCTCTTCCTTAGCCTTTGTCGAAGATGGAAGAAGCGTTCTGGCTCGAGAATAGGGTCGATAGGCGTGCGATCAGTTCTTCGCATGCACCTGGAAAACAAAAACAAAAAGAAACAAGTAAAAAGAAACTTAAAAGAAAAAACAAATATAAAGAAAAGAAAAAGAACTAAAAAGGGCGTGATTGATGGCTTCCCCGGCAACGGCACCAAAAATTGTTAGGAGGAAAATCAAGTATGAAATATAAAGCAGGAAACAACCATTATCAAGCTAGGCATTTCTACAAACACCTTGCACATGCTAAAATTTCCAAGGTAACCAACTGGATTTGTGCTCGAGTTAACCAATCTAATATCTATCCTTTCAATCAAGAGATTAACTAACTCAACCACTTCATTGGGTACGTTATCAGAATTCTCAACATTGTAGCGTTTGAGATTTACCTTGGAATTGGCGTTTATAATCTGAAGATCATCGAGGTTGTCTTTGTTCTTCGGATTTGAAGGCTGCAACCCTTCTGCTCTTGAAGACTCACATTGGATTGGAAAACGAAGAGCCTTCACAATTTTGTCTATTTCTTGGTACACCTCTTTGATCGGCGTTGCCAATTCATCGGCCTTCACAATCTTGTCTATTTCTTGGCACACGTCTTTGATCGGCGTTGCCAATTCATCGGTTGTTGCTGATTCCACATCAAAGAAGGGCTCGTCAACTCCATCAATTGAATCAGCATCTGAATTTAACAAAGGCTTGATTTCTTGGTTCTTGTCTGCGATTTCTTCAATTGGACTTGCAATTAATTCAACTTGCATATGCTCTGTTTCATCCCTTTCGATCAATTCAGCTTTCATCTCATCGAAAACACTTTCTGTTGATGCCCAAACTTTAGTCCCGTATGGTACTTTCAACATTTCTTGAAGCAATTCTCCTATATTGCGAAGATTCTCTAGTATCCTTGTACATTGTTCCTCAGACTCCGAAGAAAGAATTATTTTCGACCAGTGTTCACTGATGTGCAGAAGGGTTGATACGCTCTCAGTTCCTATCGTTTTTTAGCTTTCTGGATTCGGATTTGGCCCTATCTTAGTGTGATTCAGGGACGCACTTCCTAAATTGACGTCACCAGAATCTTCTCCGATGACCCATTGTGCTTTAGGACTTCCGGTTGCATCTTCCATGATTGGAGGTCGTTTATTCAGCGGAAGCAGTTGCTTGCTCATCGCCGCCAGTGTATATCGAGGCTCCACTCCGTCTTGGTCTGGAATCTTCCAATTGAGTTTTGGAATTCATATTGGCTCTTCATCCTAGTACCGCACGCCCTTAGCGACGAGGATGCGACGGACTCTGATACCACTTTGTTAGGACCTTGAGTGTTCTTCCATAAATGATTACTTGGGGAGGTAAGGAGAGTAGATTGAAGAGGGATTAGAGAGGAAACGAGAGGTAGAAGAAGATAGAACAAGTTCTGAATTGATTAACTGATAGCTCCCCCGTACCATACACATTGTAGGTATTTATAATACCAAACACAACTTTCTACTAATTCTCCTTATTATACCTATATATCTCAATTCCTAACAGTTCGATTTGTAAATTTTTCTAAAATTCGAAAAGAATTTTTATGCAATTTACCTGAATTTATCTTATCAATAGAAATTTTAACATCTTCCTAATAGCCTCACTCATATTAATCTATCTATTAATATTACTAATTCTGCTAGCATTTTGCTGACGTGTCGCTCTGTAAATTAAAGTTGAATTTTTTAATCAAAAGTTTCATTTCTTATTAATCGATGTTATTAAGGGAAGTTTAAATATTTGTTTCCTATATTATATTCATCACAATCGTATTAAAAATATCTAGACAATTAATTCAAATGTCAAAATAAAACTCTATTAAATAATAATAATAATAATACTAATTCTGCTAGCATTTTTCTGACATGTCACGCACACAAACTTAATTTTTTTATTCAAATGGTATTTTCTTATTGGTCAATATTAGTGCTGAAATTTTAAAATACACGTTTCATATTTTGAACATATTTGTTTCCTATTTTTATACTAATCAAAAGTTTCTTTTCTTATTAATCGATATTAATAAGGGATGTTTTTTTTCTTACAATTTACTTATTTTTGAAAAGTTTTTTTCTTACAATTTACTTATTTTAGACATCTAAATGACTATCGAAAAATAAATAATATTTTAAGACTTACAAGCATTACTAATGATTATTTTATATCTTAGATGAGGCTTCTTAGATCACTTTTCTACCTTTTAGGAATTTTTATTTTTACCATCTTACCTTTATTTTCACTATTAATTTCCCTCTCTTTCTAGCCATCTTTCTAATGAAAATAATGAATAAGTTATGTATATCTACATAACTTCAAAAGTATTCGCACAATCATGTGCTTATGACAATAATTATATACAGAGTATTTATTTCAATTATATTGGGTGGTGTGTTTGAGTATTATTACTACTTTACCTTATTAAATCATTTTAAAATTTTGTATTGTATCTCTTTCCAACTAATTTATAAATTACAAAAAAAAAACTTGTACGTACATATTTTTGTTATAAACAAGTATATATTAATATAGTACTATTATAGATATAGATATATAAAATGATGTTCAAATTAAAATGGATCAAACTTCCGTGCCTTCAAGGCACGGGTATTACACTAGTATGGAAATAAATTAGGAAGTGTATAATTAGATTAATGTATGTGCAAATGACCTATGTTTAATCATTTAAGCCCTATTTCTGATATTGTCAAGTGGTTGGCTGACAAATCTCTTTCAAAGTGCCTGGTGTCTTAATATATGTTTTTTTTTAATCTTTTTGAAACCTAATTTTTTTTTAAAACTAATATATTGCATGTAGAACTCAATTAGCTAGTGTTTGATGTTGGACGCACGTTTTTCTTTTTCTTGTTTCACTTTTATTAGGGTGGGGATTGGATGCTTTTATTTCTTCTTTTTCATCAAATATGCTAGTAGTTAAGAGACAATTATATATTGGATATAATTAAATGAAGATCATAGATGATCAAATATCAATAATTTCATCAAAATCAATTAAGATCATGCCTGCATTATTAAATTTGATGTGTTTAGGGACAGTGTGTTTGCACACTTCCTTATAGATCAGATCACGATATTTGGAAGCTAAATTATAGTAATATTTATAACCACTCGATCACATATATAAGATCTGCCAAATGTCCCTTTTAATTTGTATATATTTTCTGGTATAATTTCCTAATTAATGAAAATTTGTGTAGGGTTATAGCTTCTTATAAATCATGAGTTGATTTATACAAAATTAATAATTATAAATATGTTGAAATAAAATATGAAACCTGAAAAGCAAACTACTCTGTATGTTAACTACTCTGGTCTTCTAGACCTCATCCGTAAGGATGCTATCGAGTAAAGCTCGCTCGTCCGAATTCTTTCCTATTATATATATATATATATATATAGGGAAGCTTTAAAATGTAAAAAGTCCTTAATGTGTAAAATATGCTTAACGTGTAAAATTTATTTTTTTAATACAAAATCGGACATTTTGGCGCTGAGGGAACCCGTGCCTTATTTTGGCGCTGATCAGCCATGGCAGTAGGCACATCCGGCCACCTCCGGCTACCTGCGGCCACCAGCGCCTAGCCGCACTCGAGCCCACCCCGGCGCGAACCCCCTGAGCCTTGACTAGACTTGGTTCGAGCCAACTGCTGCCCAGTCGAGCCTAGTCGAAGCCCCACATCCACTACAAAAAATAATTAAATTCGCCACCCATGCTAGCTTCGGCAGACATGTGCTGTGGCAATTGATACCCTTTTGCCACAGCATTTGCCACGACAGGCATTGCACTTCGGTGGAAAAGAGAAAATATTCACTGATTGTAGCTTCAGCGGGGCTTGCCGTAGCTATTGAGTTAATTTTGCCATTTATGGTAGCGATGGCTAGTGTTTGCCGTGGCAAACTATACACCTTTATATATAAAAAAATATTAAAAAATATAACCCTACTTCTACCCGAGCCCTCTCTCTTTCACTTCGAGAGCGTCCCTCTCTCTGGAATCTGGATGTTGCCTCCAGCCCTCCACCGGACTCCAGTTTTCATCGAACCCTTCTCGTTTCCATGGAGGTCCACCTCTCAGTCTCTCATCTTCTTCTCTTTTGTTCTTACTCTCTCTCTCTGCGTTCTCTTTTCCTCGTTCCCCTTCACTCTCCCCTCGACTCGCTGAACCCAAGTTCTCCCCACGCCAACGCTGCTTCCTCGCCTCCCACTCCCTCTCACTTTGTTACAAATCTCCCTTCTCTAGATCTGCTTCTCCCCGATTTGTTCCTCGCCTCCCTCTCTCTCTCCCTCAGATAAGGTCGTCCCTTTGTCTACTATACAGAGCAAACGAAAGAGCGAGATTGTGCTCCACACTGCATAACAGGTGACGAATTCGAGTGAGATTAAGGCCGACAAGATCTTCCCATCGAACTCTCAACTCTCTCATGTGAGTCTTTCAGCCTTTCTCAACTTTCCCTAATTTCTAGGGTTTAGATTTGGCCCTATACCTTATTTGCTTTTCATTTCCCTAAATGTTCATTAGTCAAACCCTAATCTCTGCAATTTTATTTGGGATCTAGGAATCGGAGCAAGAAGATATTATCGCTTCTAGAGGTTATGCATACCTCTTTTGAGGAAGTTGAGCGACTTGAGTGGCTCGCCGCCTAGGAGCTCTAGATGAGTAAGTTTATCTTGATTTATAGGTTATCCCCTTAATTGATTAGATTGAATTCCTTGGTCACTAGTTATCGATTCCTCCAAATGATGTAACAAATTGCATATTGCATTTTTTTCAGTTTCCTTGCTCTTGATTTGTGGTTTATCTCTATATATCAAGCTTGAAAATGTTTTTCTTCCCAAATCGATCTAAGATAAAAGAAGGGAGACCTAGAAACTCGAACCAGCTTACTGAATCTCTGAATATTTTATTTCTTATTTATTGCTCTTTCACCAGATCAGCCACATGAACATGTTGAAGTTTTCAAAGATAACATCATCTTTAAGTTCCTTCAGAACTTTCTACATGATTCTTTTTTTTTATTGCTCTTCCTTCATTCTTATTTTGAGTGGTGGTGTTTGTCTTTGAAGGCTGCAGATATGGGGTTTGATCAGCCCAAGAGCAGGGAGATTGGAGAGTAGAGCAGAGCTGCAACTAATAAGATGACGAAATTTTATGGATTCTTAATTTGCTCTGATCATGGATTTATTTTATGCATCATTTTGCAGCATGGTAATGCTCTATTCATTTTGGTATTTTAAGCAGATATATATACTTATAATGAGAATAGAATTGCTACTTTTCAGGTTGGAATGGAATATGAAGGTTTTTCCCTATATGATGACATGAGGCTGCTGTCAAATGAGGTGAAGTACTTAAGATTGACATTTTTTTTATTCGACGGCAACATAGCTTTGGGTGAAGCTGCTTTCATTTGCTGTCTGCTTTTTTGTCTTAGTTATTCTCATATAATAACCTGTCAAAGTTACTAGAGTCCTACTTTTAGCCTTTTAGGAAGTGAAAATGGAAACAAAAATGTAATATCTGGCTGACATTAAATTTTCATTGAGGGGTGACTTCAGGAAAGTGGCTTTTCATTGCGCAAGCTGATTCGAGTAATAAGAAATTATGTATAGTTCTAGATTGTAGAAGATCCCTGATCAGAGAGCATAAATTTTTCCTTTTTACCTAATCATTATGTAAAGCAAACGAAGTGACTCTTAAATTGACCTACAACCATGATTCAATAACCTCGAGCTTCATCAACTTGGTTGATGCAAGCTAGTGATGTTCTTATTCGAGCAAAAGAGGTTAGTATTAACTTGCATATTTAGAGTTATCACCTCGTCTGCATGTATCCTTATTCCCTTTGATATATTAGATTGCCTTTTCTCAGGTAATACACAACAGGTTAACAGGGACACTTTTGATGCTTGATTGATCCCTTTGTAAAATGTGAGTTTGATGCTTGATTGATCCCTTTGTAAAATGTGAGTTTGATGCATGTATCCTTATTCCCTTTGATATATTAGATGGCAGAGCACACTGGAAATGTGAGTTTGATGCTTGATTGATCCCTTTGTAAAATGTTCAGCTTCATTTTACTTTAATGCCCGGTAGTTCAGTGTCTAAATTAGTGACATAAGGTTTTAGCTCCCCTACCGTGTATGTGTAGAAGAGAGTGGACAACGTTTCAACTTTCAAGACCGCATGGCTAATGCGAAAAAGTCATATTACGAAGCACTCGGATACACCTTTCATCCATCGCACTAGGGTGCACACCTGTAGATTCAAATGGTCTAAGAGATTGAGACTAACACATGTGAGTTGAGTGTCAACTTGGGGGATTTGAAAAAGTAAGATCGGTAGAACTAGAACTTGTGCCTCTGGTTCTTCTTTCTTCAGCTTGAGATTGTGTATACTTATTGCTTATGTAGGGCATTGTGTTGTATCTGTTACCTTATTCATCCATGCAGTTCTATTTCAAATGTATTGAACTATGTGGCTTGTTGTCTCCAATTGCTTTTTAGGAGTCAGAGTTAGCAGTTTTTATATGTATGGCACCAATCATTTTAATCATTATGTCCTTATTTGCTTCTGAGATATGAATGTCAGTGCTACTAGCTACTCCCTTCTGTGCAACGTGGATCTGTGCACCCTTACTACATGCTTAAAGATTGATCTCAAGATATAGAAAGAGCCTAGATTAAGTGTTATTATTTTATAGCATTATTTCTTCAAGGTTTTGGATGCTCTTGTTTCATCCCGGTATTGTCTAATGTTTTTTTTTGTCAATAAAATAATGTTTTCACTTATTTACAACTGCAAGGTTCCATGCAAGTGTCTATCTTGAGCCCAGGAATTGTCTAATAGCCATACGCACCTCGTGAACGAATTCCTTTTTGGAAGAGGTGACATGTTGTCTGAATAAATAGTTTGCTTCCAATCATCGTTTGTTTTTATGCTTATTCTTATCGCTCTTTGGTTTAATACCTTTTGTTCGGTGTGCTAGATGGTTCACCATGAATGGATGGCGTAGAACCAAGGAGGACTTCACGCTAGAGGTAGACTATCATAACTTGCTTATGCTGAACTTCCCAATCATCATTAATTTGTTTATACGCTAATTCTTAATTCTTTTGCTTTGTTGTTTTCTTTCACCAAATTGAAGGAATCTTTTTTATGAATAAATGAACTCTTTTTGGTTGTATTGTTTTCCTCTCGCAAAAATATTATATTCAGCTAATGCTATTTCTCGTATGTTACAGCTCAGAAGTGCCTATGCCATTCAAAAACTGAGAAAATCATGTTACTCAAAACATAAGTTTTATGTTGAGCCCTTTAATTTATATAAAGAGGTGTGCTCTTTGTCTTATGTTTCCTTTCTTTCCATTTATCTCCTACTTCTGTTTCATTTAGTTCTATGCCCATACCATGCTAGGCTACAAATTTAAGTTTATAACAGAATAAAAAATGACTTCATTGTTCTTCTTTTTTCTGATAAACTCCTTGCTAGCACATGGTAACAGAAAATCGTTGAGGAAACATGTTACTGAGAAATTTCTCTGCAACTGTAAGCTGCTCATATTTGTATCATGTTGAAAATTCTGTCTGCATCTGGTTTCTTTGCTGATTATTGATGGTGAATAATTACAGAAGCTAAAGAATGAGATCAAACAATGAGTCAATGTGGAATTCAGTTTACTGGGAATTTGAGGCTAATTTTATGTGTGTTGATTCAGATGGAGCTCAAAAAGGATCAAAAAGTGCATGTTGTTCTATCTTCTGAATGGCTAGTTAATATTTTCTACCAAATGTTTCAGCTTGTGAGGTTAGTTGAGGTAGAATTATTTATTTCAATGATTCTAATAAATGAGACTGGTGGTATTTTGCCTGGTATTAATAAATTATTAGTGGTCAATTAAGTATGTATGCTTTTGAATGAACTGAGTATATGCATGTTTATTTTCCAATATTGCATTCTGATTCTGCTCATGTTAAAAATAGCCCAGAAGGCATTGAGAAACTGTGCACATATATTAAGGTGGATCATACAGATGTTAGAATACTGATGTTGACATGCTAAGGACTATTTTTTAGCTACTGGCAGTGATAGCTTAAGTTTTGGTGCTCTAATCTGTGGATAAAATCTGTTTTAGCTACTGGCAGTGATAGCTTCAGTTTTGGTGCTCTAATCTGTGGATAAAATCAGTTTGATTCACAAATGAGAAAGATGCAATGTGAGAAACAGGGGTTCTTTAATGTAGTAAGTCCACTCATATATGTCTGCTAAAATTTATTGCAAACTTCATTATAAATAATTTTCTTTCCTTGTATGTATGGCTAGAAGTGTTTGTATCAACTATTACTTTCTTATATTTTATTCCTTTTTCAGTGAGTTGTCTTTTTGGATAGTGCAACAGAAACGTTAAACTCTAAGCAATGTTGGCATTGAAGGATTGATGTATGCAGTCAATGATGAATTATTATTCCCTATTTCTAGTTGATTTGGTGGATTAGGTTGTTCCTTGGTCTAGTTAACTTTTTTTTTGGTTAAAATGTAATTTTGGACATTTTATTGTATTTATAAATTTTATAATTATGTATATTTATTGTATATAAATTATGTATTTTTTGACATTTTATTTTCTATGTAAATTTTGTATAATTAATGAAATTTTATTATATAGGTAAATTGTGGTCATTTTTTTTTAAAAAAATATTGGACTTTTTAGCCCGGGTCTAAAGAATCCGGGCTAAAAAGCAGTTTTTTTTTAAATTTTACCCCACACTTTAGCTACGGCAGCAAGCCGTCGCTTAGCCGTCACTAATTTTCTTGCTACGGCTATTTGCCGAAGCTATCAAATTTTGCCACCCCACAATTCGCCACCCCCCCCCCCCCATTTGCCGTAGCTAAGCCGAAGCTAGAGGGCCTTTGCCACCCCTTGAAGGCCTTTTGCCACGGCTTTTTGCCGAAGCGAATTTCATTTTTTTTTTTGTAGTGATCGCTTCTTCTCTCATCGGCCTCCCACGCCACCCACGAGCCACCTCCGGCCACCAGCCCCCACCAGCTCGAACCCCCTCCCTCAGGCGCACCCCCCGAGACCGGAACCCCCTTGGTTCGTGCCCAGCCGAGCTCACACCGAGCCCATCTCTCCCGACAACCCTGTTCGACATTTTTGGCTCGATATAACTTCGAAAACCCGATTTTCTCTTTGTTTCAACTCGAATTTTGTATGATTTCTAACCCTAAATCTGTTTATTACAATTATTTAGATTGTTTGAATGATTTAGATTGAGATTGAAAACCTAGGGTTTGATTTAGGAGCGGAATTTGGGGCTTTTTACCAAAAGCAAAATTGAATGAAATTGATGATATGGTTGTGTTTTTGGGTTGATTTTGAGCTAATTTCATGTTCATATCATTGTCAAATTGTTTATGGTTCATGAGCTAATTGGATTTTAGAACTTTATAGTGCGATATGCTTTAGAATTTGGGGCTTTTTTCCAAAAGCCAAATTGATTGAAATTGATGATATGGTTGTGTTGTTGGGTTGATTTGGAGCTAATTTCATGTTTATAGCATTGTCAAATTGTTTGTCAATCATGAGCTAATTGAATTTTAGAATTTTATTGCGATATGCTTTAGAATTTGGGTTTTTTGCCAACAGTCAAATTGACTGAAATTGATGATATGGTTGTATTGTTGGGTTGATTTGGAGCTAATTTCATGTTTATAGCATTGTCAAATTGTTTGTGAATCATGAGCTAATTGAATTTTAGAATTTTATTGCAATATGCTTAGGTCGATTAAGTTCTTCTATTAATTTTAGCATAAAAATCATAATTTAGCCTATTAGCTCAATTGGTAGAGCAATGTGCGTTTGCACAAAAGATGTGGGTTCAAATCCCACATAGGTTACATAATAGACGAGCGCAACAATCGCAAATTGTTAATCATGCACCTTATAATCTAAGTTATACACTTTTTAACCTTAATTATGCACATTTTAATCTTATTTATGCACTTTAATTTTAAAAGCTTATACGAAAAAAAATCGATTTCAAACTTACATCTATCAACCTAAATGATCCGAGAGGTGAACCCAAACTCTCAAAAGTAAAAAAAAAAAAAAATTAAAACATCGATTTTAAAAGCACATATTTTGTCTTATTAATGCACATTATGATCTTACATTTGCACAATTGTATTCTTAATCTGCACAATTGTATCTTACTTTTGCACAATTGTAGTTTAAATTTGCACAATTGTATCCTACTTTTGCACACTTGCAATCTAAATTTGCACATTACAATTTTATTTTCACACTTTATGTTCTTATATTTGCACTTTAAAGTTGCACAAATGCACTTTACAGTTGCACAAATGTACTTCACAGTTGCACAAATGCACTTCACAGTTCCACAAATGCACTTCACAGTTGCACAAAAGGTATCGAAAACGGGAAAAAGTGCATTTACCCATAAAAATAGATATATTTACCAATTTACCCATAAATTAAACATATTTCAATTATAATTTTTTATAATTGAAATAGACACATTTACCTATTTACCCCATAATGAATTATTATGTCTGCACAAAATAAACTTATATTTGCACAATAAGATGTTATATGTGCACAAAAGCAAGTTATACTTGCACAGCAGAAAGTGTTACCACGAAGAAAAAAAATTTTAAAAAAAAATCTGGTCCGAGAAGGGGGCAAGGGGTCACACGCATGGGCAGGGGGGGCACACTTTTGGGCAAGGGGGGCCAGATATTCTACTAATGAAATTAGGCTCATTAGTAATTAAATTAGGCCCATTAACAAATTTTACGCGATAAGCAAATTTTACACGTTAACGAGTTTTTACATTTGAAGTAAACTATATATATATATATATATATATATAGGTACATGGCTAGTGGCTACTATATATAGCAACTTTACTCATTTATGTACAGTGAAGTTTTCATTGTTTCTCATTTGTCAAATCTCATTAATAATTATGCCGGAATTAAATCTAAAGCAAAGGATATCTACCAACAAAAATCACGAAAAAGGGAAATTCAGAAGCAAAATTTGGCCTGCATGTTATAACATCACATCATATTATTATTATATATACAACCTAATTGATGGAGATAATGTGACCTAAAAAGGATGAAACAAAATAAAAGCAAATTTAAAAAGGGTAGTTCCGTAGTTGTGATTGAATTCAATGATGAGGATGGGCATAATCATATACAGGCTAGTATTCTATTAGTGAATAAAAAAATGTTAAGTCAAAATCAAAATATTCTTAGGAATGAGACTAATTACCAACAAAGGGGAAATTAAGCGAACATGAAAAACAATTGTCAAACAACAAAATATATTTGAAGGAATTGGAGTTGGAAAACTTCTTTTTCGAAATTCTGAATTCCGACCATTTAAAAATTTAATGAGAAATTTTTGTATATATTTATATCAACAATATTTATCATTTCAAATTAAAGCTCCTCTTTTTGTCCATAGAGAGAGAAATTGGGTCAAGTGCTTACACCCCTTATTGTGTTTTGTGTAGAGAGAGAGAGAGAAATTGGGTCAAGTGCTTACACCCCTTATTGTGTTTTGTGTTAACAAATCTAGGCCATTGATTGACTAGAAATGGATGTGTGAGATTAATTGAGATTTTTTTTTTTTTTAAAAAAAAAAAGTAGGTCCCACCACTTTTACAGGCAACTTGCCTAAGGAAAGCGCGTCCGTTGGTTTTTTTTAAGCTAACGTTTTTTTGGGTAGAGAGGATGAGATTTTGCTTGCACCGTGTGTATAATGAATAATAACAAACAAATTATCGAATAATTCCAGATTATCAATGAATAATGATTCTGAATTCGTCGAATATTCGATAAATTCATTGCCAATTTTAAACAGAGTTTGAATTTCAAGAAACTCACATCTAATTACCCACCTACAAATGAATAATTCCTTATTATTAACGAATAGTGACTCCGAACTTGCTGAATAGTCGATAATTTCATACAAAATTTTAGAAAGAATTTGAATTTCAACAAACTTACGTCTAATTGCCCCTATACATATGAATAATTTCTAATTATGAACGAATAGTGATTCTGAACTTGCCGAATAGTCGATAAATGCATGAACAAATTACCGAATAATTCCAGATTATCAATGAATAATGACTGAATTCGCCGAATATTCGGTAAATTCATTACTAATTTTAAACAGAGTTTGAATTTCAAGAAACTCACATCTAATTACCCACCTATAAATGAATAATTATTTATTATAAACGAATAGTGACTCCGAACTCACCGAATGGTCATAGTCAATAAATTCATGAGCTTGAATTCCGAGAAACCTCCATTTAATTGCCCCATATATATATATGAATAATTTCTTATTATCAACGAATAATAACTCTAAATTTGTAGAATATTCGATAAATACATGAACAATTTTAAACAGATACATACGAATAATTCCTTATTATCAACGAATAATACCTCTGAATTTGCCGAATATTCGATAAATACATGAATAATTTTAAACAGATAGTAACGAATACTCTATCACATTCCATTGAATATTTATTACATACCAATGAATAATTCCTTCAAGGTTACAAACTCATCATGTGCCTTGGAGATCCGATGAAATGGATCACAAGATTGAGCAGAAATGGAACACAAGATTGAGCAGCAATCGAACACAGATTGATCGTTGCCTACCTGCTCGTGGCCCTCACGCGCAAAGGTCATCATCACCAACATGAGCATCGTCACCACCGAAGGTCAACACCATCAAAATAGGCCTACTGACGAATACTCTCTGAAATCGAAAGCATGCATCTAATTAACCAAATCGCCGTAGGCCTCGTCCTCCGTCAGCCTTCTCTCCACCATCGTCCTCCGTCAGCCTTCTGACCACCATCGTCCTCCTTCAAATCGCTGCTGCCTCTTCAACATCGCCATCGCTGCTTCGCCATCGCCATCGTCGCTTCGCCGCCGCTGGTTGCCAAAACCCTCATCACACCGGATCCTGGCGTGGGAGAGGAAAGAGAGATTGTTACAGCGACGACGGTTTTCGAGGATGATAATTGCATCAGCGGCGGTTTCCGACGATGTGCAATTGTTCCTCGGCGGCGGTTTCCGACGATGTGCAATTGCCAATCGCCTCATTCTTGGCCTCCAGATCCCGAACCTCCACTGCTGCTTTGTTAGAGATAGCAGAGACTGCACTCAGACTATCCCCTTCAATGACAATATTCTTCCAACCTCTTCTTCTGGCTAAGTCTAATCCCGCACAAAACGCAAGGGATTCGGTTAGTGTTACCGATCCCTGTTCAACCTGATGCTGAAAGATTTCAATTACGTCTCCGTTGTGATTTCTCACTACCCCTCCCACTCCGCATTCTCCTTTATTGTTAATAGCTCCATATACATTGATTTTAATCTGTCCTTGTTTCGGTTTTTCCCATCTTAAATTTTTACCTTGTCTTTTCTTACCTTTGTTTTACGGTTGTGTTTTGTCTTGTTTCCATTCTTTAATTGCTGTTCTTATTTGTAGGATAATCCCCGCTGTGCTCTCTAGTTGTTTGTTTTTGAAGATCAAATCATTCCGAGCTTCCCATGTCTTATGCCATATTATACATAATTCATCAAAATTAGGATTGTTTTTTCTGATTCGGTTAAGATCTATATGTTGGCCATCAGTGCAATCAAGTCCTATAAATTGTGTATTGAGTTGTTGTTCATACGTAGTGATGATGGATCTCGTGGTTGGGCATTTCGAGAAGAGGTGAGTGGAATCCTCCTCTTCAATGTCACAGAAGATGCATTGACTAGGTACTCTATTGATGTACTTGTTTAGTCTGACTTTAGTTGGCAAGCCATCTACCATTATTTTCCAGATGAAATTTTTTGTTTTAGGGGGAACATTAAGTTTCCAAATCCATCCAAGGTCCTCCGTAGGATTATCAATGCCTCTTAATGATTGGGACGCAGATTGGGACGCAAATTGTGCTTCCAGATTAATTTATCTTCCGCATCCCAGTCAGGGATTTGGATGCTTAGGATCTGTTGAACAATGTTGGATGGGAATAATTGGTTTAATAGCTGTTTGTTCCACTTTTTGTTTGGCTCCAATAGTTGTGCAACAGTCATTCTTATGTCGTTATTTCTACTGTAACTGTTGAGTGAACCGTTTCCGATCCAATTGTCAGTCCATACGTTTATTTTTGATCCATCTCCTATCATCCATAGTAGTCCTTTTTGGAAATGTTCATATAGGTTTATGAGTCTGCCGAATTGCCATGAAGTGTTGTGGATGTTTAGATCTGTAGTATTGTTATTGTTAAAATACTTTTCTTGTACTATCTTGACCCATATATTTTCTGGTTCGGTTTTAATTTTCCATAGAAGTTTCCATTGGAGGCTAATGTTTCTTGCTTCAGCTGAGATGAGGCCGAGCCCACCATTTTTCCTGGGTGAACATATTTTTTCCCAGCTGGTCATCGGTGTGTATCTTTCAGTTCCCGTTTTATTCCAAAAAAAAAATCCTTTGGATACGATCTATCTGCCGCAAAACTCCTTTTGGTAGTAAGAAATTCTGCATTAAATAGTTCGTTTTCGAGCTTAGGTTTGCTTGTATGAGAGTCATTCTCCCAGCCTGGAAGAGGGTCGATGCTTTCCATTTTGACAGTTGCTTTTGTAAATTATTGATCGCATCATTAAAGACGCAGTTTTAAACCTGCCATTGATAATGGGAATACCTAAATATTTTTTCCATTCCTTGGGCAATAGGAATATTCATACTTTGGGCTAAGGATCTTGCTAGATTGGGATTGACATTCTTAGAGAATTGGATTGAACTCTTTTGGTAATTTATTGTTAGACCTGATATATTTGAGAAATGATTTAAAGTATTTTTAATGGTGTCAAGACTCGCGTGAGCTGCATTTGCAAAAATTAAAGTGTCATCTGCAAATGTCAGCATGGGTATTGGTGTTCCTCGAGAGCTAAGTTTTATCCCCACCAAACCATCGTTTAGACTGGCTTCAGCTTGAAGTTCTCTTGCTATACTTTCCATGATGATTACAAAAAGGTAAGGTGCTAACGGATCCCCTTGGCGAATTCCTCTTTCTGGTTTGAATTTATCTCCTGGTGCGTTACCAACAAGTACAGAGAAGGTGGTGGATGTGACGCATTTCATCACCCAGCCTATCCATTGGGGATGAAATCCGAATTTACTTAATACAGTATGAATAAAATTCCAGTTGATTTTATCATATGCCTTTTCCATATCTAATTTTAGAGCCATCCATCCCTTTTTTCCTTTCTGTCTATGAAATGTGTGGAAAACTTCATGAGCAATTAGCGTGTTGTCTTGTATGGATCTGCCTTCTACAAACGCACCTTGGAACATGTTGATGATTAATGGGAGTATGTTCTTGAGTTTGTTTGCTAGGATTTTTGCTATTATTTTATAAATAGTATTGCACAGGCTAATTGGTCTGTAGTGATTGATGGTTGTTGGGTTCTCGATCTTGGGTATTAGAGATATGAAAGTTTGATTAATTTCAGATAGTAAGGATCCTGAGTGAAAGAAAGCTTTGACTGCTTTACATACTGAGTCTCCCACGACGACCCAATATTTTTTATAGAATTCTGGTGGGTATCCGTCAGGTCAAGGAGTTTTATCATCAGCCATGCCAAATACAGTATCTTTGATCTCTTTATTTGTGGGTTGCCTTATTAGATGTTCATTTTGTTCTTGGGTTATTTCTTGTTTGATATATGGAATGGCATTGTGCTCAGTTCTCCCTGATGATGTCGTAAGGAACCTCTTTGCCATTTCGTTGGTTATTTGTTCTCTTATTTGTTCAATGTTAGTCACTACCTGGCCACTTTGTGTGGTGAAACTCGTCATATTTGATCTGAAGTTTCTTACTTTAACATATGATTGGTAGTATTTCCTATTTTTATTAGCCAGTTGAGTATGCCTAGTTTTTGCCCTCTGTTTCCAGAACTTATGGCTATAATCCAGCATATGTTTTCGCTTGTTTTCTAGTCTGTGTAATCTTTGAATTTCGGCTGTCGAAAGGGAACCCCAAGGAAGGGCAGTTTGCAATATTTTAATCTGATTTTCCACCTGAGAGAGTTGCCTAACCATATTGTTGCTGGTGTAGTGACTTTTGCACCATTCTTTTGTATTTCTTTTAAGAAGTTTTTGTTTTTGGATTAGTTTATAAGCAAAAGAGCCTATGAGCTTGTTTCTCCATACTTGCTCAACCATTTGTTGGTAATTGTTATTTGTTGTCCATGCCATTTCAAATCTGAATGGTGATCCCTTTTCATTTGATCGGCTACCTATCACAGTTGTGATGAGGCAGTGATCAGAAGAAGAAAATGGATGATGTTGCATTTTTGTATTTTTGAATACATTGAGGATGTCCTGATGAATTAGACCTATGTCCAACCGTTCATAAGTATTATCCATGGGGTTAGTACTCTTTCTCCATGTGAAAGGGGAACCTAAAAAAGGAATTGTTTGAAGATTGAGTTCATTCTTGACTCCTTGCAGTCTTCTGAATCTAATTATGGATGGGATTATACCTCCTAGTTTTTCTGTGTCATTCTCTATATCATTGAGGTCGCCTATTATCATTAGAGGTAACATATGCTTGTTTGCCAGGAGGAAAATGTGATCCCAGAATCTAGTTTTTTCGTTCTCATTGTTTGGGGCATAGACAAACATCACAGCTAAGACGACATTTTCAATTTCAATTTTGAGCATGATCAGTCTGTCTGTTTGTTCAAGGATTGAATTTGTATTTATGGTACTCTTATTTTGGTATAGCATCCATATGCCACCCCTACTGCCAGAGGCCGGAATAGAGATGCATTCATGGAAACCAGCTTCTTTGAGTTGGCTATTCCTGGGGGTCACCATGGTTTTTGTCTCTGTTAGTACTAGAATATCAAGTTTGTTTTGATATCTGATTTGTTTAAGTTTTGGCCAGAGAAGTGGCCTTCTCGATCCTCTTATGTTCCAATATCCTATATTAATCATTTATTTTCCTGTGTAGTTGCCTTACTGGCATCTTATTTGTCGTATTTCCATTTGATTCGTATAGGGAAATGTTTGTAGTCTTATTCTTGGTGTATATGTTTATCAATTGATTGTCCAGCTGTGAGAGCTTGATTTTGTGAATCATATTTGCAGTTATACACAATCCACTTTGCTCCCAGCCCAAGAGGTTGATAGAGCCAGAAGGATCTGCATGTCTTATAGTGGTTTTGTGTAGATTTATAGGTGTTGAGTATGGCTTAGTGGTAAATTTGTTACAAGGGTTGTGTCGGACGCACACCACATATCCAAAGAAAGAATATATGGGACAGTCCTTAGAGTGTTCAATGGGAGTAGAGGAGCACCTACCCAAGAGCCACCAGTGCACCAACCTGTCCATCTTGCACCATCTACATGGTTTCAGACTTCCAAGCTTTCCAGGCCCCAAATAGAGGTCCTCAAGGACCTAACCAAAGGCAAAATCGAACAAGACAGAAGCAATATATGCAGTAAGAGAAGAAAAGCAGTAGTCTAACTTGCTAGGATTCATAGTTACTGATTGAAATTGAAACTTATCCAACATGGCAAGGCCCCATACAACAGAAGAAAATAGACAGGGCTGCCCCAGGATCATGCCCGACTTGAAAGTGAAAACATAGCTGATCATAACATCATCAATAAAAACTAAAACATCAAGCTTACAGCTTCCTTGGTTGTGGTTATTTAGGGATATAGTTGTTGTAGTCAGCTCACAACCAACTAAATTTCTTTGAGCCGCGATCATTAGGTGGTTTTCTTTTTCTTTGGCTTCTTGGTTGCCGGTGAAGACATCTCAGCTTGATCTTCTTCATCTCTACGCTTTGTGTCACCACTGCTGTGAGTCCTGGTGTCCTCATCATGGGGCCGGATAACAATGCCACCCATCTTGCGGACAACTGAGTGATCAGATTTGAGAGAGAGTTGTGAACCTTCAGACTCACCTTTGTCGATGCTTTTGCCCCTATTCTGCCCAGCAACCAGTGCCTCCAAAGAGCCTTCATGAGGCTGATAGGAGGCAGAGGCATTTGAGCTGCCCGGAGCCATGATAGTGTGGAGGATTGAGGGTGCAATAGCAAAGGGAGGCATAGGACAGTCTGCATTGAGTCTATCCACATGGGCATTATTGAGAGTAATCAAGTGGTTTATGAGTTCTGAGGAGTAGGTGAGATTGGTGCTCTGGTTTTGGGTGGTTCTCATATTCATGGACTGAGAGATGTTTTGAGGGAGAAGACCAAAGTCTCCAGCCCTCGGCTGCATGGTGTTCACCGGACTGAGATCATTTTCATTAGCATTGTAAGGGACAAAAGCACTAGGGTGAGCAGGGGCTCTAGCATCAGCATTCATTCTTGGACCATTAAGGTTTTGGGTGGGGGCAAGAAGATCAACATGCATGTGGGTTCTCTTCTAGTATGAGATTAAACTTCCGAGGCCTGGGGGCGTTGAGGGTGCACTCCTCATACGAGTGATCATACGCCCCACAACATCCACACCCATCCGAAAAATCCTCATACCAGATTCTGACTCTCATGATCTCATTATCATTCTTCTTAAAATGGACAAAAGAGGTAAGCTTAGAGAGGAGGGAGACATGGACACTAGCCCTTGCAAACCTGAACTTATTTCTGAAGTTTGAAGCTTGATCAACTTTGATGAGGGTACCCACGCCTCCAATAGCCAGAATGTGAGAGATTGCCTCAGCAGTGTAGAATTGATGAGGTAACCCCGGAATCCTGATCCACATGTCGGCCGAAGTGGTATCCTCCTCCATGGGGTTGAAAGTATCCGTCCATGGGTAGATAGCTAAGAGGGATCCTTGCACGTGGTAGGGTCTGTTGCTCCAAACGGTTGCTCTGTCTTCTCTATTGGAGAACCGGAGAGTGAACCAATCGTTTCCGATTGCTTCGATCCCCCAGTTCCCCTTTAGTGCCTTCCATTCCACTTTCATTTTGCCTGCGACCTGCTTGATGTCAATATGATTTTGGACAAGCTTGCCGACCAGACTATAGTCCGATAGTTTGTGGTGAAGGTCTTTGGCTCCAGGGATAGTGAAAGGGGCAGGGTAGCTTCCCATGTCAGCAGAGCTCACATCCAAGATAGGAGCAAAGCTAAGCTGAATGGGTGGGATATCATGGGCATTAGTAGGATGAGAAACTATAGGAGTGTTACCATTTTCAGTAGTGACATTGTGGACTATCTCCAGAGTGAGATTGTCCTGTAGGGTATGTGGCTGAGTGGTGCTGATGAGGGCTTCCATGAAGGAACTGTGGGATGCCATGGATATCGCAGAGAAATCAGGATTGAAGGAAGACTGAGAGCTGTAATGGCATGGGTGGTAATGAGGGTAACTATCTCTATTTATACTAATACTGGTATAGCTAAAGTATCTGATATCACAATCCCTTAGGATCAAGGTATCAGCGGGAAGATCTATAGATTTAGCCGCCCGTCTAACGGTAGGTTTAATCATACCTTTTGCCCCGTCTAATGTGCAATTAGCTTTGGAAGTTTCACATTCTCTTTCCTGCTCTTCCTCATTCCTCTTAATCTTCTTGTAGTCGGCCAGATTCATGCATATATTGAGGTGGATTTTGTTTTCTTGTTTTCCAAGAACATCAAGGGGTAGAGCATTGGAGAGAGTGATTAGCCCCCTAACCGTCATACACTCACCAATAGAAGTCCCTGCATGCATATCATTATATCTATAACTATGGTTAGGGAGATCAATTAAGCAAATAATATGGTAGATAGAGATAAAACAGAAGTTATAAACAGTTGAGGCGTTTGGGTGTCTGTTGGTTTTCGATGAGGAAGCCGATGGGATATCAAACCACCATAGGCCAGCCTTCAGTTGTATTATGAGATTTGTATTCAATGTTTGTTGCTTTTTTGTGGTTAATGCATTCACAACGCAAGCGTGCGATTGCATTAATTGGTTTCTCCTGCTGTTGGGTGTCTTGGAACACTTTTTCCAGCCATTAATTTTTCTGGGTATGCAAGGGTTGTATGTTTGGATTTTTGTTGCGTGTTGGTTGAAACGAGGCTCTAAATCAAGTCCCATAGCCATTAATCAGGGATTAATGCTACCGGATTGATCATCACGAAGCCCAGTTGAAGAAACACTGAAGAACACTCAAACAGAAGGAGAAATTGGGGGAGAGGAAAAGAGAGCGTTCTATTAAATATTCCTTGCACACTTGGTGTTATTTTATTAATATTTGATCCTCCTTGTTCATGTGTACTGCTAAATTTTTTTTTAGTCAGTGTGTTAAAGAATTATCAAATTTTAATATATCAAGTGGTTCAATATTTTTACACTAATTGGTTCAGAGTGTTAAACCAAGTGATTCAGGGGTTTTATACCAAGTTGTTCAGGGTTTTTTATATTAAGTGGTTTAGAGTTTTTATACCAATTGGTTCATCAAATAAATAGAGTATAGTGGTTCATCAAATAAATTGTATTGGTTCATAAAATAAATAGTATTGGTTCATAAATTTTTTTTTTTAAAACAAAAAATTAAATAATTAAAAATAAATATTTCAAGAAAATAAAAGAAGACTGAAATTTTACAATTATTAAATAGTATTGGTTTATCAAATAAAGAGTAGTGGTTCATCAAATAAATAGTATTGGTTCATGAACCATTTTATTTTAAAAACAAACTAATAAATAAATAATTAAAAAATAAATATTAAAAGAAAATAAAAGAAGAGTGAAAATTTTACAATTATTAAATAGTAGATGTTCATCGAATAAAGAGTAGTGGTCAATCAAATAAATAATATTGGTTAATTAAAAATAAATAAATAAATAAACATTAAAAGAAAACAAATAAAAAAAAAATTTACAATTATTAAATAGTAGTGGTTGATGAAACAAATTCTAGTGGTTCATGGAGTAATTTCATGAACCACTTCTTTAAAACTTCATGAACCACTTCCCTATAGGTTCATGAATCACTTCTTTATAGGACTGAACCAGTATGAGTAAAAGGGCTGGGCCACTATAAGTAAAAGGGTTGAACCACTAAGAGTAAAAGGGTTGAACCATTAAGAGTAAAAAGGTAGAACCAATGAGAGTAAAATAGTTGAACCACTGAGAATAAAATGGTTGAACCACACCAATATAAAGGATGAATCACTAAGAGTAAAAGGGTTGAACCAATGTGAATAAAATTGTTGAAACCATGTGAAGAAAATTGCTGAACCAATGTGAATAAAATTGTTGAACCACTTTGAAGAAAATTACTGAACCACTTAAAAAAATTGCTGAACCACTGTGAAAAAAATTGTTGAACCACTGTGAAGAAAATTGTTGAACCACTGTGAATAAAATTGCTGAACCAATGTGAATAAAATTGCCGAACCACTCTGAAGAAAATTGCTGAACCACTGTGAATAAAATTGCTAAACCACTTTGAAAAAAACTGTTGAACCACTATGAAGAAAATTGCTGAACCACTGTGAATAAAATTGCTGAATCAATGTGAATAAAATTGTCGAACCACTCTGAAGAAAATTGCTGAACCATTGTGAATAAAATTGTTGAACCAATGTGAATAAAATTGCCGAACCACTGTGATTAAATTGCTGAACCACTTCTTGTCAATTTGTTTTTCAACAAAACATATACAAAGTGGGTGCCAATGTGTAGATAAAATTAAATTGCAACCAAAATATATTTTTTATATTTTTTTGACAAGTGAAAATGTTAAAAAATAATTTTTAAAAGTTCATATAAACACTTTTACGTGTACGTAATTTTTTTGATTAAATAGCAAGCTGGCGCGTGCAATTCATTAATGTGTATATGAGAGTGGGGATGTTACTAATTAATTTGGGTGGATATTACTAATTAATTGAGAAGTTGCGCGTGCCTCATAATTTTAATTTACTTTTGTACACGTGGAGCAATCAAATTGCTTCTTTCCTTCTCACTTTTGGAGTTGTGTGCACCTGAACCCAACTATATATATATATATATATATATATATATATATATATATATATATATATATATATATGCACCCCTTATGGTGTACCTTTGCACAAATCTCATCCATTGATCTCAGTGAAATTAAGGGTCTACATTCCGCCATGTGTACGAGCGATTAAAAAAAAAACAATTCTTCAACACAATTATAGGAGAGTAATGCACGTGTGACAGTAAATTAAAACCCTTATCTGGTCTTCTTCCTCACGTTTCTTCAACACAAATCCTACAATGCAGATTCGGCGGCCAAAACCAATCGATTCTTTCCTTTCGATCTCTTTCGCTCCTTCCATGGCTTCCCCTCTCACTCGATTCTTTCCTATCGATCTTTTCCTCTCCTTCCCTCTCTCTTTCTCTTCGCCTCTCGTTCTCCCTCGTATCTGCGGTGTTGGGACTAACAGAACCAATCGACGCCGACCACCACACTGTCGACTCCGAGCACCGCCATAAACTTCCAACGTCGAGGGTATGAGACACAGAAATCCCCTTCTCCGGTGTGCGATTTCGAGTGCTTGGACAACTCCGGCGACGGTCAGGGCTATTTGGAAGCATATGCAACGATGACGCTTCCGACAGTGAAATCAATCCTATCTGCGAGTAACATCGAGCTATCTATCATGGTTGAACTACATGGTTGTCAGAGAGAAAGAGAAAGAGAAAGGAGGTGAATTTCTACTTCTATTTGTTTCCTCTTTACATTTGTCGACCGGCAGGAAACAAAGATGGCGGCCATTGTCGAAGTTTTCTTATCGATTTGAAGAATCATGAAATGAGAAATTTTGCTCATTTATTGATATAAGGAAGGGGAAATTTATGAGAATAATATTTTTTTGATTTGGGGGTTTTTCATGTACTTTGTAAAAATAAGAATTTTCTTGAATAATCCACCAATTATCGTTCAATATAGGCATTAAATTGACCAATTTAAATGAATAATTCTAAAATTTTACTTAATTACAATGGTTATGCAATTATTCATATGTATGTGTCGATTTTTTGTTACTGGTGGTAATGATTTGGTCAATTATTCGGTGAAATTTGAGGAACAACTAAATATTATTTGATGAAATATGAAGCATTATTCGGTGAAATACGAAGCATTATTCGTGTAAATCGTAAGTATTGTTTAGGGATTTTGGGGTTCTTTTATCTGAAATTGATAGAACAAAAATAAAACATTATTCGGTAAAATGTGACAAATTATTCATTAGAATTGGTAAATTTTTATCTGACCTGGATGAAAAAAGATACATAACATTATTCGGTGGAATTCAAAACATTATTTGGTATAATTGTTTGTTTTGATCTAAATCACAATCTTTACAAATAAAAAAAATATGAATATACTACTTTGTACATTAAAAAGAAAAAAAAAGAAAAAAGCCTTATTTGAATTGATTTGAATGCAATTTTTTCGATGATGTAAATTAGGAAAAAAAAATCGAAAGCTTCGTATAAAAAAAAGAGGAAAAGCGGAAGGGATTCAAATAAATAAATAAAAAAGGAAAATCTACTTGTCCGTCAAAATAAATAAGAATAAATTTGCCAAACATGCATTTTTTTGGACAAATTGGTGAATTGTCCAACTTTTTGGACAAATTGGAAAACTGTCCACTATATATACTAAGAGAAAACTATCTTCCCCCGCTCTTCCTCCCATCGCTATCTCTCACGCGGCCTTCACTCTCTTCCCATCGCTCCATTCCTCCATCGCAGACTCTATCACTCTTGATCAGAGGACGCCGATTCCAATTCCGATGATTCCGATTCCGATTGTGTTCAATTGGCCGTTCAGAGAATAGAAATGACGCCGATTCCAATGATTTTGTGTTCAAACGGTGCCATGGCAGATATGTAACTCCCTCTCCGGCTAGATCGAGCGAGCGACGAGAGCGAGCAGGTCAAATCTCTTTTGCTTTCTTGCAATTGAGATGTTTTCCTCAATCGAGATCTGCTTCCTCTTCGGCTTTCTGGCAAATCGACGGCCATTAAGAGGGATTCAATGTTCTGGAGTGGCGGAAGTTACAGACCCCGGCCATTGAGAGGGCTTCGATGTTACGGGGTGACGGAAGTTACAGATCCCGACCTCGAAGTCGGCGCCCCGTGGAACGCCCTCTCCCCTTCCGGTTTCTCCAGTACTAGTGACTTCGCCATGAATCCCGACCATTGAGAGGGCTTCGATGTGCTTGTGAATGCTGGTTCGTTTTCATTACTTTCTCTAATTTACTCTAGTTTACACCCTAGACTTGATGCTTGTACAATTGAATATTATTCCTACTTAATTTACATTAGATTGAATAATTTGGTGTTGATTTGTTGTTTCACTAATAAGCAGGCATGTGTAAATATGTAATTGTGCATATACTAGCATCTGAATCAAACAATTCACAGTTTTGAGGATAAGAAGGTGTTGATTTGTTGTTTAACTAATAAGCAAATATGTCTAATTGTGAATATGTGAAGCCAAGGCAAGGCATATGCTCCAAATTCGTTGATGTGGTTCGTCTTTGCATTGTGGAGATCAGCTACATGCTACATGTTTAATTTATTTTTGAAGACCTTCTTTACTTCCCAAGCTTTCATGTCTTTCTGTTTGTGTTGCTTGTTATTTGGTTGGTTGTTTTGTCTGTGAAGTTTGGTAATTTTTGTTTGTGTTGTCTATACTTTACTGTAAATGCTGCTCTTTGGGATTGTTCATGCTCAACTTAGTACTTAGTCCTTATTTGGCCCTGTTGGTGCAGTATTCTTGAAAGAAGATCTAGCAATAAAATTTTCAATGAAGCTCGGAAGCACCCCAGATCGGCTCAAGGTTCCCAAAGCTTCCGAGCATCCACTAATATATGTTATTTTTGCATCAATCATAGTTTTAAAAGCCTATTAGCTCAATGGGGAGAGCGATGTGTATACACACATAGATGTGGGTTCGACCCCCGCATAGGCTAAAATACATAAATTTGTATTAGTTGAGATTGGTTTAGATGAGAAAATTGGGCGACAAAGTTAGACATCTTATATATAGAGATATCTTTGCTTGTCATATATGTCTAACATAAAGCCTCAATGATGGTTAATTCATGTCTTGCACTGACCTTAATTCACTTAATTCAGGTGGTTGTGACTCTTGCATGGTTCTGGTTTCCAAATACGACCCCTACGTGATCAACTAGAAGAACACTAGCTGACATAATATTATATTTGGTGAGACAAAAGTTCTTCCATAATCTTCATGAGCGGCTGAGCAACTTGCCATTTTTAAGCCTTATTGAGAAGAAATGGCCTGCCTTTCAGATGCTTGAACTCAAATGAGTCATTTTCCCTTTGGTTGTTCAAGATTTTGATATTACTAGGGTTGATTTGGAAGTTGGGACTGAGCTTTTCAATGGCTGTAAACTGGTTTGGGATTGAGCTTTTTAAAGCACTAGCTGACATACTCGAAAGCACTATCTATGTGCAGTTGTTGTTTCGGTCCTTTTCGTAGGGATACTTTGCAGTTGTTATCTCGACTGGGTTGTGTTCGTCCTCACCGATCAACTAGGCTGCGTTCAAGCTTGCAATTTTTGCCCTCGCCGATTGTTATGAGTGGAATCCGCCATGTTTTACAGTAACTTTTATATCGATTTCTCTATACATTGCATTCATTTGGGTTTAGATAGTACAGAATCTATGTAGTTTATGTTTATTTGCCAAATTATGGGATCTACACCAGTTTCTGTTTAATTCGCAGAAATTGAGGCATTTTACAGCAATTCTACAGAAGGTCGGAAGAGCTCGGAAAACCACTACAGAAGTCCAAGGTCAAAGCAGCGGAACCAGTCTGAGAGTCAAGGCTACTCGATCTCGAGTAGGCCTTACTCGACATAGATGAGCATGTCCGAGCAGGCCTTGTCGACGGAGACTGATCGAGAGCGAGACCAACCCAAGCTCCGGACCCAACTCGATCTTGACAAGCCCTAGTCGAGATCGACGAAGCCCAGACGCCACACCCGGAGTCGACAAGGAGAGAAGTCGAGGACGAGGACGCAGAGCAACCCTACTCGATCTCGACAAGCCCTAGTCGAGATCGACAAGACCCACCGTGCCAGTCCGAGTCCTTGCCGAGGAGAAGCCTGCTCGACCAGACGTGCACCACTCTAATCGATCTCGAGGACCCTTTGTCGAGGTCGACGAGCGCCTGAGTCCAGATCCGAGCTTGCCAAGTAGAGCAACCCGAGGAAGCCTAGTCGACAGAGCCATCCTACTCGAGATCGACAAGGCTTTGTCGAGGTCGACGAGCCCAGTGAGCAGTGTCCGAGCACATCGAGCAGATCTAGCCGAGGAGTCCAGTCGACGAACCACCCTACTAGAGGTCGACGAGCCGTGGTCGAGGTCGAGTAGACCAGATTCCAGCAGCTTCTCGACGAAGACCTGTCCGAGTAGAATTGGGATTCCTTGGGGGCGAAGGAAGAAAATTCTATCCGATTTCATCAAGTTCTATCCAAGGAGACAAGATCTATCAACATCATGAAGACTTACCCTATTTAGTTTTATCTTTTCCTTTTAGATTTATTTCCATAAAATAATTTATTTATCTTTTAGCAATTTAGATATAATTTTAGATAGAGATATATATCTTCTTTCCTAGATTAGCTAGGGAATGAAGCGTATAAATAAGGCCCTAGGGGGCTCAGTTTTATTCAATTCCAATTCAATTCCAAGACACACAAGTAGTTAGTTACACAGAGAAGTTTAGGAGTTCTAAGGTTTTTAGGGTTTTGGCTTTCTGCGAAAGTTGATTGCCAGGATTGTAAAAGGCTTTGAATATAGTTTATGCAAGTTTCTTTTTATACATCAATGTTTGCGATTGCGATGAGGCGTGAGTAGTCCACCCACTTCTGGGGCTGGGGTGAGCCCAACGGTGGCCATGTGAGGCGATGCGATAAAGGTCAGATCTTTTGTGCAATTCATCTTCTATCCCTATGAGCATTATTCTTTTGCGAGAGTTGAAGGTGATCCTTGTTTGTGTTATTGAAGCGAAAGTGATCTTAATGCAACTTGGATTAATTATGTGAAAAAGGGTTAGTAACAATTAGGGTTTATGCGAAAGCCTCTATATGCCTATTTGTTAATGACGAAAGTTATTTGATGGAAAGCATGATCTTTTATGCCTTTATGTGTTACTTTGCATGGTTATCGTTGTGGTGTTGAAACCCTGGCTTTGGAAGTCTTTTAATATATTGAAGTTTATTTCTGTCAAATTTCTGAGTTCTGTCGAAAATCTGCAATTTTTTTTTCTGTTTCTTGTCGACCTAGACGAAGCTTGGTCGAGATCGAGTAGGGGTCTGTCTTAGTCGAGTAAAATTTCTGTCTTTTGTCGATTTCTGGAGTTTCTGTCGATTTGCCCCTTGTCGATCTCGAGGAACTGTTGTCGAGATCGAGTACGACTTTGCCTTTGCTTTTCGTTTTTGCTTTGCTTTGCTTTATTTCTTGCTTTGTTCTTTGCTTTTGTTTTAGTTGCCCTTGCCGGGTTTATTTGTTTCTTTCCTTTCTGTGTTTATGTCTTTTCTGCTGCTTTGCTTCTGTGAGAATTTACAGCTACCTGAGAATTGCTGACGTGCTTCCTCGTGGATTCGATCCTAACTTTTCTCTTACTACAACGGGAGGAAGTCTTGTATTTATTTGCTGAGACAGGGAAGTCAGTCTGATCTTTATTCTATATTTATTTCCATACTTGACTATCCTCCTGCAAAACAACAAATTGGCGCCGTTGCCGGGGAAGCAATCATTCGCGCCTTAGGTAGTCAGTTCTCACTGTTTCTTTGAGTTACTTTTCAGGTGTATACGCCGTTCTGGTCAGACACCCGAGTTTGACGCCTTAGACGAACCGGAACGCCTATTTCACATCCGAGCTGAACTACAAAGAGCCATGGCAGCTGCGTAGACACAGGAACAGCTGGTCGCTAGGCTTACCAGGGAACTAGCCACAAGGGATGCTGTTATCGCCGCTAAAGATGCTGCTATCGCCGCTGAGAGAGCAGCAAGGGAACAAGCACAGGCTGAGCTTGCCCAATATCCAACCACGGCAGAGGACTACATGCATCCAACTCTCGTTGTGCCTGAATCGACGATTCTAATCCCTGAAAACTCTTTTGAAATTCGCACTCAATTTCTTATAGAGCTGAAAAATAATGCCTTTTATGGTAGATTTAATGAGTGTCCTCTTGAACATATTACAAACTTTTCTGACATGTGCCATACTATTGCTGAAGGTACAACCCTGGAATATGTCAAGATGAAATCTTTTCGCTAGTCTCTCGCTGGGCCTGCACTGAAATGGCTGGAAGGGCCTAAAGCAAGATCACTCACAAACTGGGCACAAGTAGAGCAAGAGTTTCTGAACAAATTCTTCCCACCCGCCAAAACAGCACATCTCCGCCAGAGAATCACTGCCTTCAAACAGAAGCAAGGGGAACCGCTGGCAAAGGCATGGGAGCGCTACAAGGAACTTCTGCGATCTTGCCCTACTCATGGACAGCCACCCTATGTCATTCAGGAGATCTTCTTCAACTCTCTTGATCAAGTCACCAAGAACAGAATCAACCATTATACTCGCTATGAGTATCTGACAATGCCGCCAAGTGAAGCATGGGGTGTGCTAGAGAAGCTCACCAACTACGACAACAAGTATGGGTCTACTGCAACCTATGAAGAGAACCCATACGCCAGGCCAGCACCATCCATGCCCCTATATGAGCCACCTAAGGAGATTGATCCTGATGTTAGGGAGCAATACTACAGAGACCAGAATAAGAAGCTCATCAAGCAAGTAATGTATCTCTCTGTCAAGCAGCCTTGCATAGAATGCGGATCGCAAAGGCACACCACTCCTGAGTGCCCACACACAGAGCAAGTCAGGCTGGCAGAGCACCATGAGGATGCAGCTTACGCAGGTGGTCCCAATCGCTACACGGGGGACCAAAGGTTTCAGCAACCACAATGGAACCAAGGTGTCCCTAAGAAACCCCCGCCCTACAGAGCTCCAGGACATCCGGAAAGGGAACAGAAAAAGGATGATATACAGACAGTCCTGGAGGAAATACGGAGAAACCACTCAGAAACTAGGCAATCCTTCAACTCCGTTTATACTCAAATGCAAGGTGTCAACTCTAGGCTTGGAGAAATTGATATCTGGCGGAAATAAGTTGATACACAGATTGGTCAGCTAGCAGCAGGAATCCCCAGACAGTCAGGGACACTTCCAGGATCTTCAGAACCAAATCCTAAGGGAAAGACTGGACACATCGCTGCTATAAAACTCAGAAGCGGCCATCAACTACAAGAGCCAGAGGTCGGAAAGCAGCAGAACGACGAAGAACAGCAAGTCGACCTCGACAAAACAGTGGTCGGCCTCGACAAGACCCTCGCCGATCTCGAGGAGAATCTGCAAAACTCTTCGTCTGCACCACACAGCAACTCGACTGGGCCCAATCTGGTCGATGTCGACAAAGGCCTTGTCGATGTTGAGGAGCCTCTGGTCGACATAGAGCAGCCTGCAGCATCTCCGACGTCCGTTCTGGCTCCGACTCAGAAAATGAAGCTGCCTTTCCCCACAAAATCTCTAAAGGACCCGGTAGAGAAAAAGTTTCAGCGCTTCATCAAGATGCTTCAGAAGCTCAACGTCACCATCCCCTTCACAGAAGCTCTCAATGAAATGCCATCTTATGTCAAGTTCCTGAAAGAGATTCTGAGCAAAAAGCGATCGATGGCGGAAATTACAGAGGAATGCAGCCATCTGGACATATTGGAGAAGAGGCCGGATCCAGGTAAGTTTGCTATAACTATTGGATTTGGTCCATACAAAATTAATGCCCTATGTGATCTTGGAGCTAGTGTGAGTATAATGCCTTTAACAATTTGGTCCAAGATTAAGATAGGTGCCCTGGAGCCTGTGGATGCTAGACTATACATGGCCAACAACACGGTGGTCATTCCAACAGGCATGGTGGAAAATGTCCCAGTACAAGTAGGTAAATTCTTCGTCCCGGCTGATTTCTTAATAGTTGATATGCAAGAAGACCCTGCTTGTCCAATTATTCTAGGAAGACCATTCTTGGCGACGGTGGACGCCAACATAAGCGTAAGTAAAGGAGTGCTCACCTTCAACATCAGCGATGAGGTAATTGAGTATTCCTTTAATAAAACTGAAAGGCATACAGGTCCGATGGAAGAGGTCAAATCTATCTCAGCTGGCTACATCACCTGCGGGGAACCCAAAGTCAGGAATATGACCCCTGAGGAGCTGGAAAAGAGGAAAATGGAGGCCCAGGTGGAGGAGATCATGGCAATCCTCAAGGAGAACACAGAAAATCCAATCGACGCAGACCAAGGTAAGTCGTTGTGGATTAATTATTTTTCGGATGCTTTGACAGGGACTAAGTATGGGGTCAAGATCGAACAGGGCTCCTCGACATCGAGTAGAACCCTAGTCGACCTCGACCAGACCACGGAGCCACCACCAGCAACGGCCTCGTCGAGCAGCCAGATGGAAGCAAAACCCTACTCGACCTCGAGTAGGCTTGTCGAGATCGACCACCAGCGCCGTACGTCGACTCAGACTTCCTCGAGCGCACGACCACCAGAACCAGGATCCTCGTCGATCTCGACAAGCCTTGCCGAGATCGACCACCGCTCAGAGCCCTTTTCCTCGACGCAGAAGCCGCCTGACGAACCAGCTTCGTCGATCTCGACTAAGCTTGTCGAGATCGACCACCACCCGGCGCCACCAGAGCCTGCTTCATCGACGCTGCAGCCACCAGGAGCGGAGCCCTACTCGAGATCGAGTAGGCTACTCGAGGTCGACAAGCCCCTGTCTTCGTCGACTTCTGCCTCTTCGACCAGACCACCACCAGAGCCTGCAGTCTTGTCGAGATCGACTAGCCCTAGTCGAGATCGACCAAACACAGTTGTTCCCAATTCCGTCTCTGCGAAGGTAAGCCAAGGTATGGATCTTTCTTCTCCTATTTCCATTAAATATTTATCTATACATGGGAGAGGTCTGCCTTGGTATGTGCGATTGTGCAGGATTTCCAATGATGAGCCTAAGGAGTATGAAGTTGGAGACAAGCTCTATGTCTCTAAATCAAAGGATCATTGGTTTCCCAACAAATTCAACAAGAAGTGGATGGGACCGTTCGTGGTGAACAAGATCCATTCTGGAGGATTACAGCTGATAGACAAGAATGGAGTCTTATTTGAGGCCCAAGCTACATGGGCCCTGCAGATGCCACCTTGAGCATTAATGGAAAGTCGGCCTAGCGACTATAAAATCTAGAGCATGTACATAGACCTTTTAGGATTTTTTGAGACTTTGTTGTTTTTGTTTTGATTTTGAACACTTTTAGTTTTGCTATTATGGGTATATGTCTTCTACTTTTCAGGTCAATGAATGGAACCAAGCTACATTAATACTCGGCCAAGAGGTGCTCCAGTCGAAATTATGAGGCTCCGCACACATGTCTTGTGAGTTTCTTTCTTTACCCTTACCTTATTTTTTTTTATATACAGTGAGCACACTGTAATATTTAAGTATGGGGTGGGGGAAGGGCTTACTTCATGCATATTTGAATTATTTGTGCATATTTTTTATTTCTTTAAATTGCTACATGGCTATTTTGGAATGCATTATTTATTTATGTGCTTATATGCATGTTTTCCAAAATTTTGAGAAAAATGACCCCCATTTGAAATTTTTGAATAATGTCATGGAAGCCTTATATTGAACTCGACGATGCAAAATTGGATTCATTAGAGATAGAGCATGAAATTGCCTAGCAAAGGGAAGTCACAATGAAGTGCATTATTTCTTGAAAACCATTAAAGGAGGTAAAATTTGAAGTTGCTTTTGACATGTTGCATGATAAAATGATGGAGGACTTTATATTTCCATATAATGCTCATATTGTTATAATCATAGCCTTACCCATGCTTATGCATCACAAAAGCCATAATATGCCTTATTTCATATATTGCTCCACATGATTTTAAATATTGCCATTCTTTACCTCATCCGGGGATTATGTTGAGAATGATGTTACATTATGGAGATGTTATATGGTGTTTGTGTTGTGATTGTTATCATTATTGGAGTTTGGAAGGAATTTGTTTGAAATATATGGAAAATTTAATGAGTGAAAGAAAATCCAATCACCTCAGGAGATAAAGGTAGATTGACCCTGCTCTCTGAGATAATAGTTTTGAGAGATGGGACACATTGTGAGGAGTCCAAAGCACTAAGTATCTGGGGCCATTCATGACACCCATGTTTGCGACTCGCGAGAAGGCAGTGCTGAGGTTAGAGAGGTAAAAGCATTATTATTGAGAAAAGCATTATGAAAGGTGATGAATGCGGAAATTCAATTTGAAAAGTACTCCATTTCCCCGGATCAAAAGCACCACATTGCCAAATATTGCCCACCTTTAGCCTTTTACAAATCTACTCCTTCATGAGCTTAATTAAAGTCTTCTTGATTATCAATGCTTTGTCACGAATGAATTATGTTTTGCATATCCCTCCTTTTATGAGTAGATGTTGCTTTTACATATTTGCACATGCATGATTCTGTGACACTAGTACCTTTTCGAGGATGGTAATTGATTGCAGGGACATATAAGAATGAATCTAAGATGTTGAGAGTTTGAATTCTTCCCCTGAATGACAAATAAAGGTATTGCTTGAGGACAAGAAAGCTTAAGTATGGGGTGTTTGTTGTGAGCGGAATCTGCCATGTTTTACAGTAACTTTTATATCGATTTCTATATACATTGCATTCATTTGGGTTTAGATAGTACAGAATATATGTAGTTTATGTTTATTTGCCAAATTATGGGATCTACACCAGTTTCTGTTTAATTCGCAGAAATCGAGGCATTTTACAGCAATTCTACAGAAGGTCGGAAGAGCTCGGAAAACCACTACAGAAGTCCAAGGTCAAAGCAGCGGAACCAGTCTGAGAGTCAAGGCTACTCGATCTCGAGTAGGCCTTACTCGACATAGACGAGCATGTCCGAGCAGGCCTTGTCGACGGAGACTGATCGCGAGCGAGACCAACCCAAGCTCCGGACCCAACTCGATCTCGACAAGCCCTAGTCGAGATCGACGAAGTCCAGACGCCACACCCGGAGTCGACAAGGAGAGAAGCCGAGGACGAGGACGCAGAGCAACCCTACTCGATCTCGACAAGCCCTAGTCGAGATCGACAAGACCCACCGTGCCAGTCCGAGTCCTTGTCGAGGAGAAGCCTGCTCGACCAGACGTGCACCACTCTAGTCGATCTCGAGGACCCTTTGTCGAGGTCGACGAGCGCCTGAGTCCAGATCCGAGCTTGCCAAGTAGAGCAACCCGAGGAAGCCTAGTCGACAGAGCCATCCTACTCGAGATCGACAAGGCTTTGTCGAGGTCGACGAGCCCAGTGAGCCAAGTCTGAGCACATCGAGCAGATCTAGCCGAGGAGTCCAGTCGACGAACCACCCTACTAGAGGTCGACGAGCCGTGGTCGAGGTCGAGTAGACCAGATTCCAGCAGCTTCTCGACGAAGACCTGTCCGAGTAGAATTGGGATTCCTTGGCGGCGAAGGATGAAAATTCTATCCGACTTCATCAAGTTCTATCCAAGGAGACAAGATCTATCAACATCATGAAGACTTACCCTATTTAGTTTTATCTTTTCCTTTTAGATTTATTTCCATAAAACAATTTATTTATCTTTTAGCAATTTAGATATAATTTTAGATAGAGATAGATATCTTCTTTCCTAGATTAGCTAGGGAATGAAGCCTATAAATAAGGCCCTAGGGGGCTCAGTTTTATTCAATTCCAATTCAATTCCAAGACACACAAGTAGTTAGTTACACAGAGAAGTTTAGGAGTTCTAAAGGTTTTTAGGGTTTTGGCTTTCTGCGAAAGTTGATTGCCAGGATTGTAAAAGGCTTTGAATATAGTTTATGCAAGTTTCTTTTTATACATCAATGTCTGCGATTGCGATGAGGCGTGAGTAGTCCACCCACTTTTGGGGCTGGGGTGAGCCCAACGGTGGCCATGTGAGGCGATGCGATAAAGGTCAGATCTTTTGTGCAATTCATCTTCTATCCCTATGAGCATGATTCTTTTGTGAGAGTTGAAGGTGATCCTTGTTTGTGTTATTGAAGCGAAAGTGATCTTAATGCAACTTGGATTAATTATGTGAAAAAGGGTTAGTAACAATTAGGGTTTATGCGAAAGCCTCTATATGCCTATTTGTTAATGACGAAAGTTATTTGATGGAAAGCATGATCTTTTATGCCTTTATGTGTTACTTTGCATGGTTATCGTTGTGGTGTTGAAACCCTGGCTTTGGAAGTCTTTTAATATATTGAAGTTTATTTCTGTCAAATTTCTGAGTTCTGTCGAAAATCTGCAATTTTTTATTTTCTGTTTCTTGTCGACCTAGACGAAGCTTGGTCGAGATCGAGTAGGGGTCTGTCTTAGTCGAGTAAAATTTCTGTCTTTTGTCGATTTCTGGAGTTTCTGTCGATTTGCCCCTTGTCGATCTCGAGGAACTGTTGTCGAGATCGAGTACGACTTTGCCTTTGCTTTTCGTTTTTGCTTTGCTTTGCTTTATTTCTTGCTTTGTTCTTTGCTTTTGTTTTAGTTGCCCTTGCCGGGTTTATTTGTTTCTTTCCTTTCTGTGTTTCTGTCTTTTCTACTGCTCTGCTTCTGTGAGAATTTACAGCTACCTGAGAATTGCTGACGTGCTTCCTCGTGGATTCGATCCTAACTTTTCTCTTACTACAACGGGAGGAAGTCTTGTATTTATTTACTGAGACAGGGAAGTCAGTCTGAACCATATTTCATATCTATTTCAATACTCGATTTACTCCTGCAACAACACCGATCAACTTTGCTCACCTTCTATCTTCACCTGCTGTACGTCTTCCGTGTTGGACTGTGCTGCTGGGCAAGTTCTCCTTTTTAAGGATACAATGTTTTTGGAATCCAAACCGCAAATCCTATATGTTTTCTGCTACCAAGAATCTATAGTACGTGTGTGTTGAGTGACCTGCATATATGTAAAATAAAGAGAGAATTTGTAATCTATGCCAAAACATTATACAAAGGGTCAAAGCACATTTTTAAGATTGCATAAATAAACTGCTAAATATCTATATTAGTGCAAGCAACTTTAATCCCGCACATGCTTTTATTTGTTTAAAAAGAAATAGTTCAATATTCACCTTGATGTGCATATAACGTGGAAGAAATTATCTTTACATCCAATTTTTCCACATATCCACCTACTACATCTACTTACTGTTTACTGTGGTATCTATCAATTAGCTAAATGTTATCCTTGCTAAATGTTATCCTTTGTAGTCTCTGATGAATATCAGTTAAGCCTTAATTCATGCCTTGTATGACAAAGAGCGATATTAGAGAAAACAATGAGTGTCAGCAGTGTTCGCAATTTTAGTGCCGACAGAGTTATAAAGAAATCAAAATTGTATAAACTATTATTTGCACAACATAAACTTATATTTGCACAACACAATATCATATTTGCACAACATAAGCTTATATTTGCACACCAATATAAAATTTCAAAAAGAGCTGACACGGGAAAAAATTTCAACATGATCTTATTTTTGCTCAACAAGATATTATATTTGCACAACAATTGAGACTTGTGAAATCGTGATCAACATGATCTTATTTTTTTCTCAATATTATTTTATACTTGCTCAATAGATTATTGCACAACATGGTCTTATTTTTTCTTATCAATAGACTATGATTGCACAACATGGGGAATTGGTGGAAATTTGCTCAATATGATCTTATTTTTGCTCAACAATAGATTATATTTGTACGACAATTGAGACTTGTGAAATTGTGCTCAACGTGATCTTATTTTTTATCAATATTATTTTATAGTTGCTCAATAGATTTTTGCACAACATGGTATTATTTTTGCTCATCAATAGACTATGATTGCACACCATGGGGGATTGATGGAAATTTTCTCAACATGATCTTATTTTTACTCAACAATAGATTATATTTGCACAACAATTGAGACTTGTGAAATTGTGCTCAACATGATCTTATTTTTTCTCAATATTATTTTATACTTGCTCAATAGATTATTGCACAACATGGTCTTATTTTTGCTCATCAATAGACTATAATTGCACTACATGAGGGATTGGTGGAAATTTGCTCAACATGATCTTATTTTTTCTCAACAATATATTATATTTGCACAATAATTGAGACTTGTGAAATTGTGCTCAACATGATCTTATTTTTTCTCAATATTATTTTATACTTGCTCAATAAATTATTGCACAACATGGTCTTATTTTTGCTCAATTGATTATATTTGCACAACAATTGAGACTTGTGAAGTTGTGCATCTTTGAAGTGTAGTTGTGCAACTTAAAAGTGTAGTTGTGCATTTGTAAAATACAATTGCATAAAATTCCTAGACCTTTTTTCCTATCTTGTTATATAGCATGAATGATTACTAGCTCAAATTTCAGAAATTAAGGGTTGTGTCAGCATCTTTTCTATTTTGTTAATTAGAGAAAACAATGAATGTCAGCGGTATTCAAAATTTTAGTGCTGACAGAGTTATAAAGAAATCAAATTGATTCATATATAAATGACTAATAGCTCAAATTTCAGAAATATAAAATTAGATCCCTAATTCCCTACCGTTTACATAATCTCTTAATTTGCTATTATATTATCATCACAAGAACACAACATCAAAATGTGTGTTAAAGAGCTGGTGGGTGTTGTTTCGGGTTTGCTGATATCTTTTACATTTTTCCGTAAAGATTAACAATTTTAATTCTCTTAGGTGTCCACTTTATTCAAGCTAATTACATATCTTGATGGACTTATGCGAGTTTAACGATGTGTCCTATACTCCAATGTTATATTGAGTATCCAGTAAGTACTCATCTTACTGAGTATTCTTATAACTTATATAGAATTTTAGCTCTCTTGTTATTGACATGTTAACCCTCCTTAAGTATGCAACACCAGCTTGTTAAAAGACCACTACAACCAAAGAGATTGGTAAATTTCTTCCTGATGTGACCCAGTAAAGATTATTTTGCTGCTTTGTGAATTTATCAGGCCCAAGTAGAAATTCAGCTCCCATTTTATTTAAATGTAATGAGTCCAATAGGTGAAATTCAAATGATACCTGCATTTTAAAAAAAACAAATGCCTACATTTTAAGACTTTTGTTGTTCTAAGTGACAACCAGAAGGTGAATTAGACTATCATTTCAAAACTCAACACAACGTATGAATCTGCAGTCTCATAAAAGAGCAACGCTGACATGAAACCAAATCACGCAATTAAATTAAATGCAAATTAATAAAGATTCTGATTTCCTACAGAATTTAATAAGACAAAAATTCTATAGGCACATCAGTCCTTCCAATAAACAAGGGAAAAATTGGATTCTGATTTAGATTGGAGTCAATCAGCTGAGTACCCACCTATGGATTCTGAAATTTTTATAGCGTAAAATTGGATTCTAAATTAGAGACAATCAGCCGAGTACCCACTTATGATGAATTCAGCAACCAGTTTTTTTAAAAAGCAATGAATTCTCCCCTTCTAGTATGTGAAATAGAATGCAAGTCATCCATCATTGAAAGAACAATCAAATTGTCAAAAATATATAACAAAAGTAACTACCACGTTACTCTTAACTTGCATTTCACTGTCAAAACAATTCACCGCCGTACTTAAATGAACACAAATGTAAATGGAGTACAAAAAACTTGCAGGAAGAGAAAGACCTGAACCCTTATTTGATGAAATAGGCAAAAAGGAAGTAACTTGTAAGTGACCCAAAGTTTCATAGGCAATGCCTCTGGAGCTAATTCGATGCTGAAAAGTAACCAAATAACGCTCTTTTTTTAATAAATGGGATAGTTCTCGCTCACCCCGGGTCTGAAGTTCTTGAATATGGAAACTGCAATGAGGAAAAGCCCAGCAAGTGCGAGCTAAAGATGGTTCGAGCTGCTTGTTCTCACTGTTATCTGCCCACTTTGCTTGTTGTTCAGCGCGAGACGGACAACCATCTTTGAGTTGTGTCTTATTTTTCATCATAAAAGTGCTAGAAAATAGCTGAAAAAACAGCCACTGATATGACAAAGATCATAGCTAAGCACCATGACATTGTCTCTTATTTTTTCACTATAAAAGAGCTAGAAAAGAGCTGAAAATATTGCTGTCATGAATGGAAAAACCATAACATTGAAACATATACATGAAAAACCAGTTCCAGAAATTCAAACACATAATCAAGTGTAATCAATAAAAAACATAAAAGGAATTCAAGGGTATTTTAGAGTTCCAAAACTGTATTTTAGAAGTGCACAACTGTATTTTAGACTTGCACAACTGCACTTTAAAGTTGCACAACTCCACTTTAAAGTTTTACAGCTGCACTTTACCATGATAAGTGATAACACATGTTGTAGGAGGAAATCGAGTTCAAAATATAGAAATATAATTCAAACCAGATTATGCCCACGCCAAATAAATACAAGACCTCCTCCTGATGTAGCAGCGGGAAGTCAGGATCGATCCACGAGGAAGCGTGTCAGCGGATCCTAGGCAGCGGAGAATCTCACGAAAGTCGACCACAGAAGTCCTCGAGCTCGACAAAAGGGGTTAGTCGACAGAAGCTCGGATAGTCGAACAGGGAAGAGTTCTCGGCAAAAGCTACTCGACCTCGACAAGAGGCTACTCGAGGTCGAGTACGGTCCTCGTCGACTTCGGGTTGGGCTTGTCGAGTTCCTGCACAGGTAAGCAACAGCGACTCTAGGTTGAGAATCAGCAACTCGAGGTCGACCACAGTTGGTCGAGATCGAGTAGACAGGGAACAAAAACGAATAAAAATAAAGAAAGTAAAAACAAATGCTTTTTAGGGTTTCGACTAAACTTAATGTAAAGGAACTTCCAAGATTGGGGTTTGCAACGACAATAACCAAGCATGCATAAGGTAGAACCAAACAGATAATCATGTGAATCGCATTAAAGGACTAAGCTTTCGCCTTTTCCAACAATTAGACAACTCTCTCAAGAAACCCTAATTGTCTCTACCGATTTTATGTTTATAATCCAAGTTGTTAGCATGGATCTCCATTAGATGGGCAATAAACACATAAACAAGTAGGAAAATGCTCAAAACATGATAAAGGTCGGATCTTTACCTCAAATATGCATGGCTATTGTCGGGCTCGCCCCAACCCTAGAAGTGGGTGGACTACTCGCTCTTCATCGCAAACTCAGATATCATCGATTGAAAAGAAATAACTTGCATTAAACTAAGTTCAAAGACTTTTACAATCCCGGCAATCAACTTTCGCAAACTGCCAAAACCTTCAAAACCTCAACTTCCTAAACTGTCTCTTTGGAACTACTTGTCTTTCTCTGAAATTGAATTAATAAAACTGAGCCCCATGGGCCTTATTTATAGCCTTCATTCCCTAGCTATTCTAGGAAAGAAGATATCTATCTATATCTAAAACTTTATCTAAAACTCTAATGATAAATAAAAGACATAAAGGAATTAAATCTAAAATAGGAAATATATCTAAATGTCTTCAATGGATAGAATCTTTCTCTTCATGGTAGATCTTGATAGTTTTGGATAGAATCGGAAATCTTAAATCCCAAGGAATCCAAATCCGAGTAGAGTTGATCAAACCGCGCCGTTCAGCTTCTGGAAGCTTCGTCGACCTCGACAAGGCTCTTGTCGATCTCGAGTAGAAGTCTTGGTCGACTGGCTTGGTTCGTCGTCTCGGCTAGCTGGTGCTCGACAAACTCGGACTCTGGCTCACGGTGCTCGTCGACCTCGATAAGCCCTAGTCGACCTCGAGTAGACTGTTTCGCCGACTAGGTCTTCTCGGGTATATCTCCTCGATGTGGCTCGGACATGGCTTCCTGGGCTCGTCGACCTCGACTAGCACTCGTCGATGTCGAGTAGGGTTGGTCTTGCCGACTAGGTGCTCTCGGGTGGCTTTACTCGACAAGCCTGGATCCGGACTCAGGGGCTTGTCGATCTCGACCAAGCTTCGTCGAGATCGAGTAGACATGATCTTCTCTTGGTCGAGCAACTTCTCCTCGGCAAGGACTCGAGCAGGCGCTGGAAGGCTCGTCGATCTCGACAAGGGCTCGTCGAGATCGAGTAGGGTTGTGCTCGGCTTCTCGTCCTCGGCTTCTCGGGCAGCTCTTCTCCTTGTCGACTCCGGGTGTGGCGTCGGGGCTTCGTCGATCTCGACTTGGGCTTGTCGAGATCGAGTTGGGTCCGGAGCTCGGGTTGGTCTGGCTCTCGATCAGGCTCTGTCGACAAGGCTGTGCTCGGACATGCTTGTCTATGTCGACTAGGGTCAACTCGAGATCGAGTTACCCTGTCTTTCAGCTTGGTTCCGCTGCTTTGACCTTGGACTTCGGTAGCAGTTTTCCGAGCTTTTCCGACCTTCTGTAGAATTGCTGTAAAATGCCTCGATTTCTGCGATTTAAACAGAAACTGGTGTAGATTCCATAATTTTGGCAAATAAACATAAACTACATAGATTATGTACTATCTAAACCCAAATGAATGCAATGTATACAGAAATCGATATAAAAGTTACTGTAAAACATGGCAGATTCAGCTCACAACAACACATAAATAGCCTATGCGGGATTTGAACCCGCATCATTGTGCGTGGGCACATTGCGCTACCATTTTGAGCTAATAGGCTTTGGTGCAAAACCTCCAAGGCTAAAGTAGGACAATGAATATCAGAACTTCTGATCCTCATGTGCATATATGAATATCAGCCCAAAACCACACCTTTTTTAGATGAATCAAGGCTACCAACAAGATCAAATTTATAAAAAATATCATGTCGAATCGAGAAACAACACCTATATACATCAAGTTTAGATGTCGAGAGTTTCATGGCTCTGTTTTAAGAGTTGCGCGACTCTGTTTTAAGAGTTGCACGACTCTGTTGTAAGAGTTGCACGACTCTGTTGTAAGAGTTGCACGACTTTGTTGTAAGAGTTGCACGGCTCTTTTTTTAAGAGTCACTATGTGAAGCTCATTATACTGGTTTATATCCAGCATATTAGTCCTTTAGAGCTCATTTCATTGAAAGAATGCAAACTGAAGGTAGCATACATGAACATGATACGGAAGCTCAAAAACAAATCCAAACCATAACAGACATGTCACCCGATGATGAGAAGGGGCATATTCACATTGGGTACATATCCTAAGCTTTCCAAATTGCCTAGCTCGTCAAATTCAAACTTTTATGTTTGTTTGGCATGTCAAAAGTGAAAACCCACCCCAAAGTCGGCGTAGAAAAATGATTTCGTAGACGTAGATTGAAAGGATGAAGAAAACATGGATGCCGGATGCTGGAAATAAAGGGATAACGTGTTCACATAAATGAGGAATGTGAAAGAGAATTTTCCAAATTGCCTAGGAGAGCTACTTCAAACTAACATGATCAAAAACTAATAATTTTTTCTGATTCCAAACTTCATCTACACTGGCAGTATCCACATCATAATCAACTTCTAATTGTAGAGGAGATATATCTCATGACATATGTCTAGGTAATTGTTACTACCTTGCAAATTCTTTTTTTTTTTTTAAACTGGCACATTGCAAATTCACTCACAACCAAAAATCATTATAGCATCAACACTTTATGTCACTGAATAGCAACCAAGGCAAAAGAGATTAATAGCAAACAAGTCAAAAGAGAGCATGACTAGGTGCATGAGAATACTCTCCTTTGAAAGATCAAATATCACATAGAAGCATAAAGTAAAGAAAGCTAACTCACCTGACCAAATATCATCTTTATGTTCTCCTTTGAAGGATCCCTGAGAATATTCTTTACCAAAACAGTACCTAACTAGGTACATTTACCAGGAATTACAAATTCAACTTCCTAACAAATTAAAAAGGTACACAAAAAATTAGAATGACACCTTGGATTAGGGTCCTTGAATTCAAAAAATGGAGGCTGCATTTTCTAACGTTCCTCTCTTAAGAACATGAAACCTATGATTTAGCTTCAAAGTTGCAACCCTTTCAGTGCAAACTTCCCACAACCTTTGTTTACCAAAATTAAGACAACTTAACAAGAAAAATGAAAGAAGAGAAAACAATTAAGCAAAAACTATGCGTTGATAATTAAGGAAGTTAAATAGGAAATGAATTGGGCTTGAAATGTTTACATAATTTAGCAAAGCAAGGGAGGTCGTTGATGGAGGCTGAGCATCCCATAAACGGCTAGTTATCTGATGTTTACAAGATATAGTTATTAATTTAATTTCCTTTACGGCACTAGTACTATAAAGTAGACCTATCCTAGATGCCAAAACACCAACACCACAGCTAATTTAGACATACATGCGCAAAACATGACATATAACACTTTAAAAATGCAAATTTTAATTTTAATTCTAATGCAAGTACCTCTACCAATAATAAGACTTCATCTTCTCCCAAACAACATGCTTTGCTCAAGGCTTGAATAAGATCCTTGCACCTTTCGCAGTGAGGGACAGTAATAGTGAGTTCAGATGGCAGATTTATTCCATCATTGTTAGCCACTGTAATAGTTATAGTCCACATTAAAAGATCATGTATATACAATGGCATTCACAATTCATATGATAAAAGCAAAAATTCTTGCATTTAACACAAGAAAAACTAAATCCATTGCAGAAATTTAAAGCAAGTGGAAGTGTATGTCATTGATGACATGCTGAAACAGATCGCATATCAAAGCAGAAGCAAATTCCGTTTCATTAAACTAGCAGTGAACAACCACGAAGACGCTGGAAAATCAAACATTAACAATTCTAGACCAATCGAAACGCTATAACAGTAGTATCAAATCACAATCATCAACAGTCCAAAATTCAAACCAAGGATTAACCATAGAATCCACAAGGCATGTAATTTAATCATATTGTTCACGTTAAAGCTCAAACCTCCCTGACAATACATATTAAAACTAGCTTAACATTTGTTTTAATGAAGTGACAACTCTAAGCGAGAGTCATGCAACTCTGAGCTCCAGTTGCGTAAATCATGAAACTAGCGTCAACATTAACTTGGACAATTAGGTAATCAACATTAACTTCAAAGTAGAAGCCCTTAGAAGGTTCATAGTGTACAGGAAATGCACTAGCAAATATCTTAGGTGCAGAAACAACGTTAAAAGTAGCAATTTGAAAATCAAACTGAAAACTAAACAATCAAGTATCACTTCTGATTTATTTATATTTGTCTTCCCAAATCAGACATTTTGACAAACATGTGGTGGGCTGGAAATCCTCATCAAATTCACAATCAGTACTCAAAGTAGCTTCCTGATTTCATTTAAATCATCATCAAATTCATATCCAATTGCATTTCCAAAATCATGAAACTAGCATCGGAAACGTAATTGAGAGGAACACCAAGTTCATTATAAACAATTCTTTAGCAAAATATACTAAAGAACATTCGAGTTCTTAAATTCATTAAATTAGACAAGCTAGACAATCACAGATATAGAAAAAACGAGCATAAACAATCACATATTCGAATGAAGACTTCAAAATTGTATCCGATACATTAAAAATCAAAGAAAATTTGCGCCGAATGCGCAATTTTTCTGAAATATATGCACCGATTACTAGATTCGATTGTCTACTTCAGAATCTACTCGAAAAAGTCAAAAATCAAAGAATCGTTTGATAAGGAAGTAGGATAGAGCCAGGAAGCTGAAGAATCTATGCAAATCAACGAAAGAACAAACCCTAGCTCCAATTGGGAGAAGAAAAGCAGTAATTGAAGATATATGTAAAGAAAGAAGAAGGAACCTTGTTCTTGATGGGAGGAAGCACATCCACATTTAGGACAGTGGAGGAGAGAGAGAAAGAGAGAGTATCGGTGAAAGCTTGGATGACATGAAGCCGGCGCCGGAGATCTGATGCCGAGGTCGGAGATCGAAATTCGGAGAGAAGCACAACACAATAAGCGAATTGAAGGAGCGGGATGAGGAACTGCACCAAATTCGGAGAGAGAAAGGAAGATGTACCTCAAGCCGGAGCCATCTCTATCAATCGTCATCGTCGCCTGGATTGAAGAGCGAGGAAGCATCTGAGTCTCTCGCAGAGATGGACGGGAGAGAGCGAGCGCGTAGGAGGAGCGCATAAGAAGGGTTTATATTGTGGACATTTCACCAATTTATCCCAAAATGTGGACATTTCACCAATTAGCACATGTTTTTTTGGACATTTCACAAATTCCCCCAATAAATAATATCAGGAGTGGATGGACTATTGTATGAGATATTTTCACTTAAAATACATAAAAAAAATAAAAATCCACCGGTATTTGATAGGGTTGATCCAATTCCAATTATTTACATTACCAAATATTTGGATCAATACCCATCTTAAAAGGTATATTAAAAACCATTAATTTATTTGTAAATATTTAGATTTATATCATAACAAACCATTAATTTAATTCCCATTATGGGTTGTTAAGCAAGTAAAGATAAAGATATTCAACGGGTTATCCATTACTCATTATAAATGGGATACGGTAGAGGCCATGATAACGCATAATTAAAAAAAAAAACCTTTTCTTATTCTCCTAAATCACGACATGCAGACGGTTTTGAGCAAGCGTCATCAATTGTAGTGAATCTTCGACCAAAGTTTACGAAAAAGCGTAGTAATGGATTCAAGTATGTGTTTAAAAGTCAAAAGTTTTTTGTTATGATATATGTATATATTGTGTTCACCCATAAAAGATTAAAAGCGCTAAAACCCCCTTTTGTTATTCTCAAAAATACGATAAACGAACAGGTTCGTATCAATTGGTCGATTTAACACGTACATTGAACGATAATTGAGAGATTATTCAGTGGAAGCCTTATTTTTATAAGGTTCATAGAAGCAATGAATAATTCCATAATTGTTGTGAATAAGTAGTTTTTTAGAATTACTCGATAGAATCGATCGATTTAACGCGCACATTGAACGATAATTGAGAGATTATTCACTGGAATCCTTATTTTTATGAGGTACACAAAAGCGACGAATAATTGCATAACCGTTTTGATTGAGTAAATTATTAGAATTATTCGGTTGAATCGGTCGATTTAACGCGTAAATTGAACGATATAGTTGGGAGATTATTCAGTGGAATTCTTATTTTTACGAGGTACACAGAAGTGATGAATAATTGCACAACCGTTGTGAATAAGTAAATTGTCGAATTATTCGGTCAAATCGATCGATTTAACGCGTTTATTGAACAATAATAGGTGAATTATTCAGTGAAATTCTTATTTTTAAGAGGTACACAAAAAAAAAATCAAAATCAAAAGATCCATAAATTCCCTAACTAATCAAATACACAATCACCCTATCAAAACAACCTACCCAATGTACGCATTCAATCCCTAAATTCCCTAATCAATCAAGCACACAATGTACCTAGTTACCAATGTAATCTCATAAATTACTCCTTCCTTGTTTCGGTAAATGAACAAAAATAAAGCAATACATTGAGAAATAACAAAGAGCACAATGGGGGAAAAGATTTTACACTCATTGATCTTTTCCACCACGCGCCTCCGATCGCCCGCCTTTGCCCGTTCACGGTTGATAGAGGGGAACTCTATGATCAACTGGGAAATCACTTATACACGAAACCCTGTCATTACGGTGATAATACTTCTCCATCAAACGAATAATCCCTTTCTCTTCATCATAAACCTGCGTATATTCAAGTAAAAGCACCATCCATGATGAATAATCACTAAAAAAATGAAAATATTCAAGTAAAAAGCTATGACCAAACATAAGAATTACGATTTATTATCCATATTTTTTTCTTTAACCCATAGTGGCACTATAATGAAGTACGTATGTTTAGTCAAAATAACATACATTCCTCTGAATAAACTTTGATGTTTCACCGAATAATACCACTTTTCCTTTTAAATAAAAATAACTTATATTTATATGAATAAACTCTGCCATTTCACCGAATAATCCCCCATCCTTGGTATGTCAACCAAACAAGTTCATTCAATTGAATAACCACCCTATAAAACATTTGTAATACTAACAAAACCACCCTCCCATGCGAATAATTTCCCAAAAAAAACTCAGTTTCAACTCAAATATTCGTCTACACATGATTAATCACCCAAAAATCACCCAAACAATATTCAATAAATTAACACAAACAACCCAAATCAAGCAATCATTCAACAAAACAACCCAAATCGCCAGAAAATTTAATCAAAAGAGATGAATCGCAACTTATTAAGCAAAGAAAACCCACAAATTTTCCATAAAATTCAAATATATGTATTCTTACCCATTTATGGAGGTGTTGCCTTCTACGATTGAACCAACCGGCTAGAGGAAGGACAAATCAATGGCGGAATGCCGGCTTCACTTAGTCCGTGGGCGGAATCGACCACCCAGTTCGAATCGCAGAAGCTTCGTGTCGCCACCGATTGGACTTCGCTCCTCTTCGCTTCGTGTCGCCGCCGGTCTCAACACCCACAATCGTTGTGCGCCTCTCCATCGACGGCGCTTCTCCTTTGCAACCCTTGCCGCTGCAATCACCGCCGGTTGAGCCCGAATCGCCACAATCGTCGTCGCTAATGGTGATTGAAGGATATTTTCAAAGCTTCGATAGGGGCAATTTGACAAAACGTGAGGAAGAAGATCAGGCGTTTCGATCTTAGGGTTTTAATTGACATTTTTCTCACACGCGCTTCACTCTCTATACTTTGGCTGAAGATTGATTTTTAAAAAAAATACTTCGGCCACATGGCAGAATCTCCTCCCTCCATTCCATTAAGATCAATGGATATGATTTGTGTACAAGGTACACTATAAGGCTTGTGAACACCAGAACCACACCCTATATATATATCCGAAAGGCCCGACTAAATCCCGCTAGGGCTCAAACCAAATCCCGAAAAGGCTTGACTAAATCCCGAAAGGGTCTAACTAAATCCCGTATGGGCTTGATTTAATTCCGTTTAGCTAAATCTTTTGGCATACGTTTGCACGAGCAGTTTGTAGCTCTACTTTCGGCGGACGTGAAGTTTGGGTCGAGACTGGATGGGCTCGAGGTGGTGCATTCAGGGCGACTCTGTATCCAGGAAGGAGTTTCATTGGAGTTTCGTCTGCACTTCCAACATGAGATAGATTCCTACTGTACCGCTGGCTCGCGGTGCTACTGTTTTAGTGGTGCTTGGCTTCACTCTTAATTCGCCGTCGTCCGCAACTGTTGGGAGGAGTTTTTTCTTAGATCGTTCTTGTTGTAGTGTTGTTTTCCTTGTTTCACTACGCCGTTTTGATGTTCTTATTATATGTTTAGACGGTTTACGCCTGTCGATTCATCGGCCTCTCGAGAATCGGGCATGTCCGATCTCGAATTTTTACTTAATCATATATATACACACACATATATTGAAAATCCAATTTTAATAGTTAATAAAGTCACATTATTAATTTTAACTTATTTATAACTATATAATATTAAGGCAAAATGGCAGAAAACCACCCCTTAAATATGACTCTTTGCATAAATCCACCCCTTAAAATTGAAATTGCAGAAAACCACCCATTAAACCTATTTTGTCTATAAATCACCACACGCAACCTTTTTTCCGTTATCTTGCCGCTAAAAATAGTGAAAAGTCATTTTTACCACTCCTTTTTAATGTTATTTTAATGAGAGAAAAACATATGTCTTGAAATAAATTAATAAAATCTATTTATCCATCCCTTTTAATGTTATTTTAATAGAATAACATAACTTTTTCTCTCATTAAACGGGATAAATAAATAGATTTTATTAATTTATTTCAGTTCATACATTTTTCTCTCATTAAAATAACATTAAAAGGGAGAAATAAAAATGACTTTTTACCGTTTTTAACAGCAATCTAACGAAAAAAAGGTTGTGGGTGGCGATTTATAGACAAAACGGGTTTAAGGGGTGGTTTTATGCAATTTCAATTTTAAGGGGTAGTTTTCTACAAAGAGCCATATTTAAGGGGCGGTTTCTATTTTCCCTAATATTAAAAACTCTACTATCTGAAACCTAGGACTTTCCTTGTAAGGAATTTTGATATGACATTTTCTGGGTTTTTTTTACCATTACTAATTTATTTTAGCCATTAAAAACTCTCATTTCCATTTAGAGATGCCTAATTTAATTTAATTTCCACGTGTTGAAACTAGAGAATTACAAGGAATCCCTCTAGATTTCCTAGTTTCTCAAGTTATTTTTTGATTGGTTAGGAATTCATCTCACCTCCATTCTCTCATACTATAAGAACTTAGGAAACCCTAAACCTCCAAATTTTCACCATTTCCTTCCTTTGTTTCTCTTCTTTCAGAAAATGGTGAAATCTAATGTGAGTTCACCAAAAGGAAGAGAACCACAGTACATTCAATCTTTAATCACCTCAATCAAGAAAAAAGAATACAAGATCTAGGGTTCCTTTGGGATATTACCTTTATGTTTTCATTTTCTATAATTATATAACAATATTTGTTTGAAAAATATAACCATTGTTTTTTTCAATTATCATGAGCAAAAACTAAATATATAAGCTCTTAGATAATTACATCGCAAAATAAAAATAAATAAATAAAAACCCTAGACAGTTGCAAAGATGAATGATCTATTCTCAGGCTCATTTAAAAAATTCTCTGACTCCAATGGCCCCGACTTGGAGGCCGGTGGGTCGGGGAGGGAGGGGATGAACCTCGACAAATTCTTCGAGGATGTCGAGGCTGTGAAGGAGGACATGAAAGGTGTGGAGAAGCTCTACAAGCAGCTTCAGGATCTGAATGAAGAGACGAAGACCGCGCACAATGCCAAGGCCATGAAGGATCTACGAGCTCGGATGGACAAGGGCGTGGAGCAAGTGTTGAAGAAGGTGAAGCTCATCAAGGGCAAGCTAGAGGCTCTAGAACGCTCCAATGCCGCCAGCCGCAGCGTCCCTGGATGTGGGCCAGGCTCATCTGCTGACCGGACAAGGACCGGTGTGGTAACCGGCTTGGGGAAGAAGCTCAAGGACTTGATGGATGACTTCCAAGGCCTTAGGGGAAGGATGCAGCAAGAGTATAAAGAAACCATTGAACGTAGATATTTTACCATCACAGGTAAATAAAATTAAAGTTTTGTTATTTTTCGTTTTTAGGATCGAACTTTTCTGTTTAGAGAACAAATATCCCCTTTATTTGGATCATTAGAAAGTACTCAAAAATATCTACATGAACTTTATAATTAGACGATAATGTTACCAAAAGAAAAACTTAGATTTGCTATAAACATATGTTTGATAACGAGTTTTGTGACCGCGGCAGGGGAGAAGGCAGACGAAGCGACAATAGAGAACCTAATAGCAAGCGGTGAAAGTGAGGATTTCCTACAAAAGGCAATCCAGGAGCAAGGGAGAGGGCAAATACTCGACACGATATCAGAGCTACAAGAGAGGCATGACGCGGTGAAGGAGATAGAGAAGAACTTGATAGAGCTCCACCAAGTGTTCTTAGACATGGCGGCATTGGTGGAGTCGCAAGGTCAACAACTCAACAGCATCGAGAGTCAAGTGGCCCACGCTAGCTCGTTCGTCCACAGGGGTACCGAAGAGCTTCAATCGGCGAGAGAGATACAGAAGGACACGAGGAAGTGGACTTGCTATGCCATCATCCTTGGGGCCATCCTTCTTGTGATTATCCTCATCCCCATCCTCAATGTCATCTTCCCTCATTTGCTCAATAAATTATTGAATTAGACATCTCTAATTTGAGCTATTAATTAGACAATTACTGACACTTTCGATCAATGATTTCACTTGGGAGAGTGAAATTGATGTTCATACCTTCCTTTGTTTCTTCTCCTTTTTGTTGATGAAAGTAACGCTTTCTATATTAATACTCCTTTCTATATTTGTTCCCTTTTTTTTTCCCCAAATCTAAGCCATTTTGGCTGAACTATAAATACTCTTTCTATATAATATAGGATTTTGTTACCACTTGAGGATTATAAATTTTTTATAACATTCATTTATGCCTGTGTAGCATAAAATATATATTTTTGCTTCTTTCTTATAACGAGCTAATAAGAAATAATGTGGTGCATTGATGTCCGATAAGAAGTTGCAAATGAGATGATAAGAAGTTGATAATGAATAATGGGGTGTGCTGATAAGTAATAATCAATGTGCCAAACAAAGAGAGCGAGTAGGTCGGGTTAATGGTAGATCTCGACTTCAATCCTTGCCTCCGCCTTTATCTTGGTGAAAAATTCAAGGTTCACCTTCTTACCATTGGGTCTATGATAGTCTTTCTAAGCTGCTCCAAGCAATGCACCATTTTTCTTTATGGTTTTCAGTTACCTATTTGTAACCAGGGGCGGCCCTGGGGTGAGGCGGGTGTACGCGCCCGCCCCACCTTTCGAGCCGTGGGTACCCTGTGTAAAAAAAAAATTATGTCAAAACGACGTCGTTTTGAGTGGAATTTTGCTTTCCAACTAAGAGACGTGCAAGGAGAGACGGGAAGCGAAAGGCGAGACGCGAGCGAAGCGAAGGGTGTAGGGCGAGGCGCGAGGAAGGGGCTGTCTCCTGACCGTCCGGCCCGGCCGCCTGCACCGTTCCGAGTCCGACCACTAACCACCACTCCACCGGCCCAGCCGCCTGCACCAGGGCTTTCTCTCGGCTCTCACATCCGACGATTGAAGACACCCACAGTGAATAGGGACTCGAAAAATCAGGGGCTTTGGGCGAAATCGTTAAGTTTGCTCCAATTTTGATATTCTTAGTTACTTAAATCTTGAATTGAATTGAGTTTATTGATTTGTTTACAATTTAAATGTTTGAAATGTGAATTGATTTGAAGAATTGAAACTTTTTTAGGGTATGAGATCTGAAGTGTGAAAATTAGGGATTTTGATTTATCATAACTTGTTTATTTTATTGTTTATCAATGAATTAAGATTAGGGATTTGGAGAATTGAAATTGTTGTTCTTTGTTAGGTTTTAGGGTTTCAGATTTTAAGTGATCTGAAGTGTGATTGGGGCTTTTTTCCATTTTTATTGCTTATGAATTTTGAATAGGGATTCCGGTATGGATAGATATTTTGCTCGAATCAACAAGGTACCAATTGTTGGATCATCCACTCCCCGCAATATAGTTGCAAATGTTGATAATGTTAATGTGGATAATTCAACTCCTAGTCCTTTGATTGATAATGTTGAGGTTGTTGATGGAGATGATGTTGAGTTTGACAATGGAGATGATGTTGTTTATGGTAGTGAGGAGGTTCCAATCGGACCAAGTGTGAGAGATGATGTCGATAGTCAAATTCAGAAAAAAGCTAGAATTGATAATCTGAATTGCATATATTATGTACTCTTAAATCTTCAATATGTATTCACCTTAAATGGTTCGTGTTGAACATTTGGATTTATTTGTAGGCTTATAACACTGAATGCTACTACCTCCGTTGCAAAATATAAGGGCGTTGACTATTTGGCACGTTTTTTAATGAGCTAAAAACTCAATGAAATATTAAATTTTTATTAAATTTTTTTACATATTATTATACATATTAACAATACGTATAATACTATGTAAAAAAATTTAATATTTCATGGAATTTTTAGCTCATTAAAAAACGTGCCAAATTCTAAAAGCCCTTATATTTTGCAACGGAGGTAGTATTTTGTTAATTAATTGACGATGCAACATTTTCGTAGCTTGGAATTCTGCCCCACGATTTGTAACATGCTCACCCCAATCCAAGTCTTCAAATCCTTTCACCTTGGTTTATTGGTTTTCGTTTTTTTTTTTGTATCTCTCATTGTATTTACTTCTGATACAAATATACTTGAAAATCGATTTCTCGGTCTCTCGATCTACAAGCATATCTAGTACATTGAAATTATTATTGTTATTGTTAGGGAAAACTAATTAAAATACCCCCACCTTTGGGGCATGTTAAAAATATATCCTCAACTTTCAAATTTAACAAAAATATCCCGACCTTTGAGGACAGTGGTAATATATTACTACAAGTTTTTTCACGAGTCAAAAATGCGGACAAGGCAGCCTATGCGGATTTTTTACAAGGGTTTTCTTGAACAGTATCCTTAGGAAAAAAATAAAGAGTTGGACCGGGTTCATACCCAATGCCTTTTCTTCCCTCATACCTTCTTCCGCAAACCGTGGTTACCTCTTGAATTGTCTTCCAAGTCTTCCAGGTAGCTCATGGTTCCTCTTCAATGTCAGTTTTCCTCCCTCGTGGTCGGTTATCTGTTGTAGGAGGAAATCGAGTATGAAATATAAGAAAATAAATCAAACCAGATTCGTGCCCCTGCAAATAATTACAAGACTCCTTCCCTATGCAGCAGTGGGAAGTCAGGATCGATCCACGAGGAAGCGTGTGAGCGTATCCTAGGTAGCTGTAAATCTCATAGAAAAGCAAACAAAAGACAGAAACAAAGAAAAAAAGACAGAAATAACAAACGAAAGCAAAAGTAAAAGCAAACACAGAAGCTGCTCGATCTCGACAAAGCAGAACTCGAGATCGACTAAAAATAGCGACGACAGAAACTTCAGAATCGACAACAGCAACTCGATCTAGACTAACCTAACTCGATCTCGACTAACAGCCAACTCGAGATCGACTAAAACTGCTCTAGATCGACAACAAAATAGAAACTGTAAATTTGCAACTTTGAACACAGAACCCGACCAGATTTCGGACGAAATAAACTCAATATATAAAAAGACTTCCAAAGCCAGGGTAACAACGCCACAACGATAACCATTCAAAGTAATACATAAAGGCATAAAAGATCATGCTTTCCATCAAAATAACTTTCGTTATTAACAAATAGGCATATAGAGGCTTTCACAAAAACCCTAATTGTTACTATCCCTTTTTACATAATTAATCCAAGTTGCATTAAGATCACTTTCACTTCAATAACACAAACAAGGATCACCTTCAACTCTCGCAAAAGAATCATGCTCATAGGGATAGAAGACGAATTGCATAAAAAGATTGTACCTTCACTGCATCACGTTACATGGCCACTGTTGGGCTCACCCCAGCCCCAGAAGTGGGTGGACTACTCGCTCTTCATCGCAATAGTAGACATTGATGTATGAAAAGAAACTTGCATTAAACTAAATTCAAAGTCTTTACAATCTCGGCACTCCAACTTTCGTTGAACGCCAAAACCATAAAACCTTTGAACTCCTAAACCGTCTCTGTGAACTACTTCTCTAGCTTGTGAATTGAATGATTCCTAAAATCAGCCCCATGGGCTTTATTTATAGCTTTCTACTCCTTGTTATTCAAGGATAGAATATCTCTATCTCTATCTAAATCTATATCTAAAAGTTTTAAAGATAAATAAATGCAATTAAGGAATTAAATCTAAAAGGAAATTATATCTAAAATAGGTAAATCTCTTCTTGTGTTGATAGGTCTTCTCTCCATAGATAGATATTGATAGATCTCGGCATTCTTCGGCTCCAAGCAATCCCAATCCGAGTAGGACAGCAAAACCGTGTAACGCGCTCCCGGACACGGTTTCCTCGATCTCGACAAACTCTCCTCGAGATCGAGTAGGAGTGACGTCGAGTGTGGCTTGGCTGGTCTTGGTCGAGGACTCTTCCCCGACACTGGCTCGGACTGGCGCTGACGATTTTGTCGAGATCGAGTTGTTTACTCGAGATCGAGTTGTTTACTCGTGATCGAGTAAGTTGGTGCTCGGCGTCTCTGTCCTCGGCTTCTCGACTTGGCACAGCTCCTCGACTCCGGACATGGCATCAGGGTTTGCTGATCTCGACTAGTCTTCCTCGAGATCGAGTAAGACTTCCGGAGTCGGGTTTCCTCTGACTCTCAGTTTCTCGATCAACTCTGATCGACCAAGCTCATCTTTGACACCCTCGTCGATATCGAGTACAGTAAACTCGAGATCGAGTAAAGCTGGGCTCCGGCTTGATACGTCCTGGTTCCGCTGCTTCTTGACCTTGGACTTCTGTAGTTGATTTTCGAGCATTTCCAACCTTTCTTAGAACTGCTGTAATTTGCCTTGAATTCTGCGAAATTAAACAGAAACTGGTGTAGATTCCATAATTTGGCAAATAAGCATAAACTACATAGATTTTGTACTATCTTAGCCCAAATGCATGAAATGTATGCAGAAAACGATATAAAAGCAACTGTAAAACACGGCAGATTCAGCTCACAACAAACACCCCATACTTAAGCTTGCTTGTCGTCAAGCAATACTCTTACTTGTCATTCAGGGGAAGAAATCAAAACTCTCAACATCTTAGATTCATTGTCATATGTCCCTGCAATCAATTACCATCCTCGAAAAGGTACTTGTGTCACAAATTTATGCACGTGCAATTAAAAGCAACATCTACTCATAAAAGGAGGGTTATGCAAAACAATTCATATGTGACAAAGCATTAATAATCAAGAGGACTTTAATTTAAGCTCAATAAGGAGTAGATTGGTAAAAGGCTAAAGGTGGGCAATGTTTGCCAATGTGGTGCTTTTGGTCCTGGGAAATGGAGTATTTTCCAAACTGAATTTCCACATTCCTTCTCCATAAGATTCATCACCTTTCATAATGTTTTTTTCAATAATAATGCTTTTACCTCTCTAACCTCATCACTGCCTTCTCGCGAGTCGCAAACATGGGTGTCATGAATGGCCCTAGATACTTAGTGCTTTGGACTCCTCACCTGTGTGTCCCATCTCGCCAAACTATTATCTTAGCGAGCAGGGTCGATCTACCTTTATCTCCTGAGGTGATTGGATTTTCTTTCACTCATTAAATTTTCCATATATTTCAAACATTCTCCTACCAAACTCCAATAATGATAATATCAACACAAACACCATATGCTATTTCCATAATGTAACATCATTCTCAACATAATCCTCGGATAGGAAATAAGGTAAATAATGGAAAATATTTAGATCGTGTGGAGCAATAATTGAAATAAGGCATAATATGGCTTTGTGTAATGCATAAGCATAGGTATGGCTAGGAATATCAACATATGAGCATTATATGGAAATATAAAGTCCTCCATCCTCTTATCATGCAACATGTCAAAAGCAATTTCAAATTTTACCTCCTTTCATGTTTTTTAATAAATAATGCACTTCATTGTGTATTCCCTTTGCTAGGCAATTTTATGTTATATCTCTAATGAATCCAATTTTGCATCGTCGAGTTCAATATAGCTTCCATGATATTAATCAAAAAATTTCAATGGGGGTCATTTTTTCAAACATTTGGAAAACATGCATATAAGCATATAGTTTCAATAATTAATTCCAAAATAGCCATGTATAAGCAATTCATTAAATAAATTTTTAAAAATGCACACATAATGTCAAATAAAGGCAAATATGCATAAAGTAAGCCCTTCTCCCACCCCATACTTAAACATTACAGTGTCCTCATTGTATAAAAACAAGGGTAAAGAAAGAAACTCACTAGACAGGTGTGCAGATTTCTTAATATCGAATGAAAGAATACCTGGGCCGAGTCTGATTATAGCTTGCTTCTATCCATGGACCTAAAAATATAGAAGACATATACCCACAATAGAAAAACTAACAGTTCAAAAACCAAAAAACAAAACAAAAAGCAACAATGTTCAAAAGTCCCAAAAATAAATGTCTATATACACGCTCTAGATTTTATAGTCGCTAGGCCGACTTCTCCATTAAGCTCAAGGTGGCATTTGCAGGGCCCATGTAGCTTGGGCTTCAAATAAGACTCTATTCTTATCCATCGGCTGCAATCCTCCAGAATGGATCTTTTTCACCATGAAAGGTCTCATCCTCTTCTTGTTGAATTTGTTAGGGAACCAATGAACTTTTGATTTAGAGACATAGAGCTTGTCTCCAACTTCATACTCCTTAGGCTCATCATTGGATATCCTACATAAGCGCACATACCAAGGCAAACCTCTCCCATGTATAGATAGGTCTTTAATGGAAATAGGAGAAGAAAAATACATACCTTGGCTTACCTTCGCATAAACGGAATCGGGGACCACGTTGTTTGGTCGATCTCGAGTAATGGTACTCGATCTCGACAAGTTTTCAGCTTCTGGTGGTGGACTGCTCGAGGATGCAGGAGCTGGGGAGGGTGAGGCTTGGTCGATCTCGACAAGGTTAGTCGATCTTGAGGAGTCTGCCCCGTCTGGTGGAATCAGCGTCGAGGAAGGTGAAGTCGATGCAGTAGAGGGTTGGTCGATCTCGAGTAACTTACTCGATCTCGAGGAATTCTGCGTTTCTTACTTGACGATGCTGGTCCTGGTGGTGGTTTCTGGGTTTGGTCGATATCGACTAGAGTCCTCGATATCGAGGAATTTTTGTCGACTACTACCCCATACTTGCATCCTGTCAAGGCATCTGAAAAATAGTTAGTCCAAATCGACATACATTGGTTTGTGTCTAGTGGATCCTCTATTTCGTCGTTTAGGATGGCCATGATCTTCTCCACCTGGGCCTCCATATCCCTCTTTTCCAGCTCCTCAGGGGTCATATTTCTTACCTTGGGTTCCCCGCAAGTGATGTAGCCAGCTGAGATAGATTTTACCTCTTCCATTGGACTTGTATGCCTTTCAGTTTTATTAAAAGAATACTCAATTACCTCATCGCTGATGTTGAAAGTGAGCACTCCTTTCCTCGCGCTTATGTTGGCATCCACTGTCGCCAAGAAGGGCCTTCCTACAATAATTGGACAAGCAGGGTCTTCCGCCATATCAATAACTAAGAAATCAGCAAGGACAAAAAACTTACCTACTTGTACTGGCACATTGTCCACCATGCATGTTGGAATGACCACAGTGTTGTTGGCCATATACAGCGTAGCATCCACAGGCTCTAGGGCACCTATCTTAATCTTGGACCAAATTGTTAAAGGCATTATGCTCACACTAGCTCCAAGATCACACAATGCATTAATTTTATATGGACCAAATCCAATGGTTATAGCAAACTTACCTGTATCCGGCCTCTTCTCAAGTATGTCTAAATGGTTGCACTCTTCTGTAATCTCAGCTATTGATCTCTTTTTGCTCAGAATCTCCTTGAGGAATTTGACGTAGGATGGCATTTCATTAAGAGCTTCTGTGAAGGGAATGGTGACGTTGAGTTTCTGAAGCATCTTGATGAAGCGCTGAAATTTCTTCTCTGGTGGGTCCTTTGGAGATTTTGTTGGGAATGGCAGCTTCTTTTTCTGATTTGGAGCCAGAACAGATGTCGGAGGTGTAGCAGTCTTCTCGATCTCGAACTGATCTTCCTCGATATCGACTACTGTAGTTGATTTAGAGTTGTTGTGCAGCGCGGAAGAAGGATTTCCCATTTGTTCCTCGAGATCGAGTTGACCTTGCTCGAGATCGACTAAATTCTGCTCGATGTTGACTTGCTGTTGTTCGATGTCGAGTGGTTTCTCAGCTTCTCCGCTCTGCTGCTTTCCGACCTCTGGCTCTTGCAGTTGATGGCCGCTTCTAAGTTTCACAGCAGCGATGTGTCCAGTCTTCCCCTTGGGATTTGGTTCTGAAGATCCTGGGAGTGAACCTGTCTGCCTGGGGATTCCTGTTGCTAGCTGGCCAATCTGTGTTTCCATTGACTTTCTCCAGACATCGATTTCCCCAAGCCTAGAGTTGACACCATGTATCTGAGTGTAGACTGAGTTGAAGGACTGCTTGGTGTCTGAATGGTTCTTCCTTATCTCGTCAAGGATTGTCTGCAAATCATCCCTTTTCTGGTCCCTCTCTGGATGTCCTGGAGCTCTGTAGGGTGGGGGGTTCCTAGGGGCACCTTGGTTCCATTGTGGTTGTTGAAACCTTTGGTCCCCCATATAGCGATTGGGACCCCCTGTGTAAGCTACCTCTTCGTGGTGTTCTGCCAGCCTGACTTGCTCTGTGTGTGGGCACTCAGTAGTGGTGTGCCGCTACGATCCGGATTCAATGCAAGGCTGGTTGACAGATAGATACTTTACTTGCTTGAGGAGCTTCCTATTTTGATCTCTGTAGTACTACTCCCTAACATCTGGATCAATCTCCTTAGGGGGCTCATATAGGGGCATGGATGGTGCTGGTCTGGCGTAGGGGTTTTCCTCATAGTTGACTGGAGTCTCATACTTGTTGTCATAATTGGTCAGCTTGTCGAGAGCAGCCCATGCGTCAGCAGGCGACATTGTCAGATACTCATAGTGAGTATATGTGTTGATTCTGTCCTTTGCAGCCAAGTCTAGAGAATTGAAGAAGATCTCTTGAACTACGCAGGGTTGCTGTCCATGTGTAGGGAAGGATCGCAGTAGATCCTTATAGCGTTCACATGCCTTTGCCAGAGGCTCCCCAGGCTGTTGTTTGAAAGATGTGATCTTCTAGCGAAGGAGCGCAGTCTTGGCAGGAGGAAAGAACTTATTCAGAAATTCATGCTTTACTTGAGCCCATGTCGTGAGGGATCGTGGTTTCTGTCCCTCCAGCCACTTCAATGCAGGACCAACCAGAGACCAACGGAAACTTTTCATCAGGACGTACTCCAAGGTGGTACCTTCAGCAAGAGTACGACACATGTTAGTAAAGTTGGTAATATGACGCAGAGGGCATTCATTAAATCTACCATGAAAAGCATGATTTTTAATTTCAATAAGGAATTGAGTGCGAATTTCATAGTTTTTTTCAGGGATTAGAATGGCCGATTCAGGCACGACGAGAGTCGGGTGCATACAGTCCTCTGCAGTGGTTGGGTATAGGGCAAGCTCAGCTTCTGCTTGTTCCCTTCCTGCTTTCTCAGCGGCGATAGCAGCATCTTTACGGCCAGTTCTCTTGTAAGCCTCGCAATCAGCTGTTCCTGTGTTTCTGCGGCCGCCATGGCTCTTTTTGGCTTAGCTTGGATGTGTAAGAGGCGTTCCGGATCGTCTAAGCCGTCAAACTCAGGTGGTTGACCAGAATGGCGCATACACCTGTGTAGTAACTTAAAAGAAAAGTGAGATCTGACTACCTAAGGCGCGAATGATAGCTTCCCCGGCAACGATGCCAATTTGTTGTAAGAGGAAATCGAGTATGAAATATAAGAAAATAAATCAAACCAGATTCGTGCCCTAGCAAATAATTACAAGACTCCCTCCCTATGCAGTAGTGGGAAGTCGGGATCGATTCACGAGGAAGCCTGTCAGCGTATCCTAGGTAGCTGTAAATCTCACAGAAAAGCAAACAAAAGACAGAAACAAAGAAACAAAGACAGAAATAACAAACGAAAGCAAAAGTAAAAGCAAACACAGAAGCTTCCCGATCTCGACAAAGCAGAACTCGAGATCGACTAAAAAAAGCGACGACAGAAACTTCAGAATCGACAACAGCAACTCGATCTAGACTAACCTAACTCGATCTCGACTAACAGCCAACTCGAGACCGACTAAAACTGCTCTAGATCGACAACAAAACAGAAACTATAAATTTGCAACTTTGAACACAGAACCCAGATTTCGGACGAAATAAACTCAATATATAAAAAGACTTCCAAAGCCAGGGTATCAACGCCACAACGATAACCATGCAGAGTAATACATAAAGGCATAAAAGATCATGCTTTCCATCAAAATAACTTTCGTTATTAACAAATAGGCATATAGAGGCTTTCGCAAAAACCCTAATTGTTACTATCCCTTTTTACATAATTAATCCAAGTTGCATTAAGATCACTTTCACTTCAATAACACAAACAAGGATCACCTTCAACTCTCGCAAAAGAATCATACTCATAGGGATAGAAGACGAATTGCATAAAAAGATTGTACCTTCACTGCATCACCTTACATGGCCACTGTTGGGCTCACCCCAGCCCCAGAAGTGGGTGGACTACTCGCTCTTCATCGCAATAGTAGACATTGATGTATGAAAAGAAACTTGCATTAAACTAAATTCAAAGTCTTTACAATCCCGGCACTCCAACTTTCGTTGAACGCCAAAACCCTAAAACCTTTGAACTCCTAAACCGTCTCTGTGAACTACTTCTCTAGCTTGTGAATTGAATGATTCCTAAAATCAGCCCCATGGGCTTTATTTATAGCTTTCTACTCCTTGCTATTCAAGGATAGAATATCTATATCTATATCTAAAAGCTTTAAAGATAAATAAATGCAATTAAGGAATTAAATCTAAAAGGAAATTCTATCTATAATAGGTAAATCTCTTCTTGTGTTGATAGGTCTTCTCTCCATAGATAGATATTGATAGATCTCGGCATTCTTCGGCTCCAAGCAATCCGAATCCGAGTAGGACAGCAAAACCGTGTAACGCGCTCCCGGACACGGTTTCCTCGATCTCGACAAACTCTCCTCGAGATTGAGTAGGAGTGACGTCGAGTATGGCTTGACTGGTCTTGGTCGAGGACTCTTCCCCGACACTGGCTCGGACTGGCGCTGACGATTTTTTCGAGATCGAGTTGTTTACTCGAGATCGAGTAAGGTGGTGCTCGGCATCTCCGTCCTCGGCTTCTCGACTTGGCACAGCTCCTCGACTCCGGACATGGCATCAGGGTTTGCCAATCTCGACTAGTGTTCCTCCAGATCGAGTAAGACTTCCGGAGTCGGGTTTCCTCTGACTCTCAGTTTCTCGATCAGCTCTGCTCGACCAGGCTCAGCTCGGACACCCTCGTCGAGATCGAGTACAGCAAACTCGAGACCGAGTAAAGCTGGGCTCCGACTTGATACGTCCTGGTTCCGCTGCTTCTTGACCTTGGACTTCTGTAGTTGATTTCCGAGCATTTCCAACCTTTCTTAGTACTGCTGTAATTTGCCTTGAATTCTGTGAAATTAAACAGAAACTGGTGTAGATTCCATAATTTGGCAAATAAGCATAAACTACATAGATTATGTACTATCTTAGCCCAAATCCATGAAATGTATACAGAAAACGATATAAAAGCAACTGTAAAACACGGCAGATTCAGCTCACAACACTATCTTGAGCTGTCTCTCTCACATATTCTTCCCGTTTGATTCGTTCACAGACTTGGGTGGGTGAGATTCCCCCCCCCCCTCTTCGTTGTTGTTGTTGTTGTTAGTTTGGTGTTAGGAATAGTCGCGTTGTATTAATTTGAGGCAATTTAGACCAGATTAGTTGCTTGGTTGAATCAATTTTGTTTTTCGGGCTTAATTTGTTATCGTTTTATTTTTTTACTAAGGAAACCGAGCAAGAAAACCCAATTTTAGTGCTAATTTGTAAAAAAAAGGCTTCCACGTACGTATGTTGTCTTGTCAAAAAAAATCGAAATAAGTTGTCTTGTCAGTATTTTTGACCCGTGAGAAAACACAGGGTAATATATTACAATCACCATCAAAGGTCGGGATATTTTTATTACATTTGAAAGTTGATGATATATTTTTACCATACTCCTAAAGATGGGGTATTTTAATTAGTTTTCCCTTATTGTTATTGTTATTATTATTATTACTCCCTCCGTTCAGCAAAACTTGTCATTTTAACTCTCCACACAACTTTTAATAAAACTAATAATTACACTTCTTTTTTACTAATTTACCCTCAATTATTACTCTACTTTTTACTTTATCAAAAACTACAACTCACAACACATCAATCAAATCAAGGGCATTTTAGTAAAGTAGAAGCAAAAATACCTAAAATGACAAGTTTTTCCGAACAAAAACAAAACTCTAAAACGACAAGTTTTGCCGAACGGAGGGAGTATTATTTATGCTTTGTAAAGGGGGATTTTTAATTTTTAGACTTGTAAATTGGTGATTTTAAAGTTTAAATGTATAATATTTGGGCCAGATCAATCTTCTATAGACTAATGAACCCAAAATAAGTTTGGTTTTAGGCTGGAGCCCAATTGTTTTTTTTTTTTTTGAAAAAAGGCTGGAGCCCAATTGAAACTCGTTTGTCGGCGTACGCTTTATTTTTAAATTTAAAAGGAAAATAAAAATAAATGGCAAAAGTTATATACTCCGTGGTCCGTACAATACATGATGTATTAGAGGAGAAAACGAAGGAAGATCGATTTCTAGGGCTTCAATTTTCTGGTGGGAAGTCGATCCGGGAAGAAGGAAAGTGGAATAATGGTTTGCGAAAAATGTGAGTTACCAATCTCCTCTATCAATTTGCAACGAGCTTTTATATTCGGGAAAGTAATTACAAGATTAGGGTTTTGGGGATAGTTGAATTCGTGACTGGAATCAGTTATTGTTTGCTCGTTTGATTGGCGAATAATGATATGTTGATTTGTTATGATTTAAACAGGCGAGAAGAAGCTGGCGAAGGTGATCGTTCCGGACAAGTGGAAGGAAGGAGCCAGCAACACTAACGAGAGCGGTGGCCGTAAAATCAATGAGAACAAATTGCTCTCAAAGAAAAACAGGTTCCTTATTTCTCTTTCATGGATGATTTTGATGCGATTTTGTTGGCGGTATTTGTATTATGTGGCTGAGTGTTAGATTTCTTTCTTCATTGAAATTGGGGATTTTGGGCTAACTTGGTATCCTTTTCTGATGGTCTATCAGCAAATCATGGTAATTGATTCAATTTGGGTTTGATTCATCTAATTCTTGTGAAGCATTACTGGTTTGCTAATTAAATGATGTGAATTTGTGTAAGTTGCTCTTGTTGCTAGCTGTCAACCTTCTCAATTCCTGTTTGATTTTGTTAGTTTCATAGGCTATAGGTAGATTATTCAAGGCTTTGTACTGAAATAGGGAAGGGTCAATGTTTAGCTCTTATTTATGGCGGTGAACCTATCCGAATCATTTTAACTATTAGGGGTTTTATTAGCTTCATTACCTAAAAGAGTCTTTGTCTAGTTAATGGAATGCTACTAAAAAACCGAGGTTGATCTTAGTGTGAAGGAGGTGTAAAAAAGAGGCAACATGCTTTTGGCAGCATTAAGAGCAAATGACATCTCAAACGAATTTAAACTTATAAGTTATAAATACCACTTAATTAAATGATGCTGCATAATTTGGCATGAGCTTTGTACACGGTGAGCAATTTTTGAAGGTGGTGCCTTCTAGTCCTGTAATGAAATAAGTTTGTTTCTCGCACCATTTCTGAAATCACAGTTCCCGATTTCCATATAGAAAAACAATAAGGTTTACATTAGCTGTGCAGTTTCCAGTTGTAGAGCCAGCTTAATGGAGAGTAGTAACTATCATCCTTTTTATTTGATATAATCGAAAATGTATTCAATATATCTTCATTGGATATGAGATACAAAACACTTTGAACCTTTTGGTGATTATACTCTACAGATCTATCGAGGCATAGTAGTATTCTGTAAGCTGCTATGTGCTCATAAGATGTTCTGATATTAGATTTGTTGACGTGTAAAGTGTGAACAATGTAACCTTTTTTTTTACTTCCATTTTGAGAAATGCTTAGTAGTAAGAGCTTGCATCTTTAATCATCAGTTTTGTCAAACAAATAACTGCTCAAGTCTTGTTGTGCTTTTCTTGCTCTTAAGGAGAATATTGAATATTGAATTCCAATTGCTTCATTTGCTGCTGGCACTGCATCTGAGCAATGGTCTTGTTGATTTTCTTGGTTTTGTTCACTGTTGAGTTATATATTCATTCAATGTCGTCTACTTGCTTGCAGATGGACACCATATGGCACCACCAAGTGCATGATTTGCAAGCAGCAAGTCCACCAAGATGGCAAGTATTGCCATACATGTGCTTACAGTAAAGGTTAGTGCATCCCTAATCTGTCCCTTCATCAGTTCGGCTAGCATGTCCGATAAAACATCATCAACATGTTAAGTCTTTTGTGAGTTTTCCTGACTGTACCAAGTGTGTTGAAACGTTTTCGCGTGGTTCAGGTGTATGTGCAATGTGCGGTAAGCAAGTGCTGGACACAAAGTTCTACAAACAGAGCAATGTATAATGTATGTATACTAGCTCTTATTCCGGGGTGCTACATCTCAAAAGCTTAACAAGTGCACTTGACCAATCACCTTGAATCACGCCCGAGGCCCAACTGTCTACTTTACGCAAGTGATGAATAACCAACAGCTTGCAAATTTCCTTACATTAGCTGTTATTGTTGGAATGTGTAGCATGGAAATACAGGGATAGTGCGCAAAGATATGGATCTGTGCATTATTGTTATCGTAAATTGAAGAACATGATTTTGGTACTAGTGTATTCTGGTTGGTGGTTAAGTTTGTTGCGGTGTTTTGGTCCATCAGATGCATCTGATTGCTTTTGTTGTAAATGCGAACTAAATGACATGGGAGTTAAGTTGGATACATGATAGGATGAAGATGGGTGCTTACTGCTGAACCAGGATACCTCCCGCCCTCGCAGCTGAAATCTGACTGCCCATTCAGACCAGCGTTTAAAACTTTGCTGCTGGTCTTTTTTTCGAGTTTAAGCTTTATTTATTGAATCATCATCACATTTAGCTAATCTCCTTGCAGTAAGAAGTTCCGTTATACAAAAACTCAGTGCATCTTGTAAAATTTATAATGGAAAACGTAAGGGAAACAACGGGGCTAATATTCTTAAGGTTAAATTTTCGTAAAAAGCATGACCAGTTCATCAGTTTCTAGTGTTGGTCCGTATATTTTATTTTATTTTTTCTGAAAACAAACTGTTGACTTTACTACACGAAAAGTCGGTAATTTTAAGGGGGGGAAAATATGTATTGACACTTGCATATAGCAAGGTGTGGGAAACAATGGAATCTTTGCCTAGATGAATTTGGAAAATTTTAAAAATCGTGCAACAGTTTCGTTGGAGCTTATCCATTGTTAATTTTCGACAAGTCTGTAGATTTGTTTACAAACCCACAGTATCATTTGTACAATTGTATTTTACTCCGTATCAGTTTATCCTATTACTGTGTATATATCCATATCATCACGATTTACGAGGTGATGCTCTTTATCCACAATATCCTCATCGACATTTCCAAATTGGCTTTTCCTACCTTTACTGTAGTCACATGTCATAACTCATAATAGGAGGAGAAATTTACCTATTTGTCGAAACTGGTAAACAACTCAAAGATGGATGAATGATACTCTGTTGAGAACTCATCGGGTAAAAGAATGATACTCAATCGAGCAGAATCGCAACACTTCGGGTAAAAGAATGATACTAAATATTTTTTTTTTTGGGTGGGCTGTAGCCCGTGGCGGATCTAGTATATTAAAGATTGGTGAGCGGAAATGTTTTAGTCATGACAAACAGAAAAAAATTAACAAGTCAAAATACAATTATTATATAGTACTACCTCCGTTCGGAAAAACTTGACACTTTACTATTCATTCACGCTTTTTTAGGAGATAAAAACTATATAAAATATCTATTTTTTTTAATAATGTTTTTTACAACTTCGTAGTTATTATTAATAAGTACAAACTTGTTAAAAAAAATTTATAAAAAAATGAATATTTTATATAGTTTTTATCGTTCTAAAAAAGCGTGCATGAATAGTAAACGACAAGTTTTGCCGAACGGAGGGAGTATTTCATAAAAAATACAAAAGAAATTCAAGATTTATCAATTATAAGGGGTACGAAGTATTTGACATTTATAATAATAAATAGTTTCATGACAAATAAAATATGATCAACGAAATTGCGCTCTATGATCTCCCGTCGACTCGAAATGGTCAATGACTTCTTCTATGTCAATAGTGTCGACGTATTGTTTTTCAATATGGAGCATCATACAACCTGAAAGATATCCTTCTTCCATCTTGTTTTTGCCTGATCTTTATAATATTCATTGTTGAAAATGCGCGCTCAGTAGTTGCAGTAGAAACAGGAAGTGTCAAGACCAAATGAATCAATCTATCAACCGGGGGGAAAAATTGTGTCAAATCTGTTTCAACTAAACGTCTACACAATTGTGCAATGCTTGATAGTTTCTGAAAATCATTTCCCAAAACTGCTTGAAGTTTGAGCCTCTGATGCAATCGGTGTTGACGTTTGATTATTATCATCTTTCTTATAGAAGGACAAAAGATTCTTCAATCGTTTGGGTTTCGGATAATCAGACATCCTATTGAATCAAAAGTAACAAAAAAAACAATAAAGTATATAAATTCATTCAGGGGATGTTGTATTACAATTGACCACTCGGTAAAATAATATATAAGCATAAAAAATAGATGATATAAAATACTAATCTCATCTCAATGTCTACAATCAAATTCTCAAACAATTCAAAACCCTAATTTAGTAAATTAGAAATTGAATAAAGAATAATTAGAAGAAGAGTAAAAAAACATACCTCACAAATTAGATTAAAGAAGTGGACCGAAGTTGAAGTTTGACAAACGTCGAAAAAAAACATGATGCGTAGCCTAATAATACCGATTTTTGCTGATATGTGGGTGAAACGGTGGAACGGTGGAACTTGGAACTTTGGAATAGACCATGCTCCTCTTGAGTCTATGTGACTCAAGAGGCACATGTCAGGGGTAGGGTGTGGTGTATATAGTAAATTTTATAAGTGTAAAAATTTGCTTGATATGAGGTAAGTTAAAAAGGTGTTTGTTGTTGAAATTTTAGTTTTATTAAAAAATACCCTTTGAGGTTTTTTAGAGTTTATATGGTTTATTTGGTTTATAATTACCATAATACCCCTAATAACAAACAAATAAACTCAATTTTTTACAAATAAACTCTTTTTCATCTCATAAGGAGTTTATATTATTCCATAATCTTTCAACGTTTATTTTATGCAATTTTTCAATTTCAATTGTTTCTAAATTTTAGTCTTTTTTTTAACTCCGTCCCATACACATACACCCCAAGTCCCTAACACAAGTTTTTTTTAAAGCGTTTTATTATAATTCTAAAAAAAAAACTCCTCGTCTATTTGACCGTTTATCATTTTATCTAATTTTAGATTTAATAAAAAATTAAATTAGATTAAATCATAAGAAAGTTATCAATGCTTTTCCATTATCCCTGAAACCCTAATGAAGATCTTTTATTGAGAAAACCCCAATGTCCCAAGAAGTACGCGCCTCACGCGCGGGATATGAAACACCCTCCTCTCCCCGGAAAAAGAAACCCTTGAAGAGAAATCCTTTCCGTCTCTCTCTCGTGCCTACAAATCTGTACACCTCCATCGCTGATCTCCCATCCTTACCTCTGGTTTTGGATGATAATCCTAACTTCACCCTTTTCTGGATAGCTTTATATCATCATCACTCGTGTGTTGGCCTCTTTCTAGTGGTGATCCTTGTTTTCCCCAAATCGCTGATTGCGTACGAGGGTGTTCTTAACCCTAATCCTTTCAATTCAGCCCTTCATCGGTATGGATTTTGGCTCCAAAAGTGGATAATTGCTGGGGATCGGTCCATTCGACCCCCACCTTGGCCTAATCGGAGGTGTACGACTTCAAAGTGTTTGAAGATTTGTGTGATTTTGGTTGGCTCTCTACTCTGCAATCCGGAGTTTGAGAAGTTTGATTACTGTTACAAGGTATCGGGGATGGGGGTGTGTGGGGTGCTCGGCTGGGAGGGAATGATTCGCACTCTCTTCAACCGATGGGGGACGGCCTGCTTCTTCTATTTCAACGGTGGGCGATGGGGTGAATTCTTGCACCTCGTCTTCTTTCTTCTATCTCTCCTTCTTGTCTCATATCTAACTTCTACTTTCCCTTTCTTTGGGTGTGTTCTGAGCATGGCTCTAACTGAAGCCGACAAGGGCAAACGCCCACTGGTGGTAGATGATCCTACCCCGGTTATTGAGAAAACCAAAAAGCCGGAAGGCTATAATCTCAAAGAGCAGATCCCTCGGTGCAAAGAGGTTGGTGAATCCAGTAGGAAGGCGATATTGGAGAAGAAATTCAAAAGAAGAACAATCAATAGGGAAAGGCTCCTGGCACTGCAGGGGCGTGTGCAAGAGAACATCTCGGCCCTGAATCAGTTTTCTCTATTTGCCACGGTCATTGGGGATCCTCATGAAGCAAAGGTTAGCTTTTGTCTATGTAATCCAGACTTAAGTTTCATTAGATTTGATCAGCTGGGGGTAGTATCTAAGTCTTATTATCGGATATGGCAATATAAGAATCAATGGATAACCTGTGCTTGTAAAATTTCGGTTACTCCTCATCAATGGAAGTGGGGGTTTACGTATGAAAATGATCTTTTTTATGGTGACAAAATGAATTGTGTAAGTATCTTATTATCTATTGTGGACAATCAACCTGCATTTTGCTATGATTGGATTAGTAAGAGACCATTTTACTTGGTTAACTCACTTACAAAGAGAATCTTCAAATGCTACAATCATAGGGTGTTGTCGATACTAGAACATTTTGTTAACATAAACACTCACTATAGTTCCAATGTTCTGTTTTGGCCTCTGTGGTTGAGAATCATGCAAGGTAAAGATCATGCTTGTTTACTTAGTGACTTCAAATGGCAATCTATGTCAATGGCAATTAAGGAAAAGGCTAGCTTGCTCACAGAGGGGCAAAAGAATAAGCTCCTAAATAAGAATAACGATATGACGATATATAATCAAAAGCAAGGGTATCAAATATTAAGTATATCTCTAAGAGTAATATGTGTAGTCCAGTGGTATTGTGAGCAGGTACTCAAGTGTCTCTGGATTAAGTATTGGTATCTTCTAGGGAGAATAGGTGAATTGAGGGAAGCTTTTATGCCCAATTTCGTGGGTTCTTGGGCATCAAAATGGTTTGCTTGGTATACACTCTTTGATAATGGCTTATATGTATTGTCGAAAATCATTAAGTCTGAGTTTCACCATGAGTTGAAATTTGATCATAGATATGATGAGCGCTTATTTCCAGGGGTCATTGTGATTCTTACTGCGTATACTCTGTCTGGTCCAAATTCTAATTTTGATGGGAGATTAATAGTTTTTTCAAGAGAAGCTTTTCTTAAGGCATCCAGATCATGGCTAACATCAGCTAATACACTTAAATCTGGGTTTTTAAAGGCCTTACTTTCTACTATCCTTACGGACCTTACTAAAGTAATGATCTGTGTAAATCTGTGCGAGTATTTGCCCTCACCTAGCACCTTTCATAGGAAGCCCACTGATCATGGTCATTTGATTACTACTAACCCCTACAAAGGTAATCTTGAATCCCTTTGCAGGCTATATCGATGGCAGAACAAGCAGTTGGTAACCTTTCCGTGTACAATATCGGTTAACCCTCCATGGAAACAAAGTCTTAACTTATTGACTAACCCTCGTTTTCCCTTCAATTTCAAGTGTGTTGTTATGAGTGAAGTCTACTGTGCAGCACCGTGGTTAAGTAAATATATTTGCAATACTAGTTCGACTAATTTAAAATCTAGTGGTTTTCACGATAAATGTCATGGTAACAATCGGAGAGAGGGAGTAATTTTGAGGAGAGTTATTCTAGTGGAAGCTCTCTTAAAGAAACAATGGTTGCTGTCAGGCTTAGATTACCTCAGAATCCTGACAGCTTCTAAATGGTTATTATGAAAATCTGCTTCTGGAACATTAGGGGATTAGGGAGACCTAATCTATGGACAGATCTCAAAGCATTACGAATAAACGAATACATAGCGATAATGGCCATAGCGGAGATTCGAACAGACAAAATACCAATGGACAAGGATTGGCATACGAGTGGTTTTAATAAATCAATATGGTCAATGGGAAATGACAAATCGGGTGGTATCGGTCTACTCTGGAATGAGTCTCACTTACTAAACGAATCAATCGAGGTGGAAATAACAATGCCAAGAGTTATTAGAGTTAAATATTCATGTATAGATAAGAACTTTACGGGTGTCATTTTTTTCGTATATGCCCCACCTCATGCGGTGGATAAAGAAGCCTTCTGGAATAGTCTCACAACAATTATAAGCGCCGAGCACCTTCCATGCTTAGTTATGGGGGATTTGAACGAAATTTGTAGTAGTGATGAAAAGGAGGGTGGAGCATCAACTAGCTATAATAGATTCTCGAGGTTATCTCAATTCAAGAACACATGTTCACTTTCGGAGATCCCGTACTCGGGTAACAAATTTACTTGGAGGAAGAAGATGGAGGGGGAAGATAACATCCTTGAGAAACTTGACCGGGTCCTCGTGCAACACGAGTTTATTGAGAAATTCCCTGATCTCTTAGCTGTAAATGGTGCATTTTCATCCTCCGATCACTGTCCAATTTCTCTAAGTCTAAACACGGAACATTTCTATAGGCCGCATCCTTTCAAATTTGAAAATATGTGGCTTCAAAGAAAGGATTTTCGGAATATTGTTAAACAAGTATGGCGAAATGAGCATAGGGGAACATCCATGTTCAGACTAGTCTATAAAACCAAAATCTTGAAAGAAAAAGCCAAGGAGTGGAATAAGATTACATTTGGTAACATCTTTAGGCAAGTACAAGAAGTGGAGAGAGAGCTTGTCAAGATGCAAAGTATTAGCAGTTTTAGGAATATGGCAAAAGAAAAACAATTAATTTCCAAAAAGGAGAAACTACTCCAGTTCCAAAGGGAATATTGGTGTCAAAGAGCCAAAACCAAACATCTCAAGTTAGCTGATTCTAACACAACCTACTTTCATCGTGTAGCTTCTGAAAGAAGAAATAGAAAAATAATAAGGAATATTTCCTCCGAATCAGGAACCCTAATTTGCGGAGAACACAACATTCGATCAGAAATTAAAAAGGATTTTGTCAAAAGATTCACGAAAGAGCCAGTCAATACAAATATCTTAAATAACTATCTCGAGCTTATTTCTCCGTCTATTTCCGAGGATGAGAATAAGTTCCTGTGCAACCAACCATCTAATGGTGAAATAAAGGAAGCAGTTTGGTCTTTAGGAGCTAATAAATCCCCTGGCCCCGATGGGATGACAGCGGAATTCTATAAAACTTACTGGGACATCATTGGGGGCGACGTTATTAAAACCACAAAGTCTTTCTTTCATACGGGAAAATTGCTCCGACAAGTAAACCACACCTTTATCACCCTACTTCCAAAATGTGATAACCCGGCGAAAACTAAGGACTACAGACCCATTAGCCTATGCTCAACAGTATATAAGATAATATCTAAGATTCTGACGGAGCGGCTGAAAAAGGTCATAGGAAAACTCATACATCCGTTTCAAGGGGCTTTTCTTTCGGATAGAGCTATTCAAGACAATATCCTCATAGCCCATGAGATTTTTCACTCTTTCAAAACTCGCAAGGGCTCGGAAGGTTGGCTAGCTATCAAGCTAGACATGGAAAAAGCATATGACAGGGTAGATTGGCATTTCACAGAATCAGTATTAAAGAAATTTGGCTTCGATAAAAAATTTATTGATCTAATTATGGAATGCGTAACAACGACATCTTTCTCCGTTTTAGTCAATAATGGCCCAACAGAAATGTTCAGACCGACAAGAGGCATTAGGCAGGGAGATCCTCTCTCCCCGTTTTTGTTTATTCTAGGTGCGGAAGTGTTAGCCCGAAAGCTAAGTTGGGAATCCAATTTGGATCAGTCTGGTATTGGATTCCGGTTTGGCCACTCAGGTCCTAAAATCCCCTTTCTAGCATTCGCTGACGACATTATTATTTTCTCTAAAGGAAATTTAACAGCATGCGGCAAAGTAAAGACTATTATTGATGAGTACTGTCAAATTTCGGGACAAAAGATCAATTACCATAAATCGGCTTTCCAAGGTTCTCCTGGTATTCCAGATACTAGGATACCTGTGTTGGAGGGTTGCCTAAACATATCCAGACAAGTTAAACTGGATAAATATTTGGGATGTCCTTTCGTGAATGGAAGAGTTAATAAAACTACGTTTGAGGAAATCATTGGCAAAACAACAAACCAACTGACTAAGTGGAAAGCTGATGCACTATCTCAACATGGTAGGTCAGTCTTAATCAATTCAAATCTAGCCTCTAAACCTCTATATTCCATGCAAAGCTTCATGCTCCCAATCTCGATACTCTCAAACCTAGACAAGATAAACAGAACTTTCTTTTGGAACAAAGACCTTCAATACAAACCCCTAATAAGCTGGGATAGAGTCTGTAGAGCCAAATCTAAAGGTGGCGTGGGACTCAGAAAATCCAAGGACATGAATGAAGCGCTTCAAATGAAGCTCCTATGGAAAATCATTGCAGAACCTGATAATAGTTGGGTCAAAATTATTAGATATAAGTACCTAAAATCAACAAATTTACTAGAATTTGAGAAGAGAGGTAACGCCTCCTGGCAATGGACTCAACTAAGGAAATTAATTAAGCCATTTAAGAATGGTCTAGCCTGGGCAGTAGGGGATGGAAAATCCATAAAGTTCTAGAAAGACAAATGGGCTCCAGTTAATGACATACAAAGACAGTGTACAGTACCAGGAAGGAGCAATGTAGAAGAAACAGTTGATCAATACATTATTAATGGAGAATGGAGTTTAGATAAACTTAAACTAGTCTTGCCTACTGATACAGCTAAGCAAATAGCTGACATACCCTTACCTAAGAATAACATACAAGATAGAATGTACTGGTGGCCGGATAAAAACGGATGGTTTACAACTTCTAGTGCATATAAATTTAACACGAAACATATGGATCAAAAAGATGATGAGAATGCATGGATTTGGAAAATTAATACCCCTCCCAAAATTAAAAACTTCCTTTGGAAAGTTTGTCAGGACGGACTACCAACGGCGGCTCGTTTGTCAAAAAAGGGTTTAGCGGTCCCTCCCTACTGTGCAATCTGCAATCACCACGAAGAGGATGCTACCCACCTGTTTTTTGAGTGTAAATACTCTTTATTCTTCTCCAGCCTCTCGGCTAATGTCAAAAATACTATTAGCAACTGTATTAAGAAATCTAGGAAAATTGGGCCAATATTAGCAACTATCGTAGGGCAATTAAACTCCCAGGAAAAACAAGTGATGGCGTTCCACTGGTGGACTATCTGGTTAATCCGAAATCAGTGGATCTTTCAACAGCAGAAACTACCCAATATAGATGGATTCTTAAGAAAGGTTGAAGCAGGTAGGATAGCATGGAGCAAAGCGGAAAAATTTAACAGTAATAGTGACAGTGAGCTCAATAGTCATAAAAACCCACAGAAGAAAACGGCAAGGCACAGAAAGAGTGATAAATGGAAGAAACCGCCTAGCGGGAAAATGAAACTGAATTTCGATGGGTCCGCCCCTTCTCATCGTCAAGGATCAATAGGATATGTAATCAGAAATGACAAAGGACTACCATAGGCAATGGGATGCAATCTAATTGGGAACCAAACACCTCTGATGGCCGAGGCTCTGGCTCTTAGAGCAGGAATATTGAAAGCAATAGAACTACACATCAACAAAATTATTATTGAAGGGGACTCCCTCATAATCATCAACTATCTCAAGAATAGCGCCAAATGTCCTTGGGAAATCGAACTATTAATGTCAGACATTTGTTCACTGCTTACAGGGTTCAACGAAGTCTCGTTCTCTCACATTCTTCGTAATGGTAACTGCGTAGCAGATAAGGTTGCACACCTTGCTCATGTTACCACTAACCCTTCCCTATATACTGATTTAGGTCTTGCTGACCTCATCCGTAAGGATGCTATCGGATAGCGATTATTCGCATCCGAATTTCTGACCCAATCAAAAAAAAAAAAAAAAAAAAAAATGCTTTTCCATTATTCCCTTCTGAAAAAAAAATTCCCATTCCACCACCCACCACTAATCTACATACTTGAAATTTTTTTAAGTCGGTCTTATTTTTAGGGTTCGTTTGGCCATACAAGTAGCTTTTCGAAGCTTTTGGTTTTAATATTTTATAGTTTTAAATAAATAAAATATAAGATTTTAATTTAATTAGCTTTTGAAATTGGATTTTCACAGCTACTTGACGAGAGGGTTTCTCGACCAAATAAATTTATAGTCAAGACCCCGCTATAGGATAGTGGAGTCAGGTTCGTCCTTAGGAGAGAAGTCAGCGGATCTATGTTTAGTTGGTTTCGGGGTTCAGGGATAGCGGGAAGAGGCGTAAGGGTTACTGTCGACGTCGGCTAAGAGTTGGTCGATGTCGAGGGACGGAGAGAGAAGTGGTGGTTGTTGTTGGGTAACTGTGCAATATGTAAAATATCGTAATAAACAATAAAAGTGCAAACTTCCAAGGTTAGGGATCACCACAACAATAAACACATGTGTAGATTATAAATCACATAAAAATGCATGTTTTATATCAAATAACTTTCGTCATTAACAAATAGGAATATAGAGTTTCTCGCATAAACCCTAAGTGTTACTATCCCTTTTTCATAATTAATCCAAATTCATAATAAGATCACTTTCGCTTCAATATCACAAATAAGGATCACCTATTACACTCGTAGAAGAATTATTCATATTGGATAGAAGATGATAAAGACATACAAATTCATAAATTCACAATAACAATCAACCTAACCAACAAGGAAGTTGTGGAGGCCTAGGGATAAACTGTGAATGTCGAGAGCACGAAAGAGTCTAGAGACTGACACGATGTCTTGACACTGCGGAGACAAAATAGAAGCCGACCAAGTGAAAGAGAAGTCACATGGTGAAGTGTGGATCACTAACGTTCCCCTCACCTCGACGAGAGATCTTCGAAAACCACGAACACTGCCACAATCAACTCGATGAATAGGGCGCTAGAGACTAAACCTTATGCGGAACTAAACACAGCTATACTAGAGAGCGACCTCAAAATGAAGAGCAACACCAACCGTGATTAAAAAGCGAATGAGTAGGAGATTAACCCAAAGATAGATATAGTGAGGTTATCCCATAAAATTTTTAAGGGAGATTATCCCAAATATTGAAAGAGCGAGGTTATCCCATTCTTAATTGGAGGGAGGTTATGCCAATATTTATATGGATCAAATGTATATATATAGTATAGGTCATATGTACTTAGACCTTAATGTGTATCATGTGAACACATCTGGGCCGTTGATTGATTAAAATGGATGGTTGTGGTAATTTGAAATTTTTTCCTTTTTTAATAATAAAAGCAGAGGGGCTCACGGGCTATCTTGCCTTACTGGCCTGCCAAACGGTTAAGCCAAACGGAGAGCGTGAATTGCATAAAGCACGAGCTGATGATTGATGAGTTGTGTGTAGTTTTGTTAGTGGGGCCTTTTTTCTTTTCTTTTTTTGGAAAAAAACCCTAGTGGATAGATTTGATTTGTTAAGATTATGTAATAAAAAATTTTCTAAAGACTAGATTAGGATGTTGTTCTAATTGACGTTCCATATTTCAAAAAAAAATTACTTGCACTTCAATGGATGGCACCTTAATAATCGACCGATATCAACGATTAATCCATATTTACCGCCGAATAATCTAGCGTTACCATCGAATAACATGCATTTCACTTGTAAGTTCAATTGACGTGTAATTTTCATTGGTGTATCTAGCGTCGAATAACCCGCATTTCACTAGAAGATTAGAATAGATACACCAATGGAAATCCCTTATTATTTATGATAAATCTATCGATACAATCGAATAATCTCATAATACAGTTGAATAATTGACCGATACAATTGAATAACCTGCATTTCACTAGAAGATTAGAATAGATACACCAATGGATCGAAATCCCTTATTATCTATGATAAATTTATCGATACAATCGAATAATTGAGCGATACAATCGAATAACCCGCATTTCACTGGAAGATTAGAATAGACACACCAATGAAAATCACTTATTATCTATTATAAATCTATCGATAAAATTGAATAATCTAATAATACCGTCAAATAATTGAGTGATACAATCGAATAACCCGCATTTCACTAGAAGATTAGAATAGATACACCAATGGAAATCCCTTATTATCTATGATAAATCTATCGATACAATGGAATAATCTCATAATAACGTCGAATAATTAAGCGATACAATCGAATACTAAACAAAATCCCAAATTCGACCCTACAAGATTCTAGATTTCGACCCATTGATGAACTAGCTTACCCATTGATGAACTCAAAGAACCTAAAAATCCCAAATATCAACTGAATACCAAGATTTCGACCCTAAAAATTACACATCCAACAAAAAAAAAACCCAAATACGTTCATTACAATATAAAAAAAACTTACCCATTGATGCACTCAAATGCTTCGTTTGAACCTGGTATGCCGGATCGCTTCTCCAACTTTCAATCGATCACAATCGCCGGCGATGATCGCTTCTATTGGGTCCAACAAGAATGTTTGAAATCAAACAAATTCAAATACGCCGAGTCTCTTCTCGCTCCTCCAAAGGCTTCAAATTGACGACGATTTTTGCTTCAGTGGTGGTGCAGAGGGCTCATGGTGATCCGAATCCGCCTTCGACTGTCGGAGTCTCAAGCACCGGAGTCCCAACCGATCGAATGCGATAAGCCTAATCGCCTCTCCTACTCTTTCTCTTTCTTCCATGGCCAAAAGTTCCAATGGTGAGGAAGGGTTATTTGGGAGTGTGTTTACACCCGTGGGTTACAGGATTATTTATGTGTTTTGTCCATTTTTAATTTTAATTAATCAATATTACGGAATAATCTCAGCTATCCAATTCTACTAAATCAATGGCCTAGATGTGTTCACATGATACATGTTAAGGACTGAGTACACCGGAACTAACCCACACTCTGTATTTATTAATTTATTTTGATTATTTTTTTTTACCGATGTGCTCGGATTAAATTTTGGTAAAAGGGTGTTAATTTTTATTTAAAAGATGATGAGGCTTGGCGTGCAACGCCAAAACACAGCCTTGCACAGCAAGGATCGGGACGAGCTGACACAGTAGCGTCCAGATCACCCTTGAACACCAAGCAAGTTCAAGCCAAACGTCGACGAGGGAAATGGGGGTGAAATTGGGCAAAGCCGAAGAGGATGGACCCGAAGACCACTTTGGTAATAGAGAGAAGGTGGCTAGGCTCCTATTAGTAGCGCCACCGGACAGGGATGACCATGATGAAGTCGGAGGACAAGGGTAGGACGGGGAGGAGGCGCCTACAACAACGGAGATGGAAGCCCATCCTCCTACAACGGAAACTACCACCCAATCCAGGGTCGTGGTAGACAGAAGAAGTAGTGCAGATCGACGACACGATGCCAGAAACGAGATTTGAGTATCGAACAGCAAGGACCGCTAGTGGAGTAAGAGAGAGGGACGTTGGGGGAGGAAAAGATGATGACCAAGGCGGCAATCGAAAGGCGAACTGGATGAACGAGAAGAACGGGATAAAACCAGACAACAGGTACAAGGGGAAATCAATTGGGAGGAGAAGGGACCAAAAAATATTGATTGGATGGGCTGATTGGATCCAAAGAGAGATTGATGTAGGGAGGATGATAAAATTCGGATAGAAATTAGGGATTAAATGGATACGATTGAGAATTTTGGTAGATCAAATCAAGAGAGAAGGCTCTCTAGATTTCGAAGCACACACCAAGCTGGTATTGTGAATTGTTGAAAATTAGATGGATTATCCTCATTCATGTTGAATCTGTCGTTGATTGTATTTGTTGAGATTTAATCTAAAAAATGGGGGTCGAGATTCAATCTCGATTATTCTTCATATTCGGTTGAATCTTTTGTTGTTGGGTAGTTGTAAATGTTTTTGTAGGGCTGGCAAATGATACAAAAATTACCATATCGACCACGTACCAAACACAAACCGAGTATTTTGTTAACCACCACTTGTGGTAACCGACATGGCGGTAACAATCATGGTGGTAAGCACTTGAAGGTAGTACGGTAATGGTAATGAAATCTGAATATCGTGGCTACCATGGTTACCGAGTATATATATATATATATATATATATATTATTTAATTAATATTTTATTGTTTTTACCTTTTAGTTTTAAGTTTTTATATTATATTTTGTGTTTTGAATTTGACATAAATTGGTCCTTTCTACTGTTCCTAGTATCTTCGTTAGTTCGTTCAAACAGACAACACACAAAGGGGGGAACCAAGCGACACTGCGGCAACCCTAGCATCCACTCTCTAGTCTCTCAGTTCAAGAATTCCAAGTTTCGGCCGTTCAAGGGTCGCCCGTTCAATCGCTCCTTCTAGCCTCCCGACACCTCCGACCATTTAAGATCTCCCAATTTCTCACTTTCTCTCTCAATGGCTCGTCGGGATTCATTCGGAAGAAGCACTGATGCCGAAATGAATTACAACATGGTAACCATGGTAATGTATCGATGGTAACCACAAGTCGTGGTTACTAAAAATGTGGTAATAACGACTTGTGGTTGGTATGTATGGGTGTGCGGAAAAACCCGACACGACACGAAAACACGACGACGCGACACGAAAAAACACGAAACCGAAAAGACACGACACGAAAATGACACAAACCGCTAAACCACGGCATTAAATGGTTCGGATACGGTTCAGGCAAATTCCGTTGTCGGGTACCCGGCACGAACCATTTAAATTTTTTTTTAGATAAGGTACAAATGATAGTACTAGTATATATGAAGTCCATAGAGTACTAAGATAAGCTGCTAGTTCAAATGGTAGAAGTTCATCACCTGATCCTAGTGATCCTGTGTTCGAGTCCGACCGGGGCTATTTTTTATCCTCCTGTCTCGGCCTTTTATATATATATATATGTATATATGTATATATATATGTATATATATATGTGTATATGTATATATATATATATATATATATGTGTATATGTATATATATATGTGTATATGTATATATATATGTGTATATGTATATATATATATGTGTATATGTATATATATATGTATATATATATATGTTTAATGTACGGAGTGAAACAAACCCTAAAGCCTTTTTGTACAGATATGGCCGCCCCTCCCTTCTCAATCACCCTAAAGCCTTTTTGTACAGATCTGGCCACCCCGCCCTTCTCAATCGCTGCTTCTTCTTCTGCAGTTCCAACTTCCGAGCCTCTCATGCACTTCTCCTTCTCCTTCTCCTTCTCCTTCTCCAACCCTTCTTCTCCAGTTCTGAGTACAGATCAGGCCACCCTTCTGAATCGATTATTCTTCTTCGATCTTCTCCTGTTCCAAGCCTCTCAATCACTTCTTCTTCTTTTCCAGCTCTTCTCCAGTTATGAGCCGAGCCGACGACCTTTTTTTTTTCTAGTTCCGAGTCAGTGAGCCTCTCAATCACTTCTTCTCTTCTCCGACCCTTCTTCTCCAGTACGCGTGAGCCTGTCAATCTCTTCTTCTCTTCTCCAATTTGTGAGTATTTGTTCAAAGTAAACAACCCTAAATCTCGAAATTGTGCCAATTTGTTCGAATATGTAGGTTGTTGGTGTTGTTTCCCTCATCCTTTGGGGCCTATGTGAATTTCTGAGTTGTTGTAGTGCGAATATGTGATTTTTGCAAAGTAGTTGTGTTCCCTTTTAATCGTTTATAGGGTTTGATTTTCTTCTCCGCCATGGCCATCTCTGAAATTTTCTTTACTGTACAAAAAAAAAAAACAGAAGGGAAGAGCATCCGGTTCATGTCGGATAACCCGGTATCCGACATGAAACTGTATAACTTAACCGTGTCGGATACCCGGGTTAAGATAGTTCATATACAGTTCGGGCATTTTGGGCTAAACTGTTTCGGGTAGCCGAGACTAGTAACCGGTTCGTGTCGGGTACCCGAATATGTACACTCCTATTGGTATGTGGTATAAAAATATGCGTATCATCAGTTGATGGTAATTGGTACGTGGTAATCACTATTTTTTGATGGTTTTCGTACCATACCCTGCGTTTTTTGTGGTGGATGGACTGTGATTGTTGAAGAGGTGATGATAAAGTGCTGTGTGGATCGGATGGAGTTGATTTCAGGGTGGAGACAGTGGTGAAGTTTTTGGGTTCCTCTCCCTATAAAACGAGAGAGAGAGAGAGAGAGAGAGAGAGAGAGAGAGAGAGAGAGAGAGAGAGTTTGTTGTGAAGCATGATCCTTTGTTGTGTCCTTTATTTTACTAGCTAATGGTGGACATTTTCAATTAATTGCTAATTCAATTAATTGGAAAGCAGTTAATTGATATTTCAATTATAAAATTTCAATACCATAACTGAATTGAAATTAACAATTAACTATGTGTCAATTAATTGCTCTTTTAAATTCAATTCTTCAATTAATTGATAATTGTAATGATGAATTGAGTTTGATAATTGTAATGCTCAAGTGTAACAGAAATAAAATCAAATCTCTCAGCGTTCCAAATTTGATCTCCAAATCTAAATTTCCAGATCTTGAACCTTAGTGTTCGCTTTGTTGATGACGCTCCAAATCTGAATCTCCAAATCGAGCCCCTTGTGTCCATCCGGATCTTCAAATCAGAATCTCTATCGAGGCCCTTGTATCTATCCAAATCTGAATGTGAAGAGGAGAAGATGAAGACGATGAATCGAGCCCTGGTCTCCATCTGGATCTGATGTGGAGGCTCAGATCGAGCCCCTTGTCTCCATCCGGATCTTGAAATCTGAATCTCCATCGAGGCCTTTGTCTCAATCCAAATCTGAATGTGAAGAGGAGAAGATGAAAACTCAAACAGTTGAAGAGACGAACCTTAGTTGGTGGGGTGACTGGACCGGTGAGGGCAAGTTGTGGCCGGAGAGACGAACAGTCGAAGACGAATTCAAAGGGAGAGAAGCCGGACCGGTGAGGGCAAGCCGAATCCGAAGGGAGAGAAGCTGTGAACGGTGAAATCGAAAATTGCAAAAGGTCAGATCTGAACCACAAATAATCCAAGCCAAAGGGGGAGAAGATCAGAAGAACAAGAGAAAAGAGAGACAAACCTGCTCAGTGAAGGCGATGAGGGAGCGAGATAACAGAGGGAGACAGAGAGAGGCGATGATGGCTTCGTCTTCTAAGGTCGGGCAAGGAGCGCTTCAAGGCATGATGGAGGAGGAGAGAGAGAGAGACGAGCGTGAAATTTATAGAGAGAGACAGAGAGAGGTGATGATGAGAGCGAGAGAACAGCGAGCGAAGCAAGGAATCCTAGTGTTTCTATCAATTAATTGATCAAATTAATTGATTTGATAATGATTTGAATTGTAAAATAAAATCAATTCAGTTAACTATCTTGAAATGTATTTTTATTTCAAAACAGTTAATTCAATTGTAAAATGGAGCAATTTTTCAGTTTTTTAAATAAATTTTTCAATTGAAAGTAATTTTGTCCACCCCGGTTTCGAGCGAGCATCATGACATTAGGATAACGGTAAAAAGGAATATCTCATATTCTAAAACAAATTGTACATAAATGTCCGTTGGATGATGTCGGTGATGACGCGGTGCTTGGTGAGCCGCAAGATTGAATGAACGCAGCTAATTAAAGAGATGCCTATTGTCGAAAACTGATAAGACCGTCCACTTTGCGCAACTTATAAAATTACCAACAAATACGAACATCGCAAACACCAAATCGCCCTCTTACAATGCCCACCGCTGGACCCGAGAAGCCCAGGATCGTAGCGAGCGCCAAGTTACACCGGTGGTCGATGGCTCGAGAGATCCGGGCCAACCTGAAGCTGGACCGGCCATGCCCGAATCGGCCGATCACGGATCAAAACCAGCTTGGTTTGGTTGACACTAGCGTCAAGGGTATGGATCTGAGTGAGCGGAGTAGTAGCGGGGAGGAGGAGACGACAGTGGTGGCGGATGGAGGGAAGACGATATACCTGGTGTCGGATGGCACCGGGTGGACGGCGGACCACTGTGTCACCGCCTGCTTGAGGCAGTTCGAGCGCTGCTTGATCGATCGCGTTTGCCCCGTCAACACCCATCAATTTTCCGGGGTACTAATTAATTCCTTTTCTTTTATTTTTTATTTGGAATTAATATACTTCTGGATAATTTCGGGCCTACTGGCTTCGTAATATAATAGCTCAACATTTAGAACAAGGGTTTTTTTTTCGTAGAAACATTAACATTAGAAGTTTATAACAAACTGTGGGCTGCTCTATCGTACGTACAATTTAGTAAGATTGAAATACAAGCTATATACTCTCTTCGTCGGCACAATAGATGTCTTTTACTATTGATACACGTTTTCTTAATAAGCCAAAAACTATCTATATAATACTTTAAATTAGAAGACTTTGACGACGTGTCATCTTCTCCTTGATTTTAGTTAATTCAACTAATCTCCTATTTTCTACTTTTTTTATATATTCCTCTCTTCTATATTTAATTATTATGTCCTTTAATATTATTTTTATTCCCCCCTATATATTTGCTAACAATTGGGTTTAATTTAAAACATTTATATCTATAGAGTAATATCTTAATCTAGAATACTTTTTGATGATGTCAACACCTCATAAATTTAAGGTTTTTCAACTAATCACAATTTTCTCTTTTTTTTTCCACTCTTCATCGTTTTTCATAAATTCACAGTTCCCCCTTTTTTCTTTACCTATTTACTAACCATTGGGTTTAATTCAAAACATTAAATTAAATCTAATCTCTACTATCTATCTATATAATATCTTAATTTAGAATACTTTTTATGACGTGTCAACACCTCCTTAATTTAAGATTTTTCAACTAATCTCGATTTTCTCTTATTATTTCTTTTTCTTTTTCGCTTCATCTCTTCATTCATTTACATTTTTTCCCTTTTATTTTCTACTCATTTACTAACCATCTATATAATATCTTAATTTAGAATTTAGAATATTTTTGAGGATGTGTCAACACCTCCTTAATTTAAAAATTTTAAACTAATCACAATTTTCTCTTATTATTTCTTTTCCTTTTTCTCTTTATCTCTTTCATGTATTTACATTTTTTTCCTTTTATTTTCTACCCATTTACTAACCATTGGGTTTAATTCAAAACATTGAATTAAATCTAATGTCTACTATTAATATATATTTCAATCTTTATATAGTATAATAATAACTATATCAATATAATATCTTAATTGAAAAATCTTTTTGATGAAGTCTAATTAGCTTTGTGGTAAATATTTGTACCATATTCTTAAAGATTTCAAGTCTAACTTCATTTATTTTATCAACTTTTATTAATATTTTATAATATTAATATTTTTTATATTTATAAAAGTCGCGCCATGGCGCGGGAATTATATTAGTTATACTATAAAATACTACGTATCAACATTTCATAAACTATTTTTAAATAATATTATACATATTACTAATAAGTATAAAATTATTTTAAAAAATTAATAAAAAAATAAATATTTTATGTAGTTTTTAACTCATTATAAAAACATAGATAAATAGTATAAAGACAACTATTGTGGAACAGAAAAATATATAAATGACAATGAATTTACTAAATTAAGCGACCAATTTGCTGTACCATCTCGAATTAAGAGCTAGCATGAGTGATATTACCATCCATATAGTACGGAGTGTTTGATTTCATTAATGGAATTTTGACGATCATATACTTTGTTTCTACAAATCAAAATTAGGTAATGGAAGTGGATCGTCTGTTACAAATCATAAAGCAGGCAGCCAAAGACCGCGCCCTCCTCCTCTACACCCTCGCCGATCCGGCCATGGCGGAATCCGCAAGGAACGCCACCAACGTCTGGGGAGTGCCGTCAACCGACGTGCTGGGCCCCATCAGGGACTCGATCGCCGCCCACCTAGGCATCTCCCCCATCGGCCTCCCCCGCGGGGTCCGGCCCGCACCCCTGACCGACGACTACTTCAAGCGGATCGACTGCGTCGAGTTCACCCTCAGGCAGGACGACGGCGCCCTCCCGGAAAACCTATGGAAGGCCGACATCGTCCTTGCTGGCGTCTCCCGTACCGGGAAGACGCCGCTCTCGATCTACCTGGCGCAGAAGGGATACAAGGTGGCCAATGTCCCGATCGTGATGGGCGTCAATCTGCCCGCCACACTGTTCCAGGTGGACCCGAGCAAGGTTTTCGGGCTCACGATTAACCCGATCACGCTCCGTACGATCAGGAGGGCGAGGGCGAGGAGCCTCGGCTGCGGGGATGGTCTCCAGAGTGGTTACTCGGAGATGGATCATGTGAGGGAGGAGCTCGAATTCGCTGCGAAGATCTTCGCGCAGAACGCTAACTGGCCGGTTATCGGTAATTATATTATAAGCTCTATATGATTGATTTTTTTGTTGTTGAAATCTGATGAATTGATTTATCTATCTTGTTGTGCATTTGTGGTGGTTATATATGGTGGTTTTGGTTGTTGGTAGATGTGACTGGGAAGGCAATTGAAGAAACCGCGGCGGTCATTTTGAGGCTTTACTATGACCGGAAGCTCAAGTGTGCGGTGCCCAGGATATCGAGACGATACTAGCTAGTTAAGATCACATACATGTATATATCGAATTCAATGTCAATGTTTTGTGATCGAATTGGGAAAGTGGGACAAGTTTTGAGTTTGAAAATTTAGGGATGCATCAAAACTATTTTGTGGGATTATCGGTGTACGTACGTGTTTGGAGGGTGCGATGACACGGGCTACATTGTCAAAATCTGGACCCGTGATGGGACTCATTTGTAACGTAACTAAGGTTGATTTCTCTATTTTTTTTATAACTATTTTAATTTTATCGCGCTGATATCAAATTAGGGTGTGCATGATTCGGTTCAAACCGAATTTTTGGGCCGAACCAACACAAATCGAACCGAGCCGAAGTTTTTCGGTTCGACTTTCGGTTTGAGAATTTCTATTTTTCGGTTTCGGTTCGGTTTGTGTTCGATTTCGTTTCGGTTCGGTTTGTTTTAAACCGTATTTTTTTATACACTACATAAATACAATGTATATATATTTGTATACTTTATATTACACATACTTTGTATACACATATATAATTATATATTACATGTATACACATACACTGTATTTGCATTAAGTGGTATATATATATATATATATATGTAATTTTCTATACTTTATAAATTAATATAAATACATTACAGTGTATATGTACTTCGTATATGTTTATATATATTTGAATCCGTATTTGTATACTTTATATTGGAATATGTATATATATGTGTATATATACACATAAATACAATGTATATATATTTATAGTTGTATATTTTAAAATTTTTTATGAAAATTCGGTTCAATTGTGTTAAAACCGAACCGAACACAAACCGAACCGGAAAATTACCGAACCGAACCTAATACTTTCGGTTCGGCTTTCGGTTTGAAAATTTGGGATTTTCGATTTCGGTTCGATTCGGTTCGGCCCGGTTCGGTTTTAGACCGATGAACAACCCTATATCAAATTGAAGTACGTCGGTTTCGTGACCGAAGACCGTGTATATGGAAGTGTAGGGCCAAGGCCCATGAGTCCAGCCCAAATTTTGGTAATTGCTAGGTTATATAACAATTGATTAGACAAATGAAGATGCGATGCAAGGGTTTTGCTTCACTAGATCAGCCGCATCAATATAGAAAGAAGGAGAGAGAAAATAAAGAGAGAGGAGAGGAAAGGTGAGAGATTCGAGCGGGACTTTCGTCTCTTACTTTGGTGATCCGTCTCTCTCTCACGATATGTCAACAACGGGGGTTTGTTGATAGGTATTCTTCTCCTCCTAGAAATCTAATCTGATTCCAAGGGTTTAGCTAGGTTTTGGAAAGAAATCCTTTCAAGATCGGGTTGTATTTAGATTCACTACTACATAAGTAGTTATTGATGACAGTTAGAATATGGCGTTTTTAAAAGATTGCCATTAAAAATGTCTTCTATGACGTCCAAACAAAAAAACGCCATTAATTTCCATAAGATAATTTATTTATGGCGTTTTAAAACGCCGTAAAATTAATATCGTTTTTAAAACGCCATATTTTAAAACTGTAAATATAACAAAGGCAATTTTATGGCGTTTTTAAACGTCGTTAATTTATGACGTTCAGTAAACGTGATTGAATTGGGGGCAATTTTTTGGGTAAAAAATTTGGACCCAAATTAGAGCGGCGCGCAAACGAAAAGGGCTTATAACCCTAAATCCTCTTGACTCTTCTCTCTTTACCGCAATTTGTCTCTCTTCAGACTTCAGAGAACTTCATTGCCTCGACTCTCTCTCTCCAGTTTCTTCAAGGATCTAGCAAGGGTCCAAGATGAACTCCGTCCACCCCAGATCTCCACCATGTCTACACGACTACGCCGGTAGTCAGTTTCAAAGGTCAGTACTTCCTTCTTTTCTATCTTGCCGCCTCATCCTCATCACAGTCTCTCTCACATCCTCATTGCATTGGCATCCTTATAGGAGCGTCGTAGAAACCATACTCTATGTCTGCATGACCTCCGATTCCGGTGTCGTCGCTCCCACCACCCCTTCGCAGTCTCTCAAGGTCGATTTCAAAGGTTAGGGTTTCCTCCTTTTCTATCTTGTTCTGACTTTGAAAGACTTTATATTGATTTATTCTTTGAATCCTTTAATCTCTTCAGATTGGAGCTAATTGATTGAAAAGGTTAAAGGTTTCCTCATTTTCTCATGAAATCAAAGGTTAGGGTTCCTCCTTTTCTATTTTGTTATTTGACAGGAAAGGAAAAGGAAGTTCAGTATAACCTCCATAACTCAGACTTTCAATCATACTGAGAGGAGCAAAAAATTTCCATTAAACTTGAAACGCACCTACCAAGTTGGAGGACCATAGTATTTCTGCAAATTTGATTTTTTTCATTCTTATTTGATAATGACTTGTTGCTACTTCCTAATTGTTTCTGTATGTGTTTGGTTATATTTAGTCTAAGCAACATCATAGGCATTATATATTATTTCTGAAATGCATTGTTTGAAAACATTCTATGCTTGAGAAGCAAAATAATGTAAGCCCTTTAATTGATCCAACTCCTTCATGTCCATTGTTTTCCTAGGTTTCATGGGTGTGGACACTTGCTAAAATGATTTGGCTTATTTCTGATGGCTGGTAGGTTGCATTTTAATTGTTTTCTAGTTATTTGAAGTTCAAGTCATTAATTGGTCCTCGTATAAAATTTTGTTTGATTGTGAATGAGTCTTATTGTTTGAGTGTCTTGGTGCTAAAGACTCATTTATAAATCCTCAATCTAAATAGTTGAAGATATTTTGGGTTTTGGTTGAGTTTGCACTAAATTATTTCAATTGTGAACTTTGAAGGGTTTCATTTGTGGGTTTTCACTCCTTAGTATGAAATTTTTTTAAGAAAATGAAATGTGTCTTGTGTTTTGAGTATTTTTCTCTAAATCTAGTTGCCTTTAATCGATTGCATTTGATGTGTTTCATTTTTCTCTTCCTTTTGGTCAAGTGGGCATCTTCCTCTCACATTTCTGGTACATTCATTTCCAAATGATCACCAATGAATGCTGTGTAATTAGTTGATTTTGGATGTTAGGTTTTGTTGATTCACGCGATGAAATTGATTAGTAATTTGTATTGTTTATGCAGTTGTCGTATTTGAATCTCATGGATCTACCGGGTGCTCTTTGCTTCAAAATCAAAAGAGTATGTTTCTTACCTTCTAATTATCAATGATACTGTCAAGTTTTCTGCCTTTTCGTTACATAGACTCGGAATTTATCCTCGTTTTATGTTTATTAACTTAGCAGATGAGATAATGCCAGAAAATGACATTTCATTAACAGATCCCTCGCTAGTTTTGACTTTATTCTCCAAATTGGTTGATTTCCACCAACTCGGTCTGAATATTTAATAACTGCTAAATGGAAAAAGATGATTTTTAGCTGTTGAGTAATTGATCAAAGGAGCAAGTTTTCAATTTCTAGGGTCCATCAAGTTGCTTTTGGGGTTTAAAGAATCAAGATGTCATTTTCCTTTTTTGTGTGTTGGTCATCTTGCAAAAAAATGGGGCAAATATTTTGGATCTCCTAGCTATTCCTTCAGAACGATTTTGTCAAGTATATACATTCTCTTTTCTGATTTATTGAGTATCTTGAGTTGTCTCGATCAGCATATGCATATCTTGCATTTATGTTTTACTTGCAGTTTTATTTTATTACTCTGTTTTTGTGACTGATGCCTTTATTGCTAGGGGTTTTGTTGGGTGATCAGTAAGTTGGAATCTGTCGCAAACATACGGGAAGCATTCCCATAACAGGCATCAGCAGTGAAATTTTCATTTTTCCTTCTAATTGTTTCTCAGTTAAGTTCAGATTGTCACTCATTCTGAATATTGCTGTTTGCATTTGCTAGGGGTAAAGTTTGATTTTGCTGAAGATCAAGTTCTTGGGTGTCCAAATTCTGAAGTTCCCATCAGATAATCTAACATCATCCCAGCTCCCTCTCGTTAATATAATTATGCCTATTGTAAAGATTAGAGAGATTATATTTTGCATATTGTATTGGAATGTGTCTCTTGCAACTTTAACGTGTAGTGTTTTATTGTGAATTTTTTTTGTAAGTTTTACATTTGTAGTTTCTATTCAAGGGATTTAATCCCTGATTCTTTTTTTTAAATACATACTAATCCATGGTGTTTATAAAACGCCGTAGATTTTATTTTCCAATTTTTTTTAAAAAAATATGCATATTTATCCACGGCGTTTGTAAAACGCCATGGATTTTATGGCGTTTTATAAAAAGCCATGAAATTAATACCAAAAGCACGGCATCACCTTCGACGGCGTTGAAGGATGACGTTTAAAAACGCCATGGAAAGTCTTTGATGGTGTTTTTCAATATTGATGTTTGATATCTCCATGTTTGTTTGTCTTGGTGTGAGACTGGATTGTTAAACACTTGTATTGATTTATTGATTAGTGGATTGGTTTCTCTGGCGAGCAGAAGGTGGGTTTTTGATCCTCTGGTTATAGAGGGTTTTTGCCACGTAAATCTTGTGTTGATTATCTGTGCCTGTTTTGCTGTTTGCGTTGTTTGGATGTGTTCTGGTTTTGGTTCTAGATTTGTGTAGTTGTTGGTGCTATTTTCTGGTGTAGTCAGATTGCTGGTTGATTGTCATTAACAACTCAGTATATAAGTACCGTGTGGTGAGTACAATGTGATTCCATTTTAAACGTAATATTGGACAATAGTGTACGATCACGAGATTGATTGTAATGTCCTCCTTGAGCGTTTCCATTCATTGATAAACATATATATAAGTTACAAAGGTATTCTCAACCTCTTCTACTGCTTTTACTTTGAGATAGAAGATGGCACAATGTTGTAAGATCAAGGAGGCACGACCTCGTATCTCCGGAGAAGGATCCTCTCTTAATGAGAGACTTCCTTATAATTGGCTAATGAACCAATCTCAGTCATCGAACCAAATCAACTGCTAAAATTAATCATTATATAGCCCGTGGCTAATGGCACAATTTTGTCATTTAATTTTGTTTATTAAAATAAATATACCCCGGGCCATAAAAAAATATCCGGGCTATATTATCTTGAGGTATTAGCTGAACTATAGAATATACCCCGGTCGTTTTTTTTAAAGATATCCGGGCTATATACTTTTTTACCCCGTAAGAATAGTTACTTATAACTATTTTACCCCATAAAAAAAATCCGGAGTATATGGGTTCGTATGGGACGGAGTTAATAAACTGACTAAAATTATAAACAGGGTAAAAATTTATAAACTGTTGGTAAAAGTAGTTAAAAATTTATGAAAAAATATAAACTCCGTATGGGGGCGAAAAACAGTTTATTTGTAAAAAGTGGAGTTTATTTGGTTTTTATTAGGGGTATTGTGGTACTTTCAAACCAAATAAGATAAAAGAGAAGGGGTAAAATAGTAATTATGGAATATAAACCTCAAAATAAGCTTCAATCGGAAGCTTATTTATAAACCCTTTTTTTAACTGACTAAAGCTTATTTGTTGTTCCCATACACCATTTAAACCCGTTTATTTTTTTAACAGCTAATAATTTCACGCTTTTTAGCTTGCTTATATGCAAGCCATACACACCCTATATGTTTTAAATATCCGGTATAAAAAAAAGTTTTTTTTTTTTAATTTAGAAATGAAATCAGGCAAGAGATCGATGGCATTGAAGGTCGCGGCCCTGGACAGCGAACTTCATCTCCCTCCTTCGCTGACTCCTCACCTTGCCGCCTCTCCGGCCTCACCCTGCCGCCTCCATCACCGAACCCTCCTCCTTCGCTGCCTCTTCCATCTCCTATCTTCGCCGTCATCCCCGTCGCAACCGGTCATCCTCGCCATCTCCTCTCTCCGGCGCCACTTTTGTCGCCGCCATCTTCGCCTCTATCCGTCGCCGCCGTCCACTTCTCCGCCATCTTCGCCTCCATCCGTCGTTGTCGTCCACTTCTCCGCCATCCTCTCCCTAAACAAAACCCCTAAATTGGAGATTGTGAAACCCTAAATCGAAGAGGAATCGAAGGCCGGTCGTTGGCACAGACAAATTGAAGAGGAATTGAAGGTCCACTCCGAAGCTTTGGCACAGACAAATCGAAGGCCGGTCGTTGCTGCTGCTGCTGCTCTCGACTCTCCGCCATTCCAGTAGCACATTCTTCCGCTCTCGACCCTCCTCCCAAAGGACGTTCGTCTCTTCTCCAAAGGTCGGTGGTTGCTGCTGCTGCTCTCGACTCTCCCCTTCCGTGTTCACTCAATTGTCTGCTGCTGCTCGCTCTTATATTCATTCGACCCTAATCTGCTGCTGCTGCTCGCTCTTATGTTCTTGAGTTGTGCACATTGGGTCCTTCAGGTTTGAATGCTTGATTCTTCTTTCCGTTGAGATGATTCAAGTCATGAGGTCAATCTGTTAATCCAATCTTCTCCATGCTAAAATTGAAACAGAACATTTTCATATACAGGCTCTTGTGACCGAGCAATTGACATTTGTAACACAAACTGCTATTGTGTCTGAAACCAGTCATTCTGCTTTCCATTTGTGAACGATTTGAATCTCATCACTTTTGTAACTCTGAATATAGTGTATAATTGTCTGCATAATTATAATTCTAGGGGTCAGCTCTGATTGAAAGAACTTTTGCACTCATCCAATGGTTAGGATATGCATAGTTCTGCTTTATGTCATAAGTTCTTAATTTTTCTTAAAAGGATGTGGCTCACCTTTAGCATTTTTCCCCTTTAAATTGCCTGCCTGTATATCAACCAAGACCTTGGTTACTTTGAGAAGTATCTCATGAGTGGCTTTACTTGACATCCTGTCTCTGCATAACGTTTCCCGTGTTCTTGATACCCTTGGGCATTTGTTAACAGCTCTTGGATATGGATTATGCCCTTCCTTTGTTCTTTTCTCTGAAATAGTGCAAACTTTCATCCTGGCCGACTTCTGTTACTATTATGTCAAATGGTTGAACAAACACCCCCCACCACCACCACAGTTTCTCCATTTGCTTTGATTTTTAGCTGCTAGACATCTCATATGTTATTTATTTTCCCTTGACAGTGTTGGTGTGCCTCGACTTCCTGCTGGTGTGCCTCGACTTCCCGTGTTTAAACATGTAAGTAGAAAAAATGATTTTTATTATAAAAATCAATTCAGTGGAAGAAACTTTCAACTTCAAAGTATGGTTAGATGGTTAAACATCTTTTGTGGATTGTTGCTCAGCCTTTTCGTTTCTCATTAGGTGGTTGACTGTGGCATCTATAGCTGATGGAATTTGTCTAGTTCTCATCAAAGGTGTTGCAACCGTAAGGAATATAACTCTCGATCTCAACATTCTTATGGTAATTGAAGGTAATTCTAGTTCGATTTTCAATGCTTCACTTGTTGATATGGTTATTGTGTATGTCAAGGCAATAGTGGAACTTAACAAACCTGTGTTTGGTTATTCGGCAGTGGCAAGTACATTCGTGCTGCAGGATTTCTGGAAGGACAGAAATATCATTTTCCTTGTCTTAGTTGCTGAATGGCTTCCGTCACATGCCAGCCACAATGTTTGCAACTCAAGCCACTTGTTGATATGGTTGCAAGTGCTTTTACAAGTCTATGAAGGGATTCAGTTAAGTAATGCCAACTATTTTTGTTACTCTTGTGCTATTTCAGATTCCTTTGGAGAAGTTGTTATGGTACAAATACAAGTTAGAGACTGACTTTATTTGAAGATGTATACATGATACTCTGTTCAGAGTTCCATCAATTGGTTGAGTTGTAAAAAGAGATAATAGTTTATATGTATTTGTTGTGTTTTCTTAGGAGTTTCTGCTGGCTATTCATATGGTGGGTTAAAAATTTAAAATTAAATTTCGAATTTTCTATTTTTTTTAATTTAAGAGGGACTTTATAGCCCGGATATTTATATTTTTTAGTTTTAAATTCTGACTTTATACCCCGGACCAATGATGCTATATACCCCGGGCGTTTATTTCAATGTCATTTTAGGAATTTTTCTTGGCATAATATAGCCTGGATGTATATAGAATATACCCCGGATATCTATAGAATATAGCCCGGGCGTTCATTTTAGTATCATTTCGGGGGATTTTTTCAGCCTAATATACCCCGGATTAAGATCCGGGCTATAAAAGTAACCCTATTTTTTACCCCAACCAACCTGAAGCCCGGATGGAGAAAATGTCAGATCCGGGGTATATAACCCCGAACGCCCGGGGTAAAAAACGTTTTTTGTACTAGTGATATATCCCAAATCATAATCAACGGCTACAGCTAAATAACTACAATTAATTAATTTAAAAATAATTAATCATTATCCCAAATAATCTTTTCTCATTCAATCCTTTTCAGTTAAATGTCATGAATTATAAAGGGGCATATTTGAGTGGAAAGAGGGAGGGGGAGAGAGATAGAGATAGAGATAGAGAGAGATGGCGATTGGCATGGTGAATAGATTCAAACTTATCGGAGGAGAACACGACATAGAGGAAGAAGTTGCGCTCAAATCGAAGAGAGAAACTGGATGGCAAGGAGGAGCGCGATGGGGAGGAGAAGTCCGATGGGTTTGAGCAGCTCAGAGATGGACTTGGTGATGGCGTAAATAGCAAACATGCATGAAATAGTAAAAACTGAAGGAGGAGGGTTAACTATTTTAATTAATTAATTAATTATAATTATCTAATCTTAATCGTTGATTTTATTTAATGGCTGAAATTGCTTTACTCCTTCTTTTTCATAATTAGTGTCGTTTGTCTTTTAGTGCACCCTTTTTAAGATGGTAAAAACTTTATAAAATAATATTTGTAAATAATTTTTTTAAGGTAAAACTAATTAATTCAAATAACCTAAACTTTGGTGGAGTGAGCAGGTAGCACCATAAACTTTATAATGTGACAAAAATAACCCAAACTTTTACTACTATGTGCTTATATCACCACCGGGCACCAATATCATTTTTAAAATAAAAAATAACACCTAAATTAATTTTATAGTTTTGCAATAAAATCTAAAACAATATTAAACAAGGTTTTTTTAATCAAAATTAAACAAAAGGTAAATTTTTATTAATGAAAAATAAATTTTTTGACATAAGATAATTGAAAAAAAAATCACTAATTTATGTCATATTTTAAAAACCCAAAAGTTGGCTTGAAAAAATGATAAAACAATGAATTTTTTTGTAAAATATTTCTTAAATGAATTTTTTAATAAAAATTACAAAAAATATAACTTTTTATATTCCCTTTAAATATTTCTCAAATTATATAACTTTTTATATTTTTGAAATAGGACCTAAACAATGTTAAACTAGGTTTGCAATCAAAATGACATAAAATAATACATTTTTTAAAATGAAAAATATAGTTTTCTGCTTAAGATAATATGAAAAAAATCGCTAATTTATTTCAAATTTCAAAAACCCATAATTTGGTTAGAAATAATTATATAAGTTAGAAATATTCTCAAGTGAAATATATTTTTTATTTTTTTATTTTTGTTAATTGATTATTTTTTAATTAAAGAATAAATTAAAAAATTCATTTGAGAAATATTTTAAAAAAATATTTCTAACTTACATCATTTGTTCAAACCATATTTTGGGTTATTAAAATATGATGATAAATTAGCGAAATTTTTTTGAAGTAAATTGGTCCAAAGGCCTTCGGCATTTGGACCAAATACTAAATGTCCTAAAAACTTTTCTTTGCTAGTAAATGGCCAAAAATCTTTCATAATACCAACACTACCCCTGCCTATTACTCCCTCCTCATATTTAGATCTACCCGATTTTTTCTAGATCTGAGAACCGCAAAGCTGTGGCGCCTCTGTTCTCCCTCTCGAGCTCTCGGAGTCCTTTCCCATGACGCATCCGTTCCAGCAAGATCAATCACGAATTTCCTAATCCACAGATAGGTGCTTCTATTCTTCAATTCCCACACTGTCATGCTCGTCTCCCATGGGAGCTTGTCCTTTAAGCACATGTTCTCGTTTATTTTCTTCTTGATTCGAAGTTCCGGGAGATCGAAATTGGATCTGATTCTTTCAATTTCTATTCCATCCATGGGAATTGGGAATCTAGGGATTTCAAATGGTTTAGGTTCTTCCGATCTGGATCGGTACGAGGTTTTTGAGGGATTTGGTTTCCTTGATTCTCGCTCTCGCGACGACGTCGATGAGATTTGGACTGTTTCCGACTTCCAACAGATGTCATCACAAAGACTGCGCATCCTAAAAATCAGGACCGGCTCTATATGAAGGGAAATATAGAGCATTATGTTCGCTCTAACTTCAATCATCCGTCTAAAGCACATGATCGTGCTCACGATCGGCTGAATTCTAACTAGTTTAGGTTCCTGAGACATTAATTATTCAGTTTCTGCATTGTTTTGATGCTCGTACTTTTATAGGACTAATATCTAATTTTCTCCATTTTAATTGAGACTTTGAAGCTATCTAATGTAGTCCTATTATGAAATGTTATCTACATAGTTTGTGGAAATTCCACTTGAAATACCGATGAGTTTAGAGAAAAGTGTGATTGGATACCCGTTAATGTTTGATTACCCATTAATTGTCCATGTACTGCAGTGTTAAAATATTGTATGTTCAGAGATTTCGGTTAAGTGGATTAAATGGATACCCATTAATGTTTGATTACACTATGTTTTTCGGTGATATTGTGTTTGATTACACTATATTTTTCCTAATATTATATGTTCTCTTTTATTTTCGGTTATAATATATTTGATTACACTATATTTACAAGTTTAGTACTCTTATGACCATAAATGAATCATCATTTATGACTATATCACCAAAATGAGTTATTTTTATATTGGTGACAGTGTCTGATAATGCATATATTAGATAGGCATTATATGCATTTTTAGCTTAGATAGGTTGCATTTCTTTCGTTCTTTGTTACTAAATTGTATCTTATGATTATTCTAGAAGAGTTCGGATTCTGCGCAAATTTGTGGTTATCTTGCAGATCAAACCGGAACACATGTGGGAGGTGCAATATCTTGAAGAGGAGTATAAAAGACATTGGAGAGAAGCAAGGAATGAAAAGAGCAAATCATCTCAAGCTACTCTCAGAGATAAGACAGGAAGAACCGCAAACAGGAATGTGGCGGGCGCCGCATGGTATGCAGCGGTCGCCGCCAGGGCCGTTGCAAGAAGAATGTTGATGCTGCGGCTGCAGCATACATGCGGCGGCCGCCGCATCTGTCGTCAGCGCGTAACGCTGCGTTTTGATTAAATAAACCCTAGATGCTTTTTGGCTTTTGTTTATGGCCGACTTTGGGATCTTTGATAAGGCCACTTTTTAGTTATTTTTGAATCACTTCTATTCTATTCTATTCAATAGACGCTTTAGAGATTTTGAACGATGTCTTCCATGAGGAACTAAACTCATCTATTCTGCCTGCAATTTGAAGCTTTATTCGGATTGATTGTGAGTTTCTAATTCTCGTTCCTTGTTTCTTATATTTTAATGCGTCAACTTCTTTGTGCTTGATTGTTTATTGTTTTGTTCTATCTTGTCTGGCCAACTTGTTAGATCAATTCAATCGCTAAGGTTTTATAGATTCCTGGTTGTGAACCTTAACCTAAGTAGCAAACTTGTTCTTTTAGGGATGGTTGAACTAATTGAATGAGTAGGAAGTTGAATGTGTTGTTAAATCCTTTTTTAGGGACTGCAAATACCTTGGCTAATCTCTGAACTTAAAGCCATCAATTGGGTTAAATCATTCTTTAGGGACTGTTCGATTGATAAGGGTTGCTAGGACTGGTTGGACTAGTAACTATATTAGGTCGGGACAAGGGTATTCATAGGAAACTTAATAGGACGAGAAGAAGTTACAAGGATCTCTTTAATCCAATAAGGTGGAAAATTGTAGGTAGAATTGCTTCTCCAAATTGTCTAAAAACCAAATTCATTTGCTTTGCTTTCTTTACTTTGCTTTGATAAAAGGCGAAACTTTCCCACATAAAAACCCCCCAATCTGGTTACTTTGATTGTCACTTAAGTCATACTTGAGTTATAATTTTTCCTGTGGATCGACCTCTTGCTTATCGCTACACTTACTATAGGTTTGAGTTTTCTTTGGCGGTATTCAACGATAGGTTTTACCTCCGTCAAATTTGGCGCCGTTTCCGGGGAATTTTATTTAATTCTTATGTGTTTTTAGTGTTGATTTTGGTGTGGATCATCTTATATGGTCCATACCCGTTCTACTAATTCTTCTTTGCTGCCGTTAGATTTAGAGATTGAAAGGACCCTTGCCGCTCTAAGGCGAGAAGCTCGTGAACGCTTTCACGAACTTCCTTTTGATCAAGAAGAACTTACGACAGAGATGGTTGTCGACGCGAACCGTACTCTTAAGGAGCTTTCTGCTCCTGATTTGGCACAGTAACCCCTGGCAATCCAATTCCCTGCGCTTGCAGAAGGAGTCAACTTTGAGCTAAAGTCTGGGGTAGTTCATCTTCTACCCAAATTCCATGGGTTGAGTGAGGAGAACCCCCACAAGCATCTGTCTGAATTCCATAGGGTGGTTGTTGGGATGAAACCAGAGAACGTAATTGAAGAGCAAATCAAGCTGAGAGCTTTTCCTTTCTCTTTGAAGTATGAGGCAAATGAATGGTTCTTCTATCTACCACCTGACTCTATTTCTACTTGGGCTGAGATGAAGAGAATCTTCCTAGAGATGTACTTCCCTGCAACAAATCTCAATGCTTTGAAAAGGTCAATCAATAGCATTGAGCAGTACGCGACGGAGTCTATACATGAGTAGCGCTTCAAGAAACTCTGCGCCAGCTGCCCATGCCATGGGTACTCTCAAAAGGATCTGGTTCTCTTTCTCTTTAATGGGTTGAGTGATATAGAGCGCAAAACAGTGAATTCTGCTTGTGGAGGAAACATGCTGAACAAGACACCTGCCGCAGCTTGGGATGTGTTTAAGGAGCTATCTGAGGGCTCCAGGCAGTTCAATAAGAACCCTCGTGCTAGGGGTGTACTCGCTGTTGATGCTCCTGTGGTTGCACTTCAGACTGATATGGCAGAGGTAAAGGAGATGATGAAACAATTGGTTATTGATAGAACTCCTCAACAACTGAAGGCATGTGGTCTTTGCAATCAATACACTCATCCTATGGACATGTGCCCGCTTCTACAAGATCCTAATTTTGATTTGAATGCCATTGAGAATTTCACTCAACAAAGGCCTATGCAAGGCAATTATGGAAATCCTGGGTATTTTAACAACAACAATTACAATAGTGGCTATCAGCAAGGCTATGGGAACTACCAAGCTTCCTTCAATCAGCAAGGGGGACAACAGGCAAGGCCTCAACAATAATATGAACCTCGACAGGGAGGTCAACAACAATCAAATGAGGATAATGAGGATCCACTACAGAAACTGTCACGATTGGTCATGAGGATTGATAAACAACAGTCAGAGCGGATGGCAAATCTAGAGAAGCAGCAATCCGATCGGATGATAAATCTTGAGAATCAAATGAGTCAGCTCATTCAAATCTTAAGTGCTAAGGAGGCAAATATTTCAGGAAAGCTTCCATCACAGACCATCGAGAATCCAACAAAGGAGAATGTCAGTGCTGTAACGCTTAGGAGTGGCAAGGAACTGGTTGTCACAAATCAAAAGGACGATGAGGAGATAATGGACGAGGAGATAAAGATTGTTGAAGAAGAAGACGGCCAAACCACCGTGCAGCGGCCGTAGCAACCATGCGGCGGCCACAACACCCATGCGACGGCCGCTGCCAGGGGCAGCAATCATGCTGCGCCCGCCGCCGGCGATCCCACCGCCACTTCCGATCCTGGTATGTTTTCCTCCCCTCTTTCTTCTTCTCTCCCTCTTCCTCCTCCTTCTTCTTCTTCCCCTTCTTCCTCCTTACCTATGGAGACTCCAAAGCCCATTCCGCCCTTCTCGGAAGCCTTGAAGGATACACGAAGGTATGAGAATGACAAGGAAATCTTCGAGACATTCAGTAAGTGTGAGGTAAACATTCCTTTGCTTAATTTGATCAAAAGCATTCCTAGATATGCTAAAATTTTGAAGGAACTTTGCACTATCAAGCGAAACCAGAAGCTAATTAAAGGTAAGCAAAAGGTGAAGGTAAGCGAGCATGTCACTGCTGTATTTCAAAAACGTATACCTGAGAAGTGTAGTGATCCTGGTATATTTGCTATTCCATGTGTGATAGGTGATACTAAATTTGACAAAGCCATGTTAGATTTAGGAGTGTCTATTAATGTTTTGCCTTCTAATGTTTATCATGCTTTGGGACTGGGACCTCTGAATGATACTCGGGTAGAGATTCAACTTGCTGATCGATCTACTATCTACCCGAAAGAGATTGTTGAAGATGTCTTGGTTATGGTTGACAATTTGATATTCCCCGCTGATTTCTTTATGATTGACATGGGCCTTGGTAACAATGAAGGCCCTATTCTATTGGGCAGACCTTTTCTGAAAACTACTAGGACCAAGATAGATGTCTATTCAGGATCTCTTACTATGGAATTTGATGGTCAAAAAGTTGAATATAATATTTATGATTCCATGAAATTCCCATCTGATGATCCTTCTCTGTGCTTTGTGGATGTTATTGATACTATGGCACAAGATTGCTTTGATTTGGAGTGTGTTGATGAGATGGAAGTTGCTTTATAGGCTCCTATAGATGAAATTGCTAGAGATTATGTATTGTCATCTGATTTGCAGGAGGCTATAGTAGTTTTAGACCATCAATCTCCCACCTATGTGCCACCAAGGGGAGACCGCATCGAGCTGACCATTCCTACTGAAAAGCTTCTTCCATCTATTATCCAAGCGCTTGATGTTGAATTGAAACAACTTCATAATCATCTTAAATATGCTTTTCTTGGTGAAAATGATACTCTATCTGTCATTATTTCTAATAAATTGGCCTTTGGACAGGAGGAGCGATTGGTGACTGTTCTAAAGGAAAACAATGAGGCATTAGGATGGACGATAGCAGACATTGAGGGCATCAGTCCTACCCTCTGCATGCATAGGATACTATTGGAGAATGATGCCAAGCCATCTAGACAACCTCAGCGGAGACTCAACCCGCGAATGATGGAAGTGGTAAAGAAGGAGGTGTTGAAGCTCCTTCAGGCTTGTATGATCTTTCCCATATCTGATAGCAAATGGGTGAGTCCTACTCAGGTTGTCCCTAAGAAGGGAGGTATTACTGTTGTTGAGAATTAGGATGGTGAATTGGTCTCTAGCAGGGTACAAACTGGATGGAGAGTCTGTGTTGATTATCGAAAATTGAATGCAGTTACTCGCAAAGACCATTTCCCCCTTCCCTTTATTGATCAAATGCTTGAGCGCCTTGCCGACCGTTCCTTTTATTGCTTTTTAGATGGCTACTCAGGATATTTTCAGGTACCAATAGCACCGGAGGATCAAGAAAAAACGACATTTACATTCCCTTTTGCCACTTTTGCATATCGCAGAATGTCTTTTGGGTTATGTAACGCACCTGGGACTTTCCAACGGTGTGTGGTCAGCATATTTTCTGAGTATGTAGAACGCTTTATTGAAGTATTTATGGATGACTTCACTGTGCATGGAGATGATTTTGATACTTGCTTGTATCATTTGTCACTTGTGCTTAGGCGGTGTGTAGACACCAACTTAGTCCTGAATTCTGAAAAGTGTCATTTTATGGTTGAGCAAGGCATTGTGTTGGGTCATATTGTGTCTAGAAGGGGTCTTGAGGTGGATAAGGCGAAGATTGATGTCATTTAGTCTCTACCTTACCCCACCAATGTGCGCGAAATCCGCTCCTTTTTAGGCCATGCAGGGTTATATCGCAGGTTTATTAAGGATTTTTCTAAGATTTCTCAACCTCTTTGTGATTTACTGAAAAAGGAAGTAGCCTTTGAGTTTGATGACAGTTGTAGAGCATCCTTTGATGAGCTTAAAGTTCGTCTGACTAGCGCTCCTATAATTCAAGCACCCATATGGTCTCAACCTTTTGAGATTATGTGTGACACTAGCGATTATGTTGTGGGGGCTGTTTTGGGACAAAAGGAAGGACGAAGCTCTCATGTCATCTACTATGCCTCCATGACTCTGAATGGAGCACAAAGAAACTACTCAACCACTGAGAAAGAGCTCCTGGCCGTGGTCTTTGCACCGGAGAAGTTTCGCTCCTATCTCCTAGGAGCTAAGGTAATTGTCTTCACTGATCACATTGCTCTGCGCTATTTATTGACTAAGAAAGAAGCAAAACCAAGATTGATTCGTTGGATTTTACTTTTGAGTGAATTTGACATTGAAATCAAAGATAAGAAAGGTGCAGAAAACTTAGTAGTGGATCACCTCGGCAGACTTGTCCAAGGAGAGGACAAGCCGGAAGATCAAAGACCCATTCACGACCAGTTTCCTGATGATACATTGTTTTACTTAACTGACACTTCCTCTTTGCAGCTGCAGGAAAAAACGTTGACGGAAGATGCGGCGGCCGCAGCAACCTTGCGGCGCCCGCCGCATAACACTCGTGCAGCGCCCGCCGCCCGCTGTTCAGACCCCCATTTCACCTTTTTCCCTCCCATCTGACGAGGTAAGTTCTGGTATTCCTGAACTTTTGATGGGTGTCCATACTCCTCGACCTTGGTTTGCCAATATGGTGAATTTCTTGGTCACGGGAGAATTTCCACCAAACTTTACAAAAGCCCAGAAGGACAAGATTCGGCATGACTCTCGCTTCTATGTTTGGGATGATCCCTACCTTTGGAAACATTGTGCTGATCAGGTAATTAGGAGGTGTCTTCCGGACAATGAGGTACAATCTGTTCTTACTTTTTGTCATGCTCATGAATGTGGAGGCCACTTTGGTCCTCAAAAGACTGCTAGGAAAGTTTTAGAAGCAGGTTTCTTTTGGCCTCACTTATTTAGGGATGCTAATGCCTTTTGTAAATCATGCGATAGATGTCAAAGGGTGGGGAACATATCTGCTAGGAATGAAATGCCACAAACAACTGTCATATTTTGTGAAATTTTTGATGTTTGGGGTATGGATTTTATGGGTCATTTCCCTAGTTCTTTTGGGAATATATATATTTTGCTTGCGGTGGACTATGTCTCCAAGTGGGTGGAGGCAAAGACCACCAGAACTGATGATTCTAAAGTAGTTGCAGAATTCCTGAAAGACACCATTTTCGCATGATTTGGGGTGCCTAAGGCTATAATTAGCGACAGAGGGACACAATTCTGCAACAGGACGATCGCTGCCTTGTTAAAGAAGTACCATGTCACACAGAGAGTGTCAACTGCTTATCATCCTCAGACCAATGGTCAAGCGGAGATATCAAATAGAGAGATAAAGACCATTCTGGAGAAAACAGTGGCACCTAACAGGAAGGATTCGAGTCTACGGCTTAATGACGCTCTTTGGGCCTATAAGACTCCTATTGGTATGTCCCCTTATCGAATTGTCTTTGGAAAGGCATGTCATCTCCCTGTAGAGCTTCAACATAAGGCGTATTGGGCTGTAAAGAATTGCAATAAGAGGTTCGATGAAGTGGGTAAATTCAGAAAGCTTCAATTGCAAGAGCCGAAGGAATTGCGTCTGGATGCTTATGATGATGCAGTGATCTACAAGGAGAAGACCAAGGCTTGGCATGACAAACACATCCTGCGGAAAGAGCTAACAATAGGAGACAAGGTTCTTCTATACAAATCACGCCTGAAACTCTTCCCTGGAAAGATTAGATCAAGGTGGGAAGGACCCTACACCATCTCAAGGATTTTCTCTCACAGAGCAATTGAAATCTATGATCCCAAGTCTAATGAGCTCTTGAAGGTCAATGGTCATAGGGTTAAGCCATACTTTGAAAACATTCCACATAGTGAAGAGGAGGAGTTGGTGCTTGCTAAACCAACCGACTAGGCCACTCAAGGGCCATCACGTCGAGCCAACGACTTGAAACAAAGGCGCTGCTCGGGTGGCAACCCGAGGTAAGTTCTCTTTTCCTTTTCATCTTCATTATTTCTTAGGTAGTTTCATTATTTAACTTCTTTAGAATTAGTTGACATAGGTAGTAATTAAATAAAAAAAAACGGGAAACATACACCCGCAAGAAGGCCACCTCACTGGCGGCGGCCGCAGCATACAATGCGGCGGTCGCCGCATATCAACCCGCGGCGGGGGGGGGGGGGGGCAGATGCGGCGGGTGCACCGGGATTTATTTTTTCCAGAAAAAAAAATGTACTAGGTAGATAGATCACGTGATGTTAAGTTCTAACCCCACCTCACCTTTCTCTTCTCAAAACCCCTGCCGCCACACTCAAAGACCCCTACCTCCATTACTATCCTCTTACCTCCTTCTTCATCCTTTCACAATCTCCATAGCCCCTCCCAAGCTCTTTCCTTTTCTCTCTCTTTCCCCCTAATCCAACTCCTCCTTGCCGGGTCCGACCCTCAGCAACCTCGGCAACGTCGGAAGTCGGAGATCCAACCTCGCGCCACCACGCTCTCCTTGCGTCGGATCTGGTTCACGCTACTGCTGCGCCCGCCGCTACTGCTCCGCCCGCCGCCGCTGCCCACTGCGCGCCCTTCCGCCGGATCTACCACCGAGAGCCCTTAAATTGCTATATTATCAGTTTCAATCCCTCTTTTACAACTCTCCTGGTATGATTTCTCTCCTATTCTCTATCAATTTCAGATTTTAATATGCTTGAGAACTAGGTAGAGATTTGATATTGAGTTGCTTATTCATTGCTTAAAGGTTGAAATTTGTGCGGGATATTTTTGTTGTTCTTTAAGGGTCGTTATAACTGGTATATATGGGGCTGATTTTTGAGTTGTGATGTTCAAAGTTGGAACTTTGGTTTGAAAGTGGTAATTTGAGTAAATTGGGGTATGATTGTTGATAATTGTTAAGTTTTCTTGAGTTCGGGTGGTTGATTGACGTATTTAGTTTTTTTTAGGAAGCGTAAATTGAAAGATATTTGTGTTGGGGTTTTGATTTGAGGTTCATGAGTTGCTTGAGGTGTGTTTGTATTGGGTGTTTTGTTGATTGGTTTGAGTTGTGTGGACGGTTTGTTGTTGAATTCTAGATTTGATAACAATGGTGCGCCGGTTGAAGAACGTGTCTAAAGAGCAGAGGAAGGCATTCGAGAACTTCGATCTTAAGAGGTTCATACAAACAAAGTTCTTTGATGTTCCTACCCTTCAAAGACTGGGTATGTTGGATGTCACCAGTCGAATCCACACTCATGGCGGGTTAGGGGGATTCATAGAGTGCAACGCCCCCACATACCCAGAGCTGGTAGCAGAGTTTCTGGTTACATTTGAGCGTGTGGACGCCTCTAGGGTTCAGTTCAACTTGTTGGACAAAAGTCATACTTGCACGCACGACCAGCTGAGACATGCATTTGGGATTACTCGGGCCCCCTCCCCAGATTGGCAGTCCCTTGCTTCAAAGCAACAACGCCATGACGTTTGGCATGCAGCTACTGGCACCGGATTTGATGGACATCAAGGCGAATACAACTACAAATTTGTCCATCCATGCTTACGACTGGTTCACAAGGTCCTGGCCATGTCTTTCAGCGGCCAGGGCGACGTGAACAAGGTGCCTGCGAGCGATCTGTCTTGGCTATGGAGCTTGGCTCCCAAGTCCCGTAGTACGCCGGACTGGGTTGAGATCTTTATAGACAGCTGCCTGAAGATCCGCACGAAGAAGAAGAATGGGAGAATTGGTTTGGGTGGAATGATTGGCCTGATAGCCCACCACATTCTAGAGCCTGCACAGTGCGGTGTACCCATGTCTGGTGGGTACACTTATACGATCAATCAGCTGAGGAGGGCATACTTGATTGAGGTACCTGATGGGCCTGATTACATTTGGAAGGCGGGGAAGAATGGAGACCACCGCCTGACCTTGCCTACGGCCTTACCTTATGGGTCTACCAACGATTCCCTCTACATAGCACCTGATCAGAATGTGGCAGAGGAGGGGGGTGATGAGGATGATGAGGACGAGTATGAGGATGATGCCCCTGCAAAGACAGATTACTATATGGGGGATGCACAGCAGGCCGCTGGATCTTCGGAGGGACCTCGCTTCTCTTCTGCTGGGGATGACCCCTGGCGGGACCACGTGCTCAACGAGTTGCACCGTTTGTCCTTGCGCCAGGACTCTTTCGAGTTCACTCTCTATGACATCGACCGCAACTCGCGTGAGACAAATTATCACATAGAGGAGTTGCGAAGAGAGCCAGCTTACTACTTCCGTCAGCAGTACCCTCATATCCCGCCGTACCAGTCACCACCATACCAGCCGCCGCCCCTGTGAGTGGTTAGTCTTACCTCCTTCACTCTGAATTTTTATGTTTATTTTGGTTGTCTGTACTGTTTCAGTGAGGACACTGAAAATTTTAAGTGTGGGGGAGGAGAATTATATGTATATTATGTCAATTATGTCATTTCTAGGACCATGTTTAAATTTCTGCACAACATGTTAAGTTCTGTAATAGTTAGTTTATTTAATTTTTGTTAAGTTTAATTTTTGTCTATTATTTATTTAGTTTTCTGCATTTTCGAAATTAAAAAAATATTAGAAAATCCAAAAAAATAGAGCATGCATTGCATACATATGTGTTATTCAAATACCCATCTGGCTTAGTTTGTCGTCTATTTTAAATTTCAAGCATGATTCATAAAAATCCCATGGAGTTCTCGATGTTTTGATTATTGTCTTTATTTGATTTTTGTGGAACTTGAGCTAGCAAATATAATTGAGCATGTATGATTGAGCTAAAGTATGATTGAAGTCCTCAAAACATGACCATGTGAGAATGTTTGGCCTTATTTGAATTCTTTTGCTTAATTGTGTGAATTACTCGCCTAGTGTTGCTACCTCTTGGCATTGACTGCAATATCTATTTTTAAAGACCGATGCACATGTTTGATTGCTTGCGGAGTTTATGTTTATATTTTGAGTCTTTTGTTGAATTTGTGAATATTTAAGTGAATAAGGTGGCAATGGTTGATGCACTTAGTAATTACCGGATCTATGCATGGCACCAATGGGTATGATTCGCGCAAAAAGGTGTTGAAAAATATCCACTAGGAAAGAAAGCTTGATCATTGAGTAACCATGTTTATTCATGACACCCATGTTTGCAACTTGCGTCAAAAGATGTTCAAGTGGACTTCATATTAGTAGGTTGAGGTGTTGATAGACCGGAGCCATTCATGACACCCATGTTTGCGCTTCGCGTAAGGAAAGCACCAAGACAAGAACAGAAAAGAAAAAAAAAAGAGAAAAGAAAAAAAAAGAAAAAAAAAAGTGTCGCATTTTATTTTCTTTAATGTGTCCCGCAAGTAATGACATTTCGGTAGAGAATTGGTGACATGGTTGTCAATGTCTATGAGCTTAGTGCATGATTGGTTTGAGTTGAGAGTTGTATCTTAAAGCCTAAACACATGAGTGAAAAACACATTTCTAGTGAGGTTGGATAATGTCTACTTCTAAGCTTTGATCACTAAAATACATGCTATGACGTTTGTTTGCCCGATTTATGTGTTCACCTGCTATAATGATGCTTTTTGATATGGATTGAAATTTGAAGGGATTTCCTGTGAGATACGTTGATTCATGTTCATTCTATCATTGCTTGAGGACAAGCAAAGATTAAATGTGGGGGAATTTGATAATGCATATATTAGATAGGCATTATAGGCATTTTTAGCTTAGATAGGTTGCGTTTCTTTCGTTCTTTGTTACTATATTGTACCTTATGATTATTCTAGAAGAGCTCGGATTCTGCGCAAATTTGTCGTTATCTTGCAGATCAAATCGGAACACATGTGGGAGGTGCACTATCTTGAAGAGGAGTATAAAAGACATTGGAGAGAAGCAAGGAATGAAAAGAGCAAATCATCTCAAGCTACTCTCAGAGAGAAGACAGGAAGCACCGCAAACAGGAATGCGGCGGGCGCCGCATGGTATGCAGCGCCCGCCGCCAGGGCCGTTGCAAGAAGAATGTTGATGCTGGATGGCCGCCGCATCTGCCGTCAGCACGTAACGCTGCGTTTTGATTAAATAAACCCTAGATGCTTTTTGGCTTTTGTTTATGGCGGACTTTGGGATCTTTGATAAGGCCACTTTTTAGTTATTTTTGAATCACTTCTACTCTATTCTATTCAATAGACGTTTTAGAGATTTTGAGCGATGTCTTCCATGAGGAACTAAACTCATCTATTCTGCCTGCAATTTGAAGCTTTATTCGGATTGATTGTGAGTTTCTAATTCTCGTTCCTTGTTTCTTATATTTGAATGCTTCTACTTCTTTGTGCTTGATTGTTTATTGTTTTGTTCTATCTTGTATGGTCAACTTGTTAGATCAATTCAATCGCTAAGGTTTTGTAGATTCCTGGTTGTGAACCTTAACCTAAGTGGCAAACTTGTTCCTTTAGGGCTGGTTGAACTAATTCAATGAGTAGGAAGTTGAATGTGTTGTTAAATCCTTTTTTAGGGACTGCAAATACCTTGGCTAATCTCTGAACTTAAAGCTATCAATTGGGTTATATCCTTCGTTAGGGACTGTTCGATTGATAAGGGTTGCTAGGACTGGTTGGACTAGTAACTATATTACCAGTCGAATAATTTAGTTTAAACTATATTACCAGTTGGATTGACAAGGGTTGCTACATTTAAACAAATTCAGAAATTTATTTAAATTTGTAATCAACCCACTGTCCAATAATTTAGTTTTTTAATTTTTCATATTCAGACATAGCAAAATTCAATGATGCAATTGCAGGGGGAGGAACTCCAGCAAATGGGGGGACAAAGAAGAAGCTTAATCGGAGATTCTGCAGCTTGAGATCTGCTAAAATCGAAGAGCTATTTCAGATCTGCCAAATTGGAGATCTACTATTCTCCTTCCATGGTGTCGGAAGGTCGCACCTCCTATTCTCCAGGAAGCTTAATCGGAGATCTACAATTTTCCTCATATCGGAAGGTCGCACCTCCTATTCTCCTTCCATGGCGTCGCCGACCGATCGGAGGTATTCGTATTTGGAAGCCTCGTCGGGGAATATGCAGATCTGGAGGATGCCCGTGTGCCGGCTGGCGATGGCGAGGTCGATTCCTGTGGCAGTCGCTCCTCCCTGGTGCCATGTCTCAAACCTCAGATTTTGGGAGGAACCCATGGAAGCTCGGAGGGGAGCTCAAAGGAAGCCATGGAAGTGCTTGAAGAAACCCATGTTGTGTCTAGTTTGAAGAAAGAAACGGGAATTATGAGGCAGGGGTATAATTGGAAAATGTGGATACTTACCTAATATTGTAATCAAAAGTCCACTTAGCAAAAACCCCCTATTTTTTTCAACTATCTTAACTAAAAAAAAATTCATTTAAATTTTCTTTACCTTTTGTGTATTTTTGATTAAAAAAACCTAGTTTAATATTGTTTCATGTTCTATTTCAAAACTATAAAAGTTAGGTGGTATTTTTTTATTTTTAAAAAGAGATTGGTGGTGTTATAAGCACATAGTAGTAAGAGTTTGGGTTATTTTTGTCACTTTGTAAAGTTCATGGTGCTACTTGCACACCCCACCAAAGTATGGTTATTTAAATTAGTTTTACCTTTTTTTAATAATTTCATACTTATTAGTAATAAGTTTAACAATATAAAAAATTCATTAAAAATAATATTTTATAGAGTTTTAACATCTTTAAAATACGTGCCGAATAGTAAAAAGACACATTATGAAACCGAGGAAGTATGAGATAATAATATTTTTTTTATAGTAGGCAAACATTACAAGGGATTTACAGAAACTGTAAACCGCATGATCATCCTGAAGGATGATGGTATAAAGATCCTAATTATAAGGGAGAGTATATCTATTACAGATAATAACATGCTTAGCTATATAGTCAGTTATGTTATTAGCTTCTCTTAAACAATGTTTGAATTCCAACTGGTCGAAGCTATTCTTCATGAGATCGATCCTTTCTACTTGGCGCAATATTTCCCAATTGGTCTTGTCTTTACCATTGATTTCTCTTATCTGCTCTTGATTATCACTTTCAATGAGAATCTTCCGTAATCCTTTCCTCGTTGCCTGCTGCAGCTAGCCCTGTATAAACAACAACAACCTATATTTGGAGAATAATACTTTTACACGTCTCCTGGTAAAAAAGTCTCTATTACATGACCCTTGAAGTCTTTAATGACCCATCACACATGACAAGGGCCCGTGAAATTAATTAAGCCATCCACATTAATTTTGTAGACGATTAAATAATTACATATATACAGAAGCTTCTCATCAAGAGAGGATCATAATCCCGAATCTCTGCTAGCTCGAGGCTCGAGCCCCATGAAACCCGGTTAAACATTTAATTAACTAATTTATTTGTATTCATAATTGATTATTTATAGCTTTGAATGATCGATTTTAATTTTCCTCGAATACAAGACAAGATATGTCAATTTTGTTTTATAACAACTTTCTTCAGGTAAATCAGCCTATATCAATTTCCAATCCTAATTCTAAAAAATTATCCACATATCAATCTATCTATTATTATCTACTATCTATATATATTAAAATAGACCTAAAGTTTTTTCGAGTATCTATTCGTCTATATGTTATTTTATGGTGTAATTTGATCGGAGTTTTTTGACAAGTCAATTAATAAAGATCTAATATATTTAAGTCACGTTTGACAATAAAGTCATCTATTTTATCCACGTGTTATCCCATCTAGATCAACCTCATCTTCTTCAAATGAACCTCTCCAATGGAGGTCGGAGGCGGACTCAGATCTGTCGGGGAGTTGGCCTGGGAAATAGATCTCGATTTCTCTTTATCAACTCTTCTTTGTCGGACTGTATGGATCTTGATCTCAATCGAAACTATCGATGAGAGAGGGATGCAGTCGCTATAGTAGACAGGTGGACATTGAAGGGATGTGTGGGCAAGGTAGGTTTCAGATTCAGATTTTGGTTGTCAGCTTGTTGAAACCTACTCGATCTTCACCGGCGCTTCAAACATCGTCGACGCTTCGATCCCCACCGACGTCGATCCGCACAGCCATAAACTCTAAGAAAAAGATGGAGATGGAGCGACAAAGATTACTGAGATCGAACAAAGACGTCGACTCTATAGATCTTAGGAAGGAGAAGTGGTTCGAGAGAAGGTTAGGGTTTGTTTACTAGGGTGTACATTTGCTTAATTCGGTTAGGAAATTGTGCCGGCCGGCCCAATTTCCTCTAATTTTTTTTACTTAGATATAGTTACCATCAATTGTTAGCAGATGCAGAACACTAGACACACACAAACACAATTATGATTGAGGAGTGTTGTGAGCTGAATTTTCCATGTTTTACATTACCTTTTATGTCGATTTTTGCATACATTTCATTCATTTGGGCTAAGATAGTACAGAACCTATGTAGTTTATGTTTATTTGCCAAATTATGGAATCTACACCAATTTCTGTTCAAATCGCAAAATTCGAGGCGTTTTACAGCAATTCTAAGGAAGGTCGAAAAAGCTCGGAAATCCACTACAGAAGTCCAAGGTCAAAGAAGCAGCGGAACCAGTCGAATCGAGCTGAGAACCCAAGCTACTCGATCTTGAGTAGACCTTACTCGATCTCGACGAGCATGTCCGAGCACATCCTTGTCGACCAGGAGCAACGTCGAGAACCAGGCCAACCCGACTTCCGGACCTGTTGTTGCAGGAGGATGGTCAAGTATGAAATAAATATAAAATAAAGATCAGACTGACTTCCCTGTCTCAGCAAATAAATACAAGACTTCCTCCCGTTGTAGTAAGAGAATAGTCAGGATCGAATCCACGAGGAAGCACGTCAGCAGTTCTCAGGTAGCTGTAAATTCACACAGACAAAGCAGCAGAAGGACAGAAACACAACAAGAAACAGAAATAAAAGCAGAAAATAACACACAAAAGAAAAGAACAAAGCAAAACAGGAAATAAAAGCGAAGACAAAGGCTCGTCGATCTCGACCAACAGCTACTCGAGATCGACCACAGGTAAGTCGACAGAAACTTGAAATCGACGACAACAGAGAAAACTTCAACTCGACCTAGACAAGTCCTACTCGAGATCGACAAAGGTTGTACTCGATCTCGACAAAGCTCTCCTCTATGTCGACAAGAATGCAGAAAATATAAATTCACAGATTTCGAACACAACTCAGAATTTTGACGGAAATAAACTCAATATGCTAAAAGACTTCCAAAGCCAGGGTTTCCACACCACATCGATAACCATGCAAAGTAACACATAAAGGCACAAAAGATCATGCTTTCCATCAAATAACGTTCGTCATTAACAAATAGGCAAATAGAGGCTTTCGCATAAACCCTAATTGTTACTAACCCTTTTTTCACATAATTAATCCAAGTTGCATTAAGATCACTTTCGCTTCAATAATACAAACAAGGATCACCTTCAACTCTCGCAAAAGAATCATGCTCATAGGGATAGAAGATGAATTGCACAAAAAGATCTGACCTTTATCGCATCGCCTCACATGGCCACCGTCGGGCTCACCCTAGCCCTAGAAGTGGGTGGACTACTCACGCCTCATCGCAATAACAGACATTGATGTATAAAAAGAACTAAATTGCATTAAAACTAAATTCAAAGCCTTTTACAATCCTGGCAATCAACTTTCGCAGAAAGCCAAAACCCTAAAAACCTTAGAACTCCTAAACTTCTCTACTGGAATTGAATTGTGTGTGACTTCGAATGCATGAAAAACCAGCCCCAAGGGCCTTATTTATAGTGATCAAACCTCGGTAATCAAGGAAATAATTATCTATCTCTATATCTAAATCTATATCTAATTTATTGAAAGATAAATAAAATGCTTAATGGAAATAAATCTAAAAGGAAAAGATAAATCTAATTTAGGTAGGTCTTCATGTGTTGATAGATCTTGTCTCCCATGGATAGACTTGATGTATTTGAATAGAATCTTCCTCCTTCGGCCCCAAGGAATCCCAATTATACTCGGACAACACTTCGTCGACGCGTTTCTGGAATCCAGTCTACTCGACATCGACAAGAGCTTCGTCGACCTCGACAAGGATTGTTCGTCGAGTGGACTTCCCGGCTAGATCTGCTCGACAGGCTCGGATTTGGGTTCCTGGCGCTCGTCGATCTCGACCAGACGTCCTCGAGATCGACTAGGGTTGGTCGAGGATGGTTCTCTGATGGTGTCGACTAGAGCTCATCGGCATGGATTCAGACAACCTCTGGGTGGCTCGTCGATCTCGACAAGGCTTTGTCGAGATCGAGTAGAGGTGTGCTCGGCTTCTCATCCTCGGCTTCTCTCCTCGTCGACTCCGGGTGTGGCACTAGGCTTCGTCGATCTCGACTAGGGTCTTGTCGAGATCGAGTTGGGTCCGGAAGTCGGGTTGGTCTGGCTTTCTCGATCAGGCACTGTCGACCAAGGCTGCTCGGACAAGCTCGTCGAGATCGAGTTGGGTGAACTCGAGATCGAGTAACCTTGACTCTTAGATTGATTCGACTGGTTCTGCTGCTTTCTTGACCTTGGACTTCTGTAGCCGTTTTCCGAGCTTTTCTGACCTTCTGTAGAATTGCTGTAAAACGTCTCGAATTCTGCGAATTAAATAGAAACTGGTGTAGATTCCATAATTTGGCTAATAAACATAGACTACATAGGTTCTGTACTATCTTAGCCCAAATGCATGAAATGTATGCAAAAATCGACATAAAAGTTACTGTAAAACATGGCAGATTCAGCTCACAACAAACACCCCATACTTAAGCTTGCTTGTCCTCAAGCAATACTTTTAATTGTCATTCAGGGGAAGAAATCAAAACTCCCAACATATTAGATTCATTCTCATATAACCCTGCAATCAATTACCATCCTTGAAAAGGTACTAGTGTCACAAATCCATGCATGTGCAAATATACAAAAGCAACATCTACTCACAAAAGGAGGGTTATGCAAAACATTCATTCGTGACAAAGCATTAATAATCAAGAGGACTTTAATTTAAGCTCAATAAGGAGTAGATTGGTAAAAGGCTAAAGGTGGGCAATTTCTGGCAATGTGGTGCTTAATGATCCGGGGAAATGGAGTATTTCCAAACTGAATTTCATACCACATTCTTTCTCATAAGTTTCATCACCTTTCATAATGCTTTTATCAATAATAATGCTTTTACCTCTCTAACCTCAGCACTGCCTTCTCGCGAGTCGCAAACATGGGTATCATGAATGGCCCCGGATACTTAGTGCTTTGGACTCCTCACAATGTGTCTCATCTCTCCAAACTATTATCTCAGAAAGCAGGGTGAATCTACCTTTATCTCCTGAGGTGATTGGATTTTCTTTCACTCATTAAATTTTCCATATATTTCAAACAATTTCCAACCAAACTCCAATAACGATAATAACACAAGCACCATATGATAATCTCCATAATGTAACATCATTCTCAACATAATCCCCGGATAAGGTAAAAAATGGCAATATTTAGATCATGTGGAGCAATATATGAAATAAGGCATATTATGGCTTTGTGTAATGCATAAGCATAGGTAAGGCTAGGAATTATAACAATGAGCATTATATGGAAATATAAAGTCTTCCATCATCTTATCATGCAACATGTCAAAAGCAACTTCAAATTTTACATCCTTTCATGGTTTTCAATAAATAATGCACTTCATTGTGACTTCCCTTTACTAGGCAATTTCATGCTATATCTCTAATGAATCCAATTTTGCATCGTCGAGTTCAATAAAGCTTCCATGACATTTATCAAAAATTTCAAATGGGGGTCATTTTTTCAAACTTTGGAAAACATGCATATAAGCACATAAATCAATAATGCATTCCAAAATAGCCATGTAGCAATTCAAAGAAATAAATTCGAAATATGCACAAATAATGTCAAATATGGAAAATAATGCATAAAGTAAGCCCTTCCCCCACCCCATACTTAAACATTACAGTGTCCTCACTGTATAAAAACAAGGGTAAAGAAAGAAACTCACAAGACAGGTGTGCAGGGCTTCTAAATTTCGAATGGAAGCACCTCCTGGGCCGAGTCTGAATATAGCTTGGTTCTATCCATGGACCTGAAAAGTATGGAAGACATATACCCACAATAGAAAAACTAAAAGTTCCAAACAAAAACAAAACAATGTCCAAAAAGATGTCCTAAAAAGTCTATGTACATGCTCTAGATTTTATAGTCGCTAGGCCGACTTTTCCATTTATGCTCAAGGTGGCATCGGCAGGGCCCATGTAGCTTGGGCCTCAAATAAGACTCCATTCTTGTCCCTCAGTTGTAAACCTCCAGAGTGGATCTTGTTCACCACGAAAGGCCCCATCCGCTTCTTGTTGAATTTGTTAGGGAACCAATGATCCTTTGATTTAGAGACATAGAGCTTGTCTCCAACTTCATACTCCTTGGACTCATCATTGGAAATCCTACACAATCGCACATACCAAGGCAGACCTCTCCCATGTATAGATAAATCTTTAATGGAAATAGGAGAAGAAAGATCCATACCTTGGCTTACCTTCGCAGAGACGGAATCGGGAACCACTGTGTTTGGTCGATCTCGATTAGGGCTAGTCGACCTCGACAAGTCTGCAGGTTCTGGTGGTGGTCTGCTCGAGGATGCATGAGTCGATGAAGAACAGGTCTTGTCGATCTCTACAAGCTTGGTCGACCTCGAGTAGGGCTCCGCTCCTGGTGGCTCCAGTGTCGAGGAAGAGGGCTCTGGTGGAGTCGGGTGGTGGTCGATCTCGACAAGGCTGGTCGAGATCGAGGAGGCTGGTCCGTCTGATGGAGTTTGTGTCGAGGAAGACAGTGCCCGAGGATGCTGAAGTTGGTCGACATCGAGTACGGTACTCGAGATCGACAAGGGTTCTGGTTCTGGTGTCATCTTCGTCGAGGAAGACGAAGTCGAGGTGGCCGAGTGGTGGTCGATCTCGACGAGTCTACTCGAGGTCGAGTAGGGTTCTGCTTCCGTCTGGCTGCTCGACGAGGCTGGTGCTGGTGGAGGCTCCTTGCTCTGGTCGAGATCGACTAGGGTCCTCGATGTCGAGGAGTCTTGGTCGATCTTGACCCCATATTTAGTTCTTGTCAAGGCATCCGAAAAATAATTAATCCATAACGATTTACCTTGATCTGTGTCGATTGGATTCTCCGTGTTTTCCTTTAGGATTGCCATGATCTCCTCCACCCGGGCTTCCATGTCCCTCTTTTCCAGCTCCTCAGGGGTCATATTTCTGACCTTGGGTTCCCCGCAGGTGATGTAGCCAGCTGAGATAGATTTGACCTCTTCCATTGGACATGTATGCCTTTCAGTTTTATTAAAGGAATACTCAATTACCTCATCGATGATGTTGAAGGTGAGCACTCCTTACCTTACGCTCAAGTTGGCATCCACCGTCGCCAAGAAGGGTCTTCCTAGAATAATTGGACAAGCAGGATCTTCTTGCATATCAACAACTAGAAAATCAGCAGGGACAAAGAATTTACCTACTTGTACTGGCACATTGTCCACCATGCCTGTTGGAATGACCACCGTGTTATTGGCCATATAAAGTCTAGCATCCACAGGCTCTAGGGCACCTATCTTAATCTTGGACCAAATTGTTAAAGGCATTATACTCACACTGGCTCCAAGATCACATAAAGCATTAATTTTGTATGGACCAAACCCAATAGTTATAGCAAACTTACCTGGATCCGGCCTCTTTTTCCAATATGTCCAGATGGTTGCACTCCTCTGTGATTTCCGCCATCGATCGCTTTTTGCTCAGAATCTCCTTCAGGAACTTGACATAGGATGGCATTTCATTGAGAGCTTCTGTGAAGGGGATGGTGACGTTGAGCTACTGAAGCATCTTAATGAAGCGCTGAAATTTCTTTTCCGCTGGGTCCTTTAGAGAATTTGTGGGGAAAGGCAGCTTCTTTTTCTGATTCGGAGCCAGAACAGACGTCGGAGGTGCTGCAGGCTGCTCTATGTCGACCAGGGGCTCCTCGACATCGACTACAGACGAAGATTTTTGCAGGTTGCTCTATGGCATTTCATTGGGCGTGGTCGAGATGCTGTGTGGTGCAGACGAAGATTTTTGCAGGTTCTCCTCGAGATCGACGAGACCTTCCTCGACATCGAGTAGGCTCTGGTCGACCAGTTGTTCCCCGTTGTTCTGCTGCTTTCCGACCTCTGGCTCTTGCAATTGATGACTGATTCTGAGTTTTACAACAGCGATATGCCCAGTCTTTCCCTTAGGATTTGGTTCTGAAGATCCAGGGAGCGTACCCGATTGTCTGGAGATTCCCGCTGCTCGCTGACTAATCTGTGTATCAACCGATTTCCGCCAGATATCAAGTTCCCCAAGCCTAGAGTTGACACCTTGCATCTGAGTATAGACGGAGTTGAAAGATTGCCTCGTTTCTGAGTGGTTCCTCCGTATTTCCTCCAGGACTGTCTGTATATCATCCTTTTTCTGTTCCATTTCCGGATGTCCTGGAGCTATGTAGGGAGGGGGGTTCCTGGGGACACCTTGGTTCCATAGTGGTTGCAGAAACCTTTGGTCCCCCATGTAGCGACTGAGACCCCCTGCGTAAGCTGCCTCCTCATGATGCTCTGCCATCCTGACTTGCTCTGTGTGTGGGCACTCAGTAGTGGTGTGCCGATGCGATCCGCATTCAATGCAAGGCTGGTTGACAGAGAGATACTTTACTTGTTTGAGGAGCTTCTTATTCTGGTCTCTGTAGTACTGCTCCCTAACATCTGGATCAATCTCCTTAGGTGGCTCATAGAGGGGCATGGATGGTGCTGGCCTGGCGTATGGGTTCTCTTCATAGGTTGCAGTAGACCCATACTTGTTGTCGTAGTTAGTGAGCTTCTCTAGCACACCCCATGCGTCACTTGGCGGCATTGCCAGATACTCATAGCGAGTATAATGGTTGATTCTGTCCTTAGCGACTTGATCAAGAGAGTTGAAGAAGATCTCCTGAATGACGTAGGGTGGCTGTCCATGAGTAGGGCAAGATCGCAGAAGTTCCTTGTAGCGCTCCCATGCCTTTGCCAGCGGTTCCCCTTGCTTTTGTTTGAAGGTGGTGATTCTCTGGCGGAGATGTGCTGTTTTGGCGGTAAAGACCGAAAATTTTAATTATGATTAATTAAGATTTAATTAATTTCCGAGGGATAATTCGATCAATTATCCTTCTTTTGACGATTTTGAAAACCCGGAAAAATTTAAAATTTTTGGATGACATATTTTATATGGAAAGAGGATTACAATTCCAATCTATTGGAATTCGTATGATAAAATTCCGAGAAATATTAGTGAGGCAAAAAGCCTTGTCATCCGTTTATTTCGGTAATTTTCGTAACTTGTCGCGACATTTCGGGACGTTGTTTTAACATTAAATTGCTGCCCAAACCACCCCATTTCAGCCCTTTATATGATCAAATATGAGCCATCATTTTGTTGATTAAAGAATAAAACCCCCCCATGGATTGACACCTTTGAATGACCAAGTCCTATTCCATTCACTATGCTACCTAATACACACCAACTCCTTGACCACCCTTGCCCACCCTTTTGGATCTCTTAAGGACACATTTATTGCCTCATTTAGCCATTACACACGCCAAAAATCAGAGAAATGAAGAAGGAAAGATAGAAAAAGAAAGAGAGAAAGAAAGAGAGAGCAAGTTGCCCTAGCAACCTTGCCAACTTCAAACCACCATAACTCCCTCCTCACTCAAGATTTTTGGCTGATTCTTGAACCCAAATATCCACAAAAGAGAGGCCTTTCCAACCATAGTGAGTTCACAAAAATCCAGTCCCATTAAGCCACCCGTTGAGCCCCGTTTCCGAGCCAGCTGTGCTGAGCCCTTTGTGTTCTTGAGGTTTTCAAGTGTGTTTGGGTGAGTCTTGGTTTCCTCCCCTTCAAATCTGATTTTATACTTGTTTTACAACTAATTTTGAAGGTTTTTGTCTAAGAATTCCTTTTATGTTTTGGTTTGGATTTGTCAAAAATGCTAGGTGTTTGGCGCAAGGTCCCGGGAAGCTTGGAGGGGTAATTTGGTCTTTTTTCGAGAGAGGCTTCGAGGGTAATCTCTCATCCACCTTCCCCTCTATAGGTTAGGATCCTTATGTGTAAATTAGGGCTTAGGAAGTGGAGCCTCTATGTGTTTTTGGTTGCGTTTTGTAGCAAATGTCACAACAACAAAATGGATATATATGCCTCTGTAATTTGAACTTTATTTCCAATCCAACGGTCTGATTCGGCTTAAACTTAATATGATGTTCATGGGAATGTTATCGAACTGTCCTTAAAAAATTAGGGCGATCCAACGGTTGGATCAAGAGTTATTATAATTTTAGTAACCAGTGTTTATAATGACTCGGTTAGAAAACTTGGTTAAGGGAATGCTAAGAATATGGTTAAATATGTGATGGCATAACCGAAACTTAGAGCATATAAAATACAGAAATGAAGTATACCCATAACTTGGCTTATGATCCGATAAGAAGAAAATCGATTATGTGATAATACGATATAAATTATAACTGGTTAAGTCCGGATCACTTAACCAAAGTGCGTAATCTATAGAATCGTGAAACTTATGTGGATGTTTGTTGATTATTAGGTTGGGTACATTGCATTAGAATACCACCTAATGAAAGCTTAATGAAATTAATAGGCTCTTGTTGATTGGATCCTTGGTTGTGCACTTTATTGCTTGCTTATTCTCCGGACTCCAGGTAAGTCCCCTGGACTTACTCATGATGGATTTATGTGATACTCTTTGTCTTATCGAGAGTCTTCATGCATCACGCGACCTAGTAACATGTTTAGGAATATAAACTGGTAATATGACGTAGGATGAACTTAGTAAATCCAATAATTCATATGTATGCTATGTGTCTATGGTAGGACGGCCGTCAAAATCTAAATGAATGACTTATATTCGATGGAACACGAATGAAATAATGAAAGGCTTATGATGAGAAAGAATGAGTATGTTTGAGAAGGATGAGTACGTTTGAGAAGGATGATGATGATGATGATGATGATGATGATACGGGCCCTTGTGTGTCTATTTCGCATTTATATATATCTATACACTTGCTTATGTGTTGCATTTTAACATTCATGTAGTTTAAGTATGCCTCTTTATATGGCACGGAGTGTGCATATTTCCGATGATTGACCCCGATATATTTCTTGTTTTTTAGATTCAGGTACCCCTTACCCGATATGACTTGCTTTGTGGATGGTTTTCGGGACAGACCTTTTGGACGATTAGAGTGAGGGAGGCGCCTGACAATCGTACTCTTTTGCTCATACTTTTATCGTTTTGACCCGGCGTGGCCGTGGCGTTTTGTTGTATTTATGATTTCCGCTTTTATTTCTATTCGAAACGTTTTCGCGATAGTCTAGGACAGGTGAAGCCTCCAACGGGCTTACGATCTTTTCGGGGTTCGCAATCCCCATCTTTTGACAACTAAATCTTCCGCTTAAATGAACCTAATAATAACTCGTACTCGGTCGTAAGATCCAAAGCTCACGGAAGAAGATCAAACTTCTTCTATAACGTTCCCCGATAATCTAGTATTCCGAACCTTATTTACCTTCTAAGTAGGTTTATGGAGGTTAATTCGGGTACTTAAATTTCGGGTCGTTACAGGTGGGAAGAATTTGTTCAGAAACTCTTGCTCTACTTGGGCCCAGGTTGTGAGTGATCTTGCTTTCAGCCCTTCCAACCATTTCAGTGCAGGCCCAGCGAGAGACCAGCGAAAAGATTTCATCTTGACATATTCCAGGGTTGTACCTTCAGCAACAGTACGACACATGTTAGAAAAGTTTGTAATATGTTCAAGAGGACACTCATTAAATCTACCATAAAAGGCATTATTTTTAAGCTCTATAAGAAATTGAGTGCGAATTTCAAAAGAGTTATCAGGGATAAGAATCGCCGATTCAGGCACGACGAGAGTTGGGTGCATGTAGTCCTCTACCGTGGTTGAATATTGGGCAAGCTCAGCCTGTGCTTGTTCCCTTGCTGCTTTCTCAGCGGCGATAGCAGCATCCTTAGCGGCCAATTCCCTGGTAAGCCTAGCGACCAGCTGTTCCTGTGTCTCCGCAGCTGCCATGGCTCTTTGTAGTTTAGCTCGGATGTGAAATAGGCGTTCCGGTTCGTCTAAGGCATCAAACTCAGGTGTTTGACCAGAACGGCGCATACACCTGAAAAGTAACTCAAAGAAACAGTGAGAACTGACTACATAAGGCGCGATTGATAGCTTCCCCGGCAACGACGCCAATTTGTTGTTGCATGAGGATGGTCAAGTATGAAATAAATATAAAATAAAGATCAGACTGACTTCCCTGTCTCAGCATATAAATACAAGACTTCCTCCCGTTGTAGTAAAAGAATAGTCAGGATCGAATCCACGGGGAAGCACGTCAGCAGTTCTCAGGTAGCTGTAAATTCTCACAGACAAAGCAGCAGAAGGACAGAAACACAACAAGAAACAGAAATAAAAGCAGAAAATAACAAACAAAAGAAAAGAACAAAGCAAAACAGGAAATAAAAGCGAAGACAAAGGCTCATCGATCTCGACCAACAGCTACTCGAGATCGACCACAGGTAAGTCGACAGAAACATGAAATCGACGACAACAGAGAAAACTTCAACTCGACCTAGACAAGTCCTACTCGAGATCGACAAAGGTTGTACTCGATCTCGACAAAGCTCTCCTCTATGTCGACAAGAATGCAGAAAATATAAATTCACAGATTTCGAACACAACTTAGAATTTTGACGGAAATAAACTCAATATGCTAAAAGACTTCCAAAGCCAGGGTTTCAACACCACAACGATAACCATGCAAAGTAACATATAAAGGCACAAAAGATCATGCTTTCCATCAAATAACTTTCGTCATTAACAAATAGGCAAATAGAGGCTTTCACATAAACCCTAATTGTTACTAACCCTTTTTTCACATAATTAATCCAAGTTGCATTAAGATCACTTTCGCTTCAATAATACAAACAAGGATCACCTTCAACTCTCCCAAAAGAATCATGCTCATAGGGATAGAAGATGAATTGCACAAAAAGATCTGACCTTTATCGCATCCCCTCACATGGCCACTGTCGGGCTCACCCCAGCCCCAGAAGTGGGTGGACTACTCACGCCTCATCGCAATAACAGACATTGATGTATAAAAAGAACTAAATTGCATTAAAACTAAATTCAAAGCCTTTTACAATCCTGACAATCAACTTTCGCAGAAAGCCAAAACCCTAAAAACCTTAGAACTCCTAAACTTCTCTACTGGAATTGAATTGTGTGTGACTTCGAATGAATGAAAAACCAGCCCCAAGGGCCTTATTTATAGTGATCAAACCTCGGTAATCAAGGAAATAATTATCTATCTCTATATCTAAATCTATATCTAATTTGTTGAAAGATAAATAAAATGCTTAATGGAAATAAATCTAAAAGGAAAAGATAAATCTAATTTAGGTAGGTCTTCATGTGTTGATAGATCTTGTCTCCCATGGATAGACTTGATGTATTTGGATAGAATCTTCCTCCTTCGGCCCCAAGGAATCCCAACTCTACTCGGACAGCACTTCGTCAACACGTTTCTGGAATCCAGTCTACTCGACATCGACAAGAGCTTCGTCGACCTCGACAAGGATTGTTCGTCGAGTGGACTTCCCGGCTAGATCTGCTCGATAGGCTCGGATTTGGGTTCCTGGCGCTCGTCGATCTCGACCAGACGTCCTCGAGATCGACTAGGGTTGGTCGAGGATGTTTCTCTGATGGTGTCGACTAGAGCTCCTCGGCATGGATTCGGACAACCTCTGGGTGGCTCGTCGATCTCGACAAGGCTTTGTCGAGATCGAGTAGAGGTGTGCTCGGCTTCTCGTCCTCGGCTTCTCTCCTCGTCGACTCCGGGTGTGGCACTAGGCTTCGTCGATCTCGACTAGGGTCTTGTCGAGATCGAGTTGGGTCCGAAAGTCGGGTTGGTCTGGCTTTCTCGATCAGGCACTGTCGACCAAGGCTGCTCGGACAAGCTCGTAGAGATCGAGTTGGGTCAACTCGAGATCGAGTAACCTTGACTCTTAGATTGATTCGACTGGTTCCGCTTCTTTTTTGACCTTGGACTTCTGTAGCCGTTTTCCGAGCTTTTCTGACCTTCTGTAGAATTGCTGTAAAATGCCTCGAATTCTGCGAATTAAACAGAAACTGGTGTAGATTCCATAATTTGGCTAATAAACATAAACTACATAGGTTCTGTACTATCTTAGCCTAAATGCATGAAATGTATGCAAAAATCGACATAAAAGTTACTGTAAAACATGGCAGATTCAGCTCACAACAGGACCCAACTCGATCTCGACAAGACCCTAGTCGAGATCGACGAAGCCCAGTGCCACACCCGGAGTCGAGGAGAGAACTGGACGAGAAGCCGAGCACAACTCTACTCGACCTCGACGAACCCTTGTCGAGATCGACAAGCCCCACAACGCCAGTCCGAGTTCGTGCCGAGGAGAAGCTGCTTGACCAGAGAAGGCCACACCCTACTCGATCTCGACGAACCCTTGTCGAGATCGACGAGCCAGAGTCCAGATCCAGGCTTGTCGAGCACACCTACCCGAGAAGACCTAGTCGACGGATCAATCCTACTCGAGGTCGACTAGGGCTACTCGAGGTCGACGAGCGCCAGGAACCCAGATCCGAGCCTGTCGAGCAGATCTAGCCGAGAAATCCAGTCGACGAACAATCCTTGTCGAGGTCGAAGAGCCCTTGTCGATGTCGAGTAGACCAGTCTCCAGAAACGCGTCGTCGAGGGCTGTCCTAGTCGAGTTGGGATTCCTTGGGGCCGAAGGAGGAAGATTCTATCCGAATTCTATCAAGTCTATCCATGGGAGACAAGATCTATCAACACATGAAGACTTACCTATTTAGATTTATCTTTTCCCTTTTTGATTTATTTCTTTAAAGCATTTTATTTATCTTTTAGCAAAGTAGATATAATTTTAGCTATAGATAGGAGATTCTATCCTTGGTTAGCAAGGAATAGAAGCCTATAAATAAGGCCCTTGGGGCTGGTTTTTCATTCATTCCAATTCAGAGACACAATTACACATAGAGTTTAGTAGTTCTAAGGTTTTTAAGGTTTTGGCTTTCTGCGAAAGTTGATTGCCAGGATTGTAAAGGCTTTGAATTTAGTTTTAACGCAAGTTTCTTTTTATACATCAATGTCTGTTATTGCGATGAGGCGTGAGTAGTCCACCTACTTCTGGGGCTGGGGTGAGCCCAACGGTGGCCATGTGAGGCGATGCGATAAAGGTCAGATCTTTTTGTGCAATTCATCTTCTATCCCTATGAGCATGATTATTGTGCGAGAGTTGAAGGTGATCCTTGTTTGTGTTATTGAAGCGAAAGTGATCTTAATGCAACTTGGGTTAATTATGTGAAAAAGGGTTAGTAACAATCAGGGTTTATGCGAAAGCCTCTATTTGCCTATTTGTTAATGACGAAAGTTATTTGATGGAAAGCATGATCTTTTGTGCCTTTATGTGTTACTTTGCATGGTTATCGTTGTGGTGTTGATACCCTGGTCTTGGAAGTCTTTTATTATATTGAGTTTATTTCTGTCGAAAATCTGAATTCTGCATTCGAATTTGCAATTTAAAGTTTCTGTCCCCCAGTCGACATAGAGTAGAGCTTGTCGAGATCGAGTACTGCCTTTGTCGATCTCGAGTAGGAACTGGTCTAGGTCGAGTTGAGTTTTCTTTTGCTGTCGTCGATTCTGAACTTGTCTTGACCTGCCTTTGTCGATCTCGAGTTGACTGTGGTCGAGATCGAGTTGCCTTGTTGCTTGTTTTCCTGTTTTCTGTTGTCGACGGACTGTTGTCGACTTACCTTTGTCGATATAGAGGACAGCTACTCGAGATCGAGTAGCTTCTGTGTCCTCGCTTTTGTTTCTGCTTTGCTTTGTCTTTTCTGTCTTCGTTTAGTTCATTGCTTTTGTTTGTTCTTTTCTGTTTTATTTCTGTTTCTTTCCTTGTTTCTGTGTTTTTGTCTTTCTGCTATTCTGTCTGTGAGATCTGTTGCGACCTGAGAACTGCTGACGTGCTTCCTCGTGGATTCGATCCTGACTATTCTCTTACTACAACGGGAGGAAGTCTTGTATTTATTTGTTGAGACAGGGAAGTCAGTCTGAACTTTATTTTATATTTAATTCATATTTGACCATCCTCCTGCAAACAACAAATTGGCGCCGTTGCCGGGGAAGCTATCAATCGCGCCTTAGGTAGTCAGTTCTCATTGTTTCTTTGAGTTACTTTTCAGGTGTATGCGCCGTTCTGGTCAAACACCTGAGTTTGACGCCTTAGACGAACCGGAACGCCTATTTCATATCCGAGCTAAACTACAAAGAGTCATGGCAGCTGCGGAGACATAGGAACAGCTGGCCGCTAGGCTTACCAGGGAATTGGCCGCTAAGGATGCTGCTATCGCCGCTGAGAAAGCAACAAGGGAACAAGCACAGGCTGAGCTTGCCCAATATCCAACCACGGCAGAGGACTACATGCATCCAACTCTCGTCGTGCCTGAATCGGTGATTCTCATCCCTGATAACTCTTTTGAAATTCGCACTCAATTTCTTATAGAGCTTAAAAATAATGCCTTTTATGGTAGATTTAATGAGTGTCCTCTTGAACATATTACAAACTTTTCTGACATGTGTCGTACTCTTGCTGAAGGTACAACCCTGGAATATGTTAAGATGAAATCTTTTCGCTGGTCTCTCGCTGGGCCTGCACTGAAATGGCTGGAAGGGCTGAAAGCAAGATCACTCACAACCTGGGCCCAAGTAGAGCAAGAGTTTCTGAACAAATTCTTCCCACCTGCCAAAACAGCACATCTCCGCCAGAGAATCACCGCCTTCAAACAAAAGCAAGGGGAACCGCTGGCAAAGGCATGTGAGCGCTACAAGGAACTTCTGCGATCTTGCCCTACTCATGGACAACCACCCTACGTCATTCAGGAGATCTTCTTCAACTCTCTTGATCAAGTCACTAAGGACAGAATCAACCATTATACTCGCTATGAGTATCTGACAATGCCGCCAAGTGACGCATGGTGGATAATGTGCCAGTACAAGTAGGTAAATTCTTTGTCCCTGCTGATTTTCTAGTTGTTGATATGCAAGAAGATCCTGCTTCTCCAATTATTTTAGGAAGACCATTCTTGGCGACGGTGGATGCCAACATAAGCGTAAGGAAAGGAGTGCTCACCTTCAACATCAGCGATGAGGTAATTGAGTATTTCTTTAATAAAACTGAAAGGCATACAGGTCCAATGGAAGAGGTCAAATCTATCTCAGCTGGCTACATCACATGCGGGGAACCCAAGGTCAGAAATATGACCCCTGAGGAACTGAAAAAGAGGGACATGGAGGCCCAGGTGAAGAAAATCATGGCAATCCTCAAAGAGAACACGGAGAATCCAATCGACACAGACCAAGGTAAGTCGTTGTGGATTAATTCTTCTTTTAGGGTTGGGGTGAGCCCAACAATAGTCATGTATGAAAGCTTGAATCTATGATGTTTTTATGAGTTTATCATCATCTATCTTGTGCTTAAATCCTTTGCGAAAGTTGAGGACAATTCCATGTTTATGATTATGTAGCAAAAGTGGATTTAATTATGAATTTCGATAGTAATTTGAGATCTTTGACGAAAGTAAAAGAGATCTAATTAAGAAAAGGTAGAACGAATAGGTTTTATGCGAAAGCCTCTATTCTCTATTTGTGAAGTATGCGAAACCTATCTTTTGATGATAAAAACATAATCTTTGTTCTATGATTCTTGTGTGGTTTATGCATGGTTGTTGTTGTGGTTATCCCTTGACCTTGGAAGTTCTTTTTATATTGTTTGCATCCCTAAAATCTCTTGCTTTTTGTTCTATTTGGCTCCCGGAAAACAAACAACCACTCGACAGTCATCACTTCTCTCGACCATCCCCTTGATATCGACCGCCTTTGCTACTGATTTTTGTGTATTGTTAGATCACAGGAACTACTCTAGAAAGTGTTGTCCTCTCTCTAGTGGAACGATCCCGAATTCCGCTATCTACATAGTGGGAATTGAGGTATTTTATTTGTGATTGATTTCCAATCGCAACAAATTGGCGCCGTTGCCGGGGAGGGTAACAATCGCCATCTAGAGTAGTTGATATTCGGAGCTGGGACTAGCCCACCTCCTCCTTGCTTTCTAACGCTACTTGTTTGCTTCTTGTGTTTGTTTTGAGAGGTGCATACGAAGCGCTGGTCGCATAATAGAGTTTGAGGCTTTAGACGAACCGGAGCGTTACTTTCATCTAAGAGAAAGGCTAAAGGGAATCATGGCCGACCGTGAGACCCTTGAGCAAACTGTAGAGAGGTTGCGAAGAGAGAACCAAGAGGCCAATTGTGCTCGAGAACAAGAGGCCGAGAGGGCACGTCAAGTAGAGAAACAACTTGCTAGGATTCCTCGCAATGCTCGGCAATATATGCACCCACCTCTTAGGGTGCATGCATCACCTATTGTCTTCATTGCCATGGTCAAGAAGATCCAATTTTCGGGAAAACCAACAGAGTGCCCTATGGAGCATGTGAGGCTTTGGCTCTTGGATATTTGTGACACCATCGCTCATGGTCAGACTTTGGAGTATGTGAGGCTTAAGGCCTTTCGATGGTCACTTGCGGGGAAGGCACTTCATTGGCTAGATAGCTTGCCGACTCAAACCATCACCACTTGGGATCAACTACATGATTCCTTCTTAACCAAGTTCTTCCCACCCTTAAAGACATCGGAGCTACGGAAAAAAATCACTACTTTCAAGCAATTGAGGGTGGAAGACTTAGCGGTGGCATGGGAGAGATTCAAAGAGCTTCAACATCAATGCCTTACGCATGGGCAACCCAAATATGTGCTCCAAGAGATCTTTTTCAATGGGCTGAATTCGACAATAAAGGATCGGATTAATGTTCACACCAACCTCCGGTTCCTTGAGATGACTCCGGAGGAAGCATGGGAAGAGTTAGAGCACTTGGTTGAGTATGACAACACCTATGGGACCTCCGAAATCTCGGATATGGGGCCCCCACCATCTATGGCTCTCTATCAACCATCTAAAGAGATTGATCCAGATGTTCGCGAGCAATTTAGGAAGGTTCAAGTGAGAAAGCTACAAAAGCAAGTTTGACATCTATCGGCGAATCAAGCATGCATGGAGTGTGGATCTACTTCCCACACCACGGTCCAATGCCCTCACACCGATCAAGTACACCTAGTTGAGACATATGAGGATGCTCATTATGTGGGAGGTCCTAGCCAAGGAGGAAACCAAAACACTTGGGGCAATCGTCAACCCCAACAAAACTATGGCGGACACAAATTCTATCGAGCTCCAAGCCATCCGGAGCGTGACCAATCACACAATGATATGAGCATGATCCTTGAGGAGAAGAGGAGAAACCAAGCAAAGAATGACCTTGATAACTCGGCTGTCCAAAATCAATTGCAAGGTCACAATGCTCGCTTTGAGGAGATGGACATCTGGAGGAGAAACATTGAGACCCAAGTGGTTCGATTGGCGGCTCAAATTCCAAAGCAACCCGGCACCCTACAAACCACGGTTAATCCTAAGGGCCCTGCAACCGGGCACGTTGCTTCCATCAAGCAAAGGAGTGGACGCGAGTTACGAGACCAACACAACTCGCAAAAAGAAGACGGCGAGCCTAGAAATACCCTCGGCGCCGACCCCCCCCAGTGTCGGCATCGACACACTGATAGTGAATAAACCTACTGCATTTGAACAGCCCCTCGGCGCCGACCCCCACAGGGTCGATGCTGACCCACCTGTTCAAGAAACCTCTCTCAACACTACAGACCCCTCTACGACGACCCCTCATGCCTCGACGCCGACCCCTGCTGTAGAAAGAACGAGAGCTTCTGAGGTTGTTTCTAAGCCTAAGGTACCACTCCTATTCCCCTCCAAGGTGCTGAAGGACTACACTGATAGGAAGTTCAAGCGGTTCATGAAGATGCTTCAAGGCCTCAAAGTTACTATCCCCCTCACCGAAGCACTTAGAGAGATACCCGCCTATGTGAAAATTTTGAAAGTGATCTTGAGTAACAAGAGGTCTCTAGGGAATGCAACAAGATGGACTTCCCTGAAAAGAAGGCTGATCCAGGGAAGTTCGCCATCTCTATTGGGCTTGGAAATCATCGTTACAAAGCCTTGTGTGACTTGGGAGCTAGTGTAAGTCTTATGCCTCTATCTATTTGGCACCAAGTCAAGCTAGGAGCATTGGAGCCGGTGGAGATGAAGTTGTTTATGATCGACAACACATGGGTGAAGCCCGCAGGGATTATGGATAATGTCCCCGTTAAGGTAGGGAAGTTCTTCGTCCCAACCGACTTCATTGTGCTAGATATGGACCCGCATCCCACCGTGCCAATCATTTTGGGTAGACCTTTGTTGGCCACGGCGAATGCGAATATTAGCGTCAAGAATGGCCTACATACTTTCACCATAGCCGATGAGGTAATTGAGTTTCATTTTAATACGACTATAAGGGAGGTAAGAAGGATGGAGGTCAACGCCCTATATGAACGAATGGACGTCATTCCATGTGAGAAGCTTACAAAGGATACAATAGCCAAGGATCCAACGCCCACGAAGGATCAAATCAACAACCTATTGGCTACTTTGGATAATGAAGAAGTTGAAATCAAGAGCACAACAACGGGTAATTATGGGGTCCTCGACGTCGACCCACCTCTGTCGACATCGATTCCACACCATGCTGAAAAAGCTACAGATGCCTCGGCGCCGACACCATCAGCCTCGACGTCGACACCTACAGCAGCCGGACAACATGAAGAAGATGGTTGAGCTACCATGGAAGGAGAAGTTGATGAGAAAGGAAAGAGTTGGGCCGAAGACCACCATCCCGGTCCTAACAAGGTAAGTGAAGGTATGAATTTCTCTTCCCCTATTTCCATTAAAGACCGATCTATTACGAATGGAAGAGGTATGCCTTGGTTTGTGAGATTATGTAGGGGATACAATGAAGATCCAAAAGCTTATGAGGTAGGAGATACGATGTAGATCTCCAAGGCCAAGAATCAACGGTGCCCTAGCAAATTCAAAGAGAAGAAGGTTGGTCCATTCGAAATTCACAAGATTCGACCATGCGTAATGGAGCTAAAGGACAAGGACGGAGTCCTATGCAAGGTCGAACTAAAGAGTCCGGAGGAGGAAGCCCGTGCCACATGGGCCTTGCGAATGCCCACATGAGCTTAAGCGAAGAAGTCGGCCTAGCGACTTAAAAGTCTAGAGCTTGTACATAGACCGATGATTATTTAGGATTTTATTTTTGTTGGTTTTGGTTTTGGATTTTGTTTTGGTTTTGCTTTAAACTTTTTTTTTGGAGGTTTTGGTTTTGATTGCTAACGAAGTGGCAGGTGCTAAGCATGACAAAAGGACAACCTTGGAGAAGAGAAGCTTGTCGACTATCACTGGTCGATGTCGACTTCTGGGCACAATAGTAGCACCTATTTCCGGTCGAAACGAGCTCCAATTGTATCTTGTAAGTCTTTGTTTGCACCCATCTCTTATTTTTGAGCTTATACTTTGAGGACAAAGTAATTTTCTAAGTATGGGGTGGGGGTAACAACTTACTATATGCTTATGGTTTGAAGTTTGTTTTTGGTGCTGTTGTTTTGCATTATTTTTTATTTTTGCATATCTTTCATTTTTATCGAGTCCATACAAAAATACAAAAAAATTGAAAAATGTCGAAAAAAAAAGAAGAAAAAAATGCATTGTTAGTTATATTCTAAACACCTAACTTAGATGTCCTATGATGATGCCTAATAATCGACTTGATCATGTAAACCCTATGATATGTTTGGATGGTTTAGCCTAAGTCTCCTGAAAAGTTTGATTTTTATGTGGTAATTTGACTTGCGATTAAATGAGCACATATGATTCTAGGTAGAGGCGATTGAAATCCAAATCTATGTCCTAGTGAGATGTTTTTGACCTTATAGGGAATGTTCTTCATATCTTTATATTTCCCTCTATTTTTTGTGTGATTTACTCTCTTTATGTGATTACCTCTTGACATTGATGTAGTTATTTATTTCTTGAAACCGATTATGAGATACTAGTTCATTGCTTAGTAAAATTAGATGAAGGAGGACTTATATTTTCTTAGCCATATTTTATCCATTCATTTACCTACCTTGCATATTTATCTTGCTTGAAGCCCTTTGAACCTTAGCCTATTCATTGTTAGCTCCACAAAATTGATTCCTAGCCGATTATAAGCTTGACCCTTTATCCGGGAAATAGGATTTAGAGTTGGTGAGAATTTGATTGAGTTGAGTTTGATGGAGAAGAAGCTAAGTTGTTGAGCTTTGTTGAGATGCTTTGAGTGAAATTATGTAAGGTTGTGCATTATTCCTCGTATTGTTCATATACTTTAGAGGCTCCGAAAATTATATATATATGTATTATTGCCGAAAGAAAGAAAAAAAGAATGAAAAAAAAATGTCGCCGAACAAAAAAAAATTGTAGAGAAAAAAAAATGTTTATTAAGAGCCTAGTTTATTATATGTGAGAGTAGGATTAAATTGTTGGTTGAGAAGTATTTTCATGGGTTAATGATCTTGATTGTTGATGAGTTTGGTAGAGGTGCTTATTTTGTGATGAGTTGTTTGGTTGAGTTGAGTTGGAAGTTTAGGAGTCTTGATTCCCGGATTTTTAGCACCGCTTTGCCTAAATAATTCCATACCATTTGTTTCTTAGCAAGCCACATTGCAACCCGGCCGAATGAAGTCTTCTTTGAAGTCTTTCATTGAGCCATAAGTCCTCTTGATAATTTTGATTGCATTGACATCTCCGGTGGAGAGATTGGTGATATAAATAATAATGTCTATGTAGCTTTTTGCATTAAGGATTGAGTTGAGAGATGTTATTCAAAGCCTAAACACATTGAGAGTTGAGTGAAACACATATATCCTTGTGAGGTCGGATTTCGATTGCTTTTGCTTAGAGTTGCTTATATATGTTTGATGACGTTTGATTGCTTGATTCTTTTAGAACACTTGCGCTTATGATGTTGCTTTTTGGCGAAGGAGAAGACTTGAAGGATGTGTTGTAGGTAGTGGTTATTGTTTGGTTATTGCCTGAGGACAAGCAAGTCTAAGTATGGGGTGTTTTGATGTCCGCATATTTAGTCTTATTTTACATCATGTTTTCATCTCGTTTAAGTCCTTTTATTAGCTTTTGTGTTGGGAAAGTAAAGAAAATGTGTAGTTATGTTTAATATTGCAAGATATGGAGTCTACACAAGCTTCAGTCTTATTTTATAGGTTTTGGAGCTGATTTGGAAGAGTTTTGAGGCACTTTAGAGCTTAATGAAAAATCATGAAGGCAATGGAGAAGCAAAGCAAAAGGAAAAGGTGGTGCAGCTGGAGAAAAGCCTTATTTTCGCCATCTATTACTTTGATTCAAGATCTGGAGCCTTCATGAGATTTATATTCCTTTAAAAGATCTTTCCAACGCATATTTGTATGCGTCTATCGGATGAACGAGGACTCGGAAAATTGCAATTGAAGTCAGAGTCGAAAAGATGGAGAAAAACAGAGGTCATTGCGTTCGAACAAAGCCTCGGCGCCGACACCCAGCGAATTCCAGTAACATTGTAAGCGAACAGACCCTCGACGCCGACACCCAGACCTCGGCGCGGACACCCAACGAATTCTAGTAACACTGTAAGCGAACAGACCCTCGACGCCGACACACAGACCTCGACGCCGACATCCAGCGAATTCTAGTAACACTGTAAGCGAACAGACCCTCGACGCCGACACCCATACCCTCGGCGCCAATACCCTGCGCGAATCTGCGAGAGAAGTTAATGGGCTGATTTAATTGATTTTTGGGCTTTTTAATTAGGGTTTCTATTTAATTCCTTTTAGGATCTTTTAGTTAGATAGATTATATTATTTTCTTAAGATAAAATCTCTTTCCTTGGAGATTAAGTCTTATATTTCTATCTTTAAATAAAGGCAAATTAGAGGCTAATTAGGGAGAAAATCAGAACATTCATCACACGCTGAATTGACAGCAGCTTAGAACGTGAATTTTGGAGTTTTTGGTTGAAGGATTTGACATTTGTTTTGAGGTTTGATTTTATGTAATTTCAGATTATGTTTTATTCAATTTTCAGCATGTTTTCTATAGCTATGAGTGTGTAGTTCCCCTTCTTCTAGGGTTGGGGTGAGCCCAACAATAGCCATGTATGAAAGCTTGAATCTATGATGTTTTTATGAGTTTATCATCATCTATCTTGTGCTTAAATCCTTTGCGAAAGTTGAGGACAATTCCATGTTTATGATTATGAAGCGAAAGTGGATTTAATTATGAATTTGGATAGTAATTAGAGATCTTTGACGAAAGTAAAAGAGATCTAATTAAGAAAAGGTAGAACGAATAGGTTTTATGTGAAAGCCTCTATTCTCTATTTGTGAAGTATGTGAAAGGTATCTTTTGATGGTAAAAACATGATCTTTGTTCTATGATTCTTGTGTGGTTTATTCATGGTTGTTGTTGTGGTTATCCCTTGACATTGGAAGTTCTTTTTATATTGTTTACATCCCTAAAATCTCTTGCTTTTTGTTCTATTTTGTTGCTGGTAAACAAACAACCACTCGACATTCATCACTTCTCTCGACCATCCCCTTGATATCGACCGCCTTTGCTACTGATTTTTGTGTGTTGTTAGATCACAAGAACTACTCTAGAAAGTGATGTCCACTCTCCAGTGGAACGATCCCGACTTCCGCTATCTACATAGTGGGAATTGAGGTATTTTATTTGTGCATTACTAGAAATTTGTATTTAAAATCAGGTAATAGCCGATGTGTTTCAAAAAAAAATCGATGTCTATGTGGGGGACGTAAAAAGTCAAAAGTTTTTCACATCGGCCAGAACCCGATGTCTTTGTATATTATAACATCATTTATATTTTTAAATCCGATGTCTTTGTTGTCCTATAACATCGATTATAAAATATAACTGATGTTATAACATACAAAGACATCGGCTATTACCCGATGTTAAAAAGTTTTGACTTTTTACATCCCCCACATAGACATCGATTTTTTTTTTGAAAAACATCGGCTATTACCCGATGTTAATTGACATATTTGTGTTTTTTTTTATTATTATCGTAGCCTATGCGGGTATTGAACTCGCATATTTGTGTTTGAACACAATGCTCTACCATTTGACATAATAGGCTTTAAATTAGATAGAATGTACTTACATAATAGCAAAAAGAGCATGTGAAACCAATTACCCCTCATCCAAAAATATTTCCATAATTCTTTACAAAGAAAGAGTAGAAGTGGTCTAATAAAAATGAATTTTAAATCATGTTAAATATTTCTTAACTTGAACAATTCAAATCAATATTGGTATGAATTATTCAAGTTAATGAAACATATCATTATCGTATTTCCACTGCCAAATGAATCTAACTGTCAAAAAGCATTTCCACTCCAAAGCAATGGAATTAATACATAAGCATTCATGAGAAGCCTTCCTTTAAAAGGGAATTAGAGGGTTTTCTAATCAACTTCAACCTAGCAGCTATACAAGTTTTTGGCATTTGGGTTTCATTCAAGGTAAGCAAATTTTTTTCATTTTGAGTAGAAATTAGAGGGTTTTCCTATCAGTTTTGACCTAAAGTTCTACCTCGTCGCTTACACTAATGCGAATTGGGCTGGTTGTTCTGACACATGTTGCACCATGTCTGGTTGTTGTGTCTTCTTCAACGACACCCTGGTGTCGTGGTCCCCGAAGCGACAGTCTGTGGTCTCTCGCTCCAGTGCCGATGTTGAGTACAGGGGCGTCGCCAACGTTGTCTCCGAGTGCTCATGGCTACGCAATCTCCTTCTTGAGCTCCGCTGCCCTCTTCAAAAGGCCACCCTGGTCTACACCGACAACGTCTCCGCCGTCTATCTGGCTAGCAACCCAGTCCAGCATGAGCTCTTGGACATGTTCGTGTTCTACATGTCCCGTCCTCCTATTAGTACACTGATATATTCACCAAGGGTTTATCTCATCAGTTGTTCCTTGATTTTCGGTCCAGTCTCACTGTACGTGAACCTCCACTTTCGGCTGCGGGGGTTTGATAGATTACATAGGTCTTATATTGTATAGTGGGTCTAAAGGCCCAATACCTTGTAACCTATATATATCATTGTCTATTGAATGGAAACTCTCAAGGAGGACATTACAATCAATATCGTGATCTTACACATAGGAGTTGCAACAACCTCACAATCCTTCATATGAAATTTCTGCAACAAATCCCTGGCATATTTTTCTTAACAAAGAAAAATTCCTTCCTTTCTCTGTCTGACATCCAAGCCCAGGAAATATTGCAACGGATTTAGATCAGTCATTTCAAACACATTCATCATAGCAGCCTTGAGCTGATACAACATCTCTTGAGATGAGCTAAAGTAGATTATATCATCTACATAAAGGCATACCACTAGAAACTCTCCCTTGCTTTCCTTTCTGACATACAAGGTAGGCTCGTTCTCACTTCTCATGAATCCATTCTCCAAGAAGAAAGTGTCAATCTTACTATACCAAGCTCTTGGAGCTTCCTTCAGTCCATAGAGAGCTTTCTTCAATTTATATACTTTGTCTTTTTCCCCAACTTTGACAAACCTAGAGGTTGTTCAACATACACCTCTCCTTGAAGCTCTCCATTCAAAAAGGCTGATTTCACATCCAATTGAAAGATGGGCAACTTCCACTGAGCTGCTAAAGCTAAGACCACTCTTACAGTTTCCAGCCTTGCAACATGTGAGAATGTTTCCTCAAAATCGATTCCCTCTTGTTGTGCATAGCCTTTAACTACTAGTCTGGCCTTGTGTTTCTGAATGCTCCCATATGTATTGAATTTGGTTCTGTACACCCACTTGAGGCCAATCACATTTCTTTCATGAGGCAATTCAACAAGCTCCCATTTGTCATTTTTCTGAATTGAATTCATCTCTTCATTCATAGTGGCTTGCCACTGATCATTTACCCTGGCATGCTCAAAATTCTCTGGTTCTGTTGCCATCAAAGCAAACTCACAACTTGCATAAATCTCTGATAGAGATCTAAACCTCCTTGGAGGTGACTCACTCGATGAGCTTGAGGGAGAAACACTATGATCTGATCCACTTTGCAGATCTGATGCTGTGGATGGAGGACTAGGTTGTACTTGACCACCCTCTGGAACATCAGTCTCCTCCATTGCCCCATCTAAAATATTCTAAGCCTTGGGATTCTTCTTTTTCTCTTTCCAATCTCATTCACCATCTTCATTGAAGATTATATTCCTGCTCACAATAATCTTTCCACTTCTAGGATTGTAAAGTCTATATGCTTTTGATTGATCAGCATACCCAACAAACACACATTTAACTGCCTTGTCATCAAACTTTGCTCTTAGGGTCACCAAAGAGTAAGTTATGCACCCAAACACTCTCAAATAACTCACTGCTGGCTTTCTTCCTTTCCATACTTCTAGAGGTGTCTTGTCTAGAACTGCCTTTGTTGGTGAGATGTTCATCACATGCACTACTGTTCGCAACTGCTTCACACCAGAATTCATTTGGCATTTTCTTGGCTTTAAGCATACTTCTTGCAATTTCAACCACTATTCTATTCTTTCTTTCAGCTACCCTATTCTGCTCAGGAGTATAAGGTATTAAGGTGCATTGAGCTCTCTTCTGATGCCATGCTCTTCACAAAATGAGACAAAGTCATGTGAAAGGAATTCACCACCTCTATCTGTTCTCAATGCTCTTATCCTTTGACCTGACTCATTTTCTACTAGAGCCTCGAATTTCCTGAAGTGTTCAAAAGCCTCGAACATAAGCTTCATGAAAAACACCCAACTCAACCTGCTGCAATCATCTGTGATGAGCATGGAATATTTGTTTCCACCCAAGGACTCAGTTTGTATTGGCCCACATAAAATCTGCATGAAGAAGCTCTAAACACTCACTGGCTCTCCAGGCCTTTCCACTTGGGAATGCTCCTTTGGATTGCTTGCCATAAACACACCCTTCACATACATCAAGCTCCCCTACTGTTGGCAAACCCAATACCATTTTCTTTGAATTTAGCAGTTTCAAACTCTGAACATTCAAGTGCCCATATCTCATGTGCCACATCTTTGCAATCTCATCCACTTTTGCTATCATAGCTCTGCCTACTCCTGTTGACAGATTCAAAGGAAACATCTTGTTCCTTGTCATTTACACATTCACAATCCCTTGCCCTGATTTATTTTCTCTGATTGCACAAGCATTGTCGTCAAAAAGAAGTGAATAGCCTGTTTCTTGCAACTGGCCAACACTTAGCAAGTTATGTGCCAAACCCAGTACATACTGCATATCATACAAGCACTTCACACCTCCTTGCAATGTCTTGATAGCTAGTACACCCTTGCCTTCAGATCTCAGTACCTTGTCATCACCGAGCCTTACTCTACTCTTCTTTGACTCGTCTAGCTCTTTAAACAAGCCTCTTGAACTTGACATGTGATTTGAGCACCCACTGTCAAGTGACCACAACTTCTTTGCATCATCTATGACTATTGAGAGTGCCATGAACAACCTTCCCTCTTACTCATTATTTTCTGAGATGTTTGCTGATTTTTGTTCACTCTCTTACTTGTCCCAGCACCGAGCCTCTTTGTGCCCATACTTCTTGCAATAATAACATTGTATGCTGCTTCTGTAGGTCTTGGAACCACTGTACTGACCTCTGTTTGACCCTCTCCACTGACCTCTCTCTGACTCACCAGTTTGGCCTCTACTTGAGCCATTTCCTTGACATCTTCCTTGGCCTCTTCCTCTGTATCCTTCTCTTCCTCTACCTCTATGTCCTGTGTGCTCATATTTCTCTCTTGAAGATTCTTCTTTTACTTGAAAAACCTTCTCATCCTTCTTACCCGTTGATCTACTCAACCTTTCCTCATGAGCTTGAAGAGAACTTGTCAACTCTTCAAACCTATATGTTGATAGATCCTTTGACTCCTCAATAGCAGCTACAACATGATCAAACCTCTTACTCAGACTCCTCAAAACTTTACTCACAACAGTCTCACTGCTCAAATTCTCACCATATGACTTCATGTGATTCACTATGGCTGAGACCCTTGATAAATACACCCGAACACCTTCCTTTTCTGGCATAACTAGAGTTTAAAACTCTCTACGAAGAGACTGTAGTTTAACTGTAATTACCTTTTTATCACCCATATATTCTTGTCTGAGTACCTCCCAAGCTTCATGAGAGGTGGTTGAGGCTGCAATCCTAGGGAAGACTTCATCGTCTAAGGCAGATTGGATCATAAACAGTGCCTTAGAGTCCTTCTTACTCTTCTCTCTCAACTACTGATGAGGCTCTAGCGGCTCAAGATCTTCAAACCCTTGATCTACCAAGCTCCACAACTCTTGGGACTTGAACAAGGTTGACATCTTCAGACAGAAGTGATAATTCACTCCCTTGAAGATTGGCAGCTGAGGATTGCCCACACTGCTTGATCCATTGTTCTGTATACTGATTAACCTTGTCACTCGTTGTGTTCCCCTTTTGTGGTTAGCCTCATGCGTTCACTCAATCCCTGGATACAAACCCGGATGCAAACTCTTGTTTGCTTTGATACCACTCTGTTAGCAGATGCAGAACACTAGACACACACATGCAAACACACTTACGATTGAGGGGACAAGACAAACTTTCTGGTTCACATAACACCACACACGAGACGTTTTTTTTCTTGTAAAAGCCTCACTCCTTTCATTGATTGATTCAACTCCTTCATATTGCTTACAAGTGAGTAACTGCTAAGAAAAGAAAACTACCACTACATCCACTACTCCACTACTTACAACCATGATTAAAACTGAAATAAACATCAACTGACATACATACTGAATTTAGGAAATAACCTTAATTGACAAGCTAAACATTAACTAACAACTAACTTGAACCTTGACAAACTGAGATTGAATCACATATTGAATCACATTTCAACATCAATTACATTTTCTAGTAGCGAATAAGTTGAACAACTTGGTATGGCTATGTAAATTTTCATATCCAAAATAATCCACATCTATTCAAATTCTCTCCATTCATCTGCACGGTGCCGAATTTGGTCTCCGGAGTCGGTAAACACTCCATCGATCTCGACCACAGGAGTCGGCAAGTTCTGGAACAACAAATCAAGTATTGGAATCAATAGATAAATCTTAGCTAGAAGATTAAGATGAATCTCGAAGCTAAGGTTACAAACACTAGAAGTCAATACGCAAGATGAAAGGTTGATTAAAAAAAAACTGGAAACACAAAAATGGGTTTTGAGAGAGAGAGGGGTTGAATATGATAAATTCTGTAATTGGATAACCCATCAAAATTCAATTCGTAGGAAATACAGAATAAAGGTAAAATACAAATTGGAAATAACCGAGTGCAGTCCGGCCCAAATATACGGCCCATAAATAACATATTAGAAATGACCCATTGACCTTAGGATGAACTAAATGCCCTCTACAAACCTCTCATCTGTTGTAGCTTCCGATGTTGGTACCAAAACTACCGACTCTGGCTTGTGGTAAGTGTCGATAAACCTCTTATCGACTCCAGAGAGTAGATCCGAGATCGTGCATACGACGATACACAACCGTGCAAAGAGGAAGGCCGTTTATTTATTAGGATTTCCTCGTTCAAACCCTTAATTTCCTTTCAAAAATGAAGAAAAAGGAAAAAGAATTCCGCATTAGACGACTCGTCTCCTGAAACTTAACTAGTTCAACTTTGATCGCAACAAAAATGAAATTTCCGCCCATGATTTGTACATTCCAAATGACGAATTAATTAAGAACGACTAGTCAACAAAAGAAAGAAAGGAAAAAAAAAAACATCTCCCTCCTATAACTATGTCAACTGAATATCACTACGCCAGATTCACTCTCGCTCGACGGAACTCAAAAGGTTCGTTGCCTGAATCAGGTTCAGGCGACGAACTTACTAAGGCCCGTCGCCTGAACGTTGGGATGCCCAAACCGCCTCCAGCCCATGTTCAGCCGACCAGAAAACCTCAATGTCCGTCGGCTGAACTGTACTCAGGCGACGGAACAAATTCAGGCGACGAACTTTGCTCAAGATCGGTCGCCCAAATAGGTATCCGAATGACGGCTGTCAGAATGGGCCTTTGTAGCGACCGAAATACTAGTGGTTCGTCGCCTGAGCGTTGTTCGGGCCTTTGTAGCGACGGAAGTTCTTATGGTTCGTCGCCTGAACGTTGGACTTTTTCAAAAGTAGAGTAATAAAGTCTGGTTGGTTGGGGATATTAAATACTGTTCACTCAGGAGACGGAGTTATATATAAGTCCGTCGCCTGAATGTGTTTTTCGTAACAAACAATTAAAACCGGTTGTACTGTACAATAAATCATTCTCATCTTCATCCTTTCTCCCCAAAAAACCTAGAGGGCTCGAAAATTTTCCCCCATTTCACACCTCCATTGAAGGTATGTATAAATTTTAAATTTTTTTGTTTTTTTTTGTTGAATATATTGTTTGTTTGGATATTTGATGATGAGGTTGTCTTATTTAATGGAGTTTGGATGGTAAAAAAAGTTGTTTGAATGGAGTTTATGAGGGGGAAGAGTTGTGTATGTATATATGGAGTTGAAATTGAGGTTAAATGGAGGTTAAATTGAGTTTGTGTTATGAATTGATTGTTTATGTGTATAGATTGTTTATGGAGTTTGGATGGTAAAAAAGTTGTTTGAATGGAGTTTATGAGGGGAAAGAGTTGTGTATGTATATATGGAGTTGAAATTGAGGGTAAATGGAGGTTAAATTGAGTTTGTGTTATGAATTGATTGTTTACGTGAATAGATTGTTTATGGAGTTTGGATGGTTTATGTGAATAGATTGTTTATTTTAGAATGTGGTGTAGAATGACATAGATGATGAGAATGGAATTTTTATTTGGGTTTTTTATGAAAATGGAATTTAGAACGTTATGATTGGAAATTGAATTTAAATTGAGTTTGAGGTATGAGAATGGATTGTTTATGTTAAATTTTATTTTAGAATGTGGTGTAGAATGACATAGATGATGAGAATGGATTGTTTATGTGCAATTTCATTTTAGAATGTGATGAATTCATATGAATGGATTGATAATGATAGGACGATAATGATCGACAAAAGTTGGATGCTACTCCCTCACGCTCACGGGGAGTATCAAAAAGGAATATTTCTCTTTATGCAGAATCTTAGAGATAATGCGAATGGAATGACTCATTTCCTATGCCCGTGTCGGAGATGCCGCAACAATGAATGGGAGCCAATAGATGAAATACACAGTCATTTGGCCCACATGGGAATGTGGCCTAGTTATACTGTTTGGGACAAGCATGGCGAAGCCCCAGTTGATAGGACAAATGAGCAACGACGAACGCAGATCCTGGAGGAAGGGGCATCTTCCTCCGTTGATGGTCCGGCTATGAACATTCTGCACGATGCTTTTCCGTTTCATGCCAGATATGAGGCGCACTCTGTCCCCGACGATCCTCCGTTCCAATATGTTGTTGACGATGATTACGAGAAATATAATAGGCTTATAGAGGCAGCAAACATGCCATTGTGTGATAACAGCGATATGACTGTTCTGGATGCCTGTCTGGATGCAATGCAGATGAAGTCAGAGTTCGGTTGGACAGATAGGAGCTTGGACGGCATGTGCGCACACATTGCTCGCATGTTGCCGAAAGGACATAAACATCCTACGGATGGAGCGAAGATGAAGAGTGTGATTAGGGACCTTGCATTTGGGTACGAGCTGATCGACGCTTGTGAGTATAACTGTGTGCTATTTCGCAAACAATATGCAGATCTCGAAGCGTGCCCCAAGTGCAACACACCTAGGTGGTGTACTAGGGAGGGTACGAGAGGCAAGGTTCCCAGGAAGGTTCTCCGGTACTTTCCCTTAACCCCTAGACTGAAGAGATTGTTCATGGAGCCGAACATTGCAAAGGCTATGCGATGGCATGGTGAGCGGGTGAGAGATGTAGAATGGTTGAAACACCCATCAGATGGTGAGGCATGGAAAGAATTCAACAAAACCTACCCGCATTTCTCTGAAGACGTGAGGAATGTGAGACTTGCACTTGCAACCGATGGATTCAATCCATTTGGGAATCAGTCAACCCTCCATAGCACATGGCCTGTCATAGTGATGCCATACAACTTGCCTCCGTCATTGTGCATGAAGAAGGAATTCAACATGTTAGCGTTGTTGATTCCGGGACCAAAGTCTCCAGGAAAGTGTCTTAGTGTGTTCATGCAGCCGTTGATCGATGAGCTTCGCCACTTATGGGGGACTGGAGTATATACTGTTGATCGATACTCAAGGTCCACTTTCACGATGAAAGCAGAAGTGTTGTGGACTATATGCGACTTTCCTGGCTTGGGGATGTTGGCTGGAGCTGCGACGAAGGGGTATAAAGCCTGCCCTATTTGCTTGGACGGTACTTTTGCAACGCATGAACAAGGGAGAATGGTTTTGATATGCGATATATTCCATAGCGCATTTAGTAGTTTTTGTCATCACTCACATGTCATTATGAGAGATATTTGTGTGAACTTGGAGATTCGGAACATGTTGAAGAAGTTGAAGAAATCATGCAAGTTACAGAAGTGAAGAAGACCGGAAGCAGCTGGAAGACTGAGAGTCTGACGTGGCCGCGCTGCACTTGGCGCGCCCGCGCTGCTACCCGACGCGACCACGCTGCTAGGAGGAAGTGGCCGCGCTGATGAACAGATGGAAGAGTAGCAAGACAAGGCTGGCGCGCCCGCGCTGCTACATGGCGCGCCCGCGTCGGTCCCTGAAGACGGATTCTTATCCGATTTTCCTTATCTTATTTTTAATATTATATTCTTATATTTTTACGGGATGTTAAACCCGATTTTATTAGGTTATATTATGGCCAAGACGGCAGCAGTAGAGAATTAGGTTATTTTCCAGAGACGTATTTTCCCTTTTGTTCATCTCACAAACCCTATGGAGAACTAACTCTCCTTTGTTACACTTGGTTCTTTGAAGCCTTCAATTGATTTGGTTGTGAGTATTCTACTCTTGTTCGTCCTTTGTTAATTGTTTCGATCTCCTGAGCTTATTGCTTGATTGCTTATTATTGATTTATCTGGATTGATCACCTAGGTTTATCGATACTAGTCATATTGCTAGGGTTTCCAATTCCAGGTTTGGGATTGTAGATTCATTGTAGCAAACACAATCTCCATACGCGGGTTGCTTGTGGTAGATTGTGAAGGAGATTCGATTACAGGTTATTTTAACGGGTTGTTAGAATCACTTGTATCTCATTATAATTCATGTTTGAATGCTATTGCTTTATTATTTGGTGAAGGTTTTCCCTTGTAATTTGGTGATAAGTGCTTTTAGGACTGGTAGGACTAAAAGCTATTACACGATCTGAATTGAGAACAATTAGTGGACATTAGAACGTGAGACTCATAGAATGCGATGATGAACCATCTCAATTGTTGTGCGGATAATTACCTGGTGTGATACTTTTCCATCATATATTCGCAACCTCTTATTGCAACTTGTTTTGTCACCATTGCTTACACACAAAACTCCTCCTTGAATCAGTTACTTTTGGGTAATAATACTTGCTTTTACAATTGATTCTGTTTCCCTGTGGGTTCGACCCTAACTTACCTACTATACTTGTTATAGTTTGCATCTTAGGAATTTACTTTGATTTGGCATAACGACCTTAGGCCTGTCAAATTTGGCGCCGTTGCCGGGGAAACGGTTTATCTTTGTTCTGTTTGTCTTATTACCTGTTTGGGTGCGAACCTCTTGCATGGTTCGCACTCGTGCTACTGATCCCCATCTTGTTGATTTTGATTGGGAAATTGACAGGACATACCACCGCCGCCTTAGAGAACAACACCAACATTCCCAACAACCCGATCCAATGGCTGATAATGAAAATCAGACGCTGCGACAGCTGACAACATCAAACATCACACAGCAGGCACCTGCTGTGACAATCCCTGCTATAGGGGATGACAACCATTTTGAGCTAAAGTCTGGGCTGATTCATCAACTGCCCAAATTCCATGGATTGGCTGGAGAAGACCCCATCAAGCACATGGGGAAGTTTCATAATGTATGCATGAGCATGAAACCAGCCAATATAACCGAAGCACAGATAAAGATGAGAGCTTTTGGGTTCACGCTGGTCGATGCTGCGGATGACTGGTACTACAGCCTTCCTACAGGGAGCATCGATACTTGGCCTAAGATCCACAAGGCATTCCTGGAGAAATTCTTCCCTGCTAAGAAGGAGAACACCTTGAAAAAGGCAATCAGCAATATAGAGCAGGAAGATGATGAAACCCTATATGATTACAATGAAAGGTTCAAGAAGCTTTGTGCTAATTGCCCTTTCCATGGCTACAGCACGAAGGACCTAGTCTTATACATCTATGGGGGATTGCTGGAATCTGATAGGAGGATGATTGATGCCGCCTGCGGAGGAAATATTCTGAATGCCACGCCAGAGGGAGCTATGGAGAAGATTCAGGAAATGGCTGAGGGGACTAGAAATTTTGGGAAGTCCACCAGAAAGAGAGGGGTCAACTCGGTAGACTCTAACCAAGCCAAGGATATTGCTGAATTGAAGGATATGGTTAGGAGGCTCACTCTGCAAGGGACTCCTCAACAACTCAAGGCTTGTGAAATCTGCGGTGATAACTTCCACCCAACTGATGCGTGTCCTACACTCCAGGAAGACACCGCTGAAGTGAATGCTATAGGTGGAAATGGACCTCAGAGACCCAGACATGACCCCTACTCAAACTCCTACAACCCAGGTTGGCGGGATCACCCAAATTTCAGATGGAGGGATCCACCAAACCAACCACATCATCAACAGCCACCTCCCTACAATCAGAGGCAGCAGGGTAACACTCCATCTACTGAGTCCATGCTCAATACCCTGACACAGCACTTCACCGCGCATGTTCAGGCAACTGCATCGAGCATAAAGGATATACAGAAACAAATGGGGCAAATGGCTGAAGCAATCACGAGAATGGAGGCAAAGACGTCAGGGGGTCTACCATCTCAAACGGTGGTCAATCCAAAGGAAAATGTCAGTGCTATTACTCTTCGGAATGGGAAAGAGCTGAAAAGTCAGGAATTTGAGGAGAAAAGCACGCCGGAGTTCGACGTGGCCACGCCCAACGTTGGCGCGCCCGCGCCACAGTCTGACGCGCCCGCGCTGCTTTCTGGCGCGCCCGCGCTGCCTTCTGACGCGCCCGCGCCGGGGTCTGACGCCCCCACGTCGAGTCCGATCTCGCCTGAATCTGAGCCTTATGTCGATACATATGTACGACCGGATTTTCCCCCTCTCGGATCGGAGAAACCAAAACCTCCGTTCCCTGAGGCCCTCAAAGAGAGGAGGATAATCGATGATTCAGAGCTGTTTGAGACAATTAGCAAGTGTCAGGTGAACATTCCTCTGCTGAGAATGATAAAAACTGTGCCCAAGTACGCCAAGTTCTTGAAGGAGCTTTGCACGGTGAAGAGGAATCAGAAGCTGAAAGGAAAAAAGAAAGTGAAAGTAAGTGAGCAAGTCTCCGCTATGTTTCAGATGAGAATGCCGAAAAAGTGCACTGATCCAGGTATGGTTACTATCCCTTGTGTCATTGGAGATGTAAAATTTGATAGAGCTATGCTTGATTTGGGTGCTTCCATAAATGTGCTTCCCTACTCACTTTACAAATCGCTAGATTTGGGACCTTTGCATGAAACTGGAGTAATTGTGCAACTAGCCGACAGGTCTAATAAATACCCTAAAGGAGTAGTGGAAGACGTCTTGGTTATGGTCGATAAACTGATTTTTCCTGCAGATTTCTTTGTCCTGGATATGGAACATGATAAGCGTGATGCGCCTATTCTGTTAGGGAGACCTTTTATTAAAACAGCTAGGACAAAAATTGATTGTGTCTTTGAGACACTAACAATGGAATTTGATGGAGAAAAGGTTGAATTCGATTTATACAAGGCTATGAAACATCGTGTTGATGACCATTCTCTGTGCTCTATTGATGTGATTGAACCATTAGCTCAAGATCTATTTGATATTTCTAGGGAAGATGAGTTGCAGTCAATTATTGAGAATGATATTGACGAGTCCTATACAGACTTTTCAATTTCATCTAACATGCAGGAATTAGTAGCCATGATGGATGTAGAAGGTAATTCCCCTACTCTTTTGGGCATTGGCCCCAATCTACTGACTCCAAGCGAAGTGCTTGTTCCATCTGTTGTGCAGGCACCTAAAATTGAACTTAAACAACTCCCTAGTCATCTCAAGTATGCTTTCCTAGGAGTTGATGACACTTTACCAGTTATTGTGTCAAGTAAGCTCTCAGCGGAGCAGGAGGAAAAGTTAGTGGAGGTTCTAAAGGAGTACAAAACTGCATTGGGGTGGACCATCGCTGACATCAAGGGAATTAGTCCATCTACATGCATGCACAGGATCCTGCTGGAGGATGGAGCTAAGCCATCACGCCAACCACAGAGAAGGCTCAATCCTCCCATGATGGATGTGGTGAAGAAGGAAGTGCTGAAATTGCTATCAGCAAACATGATTTTCCCAATTTCTGACAGTCAATGGGTAAGTCCTACACAGGTTGTCCCTAAGAAAGGAGGGATTACGGTTGTGGAGAATCAACAAGGCGAGTTGGTCCCTACCAGGACACAAACAGGTTGGAGGGTGTGCATAGACTATCGCAAGCTGAACACAGTAACCAGGAAGGATCACTTCCCTCTCCCCTTTATTGATCAGATGCTAGAACACCTTGCTGGGAGCCCCTATTATTGCTTTCTTGATGGATATTCTGGATATTTTCAGGTGGCCATAGCGCCAGAGGATCAGGAGAAGACTACATTTACATGTCCTTTCGGTACTTTTGCATATCGCAGGATGCCATTTGGCCTATGTAACGCACCCGGGACATTTCAACGATGTATGGTTAGTATCTTCTCTGAGTACATTGAAAATTTCATTGAAGTATTCATGGATGATTTCACAGTACATGGGGATAGCTTTGATACTTGTTTGAGCCATTTGGCACTAGTGTTGAAAAGATGTGTTGAAACTAATCTGGTTTTAAACTCTGAAAAGTGTCATTTTATGGTAGAACAGGGAATTGTTTTAGGTCACATAGTCTCTGCAAAGGGTATTGAGGTCGATAAGGTGAAGATTGATGTAATTCAATCTCTGCCTTATCCTACTAATGTGCAGGAAGTTCGTTCTTTCCTAGGCCATGCAGGTTTTTATCGCAGGTTTATCAAAGACTTTTCAAAGATATCCTCACCCTTGTGCGAGCTTCTGAAGAAAGATGTGACCTTTGCACTCACACAAGAGTGCAAAGAGGCGTTCGACCAGCTGAAAGGACGCCTCACTAGTGCACCAATCATTCAGGCACCAGACTGGTCTCGCCCATTTGAGATCATGTGTGATGCGAGCGACTATGCAGTGGGAGCAGTGCTAGGCCAAAAAGAGGGAAGAGCCTCTCATGTGATCCATTATGCTTCCATGACTCTGAATGGAGCGCAACGCAACTACTCCACCACTGAGAAAGAAATGCTAGCTGTGGTGTTTGCACTAAAGAAGTTTCGACAGTATCTGCTTGGAGTTAAAGTGATTATCTACACAGATCACGCAACCCTCCGCTACTTGATGACAAAGAAGGAGACAAAGCCACGATTGATTCGATGGGTCCTGTTGCTCAGCGAATTTGACGTGGAGATTAAGGACAAGAAAGGAGCGGAGAATCTGGTGGCTGACCACTTAAGCAGATTGGTGAATGAGGAGGACAAGCCGGAGTCACAGAAACCCATCTTAGGCACGTTTCCGGATGACACATTATGCAGACTCGAGCACAAAAGCACACCGGAGTCCAACGCGCCCACGTCAACAGCTGACGCGCCCACTCCAAGTTCTGACGCGCCCGCGCTGATACATGGCGCGCCCGCGCTGCTACATGGCGCGCCCGCGCTGACATCCGGCGCGCTCGCGTCGCTCCCTGACGCGCCCACGCCATTGACGATCAGCTCAACTCAGTCCGTCCTAGGACTTCACTCCGTAAGCCCTTGGTACCGGGACATTGTGAACTACTTAGTTTGTGGGGAATTTCCTCCGGATCATACCAAGGCCCAGACGGAGAAGGTTCGAAGAGAAGCAAACCACTATATTTGGGATGACCCATACCTTTGGAAACATTGTGCTGATCAGGTAATTCGTCGTTGTCTTCCAGATAATGAGGTACGATCTGTTCTTGAATTTTGTCATTCTCAAGCATGTGGGGGACATTTTGGTGCCAATAAAACTGCTAGAAAAGTGCTTGAATCTGGTTTTTATTGGCCACATATTTTTAAAGATGCTTATTCTTTCTGTAAGGCATGTGATAGGTGTCAAAGATTAGGGAATATCTCTCAAAGGAATGAAATGCAACAATCACCAATGATTTTTTGCGAAATCTTTGATGTTTGGGGCATTGACTTTATGGGACCTTTTCCTAGTTCTTGTGGGAACTTGTATATTTTACTTGTAGTGGACTACGTTTCCAAGTGGGTGGAAGCGAAGGCCACCAGAACTGATGATTCTAAAGTTGTGGCAGGGTTCTTGAAAAGCAATATTTTTGCTAGGCATGGTATTCCTAGAGCGCTGATTAGTGACAGGGGTACCCACTTCTGCAACAAAACTGTGACTGACGTGCTTAAGAAATATCATGTCACACATAGAGTTTCCACCGCATACCATCCACAGACGAATGGCCAAGCAGAGGTGTCCAATAGAGAAATCAAAGCCATTCTCGAGAAGACTGTGAATCCTAACAGGAAGGATTGGAGTTTGAGACTTGATGATGCTTTGTGGGCTTACCGCACTGCTTACAAAACTCCAATCGGGATGTCTCCTTTCAGACTTGTCTATGGGAAGGCATGTCATCTTCCTGTTGAGCTGGAGCACAAGGCTTGGTGGGCTGTGAAACAATGCAATATGCAGAGTGACGGGGTTGGAGAACACAGGAAGCTGCAGTTAGGTGAGCTCGAGGAGTTACGGTTGGACGCCTATGATAATGCGGCAATCTACAAGGCGAAGACCAAGGCATGGCATGACAAGCACATCCATAGGAAGGACTTTAAAGCTGGTGACAAAGTCCTACTTTTTCAGTCTCGCCTGAAACTCTTCGCTGGGAAGCTCAGGTCAAAGTGGGGGGGACCATACATTGTTGCTGAAGTTTTCCCACATGGAGCTGTAGAGTTATATGACCCGGATAGCCACAAGAAGTTCAAAGTAAATGGTCAAAGGCTTAAGACATACTATGAAGGGTTCACAAAGGAGGCTATGGATGAGTTAGTTTTGGAGGAGCCAAATGCAGAGTTAGAATAGTGGTCAAGGCTTGGTCGAGCCAGCGACATGAAACAAAGGCGCTGCTTGGGAGGCAACCCAAGGTATTGCATTCTTTCCTTTAACTCGATTTTATTCTAACTTGTAGGTAATAAAGACGGAGTTTCTGGTGACGAATTGCACCCGCATTTCGGACCCACTGCACCCACAGTGTTAATTTTCGTTAAAAAAAAATAAAAAAAAATAAAAAAATAATAATAATAATAATAAATCCGGCCACGGGCTGGAAAACCCACTTCGGGCCAGCCCGCCAACTTCAAGCCCATCAAAACCTCAAGCCCATCAGATCCCCCATCATTATCATCAAAACCCTACACCACCACACTCCCTTCCCCACATCACCCTCACCACACATCACACTCTCTCCTACCCAATCTACTCCAAACTCCACCCAAACAACACCCCGCCCTACGCCACACTCAGCCACCGGCGAGCCCCCACCAGAGCCCCCACACACCGGCACCGGAGGAACATCGGCGGGCTCCACATCGACAAGCCACTTTCGACGATTTCCGGATCTGCAGAAATCATCGACGCGGCCGCGCCACCCCTAACACGCCCGCGCCCATCAGAGAAACCCACCAGGAGGCTGACAGACCCGACGCGGCCGCGCCACCGTCAACGCGCCCGCGCTGCTACGGACGCGCCCGCCCTGCTACTCACGTGCCCGCGCTCCTCGACGCACCCGCGCTGTGTTCCAACGCGCCCGCGCCGACCTCAGCTCCGTTGTTCTTCGTGAGTTACTTCTGCTGTCCTTTCTTCGATTCTGATTTAATCGTATTATCTATCGAATATGAGTTCAACGGAGGAAGAGGCGAGTAGATCTGATAATGGGTTGGAAATGTCTGATGAGGAATGGGCTATTTACAATAAGGTCAGCTGTGTCAGTTCTACGAAGTATTTGCATAGAGAGACACTTCAGAGGCTTCAGATGCTAGATTGTATGCAGAAGTGTCTCGCTCACGCTGGTATTAGTGATTTCTTGGATTTGAGAGCTGTAGGATACCCGGAACTGTGCAAGCAGTTCCTCGCGACATATCAGCTGTACCTGAGAGATAACAGCATTAGAGGGGTTGCTTTCAGATACAATGGCACTACCTACAGGGCTTCTGCATCAAGGTTGCGAAAGGCTTTGGGGGTCACTAAAGCCCCAACTGACGGATGGGTGACAGCCGCGTCCGACCCAGACCTTGTTGCATTCTTCAGAGCGGTGTCTGGAGAGGACTTCTTGACCAGTAACGAGTACAACAGCAGGATTACTCATCCTGTCTTCCGTATGTTGTGCAAGATCGTTTCTGGGACATATTATGGGCTGATTACAGATACAAAGCTTTCCATGACGCACCTGAGATTTGCCTACAGCGCGGTGCCTACTGCAGATTATACGCCTGACTGGGTTAGGCTCTTCTTCGATGGCCTCGACAGGATCAGAAAGGATCGCAGTGCCGCTGGACCAGAAATGGTCCAGAGCGGACTTATTACTCGAGTAGCCATTGCTGCATGCGTTGGGCAAAATGGTTTGGAGGAGCTAGAGGAGCAGGTCATAGTAAGGACCTATACAAAGGAGTATCTACGGAGATGTTTGATGTTGGATACTGCACCGGATGGGGGAGCCATTTGGTGCACGGGCAAGAAGATGGAGCATCAGTTCAGGCTCCCTAAGCCCCTGCCTTGGTCGGAGTCTTGGGCTGATTGGTACATTGAGGCGGATTACTTTCCGACGTCAGTTCTGGGTAGAAGGCGTCGCATGGAGGTGGGTAGCAGTAGTGGCACAGCTGGAGCTGCCACGATGGAGGATGCGCCTGTGGCTCAGCAGGCCTTTGTTCAGACAGATACACAGGGTTTCACACAGAACCCACATCAGGAGATGCCTGCCTATCAGACCTCGTCTCACGGTTGGGATTCTCAACCGACATATCAGAGCCAGCAAGACACACATCAGTGGGCTCCTTGGCCCCAACAAGCTTTTCAGGATGCCTATCAGCAGCCTCACCAGTGGGGCTACCTGGCTGATCAGATTGGCCTTCTGCGGCAAGACGTGGGGAGTTTGACGACAGTGACGAACCAGATTCTCCACCAGCAGGCCGACATCCTAGAGGGCTTTGGCGAGTTCAGAGAGATGAGGGAAGAGTTGCGCCGCATGCGAGAGGACTACTCTCGCCACTATCCACCCCCTTAGTGAGTCCTTCTGTTTCCTTTCTCCCTACTTATTTCTGTCTTCTTTCACATTGAGGACAATGCTTCATTCAAGTATGGGGGAGGGAAAGGATTCACACATCTTGTACATATTTTATTTCCGCATTATTTGTGTACAGATTCTGCACTTGTTTTTTATTTCAAAAAAAAAAAAGAAAAAAAAAAGAAAAAAAAAAGAAAAGAAAAAAAAGAAGCAATCAAAATCCTGGGATGAGTTGAAAACCCGAAAGGGCGACTCAGGCAAAAAGCAGGTAGTCTGGCGAGCCTTAGGCTTTGGCAATATGAGACTTGAGGGAAGTGAGAATGTTTATGTGAGCACCATCTTTGGTAAAAAAAAATGAGTGGCTTGGTGAAAACCCGAAAGGGCGCCTTGGCAAGATGAGCGTTTACTTTGAGTGTTTAGGATTGATCTCTTGGCGAAGGCCACATAAGAAGTGGAGTGATAAGGAGATTTTCGGGTAGGCCACTGGGAGCTATAAGGTGTAGATGGTTGAGATACAATTGTAAGTCTCATTTCCTATTTTGATTGTCTTTTGTGCTGATTGTTGAGATGGTGAAAACTACTAGTACTTAGTGTTCATTTTCCTTGTACTATCTGTGAACCTTTGAGATTTGTAGTGAGAGTAGGCTTAACTTCTATGCTTACTCGGGACGAGTAAAGGTTTAAGTATGGGGGAATTTGATATGCGATATATTCCATAGCGCATTTAGTAGTTTTTGTCATCACTTACATGTCATTATGAGAGATATTTGTGTGAACTTGGTGATTCGGAACATGTTGAAGAAGTTGAAGAAATCATGCAAGTTACAGAAGTGAAGAAGATCGGAAGCAGCTGGAAGACTGAGAGTCTGACGCGGCCGCGCTGCACTTGGCGCGCCCGCGCTGCTACCTGACGCGACCACGCTGCTAGGAGGAAGTGGCCGCGCTGATGAACAGATGGAAGAGTAGCAAGACAAGGCTGGCGCGCCCGCGCTGCTACATGGCGCGCCCGCGTCGGTCCCTGAAGACGGATTCTTATCCGATTTTCCTTATCTTATTTTCAATATTATATTCTTATATTTTTACGGGATGTTAAACCCGATTTTATTAGGTTATATTATGGCCAAGACGGCAGCAGTAGAGAATTAGGTTATTTTCCAGAGACGTATTTTCCCTTTTGTTCATCTCACAAACCCTATGGAGAACTAACTCTCCTTTGTTACACTTGGTTCTTTGAAGCCTTCAATTGATTTGGTTGTGAGTATTCTACTCTTGTTCGTCCTTTATTAATTGTTTCGATCTCCTGAGCTTATTGCTTGATTGCTTATTATTGATTTATCTGGATTGATCACCTAGGTTTATCGATACTAGTCATATTGCTAGGGTTTCCAATTCCTGGTTTGGGATTGTCGATTCATTGTAGCAGACACAATCTCCATACGCGGGTTGCTTGTGGTTGATTGTGAAGGAGATTCGATTATAGGTTATTTTAACGGGTTGTTAGAATCGCTTGTATCTCATTATAATTCATGTTTGAATGCTATTGCTTTATTATTTGGTGAAGGTTTTCCCTTGTAATTTGGTGATAAGTGCTTTTAGGACTGGTAGGACTAAAAGCTATTACACGATCTGAATTGAGAACAATTAGAGGAGGAAATCAAGTATGAAATATAATGAAATAGATCAAACCAGATTTAGGCCAACGCAAATAATTACAAGACTCCCTTCAATGTAGTAAGAGAATGTCAGGATCGAATCCACGAGGAAGCATGTCAGCGTATCCTAGGCAGCTGTAAATCTCACAAAAACGCAAGCAGAAAAGACAGAAACAAAGAAACAAAGAAAGAAAGACAGAAATAACAAACGAAGACAAGAAATAAAGCAAAGACAACAACTTACTCGATCTCGACAACAGCAACTCGAGATCGACAAAACTCAGTAAAAACAAAAACTTCAAAATCGACGACAAAAGCAGAAATTCAACTCGATCTGGACAAGACCCAACTCGAGATCGACAAAGGCCTACTCGATCTCGACTAACTCCTCCTCTAGATCGACCAAAACAGAAAAAGTATAAATCGCAGCTTCGAACACAGATTTTCAGATTTCGACAAAAATAAACTCAATATATGAAAGAACTTCCAAAGCCAGGGTATCAACACCACAACGATAACCATGCAAAGTAACACATAAAGGCATAAAAGATCATGCTTTCCATCAAAATAACTTTCGTTACTAACAAATAGGCATATAGAGGCTTTCGCATAAACCCTAATTGTTACTAACCCTTTTCACATAATTAACCCAAGTTGCATTAAGATCACTTTCCCTTCTATAACACAAACAAGGATCACCTTCAACTCTCGCAAAAGTATCATGCTCATAGGGATAGAAGAAGAATCGCATAACAAGATTGTACCTTTACCGCATCACCTTACATGGCCACCGTCGGGCTCACCCCAGCCCTAGAAGTGGGTGGATTACTCGCTCTTCATTATCAAGAAAAACATTAAATAACAAAAGAAACTAACTTGCATTGAATTAAATAAAGAAAGCTTACAACCAACAAGACAAATCCGCTTTCGCCTTTCCACCTTGCTTGCCACAAACTCTCTCTCTCTACTCTTACTTAGTTGAATGGAATTGAATTGGAATAATATGCCTAATGCTCAGCCCCTAAGGTTTTATTTATAGCCTTCTATTCCTTGCTATTCAAGGATATAATATATCTATCAATATCTAAAAAGCTTTAAAGATAAATAAATGCAATTTAGGAATTAAATCTATAAAGGGGAAATTAAATCTAAAATAGGTAAGTCTCTTTATGTTGATAGATCTTCTCTTCCATGGATAGTTGTTGATAGATGTAGGATATATCTCGGCCATCTCGGACTCCTTAGGCTCCGAGGACTCCCAAAGCGTGTAGGACAGCCAAACCGCGTAACACGGCTTGGGACGCGGCGTTCCTCGATCTCGACCAAGACTCCTCGAGATCGAGTAGAATTGGTCGTCGACCATGGCTGGCTGGACGTCTCGGGTAGCAGCTGCTCGATCAAGCTCGGACATGTGCTCCTAGCTCCTCGAGATCGACTAAACAACTCGAGATTGAGTTGGGTTGGCGTCGAGGATGTGTTGCTGGTGATGTCGAGTAGCTCCTCCTCGGCATGGATTCGGACTGGCGCTTGTTGGGTCCTCGATCTCGACAAGCTTCCTCGAGATCAAGTAATGGTGGTGCTCAGCTTCTCCGTCATCGGCTTCTCGACTTGGCACAGCTCGTCGACTCCGGACATGGTGTCAAGGTGTTGTCGATCTCGACAAGGTGTATTCGAGATCGAGTTGTCTTCCGGGAGTCGGCTTGTCTCTGACTCAGTTTCTCGACCGGTGCTTAGTCGACAAGGCCTGTGCTCGGACACATTCGTCGAGATCGAGTAACAGTACTCTAGATCGAGTAACTCTGGGCTCCTAGCTTAATTCGACTGGTTCTGCTGCTTCTTGGCCTTGGACTTCTGTAGTTGATTTCCGAGCTTTTCCGACCTTTCTCAGAACTGCTGTAATTTGCCTCGAATTCTGCGAAATTAAACAGAAACTGGTGTAGATTCCCTAATTTGGCAAATAAACATAAACTACATATATTCTGTATTATACTAGCCTAAATGCATGAAATGTACGCAGAAAACAATATAAAATTTACTGTAAAACATGGCAGATTCAGCTCACAACATCGATCTCGGGGAGATTTTAGTCGATATCGAGTTGTGCTTAGTCGATATCGAGTAGGGTTGTCAAGATCGAGTTTCTGTGTTTGATTCCGAGTTTCTGTCGTCGTTGTGTTTACTTGATATCGAGCAGTTTTGTGTTTTACTTTATTTTATGCTTTTGTTTGCTTTTTCCTTATTCCTTTCTGTCTTTCTGCTTTTCTGTCTGTGAGATTTACAGCTACCTAAGATCCGCTGACACGCTTCCTCGTGGATCGATCCTGACTTTCCACAACTGCATTGGGAGGAAGTCTTGTAATCATTTGGTGGGGCACAAAATCTGGTTTGCTTTGATTTATTTATATTTTATTGCAAGTCTCTATTTCCCTCCTACAACAAATGACAGTTTGTCTTTCTATATCAAGGAGCTTGTATGATTTCTATCCTGGAGGGTACCCAAAGAAGAAACATCTCCTAGCAATGACCCTCAACTTATCCCTGTAGTCATTTGGTTTAAGTGCATAGTAAAGACACCCTACTACTCTCAACTGATCATACTGTGGTGGAAATTTGTACAACATTTCAAAAGGTGATTTCCATCCCAAGACAGAAGATAGCATTTTGTTAATAATGTGGGTAGCACATAACACACAATCACCCCAAAATTTCAGAGGAAACCCAGCATGTAGCCTGATTGAGCTAGCAGTCTCTAGGAGATGTCTGTTTTTTCTTTCTACACGCCCATTATGTTAATGAACTCCTGGAGCAGACTTTTGGTGAATAATCCCTTTAGAAGCAAACAAATCCACACAAACTACCTTGAGTAAATTCAGTTCCATTGTCAGATCTAATAGTCCTAACTAAAACATGAAACTGAGTCTCAACCCTCTCCAAGAAACCAATAAGCAACCTAAACACCGGCAACTTGTCTTGCATTAAGTAAACCCAAGTAGTCCTGGTGTGATCATCCAGAATAGTCAATACGTATTTAGCACCACATCTAGACTAAACTCTATAAGGGCCCCAATCAAGCCATGATACACTTTGCAGGTACCTTAAGTGCTTCATTTCTTATTGGTGTTCATAAGGCTCAAAATGATGTGTGGATAGCTAATTCGGGAGCAACTGATCACATTGGTTTTGATATTGCTATATTATCTGAGATTTCTGATTTAAATCCTTCTATTAAGTTGGGATTACCTGATGGAAATTGCATATGTGTGAGACAGCATGGGACAGTTATGTTGATCATTGATTCGATTTTAAGAAATATGTTGCTAGTACCTCAGTTTAGACATAATCTTCTTTCCGTGTCTAAGTGTTTGGGTGATCATTAGTTGAAGTTCAGTTTCGATGCTCAGTATTGTTGACTACAGGACCATACAACTAGTGTAACTCTAGCTAGAGGAACTGAAGCATGCTAGACTTGGACATATGTCCTTTTAATGCAAGACAACTGGTGCTAAATACGTATTCTCAGACTTATGTCCAAGTCTAGCATGCTTCAGTTCCTCTAGCTAGAGTTACACTAGTTGCATGGTCCTGTAGTCAACAATACTGAGCATCGAAACTGAACTTCAACTCATGATCACCCAAACACTTAGACACAAAAAGAAGATTATGTCTAAACTGAGGTACTAGCAACATATTTCTTAAAATTGAATCAATGATCAACACAACTGTGCCATGCTGTCTCACACATATGCAATTTCCATCAGGCAATCCCAACTTAATAGAAGGATTTAAATAAGAAATCTCAGAGAATATAGCAATATCAAAAGCAATGTGATTAGTTGCTCCCGAATCAACTATCCACACATCATTTTGAGCCTTATGAACACCAATAAGAAATGAAGCACTTAAGGTACCTGCAAAGTGTATCATGCCTTGATTGGACGAGCTATCAACACTCTCCATGGGAGCTTTGCCTTTCATCATCTTCATGACCTCTTGAAACACAACACGTACCATGGCCTGATCAGGTTTAGTATTGTTCTGAGCATTAACAAACTCATCAAAGGGAGTGTCCTGTGAACCACACTCCAGTTGTGCAGTAAATTTACCATGAGGCTTAGGTTTTTCTTCATCCCTAGGCCCCTTGAACCATTCAGGATATCCAATAGGCTTGAAGCAAAAATCCTTTGTGTGACCTTTTTCAACACAGTGATCACTGTCCAGCTTAGCCTTGTTGTAATCTCTCTTAGCTTGATCAAACTGTTTAAATTGTTGATCTCTGAATCTATTCACTTCATTAGCCTCTATCTCAATTTGTTGATTGAACCTGGACACAACAAGTGCCCCAACATCAACCTGACTTGTCCCTGTAACCCCCTCAGATCTTTCAATTTGTGTAGCCATCTGGAATGTCTTATTAAGGCCTGGCACAAGATCTTTAGAGAGAACATTACTCCTCAAATTCTCATAGACATCATTCAAGCCCATCAGATACTGCATAACTTTTTCTTTCTCTTCCCTTTCTAACATTCTCTTTAACAGACCACAACTGAACTGATTGAAACCACCACAGCTGCACACAAGCATAGCATCTAAGAACTGCAACTCGTTTTAAATCTTTTTCAGTTTTCCAATGTAGGCTCCAACAGAGATGTTCTCTTGCTTAACAATGGCTAGATCACGCCTCAAATGATAAACCAATGGATCATTGGATTCATAGAAGCGGCCTTTGATTTCATCCCACAGTTCTTTTGTGGTCCCAACATACATAAAACCTCCGACAATCTCACTAGTCATTGAGTTTATTATCCAGCACATAACCGTTGAATCAGCACGAATCCATTTTTCATAATCCTCGGTTCCTTCCTTACATTTGTGCTTAAAGCATTGTCTTGTAACTTGTAAGAGACCATACCTTATGTGTTGTAAGATAAGATAAGAGTTCACGGGGGAAGTATATATTGGCTACCAGGCCCAACCGTAATAATATTTTTAATTGTAAGTGGTCAGTTACATATAAATTGGGGAAAGTTGACTATCAATTCAAAAGAAGCAGGGGGAGGGTATATGTTGCTGTTTTTTTTTTTATAGGATTTGGGGAATGTTACGTCTTCTTTGCTTAAATGGATTGGAACTCTGTCAAGTTGATGCCTTTAAATTCCATGCATTCTATAAAGGTGTGAGAGGATAGGCGCATACTAATATAATGAATTATAGAGGGGTTGTAGGGATAAAAGAGGAGTACTGTTACGTTGTATTTGTTGTTGTTGTCCTTCACTGACATAAGGTACAGGGTGCTTGAAATACAATTAAGTACTGCGATGTAAAAGAATTTCATTTCACATGCATCATCTAATACGGTGTAACTTGTGTTTGGTACATGCCGGTGTGTGCAAGGAGTGTCTTTATGCACTTTCCACTTTCGGCAAATCATCACCTTGATTTTTGCGTCTTTCAAGAGATTTATTGTACTGTTCTCCTTGAGGGTTTCCATTCATTGATAAACACATATATAGGTTACAAAGGTATTGGGCCTTAACGGGCTTTTAGCCCACTATACATGAGAGGAGATCTATGTAATCTATCAAACCCCCGCTGTCGAAACGGGAGGAGGCCGTACAGTGAGACTGGAATGAAAATCAATAAATAATTGTCTAGGTAAACCCTTGGTGAATATATCAGGGTACTGATAAGAGGACGGGACATGTAGAATGCGGACATGTCCAATGGCAACCTTGTCCCTGACGAAGTGGAGATTGAGCTCAATGTGGTTCGTGTGTTGATGCTTGACTGGGTTGCTAGCCAGATAGACGGCGAAGACGTTGCCAGTGTAGACCAGAGTGGCCTTATGAGGAGGGCAACAGAGCTCAAGAAGAAGATTGTGGAGCCAAGAGCACTCGGAGACAAAGTTGGCAACACCCCTGTATTTGGCCCAGCGCTGGAGTGAGACACGACAGACTGACGCTTGTCCAACCACGACACAAGGGTGTCGTTGAGGAAGACACAGTAACCAGACGTGGAGCGACGTGTATCAGGACAACCACCCCAATCCGCATCAATGGAAGCAACAAGGTCAAGCTTAGAGGAAGGAGTGATCGTGATGCCTAGCTCGAGTGTGCCGTTGATGAACCGAATGATCCGCTTTAAGGCATTAAAGTAGGGTTCCCTGGGTGCATGCATGAACAAGCAGATCTGCTGAACGGCGTAACTGATATCAGGTCTGGTGAAGGTGAGATACTGAAGAGCACCAGCAAAGTTCCTGTACAATTTCGGATCATCAACCAAAGGACCAGAATGAGCGCTGAGCTTGTTGGATGTATCGACAGGGGTGGCGACAGGATTGCATTTACTCATCTTAGCCCGATCAACAATATCAGCAGCATACTTACTCTGTGGGTGAAATAGCCCAAACGCATGCTGCTGAACAGCAACACCCAATAAGTAAGACAACTGACTCAAATCTGACATGGCGAACTCAGCACTCAGCTGTGAAATAATCAACGTCCGAAGAGCATCAGAAGAGGCGGTGAGAATGATGTCGTCGACATACAATAACAGAAATGCCATGTCGGAGCCTCTGCGATAGATGAACAGGGATGAATCCGAGCAGCTTCCAATGAAACCCATGCAGAGCAGATGAGAAGCAAAGCGTTGGTACCAAGCTCGCGAAGCCTGTTTCAGACAATACAGAGAGCGCTTCAGGACGATCAGCATCAGCAAACCATGGCGGTTGAAACATGTGACTAACTCCAATGGTTGTGTGCAAATGTCTAAATGTGCATTTTTTTTTACATTTTGTAGCTCCATTGGTTGCTTTTGGGGTGTGCAAATGTGCACATTTGAGCATGTAATGTGCAAATTTGAGCACATCACCTCCCCCTTGTGCAAAAACTTTTTCAAAAAGCAAGACAATTTTATTGGTGTGTTTTTTATGATTTTTGTTTTCTATTTTGTTTTAAATTAATTGTATTTGAATGGTGTGCAAAAAATACACATTTGACCATTGGAGTAAAATACCAAAAAGTAAGGTGTATTTTTACACACCTTGTGCAAATGTATACATTATAGACAAAACCATTGTGGATAGTCTGTAGACTTTCTCATTCATGTGACCATGCAGAAAAGCGTTCTTGACATCCAACTGATGAATGGCCCAGTTGCGCGACAGAGCTAAGCAAAACACCACTTGGATAATGGCAGGCTTAACCACGGGGCTAAAGGTCTCATCACAATCAATACCTACCTGCTGAGAACGACCGTTGACCACAAGACGTGCTTTGTAGCGCTCCAACGTCCCATCAGAGCAGAACTTGTGAAGGAAGAGCCACATACAGCGAACGACGTTCGCCGCTGGAGGGCGAGGGACAAGAACCCAAGTACCATTCTTTGTAAGGGCCCTGTATTCGTCGAGCATAGCCGCCTGCCAATTCGGGTCGAGGAGGGCTGTTTTGTGGAAGGTGGGTATGGGGGACAGGGAGGTCGAGGTGGAGGAAGAAGTTGATTGGGAGTCGGGAGGGACGGGGGCAAGGGGGCAGATCTTTGTTGATTGGTTGCGGGTGCCGCAATGCATGCTGCAGGCGCCGCAAAGCATGTTGCGGGCGCCGCCAGGCGCCAATGTATGGGACGTAGGGTGGGGGTGGTTACGTTGATTGGCTGTGGGCGTAGCGTCTTGCGGCGGGCGCAGCATCACAACATGGCGATCTGACGGAGGGGTGTAGGCATGGTGTTGAGCGGCGGGGTGATGGGCGGTCGTCATGGAAACAATCTGACGGGGTCGAAAGACACCGAAGACGCTGCGGGTGTGTGGTCTGGTGGGGGGTGGTGGTGGTGGTGGGGGATGGGGAGACGTAGAAGCACCGGGAGAGCTCTGGGAAAAAGAAAATGTTGAAAAAGTGACTCTGATGGAGACACAGGGGGTGTATGAGACGCAAAGGGAATTCGTGACTCATCAAATGTGACATGATGATAGAGAATGATATTGTGGGTCTTGATATCGAGGCAGAGGTAATCGCGATGATCAGACGGGTAGCCAAGAAAGACACAAGGGGTGGAGCGTGGGTGAAGCTTGTGTGGTGCGGTGGATGACTGATTGGGAAAGCACAAGCACCCAAAGGTACGAAGGTGATCATACCTGGGCAAAGTGCAATATAGTGTCTGAAATGGTGAGCGATAGTGGAGGGTGGTGGAAGAGAGAATGTTTAGGAGGTAGCACGTGGTGGCTAATACGTAAGGCCAATATAGAAGGGGAATGGATGCGTGGAAGATGAGAGAGCGCATCATATTGGTAATGGTTCGGATCATTCGTTCGGCCTTGCCATTTTGTTGGGGGGTGTAGGGGCAGGACAAGCGATAGGAGATCCCATTGGTATTGAAGAAAGTGTGAAAATCAAGTGTTTCCTATCTTTGCCATTTCGGCAAAGATAGGAAACACTTGAGATTTAAAGTGCAAAGGGAAAACCTATAAGAAATGTGTATAATCATCCAGAAATAAAAGGTAATACTTATGATCCTCCTTGTTAGGCACATGAGATGTCCAAATATCACTGTGAATAATGTCAAAAGGTGCAAAAGTAGTATTTAAAGACCGCTGAAAACGAAGTCTGGCATGCTTGCCTGACTGACAAGAAGAACATAAACTAGAGCGAGACGCTTTATTATATTGGACAAGACTTTTAGAACGAAGTAAATCTAAAACTGCAGGACTAGGATGACCAAGGTGCACATGCCAAAGACTGGATGATGATGCCCAGAGGGTGACTGGACTTGATGGGCTGGACGGTGAGGGCGACGACACAGGATAGAGCTCCCCAGTGCTATTACATCTCAGGCGAGTAACCCCCGTAGTAAGATCCTTCATAGAGAAACCAAACGGATCTAACACAAGAGAAACATTATTGTCAGTGGTGAACCGACGGATAGAGATAAGGTTTTTAACAAGTTTGGGGGAAACAAGGACGTTGTTGAGGTGTAATGGGTTGGTAGGGGTTGGTAGTGTGGTGTGGCCCAAGCCCGAAGTGGCAAGCTGACCACCGTTGCCGACGATAATAGAATAAGCAGGACTCTTAAAAGAAAGAGAAGAGAGAGTACCTGAGGAGTTCGTCATAGAAGAGGTAGCGCCAGTGTCCACGTACCAAGCGGAGTCAGGAGGTGCCAGCTACATCGAAGAGAAGTCGTGATGAACATCAGTTGGAGTGTACGCCGGATCAGACGACGACGGGTAGGCCTGATGCCCGGCGGGTCGAGGAGCAGGACCCAACAAGCCCTGCTGACGGATGAGATATGGGGCTGGCGGGCGATACGACGAGTTGGGGTAGCCAAAGGGCATCCAAGGCGGATAGCCGGGATTGGGGTACCATGAGGGGTGGGGGGTATCGAACTACTGCGGCCGCCACCTCTAGATCCCTGCTGCTGCTGGTTGTTGCCGCGGGAGGGATGCGAGGCAAATCCTTCATCGATGTCGCTGGACGATACAAATGTTGTCTTGTCTTTGGCGGCGTCGGTGGTCTAACATTGAAGACGAGTCTCCTCCAAGATCAATTGAGACCGGGTCTTTTCGAATGTAGGGAGAGGTTCTGTCTGTTGGATATGAGTAGCAGCAACATTGTATTCAAAAGGGAGACACGAGAGTACCTGGAGAACAAGGCGGGTGGCGCTAGGTTTGGAGTCGACGGCGTCGAGTTGATCAGCCAAGGTCTTGATGTGCTGATAATTGGCGGATATCGACGGAAAAGATGAAAGCTTGCAACTTGAAAACTCGTGCTCGAGATAGACAACACGGGTGGACTTGTTGTTTTAAAAGAGATTCTGAAGTTTTTTCCAAGCATCCAAGGCGGTGTCTTTGGGGTTGAGGATGTGAAAGATTCATGAAATGTTTAATATATATGTATGCTGATTGCTTCTCGATTTCGAAAAGCAAAGTCGTAATTATTGACTCAAATTGTTGACTTGATTTTCATGAAATATTGAATCGGTTATTGAAATTGTCGTTTGCTGTGATCTTGCTATAATATTTGTTTGTTTTGAGTTATGGCATTAATTTGGTTATTAGTTAAGCTTGCCAATTTCTAACGTTTTGCCAATTAGGGCCCGTTTGGTTTACTAGAAAAAAGCCCATCAAACACTTTGTTAGTGTTTGACCCAAAAAAAATCGTTTGTTTCACATCTTCAAAGGAATGAATGTGTTTTGGGCCTCTAATGATTCGGCCCATTTTATTACCCCTTATTTTCAAGGGTCTATTATGAGCCGTCTCTCTCCCCGACAAGCGGAAGCACTCTCGTAGTCTCGTTCCTATACTTCCGATGAATCTGATCTCCCCGTCACCGGAGCTTCCCGTGGATTATAGCTTCTGATCGATCTCTTCTTCCGATCTCCTCTTCCCTTCCTTGCCTTCGGCAGTCGATCTTCATTCGCTTTTGGTGAGTCATGAACCCTAACTTTGCACTGTTTTTGGGGTCGTTTGGTAACGATATCAAGATATCGATATCGTGTGATATCTTTGATATCAAGATATCGGTATCGGTATCAAGATATCGATATCGGGTGATATCGATATCAAGTGATACCTCCCAAAAATTGAGTATATCAAAATAGACCATATTTGATATCTAGATATCAACTGATATCGATATCTGACTATTACCAAACATAGATATCAGATATCACTTGATATTAAATGATATATTATGCATACCAAACACTAGATATCGATATCAGTTAAAGTGATATCGATATCTAGCCCTACCAAACACTAGATATCAGATATCGGGGGTTGAAATGTAAAAACTTGATTTTCACTGCCCAAGTACTTGCTAAGTGCAAAATCTGAGCTTTCGCCCGTCGACGCTCCCGACCGCTTTTAGTTTCAGGGCTCCCAAGAGGAGAAAGGGCATTCCCCACATAGCTCCTCTCAGTGCATCAACATTGGAGTAGTACTAGCTCAAAGGCTGTAACTGGGTAATCAGTTAAAAATTCTCTACAACAAAGTACTATTAGCTGCTCATATATTACCATATTACCCTTAATGCCAAGCTCAAAGGTCAAAGTCCATTTTTGTATAGAGAAAGAGGGAGAAATTGAAGGTGGGTGAGTTTAATCATGGAGGAAATGTGGATTGGGATGGATATGTTTTCATGGGCAATTCTATATGCTTTTATAGTTTTTTTTTTTTTGCTTTGTAGTGGGGGAAATGTACATAACCCTTGGTGTTTTTTGTTCATGTGTAATGATCAAAACTTCTGGTTTGTGTTGTTTTAACTTTTGTTAATTTCTGGTGTGTATTGTCTTAACTTCTGTTAACTTTTGGTGTGTATTGTCTTAACTTCTGTTAACTTCTGGTGTGTATTGTCTTCACTTTTGTTAACTGTTGTTAGCTTTTGGTGTGTATTGTCTTAACTTCTATTAACTTCTTGTGTATATTGTCTTTACTTTTGTTAACTTTTGGTGTGTATTGTCTTAACTTCTGTCAACTTTTGGTGTGTATTGTCTTAACTTCTGTTAACTTTTGTTAACTTCTGGTGTGTATTGTCTTATCTTCTGTAAACTTGTTTTTTAGAAATTGTCTTAACTTCCGTTGTAAGTTATCAAACTTTCTTTTGTGGTGCGCCATTAAATTTATAGGGTGTTATATATTTGTTTTGCAGCAATTATGAAGAAATCCGGAATGTATCCGATTCTAATTTATAGAAGAAAAAAAATTGAGCTTTTATAGATCATTACTTGTTACAAATTAAAAACGACAAACATTAGGATTTATGAGATGATTAAACATATCCCTTTTATAAAACAATTCAACCAAACATTTATAAAGGTAATAGGGAATTCAATGATTCATCTTCTAAATCAACCAAACAAAAAGACAATCAAACACTAATCCTTTCCTTTCCCTTTCGATAAAGGTAATGAATCCCTTCCGATAAAGTGTGCCGCGATACGTTTGACCCAAAACTTATTGAATCGGTATTACGGTATAATTACAGTGATTGTCGATTCAATTTGAAAAGAAGGATTATGGCTTTACAAAAGTTGCATGTGTTATATGGTTTAATCACATAAATATTTGTCTATGCATTAAAGTGAGATAAATTCATTGTCTAAATTATTTAAAAACTTGTTAGTCACCAAAGTGGTCTAGTTGTAAAGAAATTTAGACTCTGATTTATGGTTGTTAATTGTTCATGACTGAAGGATGCTAAATAACAGTTTGAATGAACAATTGATTTTATTGGTTATAATTATTGGAGATCTTCCAAAGGTGGATCTTGAATATAATTGATAATATTAAATGGATGATTTACCACATCTAGGATGAGTAGTATGTATATCCAAAGATAGCATGTTTATTTGTTTTATGTATGTGGTGATTGTCTATTAATGTGTATATATATATTTTAGCATCGATATTTGATAGTATGTATGTTTAAGTATCCCAAAGGTTACTTGAATATATGATATAAAGTTTATGAATTTATCTGGATTTGTATAATTAATGTAATCAAAGCACAAATGGGTAAGCATGTATAATGTTTGTAGCTTCAGTAAATCTCTATGGATCTGCTAACTCTGTCGTGAAGTTCAATGGGCTCAACTATGATGATTGGTCCGAACAAATCCGGTTTTTGCTGGGTGTTATGGCCTTGGACCTTGCCATACTAACGGATACAGAGGCCCTAGCCATTACAGAGGTCAGCTCCGATAATGAAAAGACTCTTTATGAGGCTTGGGAGCGGTCTAATCGGCTAAGCTTGAACCTGATGAGGATGACTATGGAAGAAAGTGTCAATCCATCTATGCCAAAGACAGAGAATGCAAAGGATTTTATGCAGAGAATTAAGGAATACCCACAGTCGGATTTGGCTGAAAAATCAATTGTAGGAAGTTTAATGAGTGAGCTAACTACAAAAAGGTTTGATTGGTCACAGCCTATCCACGATCATTTAACTCATATGTCTCTTTTATGGCAGCAAAGCGAAAGACCTTTGGAATGGACGTAAGCGAGACGTTCTTTGTTCAGTTCATCATTAACTCTCTTCCTGTTGGGTTCGAACAGTTTCAGGTGAACTAAAACACCATTAAGGACAAATGGAACTTTAAGGACTTAAAGAACATGTTGGTACAGGAGGAAGGGAGATTAAAGAAGATGAAGGACCAAACTATCCATTTTGTTGGTCATAATGGTACCAATAGCAGTAAGAGAAGGCCAGGTAAAAAGGACAAGAGGAAGGACAATACTCAAATTAAGGAAAAAGAGAGTGACCTTCATACATAAGCGAAATGTTTCTTTTGTAAGTAATTGGGACACTTCAAGAAGGATTGTCCTAAAAGAAAGGCATGGTTCGAGAAGAAAGATATTCATTATTGTTTCATTTGCTTTGAATCGAATCTTATGGAAGTGTCTAATAATATCTTGTGGTTAGATTCTGGTGCAACTACTCATGAGACACATGAGTAGTTGCAGCCTATAAGTGGAACTAACCAGTATTTAATTTGTTCATGAGGAATAGGATGAAAGCACTTATTAAAGGCATTGGAACTTACAGATTGATCTTAGCACTACAAAAAAAAATTGCTTTAGAAACGGCACTCTCCCGTCGCAAAAGCTAGGAATGTCGTCGCTAAAAAGTATTTGCGACGGCTTTGCGACGGCAAATCAGTGGTCGCTAGCTCTGGGGTGGCAAATAATTTTTAGCGACGGAAATCACCGTAGCAAATATTTTTTCCCTCCGCTGGGGTATGACATGACATTTTTGCGACGGTAAATATCCCGTTGCTAATGGGTTTGTCGATTTTTTTTTAAAAAAATATTATAATAGCCTATGCGGGATTTGAACCCGCATCATTGTGCATTAACACATTGCTCTACCATTTGAGCTAATAGACTTAAAAATTAGCTAGAGCTTGTATTCTTGAACAAGATTTGCAACCAAAAACCTATTAGCAGCATCCCATCACCATTGATTCATTCATTTAAGAAACCAATCACCCTCACATCCACGTAACCTTGATTCAATAAACAAGTTTTCCCTTTTATCAAAAAGGTCACCAGTGAAGAGTTGAGAATGAAATTTATGCAGAAGAGTGGGAAGAGAAATAAAGAGGCAATTACCGAGTGGAGTACCACAACATAATCTCTGGTCATCAATGTGCTCGATCAACATCCAACCTTATTGACCAAGATTCCTGATATTGCAATTGAACAAACCAGAACAATCAGGAGAATGCACTCATGGTGGAATATCAGCGGAACTTCAACAGAAATGGACATGGCACCAACAGAAATGGACAGCAAGCAAAATACAAAAGCCAGCACAGTGAAAACATAGAATAATATCCACATACTTTTGAGCAAGGACAGTGCCAGATTTCATGCATCAATGTATAATATCAAAGGACTTGACTATAGACTACCACACCACAAAGCAACACACAAACTTACCTAACACCGCATGTTTACAAAAGCAACAGTTATGTCAGTTTCCAGGCACCATTCAACTCATATGGTCTCTCATATATAGATAAAAGTTCAAAAAAGACCAGCTAATAAAACAAATCAGAAAAACCGAAGCTTAATTTAACCTGCAATTGTTTCTTTATAAACAAAATATAATGCCTATTTGTCATGCTAGTCCAAAGGCAACAGCTAATAGCCATCAAAAGTAAATGAAAAAACAAGTTGCATAAAACTGGTTATGATACTTCTAAGGAAGCCAATTAAAAAAAAAACTGGAAGAATGCAAGGGAAAATAATAATCCATGATACATATGAAGGTATAACAAAACTGATTCTAGAAATATGTCAATAACAATTAAAAATACGGTCTAGCCGACGTAAAGACCTAGTAGCTAATAAGGGGTAATAAATTAAGAAAATCCTCGGGAATATTAACTGGTGTTTACAAATCACAACAATTCTCCCTAAAATGGTCAACATACTTCTCTCGATGAGTTAAAGATGAACCCAACATGGCTTTTATATATATATATAAAGGATAAGTTTTTAAGGATAAGTTTTTATGCTATAAATTATACAAGGATAAGTTTGTGTTTCATACCTATAAGGATAAGTTTTTAAGTTATAAATTATACAAACTCAATGTAAATCACCATCTCAGGTAAAATTAGATAGATTCATGATATTTCTAAGTTTATTATCTAATACTATAGCATGGAAGTTGAAGATCACATAAATGAGCATATAACAACCTTAATTTGAATCCTGTCTATTCTTATTAGCAAGTGTTATTTCCTCTCCATAAAACACCAATATTAGGAGAAACATCTCCAGAGTCAAAATAAACCCATATGTCCTGCAACTATATAGTAATCAACATAAGTGCTAAATACGACCTTATGTTTACTATATAGTTCAACCATTTGGATTTGGACCGATTGGAAACTGCAAGCTTTTTCAAAGTTATGAACTGTTCAGCTTTAATGCCTGAAATAGAGCTATTAGAGAACCACATAAATCAAAGACAATGCCCACTAAAGAACCAACTAAAAGCCGTTTCTACTAAGAGTAAAATGAAAAGAGCTAGAAGACAATCAAGAAAAGAGAAAGAGAACATCAGTCACAAAACCATGGTGTACTATATTGGTGCATCCACCATTGCCATCCCAAGACCCATATAATAAGAGAGACGACAAGCAAAGACATATGCCCATGTGCATTTATGTGTCCCTGTGTTAAAAGTTTCAAGAGTACTAGGAAATGGTAAAATTGATCCAGAAAGTAAAAAAAGCAATCGAGAAAGAGGTTTACCTCTGAGGAAAGAGAGAAGCACAAACAAATTTAGGAAGAGGCGTTTCTTTTCAGGTCTAGTTTTGCACATTTTCATTGGATCGAAATCAGATTCAGGAAGGAGCTCCTCCATAGCTTTCTCCTTGATTGTGTTTTCAGCTTCTTCTAATTCTGCAGGAGCTTTGCTGGGCTGTTTCGGACTGTTGTTGTCCCGAGCTTTCAGTGATTTCCACCGTAGCTGAAACTTGGAACCTGGAAATTTGGAATATCAATGGCTAATCTCCCCATGTCCAATCTTCCATTTATCAACAACATATATATCCAAAAGTGATAACAACAATCAGTTTCTATTTGTTTAATACTTATGAGATATAGAGTCTTGAAATTTCGGTGAATCTTGCACCAAATTTCTGGTAAAATCTTCCTCTTGTCAATCAGTTGATCACTAGTCATCACCATTTCAATAAATTAGCAACCTAGAAGGAAATATGGAGACCACATACTTGCACTAACCTGAGGTGAATTCGGAATCTGAATTAATTCAGATTCTAATTTCACAAAGATGCGCCGAAGAACGGTTGAGAGACGAGCGGAGATGAGCAGTAGAATGATGGTGGCCTGGCAAGACGGGCGAACAGGTGCGAGACAGGCCGAGAGACGCCGAAGAACTGAGAATGATGAGAGGGCTATGACTTAGGGTTCCTGCTCCCATATACTGGATCTCTTGACTTACTCTCCTGCTTTCACAAGATCTTATCCTCCCTCGAGTTCTTCTTCGCTCATAGACTGGATCTCGTGCTCCATAATCGCTCCAAGATGGCTCACACGCGAGGCCGGTATCTCTGATTGAAGCTTTTTCCGTTGAGCACTTGTCCGTCATGGAAGCTTCGAGCTCTCTCAAACACTCCATCTCCAGAGATCGGTCTCCGTCGGTTTCTCAAACCCTAGCTCCTCTCTAAGGCAACTGAGGGAGTTAGATAAGAGGAGCGGCTGAGTGAGTACTAGGTAGGGTTTATTCTTTCCTTTCTCCCGTTCTTTCATTTTCTTTTCTTTTTGCTTTTATTTTTAATTAAAAGTGACGCCTGAGTGCCTGATCGTCCTTAAATTGTGCAATGGGTAAATGCCGTCACTTAACCCGTGGCAAAACAACCCTTCGTCACTTAACCCGTGGCAAAACAACCCTTTAGCAACGGCAAAACCATGCCGTTTCTAAACTGGGGTAGCTATAAGAATTTTTTTTTTGTAGTGTAGACACTAGTTGTCATAGAGATCTTGAAGGATGTCTGTTTGTACCTGAATGTGCTAGAAATCTTGTTTCTATTAGTATACTAGATAATTTGGGTTTTGGTGTTAAGATTGAACATGGTGAAGCTTTATTATACAAACATAATTGTTTTTATGGTTCTGCTACTTAAATAGACACACTTTACAGGTTCAATCTTGATACCATATTTCATGAATCCTTACATGTTGAAAATCAAGGCATTAAACATAGTGCATCTAATGAATGTTCGCCTTACTTGTGGCATCAAAGATTGGGTCACATTTCTAAAGAAAGACTAACGAGGTTAGTGAAAAGTGAGATTCTTCCTCATTTGGACTTTAGTGACCTGGATGTGTGTGTAAATTGCATTAAAGAAAAACAAACTAAGCACACAATAAAAAAACCGGCCACAAGAAGCACTCAACTTCTTGAATTGATTCACACTGATATATATGGTCCTTTTGATGTTCCATCTTGGACCGGAGAAAATTATTTTATCACTTTTATTGATGATTACTCACGTTATGGATATATATATACACACACACACACACATATATATATGCTGCATGATAAATTTCAATCTCTGAATGTCCTTGAAGTGTTCATTAATGAGGTGGAAAGGCAGTTAAAAAGAAAAGTTAAAGTAGTGAGATCTGAAAGAGGTGGTGAATTTTATGGAAAATATAACGAGAATGGACAACGTCCAGGTCCATTTGCCAAGTTCCTCAAAAGTAAAGGCATTTGTGCACAGTATACAATGCCTTATACACCACAGCAGAATGACGTAGCTGAGAGGTGGAATCGTACATTAATGGATATGGTTAGGAGAATATTATGTAATCGCTCTTTACCCCTTTCTTTGTGGGTGTATGCATTAAATATTTCTGTATACCTTTTGAATCGTGTTCCTAGTAAGGTAGTTCCTAAGACACCTTATGAACTATGGACTGGAAGGAAACCGAGTTTAAGGCATCTTCGCGTCTGGGGTTGCCCAGCAGAAGTAAAGGTATATAATCCACATGAAAAGAAACTTGATTCAAGGACAGTCAGTGGTTTTTTTCATTGGCTATCCGGAAAAGTCAAAGGGGTTTGTATTTTATTTTCCTAACCATAGTACAAGAATAGTAGAGACGGGCAATGCTAGGTTCATTGAGAATGGTCAAACTAGTGGGAGTGGTGAACCACGAAAGGTAGACATTCAAGAAATTCGGATAGACACTTCCTTACCCGTTACTTCTTCTAAAGTTGGTGTACTAAGTGTCGTATCATAGTTACAAGATGGATTGGAGCAACCAAACGATGTCCAAAATCCACAAGATGAAGATGAACCAGTCATAGTACAAGAGGGAAATGAACCACGTGAACCATTGCGGCGGTCTGCAAGGGAAAGAAGACCTGCTATTTTAGATGACTATGTTGTTTATTCCATTGAAGATGGATGTGACTTAAGCATTGATGAAGACCCGATCTCATTTAGACAAGCCATGGAAAGTAACAATTCTTCAAAGTGGCCGAATGCCATGAAAGAAGAAATTAAGTCAATGAATGACAACAAAGTTTGGGACTTAGTTGAGTTGCCTAAAGATTTCAAGTCTGTTGGGTCTAAGTGGGTGGTTAAGACCAAGCGTGACTCAAAAGGCAACATCGAAAAGTATAAAGCCAGACTTGTTGCTAAAGGCTACGCCCAGAAAGATGCCATTGACTATAAAGAGACCTTCGCTCCAGTATCTAAGAAGGACTCTTTGAGAATTATCTTAGAATTGGTGGCTCATTATGATCTCGAGCTTCATCAAATGGAAGTCAAAACCGCCTTTCTAAATGGGGATTTATAGAAGGAAGTATATATGAACCAACCTGAAGGATATGTTCCCATAGGAAAAGAACACATGGTGTGTAAGCTGAGAAAGTCAATATATGGGCTGAAGCAAGCTTCCCGACAGTGGTATCTTAAATTTGATGATACTATCACGTCCTATGGTTTTTTAAAAGACTCGAATTAAAGAAGGCCTCCATTTTTAGTGGGACCCGGGAACATACCCAGTGGAACCTTCAATATTCCCAACGGGCTTACCTGGCCCGTACGAAGATGATCGGTACGGCCCAACCTGTGTCGTAGGAATAATTGGATTACATGGCATTGATGGATTATTCCTTTATCGAGGTTTTCTCGGACTAATTGGGAATATTCAACCGCTTACCTGCCGCCGTTGGCTAGCTTGGGGACCAACAACAACAAACTCTTGATTCTTACTTCGGGCTTTCAAAAGGCAAAGTTAGGTTTATGTCCGCGGAAAAGATCCTTTTCCTGAAAAAGAGTTCCTCGCGTGTCCTGCTTTTTCTCTCCCTCTTTTCTTCACTCTTCTCAGGATAGCTGGTCCAGGTCCGCTTGTTTTTCCCTCCTACTGCCGTCCAAAAGTCCCTGTCTAGTATGTTAGTTTTTGTTTTTATAGGCGATGGGTGATCTTCAGACAGCTCGCCACGTGGAGTTTGTAGTTTGACATGTGTCCAACTCGTGGGGTGTGGGCATGTCAGACACGTGGCCCTCTCTTTCATCCGCGGATGATATGGCATATGTGAGTTTATAGTTTCCTGTTTGGATGCTCATCCGCGGATGATCTTTACAATTCGTTTGAGGCGACACTTGTGATGATTTTTACTATTTTTCGTCTATTGCTGTGTCTTATTTTTATTTTTTATGCTTATCCAGATGTTTTTTATTGTTGGTTTTGTCACGGCTCCTCGGGCTGGGTTGATTCCCACGGGAATTGACGCGGGCTGACAAAGAATTTTTAAAAAACATCTGATTTTTTGTGGTTGTCTCAATTTTGCTCTCATATGCGACGATGGGCTTTTTTGCTTCGTTGTGTTTGGCCCATTTAGGGCCCATTAGGCCCATTTTCGTCTGGAAGTTCAATCGTCGGTAATTTTCTATAACTTACCTCGTTCCGTTCTTTTCACCCCACATTTGTCTTCTTCTGCTCTTTCAAAAAATTTTGTTTTTATCCACAGCTTGGTTTTCCGGCGGCGGTCTTAGGTTTCCGATTGTGGTTCGGTTAAAGTTTCCAGTGAGGTTCTTTAGAAATTCAAGGTATTTCTTCTTGTTTCAAGTTGTTTTCCCGGGTTTTTTTTCAATTCCTCTATTTTCTTTTCAATTCTTCGATTTTCTTGATGGGTAGATCGAGAATTAGGGTGCGACTTTGTCTCTGAATGTCTTTTTGGTCGAGGTTTTGTTTCGCGTGAGTAAATCTTCATACAATTTTCTCTAGTTTCTTTGGGAATGGGTAATCTCAGCGGAGAGCATGATGTGTTGGACGATTTCGAGAGAGGAGAAGGGTGGAAAGGTGATGTCTCTTCGTCTTCTCAACCGCGTCAACTTCAAAAGACTCTCTCCTCTTCCTCTGAGAGCTCTTCTTCTAGCTCTGGTGGTACTTCGTCATGGTCATCTTCCGCCACATCCACATCGACTCCAAATCGGGTTGGTCCCACGGGCAGCCCTATTAATGTGAGAAGGCGCCGGAAGTGTGCTGACCCTGATTACTATTCTTCTTCTTACACAGTTTCTTCTTCTTCGAAGGGATGCGCGGGATTCCTTACGAGGCTTCCCCTATTGGCGCAGCGAAAAATCCGAAAAAGATCCGCTCGAAAGAAAATTTAAATGACTTGGATACGCCAGTGTATGACCTAAGAGATTTAGACACTTGTCTCTTTCTTGGAGATTTTAAGCCTCTGCCGCCTCCGTCCGACTGTCCATTAGTTGTAGCTGACAAGATTCATCCGTGGAGATCTCTTGTGAAGGAGCTGAGGGGATGTACCCCTTTATTAGGATTGGCTGATCTTGATGCCATTTCTCGAATTTTTCCATGGCCCACGGGACTAGAGTTTTGCCTTCCCGAGGAGGGAGGAGGTTGCTTGGATGCTTTTGAGGATTGTCTGGTTGTTTACGCGGCCAGCCTGTCTCAGGGTTTTCGACTTCCCTTACATCCTTTTTTCTCAGAGTTCTTGATTGAGTACAACATAAGCCCTGCTCAGATTGTTCCGAATGGTTGGATGTTTTTCACCAGCTTTATTATGAGGTGCAAGGAGATCGGGGTTACTCCTTCTTTGAAGTTGATGCTTAGTATTTTTTTCTTGAAAAAGGGAACCTAGGACTCGAGATTTTATCAGTGCAACTCCAGCTGTGGATACATGGAGAGGCTATCGAGAAAACCTATTTGGAAATATAAGTAGTTTCTGGTCCGCAACAACTCTGGAAATGGTTTCAATTGCCGGACCGTCCCAGGGCATATCTGCTCCGTGAAAAAACCAATTGGTTCCAATCTTTATGACTTTAAACAATCGTTTTCTCACACACCTAGGTTTCCCTAGGATAAAATACTCTCCGCGTTTCGGCTTGAGATGGCTGGTTTGAGTTTGCCTCATCCACGACTAGGTGGCTCCTTTTGTTTTATTGTTACTTTGGGTGTTTAGATTTATGCCCCCTGTTTTGTCTTATTTTGATGGTTTATTTATCTTTGGATGTTTTTGTATTCAGATACAATGGATTTGGATTCTCTTTTGAAACGTCAGAAAGTAAGATCTGAAAAGAAGAAAAAGACGAGTTCAGAGATCCGAGAGCCCCCTGCTCATTCCTCAGCTCCTGAGGTGGCCCCAACCACTGATATGATCATACCTAGAGAAACTGGTGCTTCGGTTGGGTCCTCTTCATTAGCTTCTATGTCTCGGGCGAAACGCGTTCGTGTATCTGCCCCCTGAGACTTCCAAGAAGAGAAAAGTTAGTGTGGTTATTGAATCGTCTGCCGCGGATGAAACGGGGCTCTTTCTTGAGGGTGAAGCGACTCTTCGCGAGTTTCCCGTCCCAGGTTTTGATAAAGTTGACCTGCGAGGTCTCGCCTTTCCATCCAAGAAACGTTGCTTTCCTGAGCAAGGGTATGTCCAGCGGTTAGATGTCGTTAATCTTTCAACTAATTTCGACCGCCTTAACCAGTGGGTAAGTTCTTATATTTCTCGAGTTTCCATTTGTTTTTGTTCTTAGAGTAATTCGACGCGGTTTAACTCTGGCCTCTTTCTTCTTCTTATTCTTGTTTGAGCTGAGAGTGGTCCAACGGGATGTCGAAAGACATTTGGTGTGTGGTGAAGAGACCCTCAGTAAGAAAGATGAGGAGATAAAAAAATTGACTCATCAACTGCGGATTCTTGGGAACACCGCTGCTGGCCCAGCTTCGGTTGAGAAGTTTAAAAAAAGGTCTGTGGAACTCCATGAAGAAGTGCAGACACAAAAAGAGGCTATGGCAGCTTTGAAGAAGAAATATGATGATTTGAAAACTTCTCTGGATGTCGCCATCTCCCGCGTCAAAGAACTTGAGGTTGCGGAAGAGTGTTCGCGGGAACTTCTTCAAGCCAAGCAGGCCATCTTCAATAAGTTGGAAGAAGATATTTCTATCCTTCGTGAGGAGCAATCTATTACCAAACAGGAACTTGACAACATCAAAGCGCGTTCAAACCAAGACGTGGGTCTTCAATGGCTTCAAAGTCCGGAGGGTTTGGCTTATTTGTCCTCCGAGTGGATCAAAACTGAGGCTGGCGCATCTTTCATGTCTTCTGTAGCTAAAGCTTGTCTCCAGACTCCGAAAGGTGCTAGTATTTTGAAGGACAAGTGTTTTAGCTATTTTTGGAAGGGGATGGTCGTGGGGATCAATCAAAGTGTAGTACGTTCGGTAGCTAACCCCGGAGTTCCCTGGGAGAAATTTGAGCCGAGCATGACCAGTGCTGACTGGGCTTTCAAAATAAGAGATGTCCGCGGAAGAGTCATACTTTGAGGATGAAGATGTCGAGGACGCGAGCGATAATGTTGGAACGCCGACCACTACTACTTGATCTTTTATGTTCTAGCTTTAATTCGTAACTTAGGAAAGAAACATTTCTACCTTGAGAACATGTAATGGTTCTTTTTTGGGGTTCTATGTGACATCTGTCATTTGTGAAGTTGGGCTCGGGATTTCTTGGATGAAACTTGGTATTCCTGTATATTTTGGCTCGTTGATACTCTGATCTATTTTCAAGTGTTGAAAGGGTTAATCCGAATATACAAAGCCTTTTCCCACATGTCTCTGATTCTCAAGATGGGATTTTTCCCTTTTTAAGGCCTCGATCCTCCTATCATCTTTACTGCTTTTTATGCATCGATAACTAATTGTGTTTTCATACGCGTCATGTCTTCGGGAGGTTTTAATCCTTGGTCCTTTTTTCAAAAGATTGAGAGTGTGGATCAACTTTCTCGACTTATGAGTTTTCTCCTTGTTTTTCCTTAGAAAGTTTAGGCTAGTTCTTCGAATTATATATGTATTTTTTTGTTTGAGTGCAGGTTTTGCCTCCTCAATTTGAGGCTGAGTATGGGCCGCTACCGCCTGGATGGGCTTCTCTTTCATCGTATCTGGTTCGTGACTTCCCAGTGGCTGTGTTCTGAAGTGAGAACGGTCTTTTTCAAATTGACTGTGGCTGGGATGAGTTTCTTGCCCTTCATCATGTTGGGATAGGAAGTGCCATGATGTTTTTTCATAGGGGCAATGTCTCTTTCAAAGTTTGCCCGCGTCGTGAGATTGGGAAGGATAATGAGGCTAATCTTAGCTCAGTTTCTTCCTCGTGTAGTTCAAACTGAGCCTTCTCGGTGTCATGCTTTTGAGAGTTTGTAATTCGTTTATGGATTATATTTTCGCGAGTGACTCAAAAGAGGAACTATGACTTTTTTTCGCAATCTATCATATTTTGTGATTTTTAATAAGCTTTAAAGAGGGATCTTTTATTATTCATAATAAGAAGTAGCATGCAGAAACCTTTCTAGAGGCCCGATCCTTTTAAACCCGATACATCATACTAGAGATGGTAACGCGATACATAAATATAGAAACTTAAGGACATCCCACTTCTCCATTTTCCTTGCTATCAGGACGGACGATGTCGACTTCAAAGATGGAGTCTCCCATGTAGGTGAAAATCAGAGCTGATCCTACATTGACTCGATTTGCTTGTGTGAAGTCGCGCTACCCTTGTGTTAACCGGAAAAGGCCGTCTCCATCTTTTTCTACTTTTACTTCGTGTTCCTGGTTGGAGCGAGGCCAGAGCCTGGTTGGAGCGAGGCCAGAGCCTGGCTTGAGTGTGAGCATCTTCATCGATTAGGACGTACATGAGCGGGAGCCGGAGTGTTTGAAGTTTCTCCTCTCTCATGATGACCCTATAGAAAGCTCTTGGCGACAACCCTGGATCCATCTTGTTTTCTTTTTTGGCTTTCTTTCTTTAAAGGCCTCTTTTGAGAGGTTTGTTGGGTTTCAGCGGGATGGTCAATAGAATTAATTTTGATTTTCAGAAAAAGAGGACGCGTGCCTTGCGCTACTGTGTCACCTATTGCGCGTCATGCATGCGTCTCTTCCCCATTTATTTTACTACTTCCTCGTGAGTGCTGGAACAAAAGAGAAAAAGGCTATTGCTCTCCTAGCTTTTCTCGAGATGAGGGGATCCATTATAGTTTCTCCCTTAGCATTTAGGGCTAACGTGGCCTCTGAGCAAGAATCTCGATGGGCTTTCTTCCAGGCAATTGATTATCCTGAGCAGTTTTTGCGTTTGGTAAGATTTCCATGTTCAACTCCCAAATCTTCTTCACGAATTCTTTCTTTGTTTTTATTTCTTCCTATTTTTCAGCTGCTGCCACTTAGGTTTGAAGAACTGTATAAGGACGCTATCCCTAGTCGAGTCTTACTTTCTTCTCATCAGTTACGTAATTTCCCGTTTTACGTAGAACGTCAGGATAATGGTCTTCTCTACTTTGGCCGCGGATGGAAAGATTTCGTAGAGTCGCACAGTTTTGAGAGGGGGGCTTCTATGATCTTTACTCATATGGGTGAGGCGTGTTTTGAACATCAGGTGGTAGACCCCCGCGGGGGAGACCGCGAGATTAATCACAATGATCATTCCTCTCATGGATTAGCTTCGAATGGTTTTTGAGCTTAGTTCCTTTTGTCTGTGCTTAATAAAGAAAAGTTTTCGAACTTGTTTGTTGATCTGTTTAATAAGGCAAAGCTTTTTATTTTCTCAAAAAGGGGAGTAATTGAGATGTTGGCCATAACTTTAGTTAATTGTGGATTTGTGGTTTTTCTTTTGGGGGATTTTCAAGATTGTGCATGCTTACTGTACGATTTACCTTCTCGATGCAATATTGTCGCGATACGTTATTCACGGGTATGCTAAATTTATCGTCAGATAATAGTGTCTTTTGTCGTCTTGTGCATGGCGTGCCAATTGTTAAGTTTGCTGAATCAACCTTTCAAATCCACTGAGCTTCTGTCTAAGCCTGTGATGCGTGTTAGTACCGTCAGAATGTTCTGTATAAAAAGAAAGCATAAGGGTGAGGTGTTCAAACTTGATCTTTTTCTTTCAAAATGCCTTCTCATGTTCGACCGGCTTGGTCATTTTTTGAGCGTATCAGTTTTCCTGAGCAACTTCGCCGCTTCGTTAGTCTCTTGCTTGCTAAGGTTCTCTTTAAAATTTATCTTTTCTCATCACTCTCTCTACTTTTGTATTTTGCTAGTCTTTGCCACTATGCTTTGAGGATGAGCTAGGGCAAGATCTTCCTGGGAACATTCTTTTGTCAACTAGGATTCTTCGTGACTTCTTGGTGGAAGTTATACGTGGTGACTATGGGGTTCCCTTTCTGAGAGGCGGTTGGAATGATTTTGCCGAATCGCATAGCATCAACATTGGTTTTTCCGTGACCTTTATTTACAAAGGAGGAAATCATTTTGAGGTTCATGTTTTAGATGTTGTAGGGGATGAAGTGGATGCTGAATGGGCTTCCCCAGAATTAGGAGGTCCACCTTCAAATGGATTTCGCTTGAGTCAAGGTAAAACTCGTCTGATTCCGGCTATGCCCGGGCGGGTATAAGCCGATGTTTGTATGTTTTATTTTTAAGCGTACAAAATGCTCGAATGCGCTTGAGTAGCTTCATCACTGGTTGTTTATCTTATGATTTAGTTGTTAGCTCACGGCTGCAACTTTTAACGTTATCAAAGAGTCCAGGCGTTGTTCAAGGGCTTATGAAAAATATTTTTTAAAATATTCTAAACAGAGATCTGACGCAGAGCCAGAGCTCCAGCGTACTAGGGTTATGTTTAAGAACATATCTTTGAGGATGTAGCTTCGATCGGAGGCCTGACGCGAAGTTAGGCTCCTGCGATTTGGGTCTTATTTAAGAACATATCTCCGAGAATGTAGCTTCGATCGGAGGCCCGACGCGGAGTCACGCTCCTGCTCTTTGGGTCTTATATAAGAACATATCTCCGAGAATGTAGCAGCGATTGGAGGACCGACGCGGAGCCAAGCTCCTGCGTTTTTGGGACTTAATAAAATCTCATCTCCGAGAATGTAGCGCCCAAGCTCCTGCGTCTTTGGGACATACTAAAATCTCATTTCCGAGAATGTAGCTTCAATCGGAGGCCCGACGCGGAGCCAAGCTCTTGCGTCTTTGGGACTTAATAAAATCTCATCTCCGAGAACGTAGCTTCAATCGGAGGCCCGATGCGGAGCCAAGCTCCTGTGTCTTTGAGACTTAATAAAATCTCGTCTCTGAGAATGTAGCTTCAATTGGAGGCTCGACGCGAAGCCAAGCTCCTGCGTTTTTGGGACTTAATAAAATCTCATCTCCGAGAATGTAGCTTCAATCGGAGGCCCGACGTGGAGGCAAGCTCCTTCGTCTTTGGGACTTAATAAAATCTCATCTCCTAGAATATAGCTTCAATCGGAGGCCTGATGCGGAGCCAAGCTCTTGCGTCTTTGGGATTTAATAAAATCTCATCTCCGAAAATGTAGCTTCAATCGGACGCCCGACGCGGAGCCAAGCTCCTGCGTTTTTGGGACTTAATAAAATCTCATCTCGGAGAATGTAGCTTCAATCGGAGGCCGGACGCGGAGGCAAGCTCGTGCGTCTTTGGGACCTAATAAAATCTCATCTCCGAGAATGTAGCTTCAATCGGAGGGCCGACGCGGATGCAAGCTCCTGCGTCTTTGGGACTTAATAAAATCTCATCTCCGAGAATGTAGCTTCAATCGGAGGGCCGACGCGGATGCAAGCTCCTGCGTCTTTGGGACTTAATAAAATCTCATCTCCCAGAATGTAGCTTCAATCGGAGGCCCGACGCGAAGCCAAGCTCCTGCGTCTTTGGGACTTAATAAAATCTCATCTCCAAAAATGTAGCTTCAATCGGAGGCCCGACGCGGAGCCAAGGTCCTACGTTTTTGGGACTTAATAAAATCTCATCTCCGAGAATGTAGCTTCAATCGGAGGCCCGACGCGGAGCCAAGCTCCCGTGTACTTGGGATTTATTTAAGAATATATCTGAAGGGAAAGAATAAAAGCGCCCTCTAACCGCTTTATTTATCTATTTGCGGGGTTGACTAAGGTTTCCGTTATACACAAGCCCTGACTATTACACATAGTATTTCTTTAGATTATCTGCATTCCAGGTTTTGTTTAAAACGGTTCATTCGGGGGTGCTGAGTCTGTATGCTACTTCATGGATTACCTTCACGATGACATATGGCTCCTCCCAGTTCGGGTCCGACTTTCCTCCAGTGGTAGCTTGACGTAGCACCAAGTCTTCCTCCTTGAGGTGTCGCGGGTGAACTCGTCTATCGCGATACTCATGCTCTCTTATAGCTGCCGCCATTCAGCGTTCTTCTATGAGATGGAGTTCGAGTTCCAATGCTTCATCGTTAGTTTCCTGGTTGTATGTCATGATTCGCGACATGGGGATCAACCTTTCTACTGGAATGACCGCGTCCATTCCATAAACTAGCGCAAATGGGGTTTCCCTGATTGGAGTTTTTACTGATGTGCGATAGGACCAGAGAACTAATGGTAAAAGTTCATCCCATCGCCCTTTTGTTGTGCTTCCAAGTTTCTTTCGTATCCCATGCAGCAATTGTCGGTTGGTTGTTACCGCTTGTCCGTTCGTCTGTGGATGGGCCACAGATGAGAACTTAAAGTTTATGCCCAATCCCGTGCAAAAATCCCTGATTGTTTCGCAATCAAGCTGAGGCCCATGATATGTGATTATTGAGTTAGGCACCCCAAAACGGCAGATGATGTTTTTCCACAAAAACCTTCTTACTTTTTCCGCGGTCATCAGTCCCATTGCTTCGGCCTCAACCCACTTCGTGAAGTAATCTACCAAGACAAGCACATACTTCAATTGTCATGGGGCGGTTGGAAATGGACCAAGGATGTCCATTCCCCAGACAGAAAATGGGCAAGCTCCAGTTATGCTTTTCATCCTTTCAGTGGGGCGATGCATCAGATTTCCAAACCTCTGGCACGCGTCACATCTCTGAATATAATCCTGAGCATCCTGCTTCATAGTTGGCCAGTAATACCCCAGCATGGTTGCTTCGGCTACCATAGCTCTCCATCCTTGGTGATGTGCACAAACTCCATCATGCAACTCCTTCATGACAAGACTTTCTTCTTCAATCGATATGCATAGTAAATCCGAGAGACAGTACCCTCTTTTATAGATCTTTCCTTCTCTAATGTTGAAATGAGAGGATTTTGTGATCACCCTTCTTCTATCCCTTGGACTTGATATACTTCCTGGATAAGCCTGTGGCTGTTTATTCTTTCGAGGACAACCTCCATTCCTACTTCTTCGGGCATGACTGCCCCCATTCGAGCCAACGTGTTTGCCTGCTGGTTGTCATTCTTGGGAATCACCGTCAAGCAAAAATTCAAGAACATTTTTGACAACGCTTGCACTTTTCTCTGATAGTCGGTGTAGATCGATACTTGTCTGGCTACCTTGATCAATGCTATTTCTAGGCCGCGAGCAGGGCTTTATACTCAGCTTCATTGTTCGTGGCTTGAAAATCCAGTTTGTAAGCGTAGTTATACTGTTGCTCATCAGGTGCAGTGAGAGTAACCCCAACCCCGCATCCATCTTTATTGGCCGCGCCATCTACCTTGAGTGTCCATTCGCTTCTTTTTGTTTGAGCGCTTAGCCCGAAGCTTGTTTCACTGATAAAATTGGCTAACGTCTGAGCCAGTACTGCCCGCCGCGGGGTGTATTCAATTTCAAACTCTGTCAACTCAACGGCCCATATCATCATCCTTCCTGACAAGCATGGGGAGTGAAAAATTTGTCGCAAAGGTAGGTCAGTCATTACTCTGATGATGTGATTCTGGAAGTAGGGCCTCAACCTTCTTGCCGCGAACACTAGACATAGAATCATCTTTTCTACTAGCTCGTACCGTGTTTCAGCATCTTGTAGCACACGACTGATGTAGTATACAAGGTACTTCTCTTCTCGCGCAAAACCGCGCTGATGGTAATGTTTTTGACTAGTAGGTACAGGTGGAGAGTCTCCTGTTTCTCGGGTTGGTGCAAAGTGGGGAGTGTCGACAAGAAGACTTTCAACTCCCCGAACGCTTTCTGTAATTTAGGAGTCCACTTTATCGGACCTTTTTTTTCTTGAGCAAGGCAAAGAAAGGTAGTGATTTGTCTGCTAGACATGAGCAAAATTTGCTTAGGTAGTTTACTGCTCCGTTCAGATACTGCAATTCATTGATCGTCCGCGGTGGCTGGAGATTCTGGATCGTCATAACCTTTTCAGGATTTACATCAATTCCCCGATGGCTGACCATGAAACCAAGAAACTTTCTAGAATCGACCCCGAAGACACATTTATCCGCGTTCAGGTTCAACCCTCCTCTGCGAAGGGAATCAAATGACTCTTGCAGATCTGTCGCGTGATCTTCTGCCTTTTTTCTCTTCACCACAATGTCATCCACATATATCGACACATTCCTCCCGATCTGCTTGCGGAAGATTCGATCAACAGCTCTCTGAAACGTGGCTCTTGCATTTCTGAGACCAAAAGGCATGACGCGATAGCAAAATATCCCCTGGTTGGTGATAAAAGTAGTTGCTTTTTTATCTAGCGGGTCCAAGCTAATCTGATTGTACCCAGAATAAGCATCAAGAAAACTAAGGACTTTGTTACCCGTAGTTCCATCGACAAGCTCATCTATGGATGGTAAGGGGTAACTGTCTTTGGGGCAGGATTTATTTAGATCAGTAAAATCAATGCACTTTCTCCACTTTCCACTAGACTTCTTTACCAAAACCACATTTGAGAGCCAGTCTGAATCTTCAACTTCTTCTATGAACCCTGCTTCTAACAGTTTATCAGTTTCTTCTTTTGCTGCGGCTGCCTTTTCGGGGGCCATTTTTCTCTTCTTTTGAACTACAGGCTTCATTCCTGGACGGATCCTTAAGGTATGCAAAGCAGTTGTGGGCGGGAATCCTAAAAGGTCTCGTGGAGTCCATGCAAAAACGTCTCTCGACCTTTCTATCATTTCCAGGACCCGATCTCTTTCTTGTGGTTCTAACGCTTGCCCCACATAGACCTTCTCATCGGGATTCTGAAAAGGGGTGTAGACAACCCTTTCGTCCGTGGTTGGTATTTTTGTTTCTGTCAATCTTACTTCAAGCTTAGCTTTCGAGTGCTCCGCTGGGCCACTGTCTCCCACCACGGATTCATATTCTTCGCTAATACACATCACTTATTTTTTCCTTTATATAGAGGTTAAGTAATAGCTCCTGCTTTCTGGTTGTTGGCCGCGGACCTCACCTACTCCTCCTCCTGGTAGAGGAAACCTTCCGACGAAGTGATAGATCGATACAATCATCTAAAATTTGTAGAGCGAGACGCGTCCCAACAAAGTGTTATACACCGTTGGTATTTTCACCACTTTGAATACGATATTTTCCACGCGCCTTTTTGGGGCTGTTCCCAAGACTACTATCAGCTCGATCGTTCCGACCACCTGCACTTCTCCCCCTGGGAACGTAATCAATGTGTCGGAGTATGGTTTCAATGATGTTACGGATATCCCCATCTGAGAGAAAGCCTCCCATGATAAGATATCAACAGATGAACCGGTGTCAATAAATACTCTTTTGACTATTTTGGCAGCAATCTGAGCATGGATGGCTAATGGGTCCGAATGCGACATCCTCACTTCCTCAACATCTTTCGGTGAAAAAGATACATCTTCATGATGTGAAAGAGAGATCCTTCTGCTTGACGCGGACGTCGGTTTCCTTCCTTCTCGCTCGTAGTTCGTCTTTTCCTGTCTACTCGATCCTGCCATGGAGTACCCTCCCGCAATGGTATTAATGAAACCCTCGGGTTCCGGTATGTGGCCTTCTTCAGGTCCTCGAGCTCTTTCCTGGTTAACGGATCTTTGCATAGGGGGTGCATGGTTGTGTCTTCCTCCGCGCCCTCTTCGACCCCTGCCTCTTCCTCGATTGTAATACCGGGGATCTCTGTGCTGGTCTTGCTGTCCTTGGTACTGATACTGTTGATCGCGGGGGACGTTAAATCTGGGGTCTCGATCTTCCCAATCTGGTCTTTGATTGGGTCGATCTTCCCTCCGCGGTGGAAATCTCAGTTCTTGGTTCCTGTATGGATTCTCTCTCAGATGATAGGATCGCGGATGTTCCTCTCTCAAATGATATGTCCGCGGATGGTCGTCTCTCATATGGGATCATGGGTTTCTTTCAGAATTCATATGTATTTCGTCGTGTCGGGGACGAAAATCTCCTGCTTCTGACTGATGTCTGGGCGGCTTAACTTTCTCTTTTTTGAATTTTCCATCGAGTTTCCCAAAAAATCCCTGGTTGCCTGCGTTTGCTCTTGAACTGGACACGGATGCCTCTTCAGCTTCGATCTGTCTTGACACTCGTTCCCTCAAATCGTCGTAACTGGCTGGTTTTTTTCAAAACAAGTACATCTTGAAATCTCCTTCTGCCAAATTTCCCATGATTATATTGATTGCTGACTCATGATTAAAGTTAGGGATTTGCACCACCACACTAGTAAAACGAGTGAAAAAGTGCCCCAAGGTCTCTCCGGCTCCTTGCCTAATGGAATTCAGATCAAGCATGGTCTTTTTTCTCGACCGCGCGCTTCCAAAATGGGATGTGAAGATATGTGAAAGCTGGGTGAAACTGGTTACGGAGTTTTTTGGCAGGTTTGTGAACCACGTAAGGGCGATTTTCGTCAAGGTTGAGGGGAACGTTCGACATAACATAGCATCATTGTACTCATTTATCCCCATCGCGGTTGTAAAATGGTAGAGATGATCTTCGGGATCATTCGTCCCATCATACTTCATAAGGTTCACGTCTCTCCACCTTTTTGGCACTGTCGCGGAACATATTTCCTTGATGAACATTGATGGGAAAACCGTCGGTTCTCCTTCTGCTTTTTTATCTGCTGAGGCAGACTTTGTGGAGGTGGAAACATCCGTGGACCTCTCTCCGCGTCGGTGTTTGTTCTCATGCTGCCGCTGATCATACTGCCACGCTTGGTGCGGCATTGCCTGACTCTGGAAGCCGTAATTCAAGTTGCCTGGGTTGTATGTAGTATAATATCTATCGAAATTTCCACGCTTCTCCTCGTGATGGAAATTTCCCTGTTGACGCGGATTCTGACCCCAGTGATCATAATAGTAGTACTGTGATTGTTCTTGGTGAAGGGGGTTAGGTTGCTCATGATGGACTTCATAATACCACAAATTCTGAGGTATGTGCTCTCCCTCTGTTCCATACTGATTGTAATGGTAATGCGGAGGTGTACTGAGGTGCTGATCTCCTGTTTCGCCATCTAGATTGGGTTGAGGTGTCAACGGGACATACATGCTTGATGCCTCCCGATCCTGGTGGATCCCATGGTGCATGCTCTGTGTCGCGTTGTTTTGATTATCACTCATTTTTTCAGCGTCGTAATTTTGCCATGGTGAAAGACTCATTTTCACACACACACACACACACACACACACACACACACACACACACACACACACATATATATATATATATATATATATATATATATATATTCATCTTAGACATGGACCCTTGCTCCTTTCAATGATCCGGGGGTATTTGCCTGATTTTTTAAAACAAAAGTTTTTAGAAGAACCCCATAGAGTGAGGGTGTTCCCACAGACGGCGCAAGTTAAAAGACTCGAATTAAATAAGGCCTCCATTTTTAGTAGGACCCGGGAACATACCCAGTGGAACCTTCAACATTCCCAACGGGGTTACTTGACCCGTACCAAGATGATCGGTACGGCCCAACCTGTGCCGCGGGAGTAATTGGATTACATGGCGTTGATGGATTATTCCCTTATCGATGTTTTCTCTGACGAATTGGGAATCAACCACTTACTTGCCGCTGGAATGTTGGGTGGATATCAAATTAACCATGTAATTGACCACTAGAAAGCTACAAAGAAAGTTCTTATGTATTTGCAAGGCACCAAAGATCACATGCTTACATATAGGAGATCTGATAATCTTGAGGTCATTGGATATTCAAATTTTGCCGGATGTGTGGATAGTAGAAAGTCAACATTTGGCTACATGTTCCTATTAGCTGAAGGAGTAGTATCATGGAAAAGTGGAAAGCAATCTGTCATTGCTACTTCCACCATGGAGGCGGAATTTGTGGCATGCTTTGAGGCCACTATTCATGCATTATGGTTGCAGAACTTTATCTCAGGACTTGGGATTGTTGACAGTATAGCCAAGCCGCTGAGAATTTATTGTGATAATTCCGCAGTAGTCTTCTTCTCAAAGAATGACAAGTACTCTAAGGGTGCTAAACACATTGATGTAAAGTACTTGGCGGTTAAAGAATAAGTACAGAAACAAATGGTGTTTATTGAGCATATAAGAACTCTAAGGCCTTGGTTGATGAAAGCCAAAACTCTAGTTTCCAGAGTTTGGTAAGATCTTACAGAAGGGCTCAAAGGATTGCGTGCACAAACGGACTCAGACTCTGAAATAGGTTGAATGGGCCTATTTGTTAAACGGGAATATTTAACCTTACAGATCCGAGATCCATAGGACCATAGTTATTGAGCCTAAGTTTTTACTTCGGACTTTGTTCTAAGTGTATGATGGATTGGGCCTAATTGTCCATCTTATGTTTATTATATGTAAGGGAAATATTGTTGAGATTGTGCAGGATTTGTTCCGACGAAATTCAAGATCTCAATTAATCGGAAGTGAAGGTTCTGGAACTTGTTGATTCGGCCAAAGATCTCTCCAGGAAGTTCGGTGCAAACGTTTCTTTCAAACTTTTGACTTTCAAATCAAGTATACTGACCTACATAAAGGAGAAGAGAAAGATTGCAGAACACAGAACTCTACAACATGCATCTTTATGTGATTTATAATCTACACATATGTTTATTGTTGTCGTGATCCCTAACCTTGGAAGTTTGGACCTATATTATTCTATTTTCTTTATTTTAAAGTTTCTGCACAAATACCCAACATCAACCACTACTTCCCCCTCCATCCCTTGACATCAACCAAGTCTTAGTCGATGTCAACAACAACTTCCTCACCTTTTCTCGCTATCCCTGAACCCCAAAACCAACTAAACCTAGAACCACTGACTTCTCTTCTAAGGACGAACCTGACTCCACTATCCTATAACGGGGTCTTGACTACTAATTTATTTGGTCGAGAAACCCTCTTGTCACCTTCCAAAAATGTCAAAAACATAGCGCTAAAGGTTAAGAAAGAAGAATCACATGCGGACTCCGAGAATGAAGATGAGGAAGATCCTTTCGCTCTTATTACAAGAGGATTGGCTCGCATTCTCAAAATGAATAAGCAATTCTCTAATAAAGAATTTGGAGGATCATCGAGGAACCAAGGTAAGTCTTCTACCCCCTCAAAAAGAAATCGAGTCCTAACTTGCTATGAATGTGGTGAAACAGATCATCTCGTTAAGGAATGTCCTCTCAAGAAGCGAAACAATGCTAAGAGGAAAGAGTCTAACAAGAAAGTGATGGCTGCATGGAGTGACTCGGATTCTTCAAGCGATTCGGAGTCAGAAGAAGAACACACCAGTCTTTGTCTAATGGCCAAGAACGATGCAAAATATCATCACCTAGATGGAGTGGTAAGAAACCTTCTATCTAGTTCTACTGCCGTGTTATCTGAATTTCTCAAAAACATGATTTCAAATGAAGAAAGTTGTAACAAAGAAATCAGCAGCCTACAGGAGAAGGTGTTGGATCAAGAAATATGCATAATGAGGCTGTCGTAGAAGCTGCAAGATCTTGACAGCAAAAACTCAGATCTTATAACTGAAGGTAAGACCTTATGATCGGAAATTTCCGAACTTAAGGCTAACCTTTCATCTCTTAAGGTTCAGAACATTGACCTTGAGAATGAAAAAGTGAAATTGTCTGAGAAATGTCAAGATCAACAAACGACATTGATGCAATTTACTAGATCCAAAGCCACTCTTGACAGAATGCTTGGAGAACGACAACTTTCCTTAAATCGAAGTGGTATAGGATATAACAAAAAATTTCTTGTTAAGCCTACTACCAAATTCGTCAAGGAAAAAGGAAGTTGGAGATCTCATACTTGTTTCTTTTGTTGCAAAAAGGGTCATGTGAAAGAGACTTGTCCTTATAGGAAAACGGACCCTTACATTATCCGAAACACATTTCTGGTATGCTTAAATGAACGGATAAGGCAAGTTTGGGTCTCTAAAGGAACAAGGTTGCCAAATATGGTTTACTCCCATAATGGATCCAATTATGTCTATTTGTCAAGTCGGAAAGGTTGATTTTTTTGTTTTGTAGGATATCACCAAGACTAAGGATCATAAGTGGATTATGGATAGTGGTTGCTCTAGGCATATGAGTGGAAAAGAATCTCTTTTTCATCATCTAAAGAAGCAATCCAGTGGTACTATAACTCTTGGTGATAAAGGAAAGTGTGACATCGTCGGTATTGGTAACATTGGTGTTGATCCAAATAATTTCATTAAAGATGTATATCCTGTGGATGGCCTTAAATATAACCTTCTTAGTGTTTCACAGCTTTGTGATAAAAGGCAATCGTGTAAGCTTCAATATGGAGAAATGCATCGTACAGGATGAGAAGACAGGAGATATTGTTCTCACTGCATACAGAGATTGTAATATTTATGCTCTTAATGCAGATCGTATTCCAGCTTCCAATCTGAAATGTCTCAAGGCCTTATCGGAGGATCCAAGGGTGTGGCATAGGCGACTTGGACATATAAGCATGCACACCCTTGAATTTCAAAGTGGATGATCTTTGCAAAGCCCGCTCAAGAGGAAAACATACTCGTAGCTCTTTCAAGAAAAAGAAGGTCGTTAATTAGTACAACTAGACCTTTAGAACTTCTACACATGGATCTATGTGGACCTATGCGTGTCAAATCACCCAAAGGTATGCAATACATACTTGTTGTTGTTGATGATTATTCTCGATTCACTTGGGTTTTATTTCTTAAAGATAAATCAGAAACTCTGTTTTATTTTTCAAAGTTTTGTAAGGAGTTACAAACCTTGAAAAACCTACCTATCGTTTCTATTAGAAGTGATCATGGTAGAGAATTTGATCAATTAAACTTTAATTTATTTTGTGCGAAATATGGTATTCCTCACAATTTTTCAGCTCCAAGGACATCTCAACAAAATGGGGTTGTGGAACGAAAAAACCGCACCCTAGAGGAGATGTCAAGGACAATGCTATTAGAGAATAATCTACCAAAGTCATACTGGGTAGAGGCTGTGAATACAACAAATTATATTCTTAATAGATGTTTGATTCGATCAATTTTAAAGAAAATTCCTTATGAGCTTTTTAAAGGAAGAAAACCAAGCATATCATATTTTAAACCATTTGGGTGTACGTGTTACGTGCATAACAATGGTAAGGATAATCTTGGGAAATTTTACACGCGTAGTGATGAAGGTATATTTCATAGATATTTGACTCAAAGCAAGGCTTATCAAATATACAATAAACGTACCAAAATAATCGAAGAAAGTATAGATGTGTTATTTGATGAAAGTGATAACGGTACCTTGAGTGATGGGTTGCAGATCTCAACTTGAATACTTATGAGAAAGATTAGTCAGAAGGAGAAGCCAATGGTCAAGGGAAGAGAAAATCTAGAAATATACAGGAGCCATTTCAAGATCTTACTGAGCTATCACAAGGCCTTGGAACTCAGTCTCAAAGCCTTACAAATGGAGAAAGTCTTGAAGATAACATACCTCCCGAGCCTCTGGAACGATATCCTACTAGTCCTTCTGAACCTCAGGAGCCCTTCTCACCTGTTCCTGAAGCTTCAACATCTAATCAAGGATCGGCAAGAAGAAAATTCAAACATGATTCTTCTCACTTCTCGGTGGATATTATTTTAGATCCTTCATCTGGTGTCCAAACTCGTTCCAATCTTAGAAACCTATGTGCGTTCCACACATTTGTTTCCCTTGAAGAACCAAAGAAATACACCGATGCTCTCAAAGAACTAGATTGGATCATAGCTATGCAAAATGAGCTCAACGAGTTCGAGCACAATAAAGTATGGACCCTTACGGCTAAGCCAAAGGGAAAGTCTATTATTGGAACCCGATGGGTATTTCGAAACAAGCTAGACGAAGAAGGTAATATTATCCGAAATAAGGCACGACTATTTGCTCAAGGATATAATCAAGAAGAAGGTATTGACTACAAGGAGACTTTTTCTCCCGTAGTCAGACTCGAAGCCATTCATATGCTTCTTGATTTCACTTGTTTTATGAATATCAAGCTTTATCAAATGGATGTGAAGTGTGCCTTTCTTAATGGATTTCTAAATGAAGAAGTTTATGTTGCTCAACCTCCAGGTTTTGAAAAAAGATGAATTTCCAGAGCATGTATTTAAGCTTGACAAAGCTCTTTACGGCTTAAAGCAAGCTCCAAGATCTTGGTGCTAGCGACTTTCAAAATATCTCTTGGAAAACAACTTTAAAAGGGGGTTGATTAACAAAACTCTCTTTATCAAAACCCATGGAAAGGATATACTAGTCGTCCAAATCTATGTAGATGACATTCTTTTTGAAGCTACTAACGATTCTTTGTGCAAAGAATTTTCTAACATTATGTGCAAGGAATTCGAGATGAGCATGATGGGAGAGCTGAATTTCTTTCTTGGACTTCATGTGCAACAAAGTTCAAAAGGTATTTTCCTTAACCAAGGGAAATATACTCGAGAGCTACTCAAGAAGTACAAGATGATTGATTCCAATGAGCTTGACACTTTCTCTAGATCAAGATCTTACCGGAAAAGAGGTAAATCAAAAAGAATATCGATGTATGATCGACTCCCTTCTCTATCTTACAACCAGCAGACCTGACATCATGTTCAGTGTTTGTATGTGTGCAAGATTCCAAGCTAATCCGAAGGAATCACATCTGATCGCGGTAAAAAGGATTTTGAGATATCTTAATGGTACTAAAGATCTCGGATTATGGTATCCTCATCAAACAAGCTTTGATCTCATCGGATATTCCGATGCTGATTTTGCTGGTATAAAGTGGATAGAAAAAGCACCTCTGGGTGTTGTCAATTTCTTGGGGTATCCCATATAAGTTGGCATTCGAAGAAGCAAAATTCAGTGGCGCTCTCAACGGCCGAAGCTGAATACATTGCTGATGGAGCTTGTTGTTCGCAAGTCTTATGGATTGCACAACAACTCCAAGACCTTGGAATCAAGTATAAGGGCATCCCCATAAAATGTGATAACACCAGTGGCATTTCTATCTCCAAAAAATATGTACAACACTCAAGAACGAAGCACATTGATGTGAGACACCACTTTATCCAAGATCATGTAAAAAAAGTTGACGTGTCAATGACATTCATCTCTACCGAGCTACAACTTGCAGATATCTTTACAAAACCTTTACCCGAAGATAGGTTCAATTTCATCCGATTAGAACTTGGAATGCTTAATAAGGAAGCATCGATGTAGGGGGAGAAATCGTATCTTATGATATTAGTATTATTCACTACATCAAGATCATGAAATAAAATTTAAAGTCTTACCCCGGCATAGTTTGACGTTAATTTTAAATTCAAAATAAAATTATGGATCATATGTTTTTGGTAAAATCTCTTTAGATTCTTACCTAAAAGATTGTTTTTTTCTCTCTCTTAATCTTATCCCCTTTTATTTTTCAATTAAGATTTTTTTTAAAATTCAATAATTGGTTTTTATGGGGATTTGGTCCGGATTTTTTTTCTGGAAGATTTTTTTTTTACTGAGAAGCTCAAAGGTTCCGGGATTTTATTGGATCTTCAAAGGGCTTTGGGTGTATTTATATCCTTCACCACCCCCGGTCACATCACAAGCCCACTTTTCTTCCCCTTCTCCCTCTTTGTTTTCTCCTCTTTCCGAGACTACTCGAGTACTCTCCTTCCGCCATGGCTCCGAAGAAAAACTCTTCCCCTCCCTCTTCCCGGTCAGGATCCAAAAGGCTTCGCTCGTCAGATTACAAGGGAAAGGTGACTCTTCGGCAATTGGGGACCTCCTCCGAGAGTGAGGATGAAGCATCTTGTGGTCGCCGGAAAATCATCAAGAGGGAACCCTGTCCTCCTCCCTGCAATCATCCTCGCCAGGTGAATCCTGGCGCTCTTAAGAAGGCTCCGCATCAACACCACCTCCAGGCTTTGATCAATCACGAGGTATTCTCCAACACCCCTCTCTCTTGGTTCAGTAGTCACACAATGTCTGAGATGTGGAAGGATTGGTATGTCAATCGACCCATCAACTTCTGTGAGCATGTGGATCTAGATTTTCTAGAATCCACAAACCCCCTGTGTGTCAATTTGTTGAGGAATTCTAATGCCTGATCCCTCATAAACCCCGGCATTATTGCTTACCCTCGCCTCACCGACTCTTCTTTGTGAACCTTACTGCTAGTAGAGAGAAGGGAGTCCTCGCTCTCTCCTCTCAGGTAAAGCAACGCCAGATTACTCTTACCCACTCTTCTTTAGCCCTCATTCTTGGCATCCCTGAAGTTGTAAACACTCAAGATTGTTAGGAGGTAAATCAAGTATGAAATATAAATCTCAAATTCGACTTCCTGATCTCCGTAAATTATTTACAAGACTTCCTCGCGATGTAGTAGAAGGTAGAAAGGATCGATCCACGAGAAAGCGTGTCAGCGCCCACCTTTTTCAGTTCCAGATAAAACTCCTCGAAAACGACTCAGGAAGTACTCGATCTCGAGCAAGTTACTCGATTTCGACTACTCAGTCGACTAACTGCAAAACAGAAACGATCAGAAACAAAAACGAAAGCTGACACTTTGTCGATCTCGAGCAACCAACTCGACGTCGACCAAACTTTCCTCGACGTCGACCAAGCTTGTCGATTTCGAGTAACACAGAAACTAAAATTCGAAGCTTTTCGCAAGACAGAACACGAAGTTGACGAAATAAAATCAATAAACTAAAGACTTCCAAGGTCAGGGTTTCAACACCACAACGATAACCATGCAAATGAACAAATAAAGGCATAAAAGATCATGCTTTTCATCAAATAACTTTCGTTATTAACAAATAGGAAGATAGAGGCTTTCGCATAAACCCTAATTGTTACTAACCCTTTCTCACATAATTAACTCAAGTGGTATTAAGATCACTTTTGCTTCAATAACATAAACAAGGATCACCTTCAACTTTCGTAAAAGAATCATGCTCATAGGGATAGAAGATGAAATCGCATCAAAAGATTTTACCTTTTACCGCATCACCTTACATGGCTACCGTCGGGCTCACCCCGACCCTAGAAGTTTGGTGACTACTCGCTCTTCATCATGAATAAACTCATCAAAGATTTAAAGAAAATAAATTGCATTAAATAAACTAAATAAAACTTACAACCGATCGAAGCCAAAACGTCTCTCGACAACTCCAACTTGCTCTCGGGCTAAGCTCTCTACTCTCTTACTCGACTTCTCTCTCTATTGGCTTGTAGCTTGGATGATTGAATGAATAAAATCCAGCTCTCTAATGCCTTATTTATAGTGTTCATTCCCTAGATAATTAGGAAAGAAAACTATATCTATATCTAAATCTATCTATCTATATCTAAAGATTAAATTATGGAAATAAAAGAAATAAATCCATAAGGAAACTAGGACTATTATGGATAGATCTTCGTTCTCTTGAGAGAACTTGATGTATCTTGATAGAATATCTCGAATCTTGGCTTGCAAATAACCACCAAACTCGGACTTCTCCTCGATCTCGAATCGGACAGCTTCTGGAATCTCCTCCACGTCGACCAACTTCCTCGACGTCCAGTACAATTCTTCGTCTCGAGTGGTCTTATGCTCAGCTCGTACTTGATCTCATCCTCTGGAGCAATTGTCGAGTAATTTGGTCGACTTCGACCAGTTTGGTCGACTTCGAGTAACTCTGTCACTTTCAGCATTCTGCTTCGTTCTTGAAACGCACTTTCCTGAGTCCTCTTTTGTCCGATTGACGCATATGAGCATGCGTTGTAAAGCTCTTTTTGAGGGCTACAACTTTTGTGAAGACATCAAAGCTTGATTCGGAATGATGAATAGCAAAAAATGGTGTTTTCTCCAGCTTCATAATCCTTAGCTTCTTCAAGACTTTCCTTTAAGCTCCAATGTGCTTCCGATTTCTGTGAGATATAACAAAAACTTGTGTAGACCTTCATATATTGCTAATAACTTAACCTACACAAATTCTGTATTTTTCCAACCCAAATGTATGAAATGCATGCAGAAATCGTTATAAATGTAAGTGTAAAACATGGCAAATTAGGCTCACCCTACCAAAGATTACTGTCTCCGCAAAGCACAAAAAGAATTCTTCGTGCGCCTTGTCCCTCCTCCTGAAGCCTTCAAGCCCAAGCCCAAGTACACGCACAATATTCTTACCCTTGAGGCTAAAGTGGTCTACACTCTCCTCGCTCGTTGTATCTTGCCCAGAAAGAACTCTCGCGAGCTTGTCACTGACAACTTGCTTCACACTCTCTATCTGATCTTGGCGGGTCATGAGGTTGATGTTCCTAATCTCATTCTCACCTACATGCTTCACACCATCAACACCCCTCTGACTACCTCCACTACCTTATGCCAACTTCCTCCCTAAGATCATTGAGTTCTTCAACATTGACACACGAGGGGAGGAACATGTCTCCCACACTGGCCGAATTGATGAGGATTGCTGGAAAAGATAAGGAATTGAACAGAGTTTGGCCGGTGGCTGGATTCTGAAGACACCATCCCAGGGAGATACTGTGAAGCTGGAGCAGATGGTTGAGTACCTGGAAGCTGAGGTGGACGCGCTTCGGAAGGATCTAAACGCCCCTAGAGCAGGCATTGCGGACCGAAAGAATGATAGTCAACAGTGGCTTATGGTTATGGATGAAAAGTTGAATCAGCCTTTCATGCTTTGTGGCATGAACCATAGAGCCACCACTTCTATTATGCCAACGGATGCACACTCTGTCAAGTACGTAGAGGAAACTGCCAAGAACATTCTCCTCAACTGTGAACGCAAGGTGCTGAAACGCTTCATCCCACGCCCACTTTTCCCCGAGCCGAACATCCTCACTATAGAGGAGTACGACATTGTCAAGAAATGGCGGGATGCTGAAGCAAGGAGACAGGTGGAGATGAGTAAGAATCACCATGTAAAAAACGCAAAGGACCGCTGGCGTGAAAAGATCTTCTGAGGCCGCCCAGATGAAGACGGTGTTCCTCCCAAGTATGGCCAGTGGTATGAGGAGGAGGTGATTGTGCTGTCTGATGACGAGTGATGGTGGCAGGAGTTATGTCTTGTGCTGGTCTTGAAAACTATTTTGGGTTTATGTTTTAAAACTCTCTGGTTGCTGATCTTTTGAAAACTCTTTCTTTCCTTAACTTGTTGTTGAAAGACAAAAAGGGGGAGAACTCTGGATTTTGTAAGGCCTTACTTTTGCTTTGCTGGCCTTACTGTTTTTAGGTTTTAATATATTGGAAAACTTTGATCCAACATTTGCATTGTGTATATATGTTATATGTTATATCTTCCATTGGAAACAGGTGAACAAGATTACTGGGATTACAGGTTTCGACTTTCATCAAGGGGAAGATTGTTAACTCCACCTTGATGATAAGACCTGCCTAATGGAGATTAAGGCCTTGGTTGATGAAAGCCAAAACTCGGGTTTCCAGAGTTTGGTAAGATCTTACCGAAGGGCTCAAAGGATTGCGTGCACAAACGGACTCGGACTCTGAAATGGTTGAATGGGCCTAGTTGTTAAACAGACCTATTTAACCTTACAAATTCGAGATACATAGGACCATAGTTATTGGGCCTAAGTTTTTACTTCGGACTTTGTTCTAAGTGTATGATGTATTGGGCCTAATTGTTCATCTTGCCTATATTATATGTTAGGCAAATATTGTTGAGATTGTGCAGGATTTGTTCGGACAAAATCGAAGATCTCAACTAATCCAAAGTGAAGGTTCTGGAACTTGTTGATTCGGCCAAAAATCTCTCCAGGAAGTTTGGTGCAAACGTTCCACTTTCAAATCAAGTCTACTGGCCTATATAAAGGAGAAGAGGAAGATTGCAGAACACAGAACTCTACAGCTTTCAACATCCGCTGCAATCAAGTCTTCGTCAAGTATTCGATCACACGTTGCTCTCCTTGCTAATTGTTGTATTTTCTTTGAGTGCGTGTGAGGTTTCATTCGAGCTTTATAGTACAATTCATCTAGGTTATACTAAGGGTTTCCTTACCCAAACGTATAGGGTACCTCGGTATCCATAGAAGCTTTGTTTCACTAGTGTGCTTGGGTTGCTAGATAGGAAGTTAGTCTAGAAGATGGCAAGTCTCCTAGAGGTTGTATCTAGGGCTCATAAGATAAAGTGAAATAAAGTTTGTTGAATCCTACGTGTTGGATAACCCTGGGCGGGGACGTAGGCTGTTGTGTCGAACCTCGTTAACAAGTATCGTGTTCTTTACTTTCGCAAATTACTTGTTCGCCTTTTTATTACTAATTCGTTCTTGCTTTTCAGATAAGGTCTTACATCGGGTGGTAAGGTCTTACCTTTTCAATTATTGCGAAAAGTTTACATACTCTATCCAACCCCCATTCTAGAGTATTTGCGTGCTTCATATCTTCCTATTCCGCACTTCAAACTCATCTCATGGTAGTAGATCCGTTGACTAAAGGATTGTCGCCCAAGGTGTTCATTGGCCATGTTGAGCGTATGGGTGTAAAGGAAGGAGCCTTGCTAGCTTAACTGAGGTGTATGACACTTTAAATTCACTTATGGTTATGTTTCTGCATTATTATATATGTCATCATTATAGTAATGTGTACACATTCTGTTTGACTCGATAACATATATATTTTCAGACTTCTAGGATTTCTCAAATTATAAAAGTGATATTGAGTTTGGATTAATCTGTGATACATGGAAGAGATCATGCCGCTCAATGACGTGTGACTGCCATGATCCGATCAATTCTAACTCAAGTAAGGTTATTGATAGTATATGGACTTGATAATAAAAGTGCACATTCACATTCGATATTGAACCATCATGTTGCCACATGCATGGACCAAGTGGGATAATGTAAGAATATCTTCTATAAATGTTTATATGGTCCATGTGTATCTCGGGTTTACGTATATCATGTTAAGTCCACGTACATTATATTATAGTTAAGATTTTAATATAAAAGTCGGAACTACATGGCTTGGTACCGAGTAAAAAGCATTAAAATCTGGGAGTGACAAAACGTCATACAAAACTCCCTCTCCTTCTGCCTATATAAATTTATAGAAACTCTCACTCTACCTCATTAAGTTAATTAAAGCTTGAATCAAATACGTTATATATGCTCAAGTTAAGAAATGAGTTTCTTCTCTTATCAAAGTGTACAAATTAAAGAAGAAGAAGTTATTCATTTAAGAAGAGTAAAAGAAGAGCAAGTTTTGAGATGTTCAAACCGTATTTTCAAGATTACAAAAAGAGAGAGAGAGTGAGTTTAATTCCTTATCCGTCAAAGGAGAACTAAAAGAAAAGGCAAGGAGGAGAAAATATTGTTTACTCATATATCTTGAATCGTGTTTCCGCATCAAAGCTTAATCTAATAGATTCAGGTAGTTTTTATATATGTCTTCTTGCAAGTTATTACAGGTTGATTTGTGTAAAATCTAGATCCTATATGTTATAGATTTCATGATCGAAATCGAATAAAAGCTTACACATACCCCTATATATGAAGGCTGAAACGTCTGATTTTGTGAAATGCTCAATATGAAGATCGAGTCCTGACCGTTATATATGGAGGGTGAAATCTATAGTTTACAAAACAATTTCATTAAACGATTGAATGATAAATTTTGTGAAATTGTTGTGATATTAATAACTTTTAATCGCCGAATGAAAGCATCATCATGTGAAACGCCTAAAATGAATTGTATGGGTAACGCCTAGCTATAATTTGAAGATAGAGTCCAAATATATGTTAATAAATTACATGATAGAATTATGTACCTAGGGTACATGAACTATTTTTTCTTTTTCAATGACGAGGAACTCAATTTTGGTGGAAAACGCCTAATTTGTAAGCTATGTAAAACGCATAATTTGAATTTCTAGATGTCTTAAAGTATTAAATGGATAAAATAAATCAAATTCAGCCATTATATAGAAATTTGAAAACTAATTGATTGTATCTAGGCCGGAAGAAAATAAGTAAATTAAAGGTTTTACAAAATACAACGGTTAATGGGGAAAATTAAGCTAGTTTATTTTAAAATAAGACAATAATGAGTTTCACATTAATGAGGTTCAACACAACCCTTGTATATATATAGATATATAGATATATAGATATAGAAGATTTTGTTATTAAACAATATTTTGGGCAACAAAAGTTGTTTTTTGTCACAGATTTTTCTTTTGGACGACATAAAACAATTTTGTCACCATATGTCTTTTTTTGGTCTCCCAAAAGTGTTTTTCTTGTAGGATTATTCGTATGTATAATCTTGAATTTGTATACTTCCTTGTATTATTTGAAATACATTATTTGAAAGATGATTTTCGTTGAGACGCTTGAGTATGATTTTTCGCTAATAATGAAGATTATTCATACAGAATTTCATCCTTATCAGTGACGGATCCTGAACTTGTTGATTAAGGGGGCGAAAATTTACGATAAAAAAATATTTTAAGTAATTTATTCTGAATTTGCATGATTTATTTCATGGGTTTCAAATATTTCAATATAACCTCATAATTTGAAGTTCTCGAATATAGTTATATTATTAAGATATGAAATTAATAAATAATAATTACAATAAAAATATATCGGTTTGGTAAATGATGTAGGAAATATTGTAATTTGGTGCTGAAATTTGAAACGTTTATAACTTTTTGCTCAGATATCGGATTTGAGTTTATAATATATAAAATCGAAGCTATTGACGAGAGGAATATTAATGTTAAATTTCATTTTCGATTGGGGGGGGGGGTCGACTGCCACTACTGGCCCTAAAGAGGATCCGCCCCTGATCCTTATTACGCTATATAATTTTTCCATTTTTCGGTATTGTATATACAATGATTTTTTTGGTAACTGTCCATTTTAGATAGGTTGTTTTGCTAAATGTCCATTTTTATAATGGATTTTGCAAAATGTCCTAATATGACATTTTTACCCCTACTAGTATAATCCCCTCTTTTTATTTGGTTCTTCCCCTAATTGAGACGATGTTTACCCCGAGTGACCGCCTACCCGTTCTTCTTCCATCTCATCGGTCTGCATCACTTCCTCATCGCGCTCTCCCTCTCGGCCTCTCCTCCGGCATCTGCCGTGACCAATCTCCGGCGCTCCTCCTCTGGCATCCGCCGCCATGCCGCTTAACCTCCTCCATGTCCGTCCAATCTCATCTCCAAGTAGCCGCATCGAAGCACATCTAGGCACTCTTCCGCATCGCGCTCTCTCTCTCTCTCTCCTTCGCCTGTACCTACGACCTACGACTCCGAGAGGTTCTTCAAGGTCAGCGGAAGATGGCAGCCATGGAAGCTCGAATTCCACTTTCATTTGATTTGCTTCTTCTCCCCTCTGCCAAACTCATCGCAATCTCTCCATCAACGACATAAAAAAATGGTCCAAATTTCCTATCCAGATCAATTTCCATTGATCCAAAATCAAAACCCGCCGGAACTAGATCGATTAAGTGGCTCCAATTTGTGATGAGGCCAGTTAACAGTATGCTATCAAGTGATGGAGTAAGAAATTCTATTTTGATGGACCTACTTTTTTTTTAATCAAAATGAAAGCATACTTCAAAAAGGGGGAATGGAAAAAGATCTTGAATTGAATTATACAATATGTATTTGGGTTCCTCCATTTTATTGCTAGTTGTATTTGTCATCAATTTATGCATCATGAGGCCATGAACCATGAATCTGATGAATGTCCAAGGGAACATGTTGTACCGATTGCATATATTCAGGCATTCATGGCTACCTGCAGTTCAATTCAGTTTGGTATATTGCTAGTTGTATTTGTCATCAATTTTTTTGGTGATCGACATCTTTTCATCAACGGATTCATTCACTTCCAAAGTGTTATTAATGGTGTCACCACCATAAAACAGTGAAACCACTGCTGTCACCGGATGAAAATCCTAGGATCAAACCATCAAAAAAAAAGTGAAACCACTGCTGTCACCAGAGGAAAAATCCTAGGATCAAGGGAGAAAAAACCTTATAGCGGCTAATGCTAATCAAAAGAAAATTTGGCGGTGTCATCACCATAAAAATAGTGTCACCAAAAGTGTATAAAGTGGTGTCACCACCAGTATAGCAAGAGAAAGAATGGTCAGTGTTATTAGTGATGTAATCAGGGAAAAATAGTGTCACCGCTGCTGTCGCCAAAGAAAGAACCTTAGGACAAAGGAAAATGTTTTTAGTAGTGTCAGCACAATTTAAAAAAAAGTAATCACTACTGTCACCAAAAAGAAAAAAAATCTTAGGACAAGGGAAAGTGTTATTACTAGTGTCACCACAATTAAAAAAATAATAATGTAATCGCTATTGTCACCAAAGGAAAACGCTACGACAAAGGAAAATGTTTTTAGTATTGTCACCACAATAAAAAAAATATAACCACTACTGTCACTAAAGGAAAACAGTACTCCGTTAAGAGATGAATGACTAAGTGTGTTGATAGTGGTGTCACCAACACAAAAACAGTGTCACCACAAGTATATATACTAGTTATTTTTTTCGATAACATTGTCACCAACCTTATCGGTGTCATCATTGACGGTGACAATTTTTTTTGTTATATTTTTTTACGAAATCACTGTCATCACCCTTATAACACTATTGGTGACAACTTGTTTTACAAATTTTTCGGTGACACTAATCAATTTTAAAATTCTGTCATTGACAAACACATAATAAAACATGTGTCACCGAACTATAGCAGGAAATTATGATAAACTTATTTTATGCTAAGCCAAAGAAAATTTGGTGTTCAGTTATGTCATTACATAGGTTAAATTCCAATGTTGTCACCAAACGAAGACCCTAAGACAAGAAATATAGTGTCATCAAAACTGTCACCGAATTAAAACTTAGAGCTGTCATCAATACTGTTGTCACCAAAGAAAAACCTTATGACAGTGGAAAGTGTTATTAGTGGTGTCACCACAATTTAAAAAAATGACATTGTTGTTGTCACGAAAGGAAAATACTAGGACAAGGAAAGCACACACCCTATAGGGACTAATGCTAAGCAAAACTATTGTTGTCGTCAAAGGAAAACCCTAGGATAAGTGTTATTATTTGTGTCACCACACTTTGTGATAACTTTTTTTTTACACTAGGCCAGATTGATGTTCTAGACACATACGGCTTTTTTGACGTCTCCTGAATGCACTTCAAGGGACGAACAAAGTATGGGTCGTCACTTACAATAGGATCGGATGTACACCCATCCAAGGGAGCCTTTCAGGAGACGAACAATTACTAAGTTCGTCGCCTGAATACTAAGTGGAGGTTGACCAAGCCGTTGACCATCGATAAACATGGTGAATCAACCAGGATTTTCAGGTGCAGTCGTACCATCATCATTCAAGGGACGAACATATATATGTTTGTCCCTTGATTCAACTGTACTTTAAAAAAAACATGTGACTCCGTACGTGTTTGGCATATATCGTCTTCTCCAGACAGTGGGGTTATTTTGCATTCTCTATTCCAGACAGTGAGGGTCGGGGTATTTTGCATCTCTTCCTCGACTTCCTTGCATTGTTCTACACTTGCCCTCGCGCTCGATCAGGTGAGTCTTCTCCTTCCTTTCGATTGATCTGTTTGATTAATTGGTTTTTGTTTTGGTTCGGCTAGAATTCCAGATCTGTGATTCCATATCCGAAACCGAAATCGCCCTAGCCTCCATTGGTTTCATCCAGATCTGTTTCCTTTGAGCTAGCTGCTACTTCTCCTTGGCTTTGGGTGGCTTCCATTGCTCAATTCGACCTATTAGAACCTGTAGTTGTAGGAGAATGAGAAAAAAAAAACCAATTTCATCCCCAATTTCATCATTGCTCAATTCGACCTCATCTCCTTCCTTGCATTGAGGATTCTCCTTGGCTTGGGTGGCTTCCATTGAGGATTTTGTTTATAATCAATCTTCTAATACAATGACAAAGTGACAATCTATTCATTTGGCCTCTTATGTGTGACATCCATTTTATTCTTTTAGCATTTCGGGGCAGTGATTTCTGAAATTGAGCTTTCTTGTTTATGTTGGAACTAAAATCATGGATCACACACACTCAAACCCACACAGATTCGAGGACTTGACTCTAGGAAGAACACAAACAACACACACTTACCAGTTTTTGATAAAAGCCTCTAACTGTCATACTAACATTTACTGTCAAGTTAAGTCGAAATCGACAAACCACACAACAAACATAACTAACACAATTGTTGTCATTCGATATCGACAAACTAAGTTTGTTAGAGTAATAAATGATGGCTTTAGGTTCTGTTAGAAAGTTATCACATTTTCAGGCTATATAAAGCCTCTTGTTGTAACAAAATATCAGTTCAACAAGTTAACAGATTCTACACAATTCAGTTCATTGATTCCCTCTCTCTCTTTCTCTCTCGTCTCTCTGTCTCTCAAGCTTTTCTATAGCCTGAATTCACAAGATCTGATCAAGTCAATAAAGTCGATATCGACAAAACCTAAGACACAGAGCTGAAACAGAACTTGCCAGCTTACTTGAACCTTGGATTATAAACTAACTTTTAACAGTTTAGGTAATTGGAGTAACCATATGCCTATTACTCATCAAATTTCATGCGAATCTCAAATGTGAATCTCAGCTTATCACTTGTCAGCATAAGAAGGCATGCATATTGATGATAGTTAACACTCCTTGCTGGTTGTATGCTGCTGGTTTTTGTTGCTCAACTTTCACTTTTTTTCGGTTCTGGGCTCAATTTCTGATGCCCTGTGCCCTATCATTTTGTTTATCCTAGTGATAAAAAAATTTGAGAAGTTGTTAGACATTTTGGTAGGTATATATATATGTTGAGAAATCAGGTATTTTCCAACTATCAGTCATGGGATGGGTTGTCTAATTGTATGGTGTTTCTTATACTCCATGTTGTTCAATCCATAGGCAAGTCAGACACTTTCGGCAGTTGGCCGAGCGGTTGTCCAGAAAAGTACCCATGGATTGGAGGGGATGAGCCATACGAACGTCAGGTAAACAAATTGCTTTTGATTTACTTTGTAATGAAGGCAAGAACTGATTTTGGTGGAGATGAATGTAATTCATTCATGATTGATGTTGTTGGAGAAGAATTTTTTGGGCTTAGCTTCTTTGTTCCCTCATGACTGATTTTGGTGCATTGTATTTCTAGATCGAATGTTGTTTTGTTCATAGGAATATTCATTTTCTAAAACATGGATGTTGATTTGTTCTTTTGGTGCATATGACTTTTAAAATGAACTTATTATCTTTAAATCATCATTATACATTTTATGAATAATGCCATGCTTATGAGTATAATGTCATGATTCATAGTGGACTCCTTATAGTGAAGAGATGGAGGAAGTGTCGAGGGGCAAATAGAAGAAGAATCTTGTCACGACTGCTGAGGAGGATGATGCAACCAGTAGCGAGAACCCCTTGCTCCGTCAGATGGTAGAAATCAACCAGGATCTAACCGAGCGCAACCAGAATCTATATGAGCAACTCCATGAAGTGGAAGAACGCAACCGGTGTCTAACGAAGAGCAACCAGGAGCTAACTGAGCACAACCGGGCTCTAATCAAACGCAACTGTCAGCTGGGAGAACTCGTCCTTTCATTTGCGAAGTAGGCATCGCCTCCACCTTATGTAACCATGTCTTAATTCATGTAATGTTTTCGTTCTCGTAGTCGGATTTGGTAACAAGGCAACTAGAATGTTCAAACTTAAGACTTTTGTATCGTATTGTAGCTACTATGTCGGTTTCTTGAACATAACATTTTGGATATCGGTTTGTTGAACTTAGCATCAAGTAAAGTAAGTTTTCTATCATATCAGTTTGAGATCGATCAAGTTCCATAAAGATCAAATCATATCGGTTTGAGATCCATTAAAATTAAATCAAGATTGGAATTGAGATTGAGATCGAGATTGGAATTGAGATCGAGATCGAGATTGAGACCGAGATCGAGATTTGAATTAAGATTGAGATCGAGACTAAGATTGTGATAGATGTTATATGTATGAGTTTCAATCTTTCGTTCGAGATTGAGATCGAGAATGAGATTTTGGTTATTAAATATAGATTTTGTGATAGATGTTATCGATCAAGATCAAACTTTCATTGGAGATTAGGATCAAGATTGTGATTTCCTTTAAGATCAAATCAAGATTGGAATTGAGACCGAGATCGAGATTGGAATTGAGATTAAGATCGCGATTGAGACCGAGATCGAGATTTGAATTGAGATTGAGATCGAGACTAAGATTGTGAATTTGTGATAGATGTTATATGTATAAGGTTCAATCTTTCGTTCGAGATTGAGATCGAGAATGAGATTTTCGTTATTAAATATAGATTTTGTGATAGATGTTATCGATCAAGATCAAACTTTCATTGGAGATTAGGATCAAGATTGTGATTTCCTTTAAGATCAAATCAAGATTGGAATTGAGACCGAGATCGAGATTGGAATTGAGATTGAGATCGAGATTGAGACCGAGATCGAGATTTGAATTGAGATTGAGATCGAGACTAAGATTGTGATAGATGTTATATGTATGAGTTTTAATCTTTCGTTCGAGAATGAGATTTTCGTTATTAAATATAGAATTTGTGATAGATGTTATCGATCAAGATCAAACTTTCATTTGAGATTAGGATCAAGATTGTGATTGCCATTAAGATCAAATCAAGATTGGAATTGAGACCGAGATCGAGATTGGAATTGAGATTGAGATCGAGACTAAGATTGTGATAGATGTTATATGTATGAGTTTCAATCTTTAGTTCGAGATTGAGATCGAGAATGAGATTTTCGTTATTAAATATAGATTTTGTGATAGATGTTATCGATCAAGATCAAACTTTCATTTGAGATTAGGATCAAGATTGTGATTGCCATTAAGATCAAATCAAGATTGGATTTGAGACCGAGATCGAGATTGGAATTGAGATTGAGATCGAGACTAAGATTGTGATAGATGTTATATGTATGAGTTTCAATCTTTCGTTCGAGATTGAGATCGAGAATGAGATTTTGGTTATTAAATATAGATTTTGTGATAGATGTTATCGATCAAGATCAAACTTTCATTTGAGATTAGGATCAAGATTATGATTGCCATTAAGATCAAATAAAGATTGGAATTGAGACCGAGATCGAGATTGGAATTGAGATTAAGATCGCGATTGAGACCGAGATCGAGATTTGAATTGAGATTGAGATCGAGACTAAGATTGTGAATTTGTGATAGATGTTATATGTATAAGGTTCAATCTTACGTTCGAGATTGAGATCGAGAATGAGATTTTCGTTATTAAATATAGATTTTTTGATTGATGTTATCGATCAAGATCAAACTTTCATTTCAGATTAGGATCAAGGTTGTGATTGCCATTAAGATCAAATCAAGATTGGAATTGAGACCGAGACCGAGATTCGAATTGAGATTGAGATCGAGATTGAGACCGAGATCGAGATTTGAATTGAGATTGAGATCGAGACTAAGATTGTGATAGATGTTATATGTATGAGTTTCAATCTTTCGTTCGAGATTGAGATCGAGAATGAGATTTTCGTTATTAAATATACATTTTTTGATAGATGTTATCGATCAAGATCAAACTTTCATTTAAGATTAGGATCAAGATTGTGATTGCCATTAAGATCAAATCAAGATTGAAATTTAGACCGAGATCGAGATTGGAATTGAGATTGAGATCGAGACTAAGAATGTGATAGATGTTATATGTATGAGTTTCAATTTTTCGTTCGAGACTGAGATCGAGAATGAAATTTTCGTTATTAAATATAGATTTTGTGATAGATGTTATCGATCAAGATCAAACTTTCATTTGAGATTAGGATCAAGATTATGATTGCCATTAAGATCAAATCAAGATTGGAATTGAGACTGAGATTGAGATTCGAATTGAGATTGAGATCGAGATAGAGACCGAGATCGAGATTTGAAGTGAGATTGAGATCGAGACTAAGATTGTGATAGATGTTATATGTATGAGTTTCAATCTTTCGTTCGAGATTGAGATTGAGAATGAGATTTTCGTTACTAAATAAAGATTTTGAGATAGATGTTATAGATCAAGATCAAACTTTCATTTGAGATTAGGATCAAGATTGTGATTGCCATTAAGATCAAATCAAGATTGGAATTGAGACCGATATCGAGATTGGAATTGAGATTGAGATCGAGACTAAGATTGTGATAGATGTTATATGTATGAGTTTCAATCTTTTGCTCGAGATTGAGATCGAGAATGAGATTTTCGTTATTAAATATAGATTTTTTTATAGATGTTATCGATCAAGATCAAACTATCATTTGAGATTAGGATCAAGATTGTGATTTCCATTAAGATCAAATCAAGATTGGATTTGAGACCGAGATGGAGATTGGAATTGAGATTGAGATCGAGATTGAGACCTAGATCGAGATTTGAATTGAGATTGAGATTGAGAATGAGATTTTCGTTATTAAATATAGATTTGAATTGAGATTGAGATCGAGACTAAGATTGTATAATATGAATTTCCAATTTCTCTTTGTGATACATGTTATACATATGAGTTTCTAATTTTCGTTCGAGATTGAGATCGAGAATGAGATTTTCGTTATTAAATATAGATTTTGTGATAGATGATATATCCCTAAAACCCAAACCCTAAACCCTAAACCCTAAACCCTATAAAAACTAAAAAAAAATCTTGCAAATATTAAATATATGAATTTATATTTATACGAGTTCATATTTTTCTAATACCTAATGTTATATTTAAAAAAGTTATATTTTTTTTATATAACCTTTATAAAAGTTATTATCAACACCTACAAAGTTACAAACATATAAATATCATTTACACATAAATAAATAAATTGATGTATTTGGCGGGATAATATCCAGCCCAAATTTTCAGTGCAATTTTTTATCTCTAGAGTATTCAAGGGACAAACATAACCTCCGTTCGTGTCTTGAATGAATTTCAATTAGGCGGGATTCCCCCCCCCCCCCCCCCAATATTTTCACTGTATGTTTTGAGGACGTATCGTTCGGATGCCCACTCAATGTCTCTCATTTCTCAAGATGACTCTTCCACTCAGCACACATCCAAACCATCCTCTCTCGATCTCTCTCTCTCTCTCTCTCCGCCGACTCCTCTTCAAACCCTCACCACCACTCAGCCGGGCCTCCATCATGCCACCAAAAAAAGGGAAAGAAGATCCACGTTCGCCCAAGGGGTACTCCACCACCGCCGAGCCCGACCACCACCCCAGAACCGGCCACCGCTCCACAACCAGTCACCGCTCCACAACCGGCACCACTCCTCGTAGGTCAACTCGATCTCGGGTGCCAACTCAACCCGCGTCACCACCACCTCCAAGGCCAACTCAGCCCACGTCACCACCACATCCCAGCCCAACTCAGCCCGCGTCACCACCACATCCCAGCCCAACACAACCCGCGTCACCACCACCTCCGAGGCCAACTCAACCCGCGTCACCACCACTTCGGAGGAGCCCTCGGAAGCCACAAGCTCCTCAGAAGCCACCACCCTCGAAGAGACGACTGGTACGGGGCGGCTCTTCCTCTACTGGTACCACCCAACATGCGCCTCCCCCTCTTTCAGTGGTTGTAGCGGAAGATGAAACCATCCCCCCTCTGGACTCTTCTCCGTCTGTGGGTGGCGCACGAGCTCGGTCAACCACTCCTCCGGCCTCCTCTCACTCAATCAGTGCCTCGGGTAACGTCGACCACCCCTCCACCCCCTCCTCTGTCCGTCGGTTGAGAAGAGGCTGAAGAAGTACCCTAGGAAGTCTATATACCATTCAGAGGTTGGTTTTTTATAATTTTAGAGGTTTTAGGGTTATTTGATTCCCCAATTTTTATAGGGTTTATCGTTGTTTGATGATTTTAGAGAGATTTTGTGATTTAGGGTTTATCTTTGTTTTAGGGTTTTCTAATTCCCCAAATTTTAGGCTTTGTATGTGTCTTTGCTTATCTGATCTATGTCTTCATCATTTGTAGGGAAAGGAAGAAATGTGGTGAGTAACAAGACTATGCAGATAGTGAGGGTCACTGGAAAGATAAAAATTTCATGGTCGGAGTTCTATGGAAACCCCGAGCTCAACAAATAGAGTTTGCTGATAAGGGATATAGGGACTACTGTGAAGACAAATGTGCCAATGCTGGCCTCCTCCTTCGAGCAGCTTGAGAAGAAGCACAAGGATACGCTTGCCGCTTACCTGGATGTAAGCAAGTGTTCTCTTCCCTTGTACTGGATTGTATAATGTGTCTAATTTGCAAGTTGTTGTCAATAAATTGTATAATGTGCCTATTTTGTCTACAGGTTTACAAGTTGTTGTTATTTTTAGGAGATTCATAGTAGCTTTTAGTTTTGTATTTGCTTTTAGGAGTTTCATAGTAGCTTTTAGTTTTCTATAATGTGTTTTGTATTTGCTGGATTGTATAATGTGTTATATATTTGCTCTTTAATTTTCTTAATTTTCTGTTCTTCATTGTGAGATTGATCTTGAATGTTTCTCTCCACTGTCAATTCATTGAGTTCACTTGCATTCTGATACTTAGTTGTTCTGTGTTCATAGTAGCTTTTAGTTTCGTATTTGCGGTTAGTTAGTTGTCAATTTCTTAGGAGTTAAATAACCTTTGCTTTCTTCATTTTCATTTTCACTGAATGGTAGTTAGTTGTTCACATGCATTCTCATACTTAGTTATTATGTGTTCACTTTGCTGATAATGAATGATAGTTGTTCACTTTGCTTTCTTCACTTGCATTCTCATGGTTTGATAATGATATGATAATTTCATTTTCACTGAATGCAATAACCTGTTATGTGTTCTGAATGCAACAATTTGTTTTCTTCACTTGCATCTGTTCATTTTCACTTTGCTTTGCCCATCTCTCCTGTTCTGTGTTCTTCACTGATAATTGATATATATAATTGCATTCTTATTTATGTACACTATGTACGTTGTATCTCCTGATGATGAAAAATTGAAGAAGTATATTGAGACTCAGGCAGCATCAAGATACCGCAGTTGGAAGTACAAGTGTCATTGCCACTTCTTGAAGCATGGTCCACCCATACCTCTCGAGTTCAAACTCCGTCCTGAGCAATGGCGCTACCTTGTGGAGAAGGAGTTCCTCGCCCCTGACAAACTGGTTAGTTTTTTTTTGTGTATTTTTCATTCAACTGTTTCCATAGCTTTACAGTTGTTCTCTGATGTTTATATGTTCTTGTGTCTTTGGAGGAAATAAGCAAGCGCAACAAGCTCAACAGAACTAAGAATCCCAAATACATCAAGCACCACTAAGGGCCTAGACCTGTGTGATACCGGGCAGAGCAGCTGTACAAGGACGGACACTTGGCTCCTTTTTTGCAAGCTTCAATAGACGAATACCTCCAGGACGATGAAGACGAGTCGACTGTGGTGATTGTGTACTGACAGTTTAGCTATCTCTGACTTGTAGGATGTCATTGTTGAGTTCGTTGGATGATTTTATTGTGTAGGATGCTAATGTTTTCTTTGTGTTCCCAGGAAATTATGCAGCAGGCGATTAACGACTATGTGAGTTCGTGACCAGAGGAAGAAGACAATGATGTCCTACCAATAGCTACTGATAGACGGTTTTTAGTCGCCTAAACAGTATCAAAATAAATTCGAACCTACCTAACTAATGTAGTGTAGTAAGCACGAGTCGATCCCATAGAGAATCAAGTTATTCCTAAATAGTGTCTATTTACCAATTAAGAGAACAAAAGGGGGTTTTGGTGATTGAGAATAAGAAAGAAAACAAAATAAACTATAAACAAGTTAACGGAGATAACAATTAGGAAGATAGTTTCATCTACAAATATCCACTTTAATTTGACCGGTTGATCCTCGATTCTTCTTCAAGTTCTCTTTTCATCATATTATTGTTCCTGTCCTGGTCTTGTGTAAATTACTAGTCCTACGAGTCCTAGTAGCCCTTACTAATTAGATAACCCTAACACGGTCAAGATTCAACCTAATAGTAGCATTAAGATTAAGGATTAACCAAAATACATGCAACACTAAGCTACGTACGAGTCAGCATTCAACATGTAATTGATTCTCTACACACCAGTTTCGTCCTACGAGTCCTAAAAAGGAATGATTGCTACTGTGGATTAAGATTCGCTACGAGGAATGTACAAAATCCTAGCAATAATCTCAACTAGTTTTACGGATTAGAAAAAATCAACAATATTCGCAAAAGAATCAATACGAATCAATAGGAATAGAACAAGAATATAAATCTCACAATTTTATCAAATCAAAGCTTCAATCCATAGACGAAACGGAAGGGTTTAGATCTCCATAAAAATAAGACAAAATAAAATTAGGGTTTGGGGAATAAAAGAGTTAGTCGGCTCGGTCTCACGGCATAAGCCGTATGAATGTATATATATGGAATTGGTACCCTCCGTAGGAGTGTATGAATATATATAATATTCTACCCAATTCTATTCTATCCTAACATAGATATATAATATTAATATAACTAATTTTATCTAATCTACTTTCGAAACAATAAAAGTAAGCAGCTTGATGCAATCCGTGAAGCTCTTTCCGTATGAAAATCATCAGCCATGATCTCGTATGCTCGGCCCAATCTCCCAATCTTAACTCGGTCCAATCTCGTATAATTCGCTCCAAAATGTCTGAAATCAATAAAATACGGGTGTAAACTCTGAAAACTAAATAATAACAAATTAACTATAAAATATGTAAAAATACCCTAAAGTAAAATGCAAATCTAGATATAAAACATGACTAAATTATATTCTATCAGCTACTCAGTGTGAGATAATCGTCAAGGCCTTTGGAGAGAGGAGGAGCACTTTTGTACGAGGTAAACAAAGTTAGGATAAGGCTTTAAAATGAGTTTAATAATTGATCAGTTATATATATAACTTGATGATTATATATATTATCATTACTATCAGTTATATATAAAACTATATAAGGCTTCAAAATGAGTTCAATTATATAAGAGCATGAAATCCATTTGAGTTTAGGAACTTTACCATCATATTTTAGGAACAAATGTCATACTGTCAATTTCATGTTATCAATCTGATTTTTTTACCTTTTATATCTTTGTAATTTTCACTTTCTTTGCCTTCATTTAGGGATGGGCGCGGCTGTCAAGAAGCCTCCAAGGAAGCGAGGGGCTGATTGGTCCACTCTAGGCCCGGCCAAAAGGCGAGAGCTGGAAGACCAAGCCAGGGAGGCTAATGAGCGAGCAAGGAAGGCTGAGGACGCCGCCAAGCTAGCCAATGAAAAATATGATAAGATGAAGGACAAAATGGAGCACTTTGAGAGGCTGATGGCTCTGCACTTCCCTATCGAAGTGCAGGTTTGAGCACTTGGCGATCTAGGTAGGTGACAATTAACAAGAACTTGGTTGCAGCTGTTGAGTTAGTTTGTGCAACTTTTGGGTCAAAATTCTAGACTTGTAAGCGCAGTTTATGTTTGAACATGGTGTTTCTAAACTTTATGCATGTCCGGTTGTGTTTCAACTCAAGTACATTTGTGGGTATTTTTGCTGACATGGGTGTTTGCATGGGTTGGTTGATAAACAAGCATGGTATTGCAGGTTTAATGTATGAACAATGTGGTTTTTATGTATGAAATGGGTGCTGGTGCACTCTATGTTGAATGCAGTGTTGTTTCTTTTGGGTTACATTTGGTTTCGGACAAGGAGCATCACAAAATGCAGCGTATATGCTGTTAATTTTTATTAAACTCAAACCACAAACCTCAAACGACTAGGTTCCTATTAACTGAAACCACAAACGATGTCCGTTGAATGGTCTGAAGAAGGTTCAATAACCAAATGTTCGTCAAGTAAAACTTTGAGAGACAACATGACTAACCAAATGTTCGTCAAGACACAACATTAGTTCACCTTATGTTCGTCCCCTCGGTTATCAAGACACAAACTTTAGTGGTCACCTCAACAATATAATCTCTGACAATGGCCTCGTGGGCCGGTGAATTTGATGTCAAACAAGGGACGGATGTTCAATTGGTCCGTGTTTTAAGTGCTCTAGGTGCGCTGCACAAGGGACAAACCTCAGGGGACGAATGTACATGCCTAGAGTTATTAGGCGTCCAAAACCCTCTTCAGGAGACGCAATTTGCCCGTGTCTAGAACGTCAAACTGGTCTAGTGTTAGCGATGACAGTGTTACCGCTTTTGTCACCAACAAAGTCACCGCTTTTACGGGGTCACTGACACCATCCTTATCACTGTCATCACCTCTATTGTTGTCACCACACTTATTAATTGTGTCACCACCTTGGTGACAACTTTTTTTTTTTACAAAGCAACAATGACAGTAATAATAATATAAGAAATGATTTTGAATTGCTACTTACATTAATCTCCATTAATTGGAAATATATACAAACGTACAATGGAAACCAACGGCTAAACGTGAGGAGAGATAAAACTAATCATGGAGCTAATATTATCTCTAACTTCCTAATTAACAAAATCAAAATAACTAAAACAATAAGCTAATTAATAGGAATTTGTTATTACTTTACAAATAACACACCTTTCCCGGTCCATTGCCTGTCATCAACAGGCTCTGGCGAGTAACCGCTTGGAGACAACAATTCAACGTTGGCTCGTCGGTGACTTCCAGACATTCCCCGATTCCTACACTTCTCCCGCCGATTTCCGAAAGTGGGGGCGTCGTTTAGCGAGAGGAGCCTGAGAGTAGTGTTTTTCCGGTCACCGGCGCTGGGATAGATGAACGTGGACAATTTCGATGAGCTATATGTGCATACGACTAGATCATCCGTCATCCTCACCGCTGATGAGAATCATAGAACATGAAATACAAACCACCAATTCAGCTATGCAAATCCGGAATTAATTTGTCAGGTCGCCGCCAACAAAATACAGTTGGGACGGAATCTGGATAGATAACGAACAGAAACTCCAATTCAACAGGATCTCGGTAGATCGAGCATGAAAACGTCAAAATGGATAGATCGAGCCTCGAGCCTGTAAATAAGCAAATGAAAAAATTAATTTCATCCAGATCTCAATATAAACCGGATCTGAGATGAAGAAGAGGAGATTGGGGATAAAATATAAAGCAGGGGTAATATGGGGTTTCCATAAAAATTTTGGACATTTAACAAAATGGTGGTTTAGGTGGACAATTAGCAACAAAGATATAAAAAAGTGGACATTTAGCCAAATAACTTCTATACACAATTTCTTTTGGTCAAATTCAACAAAAACTATGTTTTTATCTACAAATAATAATTCAACTAATAATGGATAATTTTCTTCAAAAACCACTCATTGAATTAATACTGCATAATTTTTATATATAATTGTTTCAAACTTTCGATCTCTTACATATTAATTAAGCCCAATAATTAGTAAAAATCAAATATTTTATAGAAGTTTGAATTTTATTAAAAATTTTGGATTAAATTTTAATAATAATTTTTTACTCATTACTAATCGATAAGAAATAATTTAAAAAGTTAATTAAAACTTTGATCTTTTTATAGAATTTTGAATTTTATTAAAAAACAAGAGTAGCAGTAAAAATCAAATATTTTATATCGAATGTAGTATATAATTATAACTTCTCGAACTGTGGATACCTTATTGATATTCTAATAGATATAGGGCCAAAATAAAAAACAACTTAGCAACCACGTCTTTAACTTTAGCATTTTGCAGTTTTCGCAAAGTCATTAAAATACGATTTTTTTTTGTTAAAAACAAAAAAAAAATCGACAAACCCTAAATTGGTCCGATTTGACCGGAAATTGGGTTAAACGCATGTTCGAGTTATCCCGGATCTATCCAAAACCCATTTTACCCGAAACTCAAAATAACTGAACTCGGATGACCTGATTGACAAATCAGATATAAATGCATTGTTGTCACATACTCACATATTAGTATATTACAAACCCATATGCTACTTTACCGGATACTGTATTAATTTGGAAGATCAAAATTAATTCTGAAGTGGTTTGAGGAATCGACCTCCAAACATGTTTTCCGTTGAAATGAATTAGGTTGCACACAAGGTGACTAAAGTTAGACACATGATAGACCATATATGGATCTCTCACCTTGCATCCGGAGTTCTTTGTTCTCATCTGCAAAGATGTAATAGGGTGGTGGATCAACAAAGGTTTTACACCGTTCAAATTCTTATGTGATATTAAAAAAAAAAAACTTTTGCCTTATATATAGTATATTATTGGTTAATGTCAACGTTATTTTCTAAAGAAAATGTCAACATTACATGCATGATGCATCCAGACTATCCAGTACTTCTTTCTATACGTAACCTGCATATAATTGACTCCGCGCCATTGACTTGTACTTTTTAACAAACAAAACCATGAGTAACGTGCTTAAAACTGCTGTCCATGTGTTTGACACAGTCGTCCATGTTGGCTGCTTCATGGACTCTGTGGAGCTGCATTTCTTGCACATATATATAACCAAAATAGAGGCTTAGGGATGGTTTGTTTATATTAATTTGAGGAGAATGAAAAGGAAATATATTGAATTTTACATATAAAATGTATATTTGTGAGCTTGGAGAAGAGGGTGGGGGATTATTAGACCATTCTAGAGGTATTAATTACCCTACTTACAATTAGAGATGGAATAGAATGTGGGAAAATATAACAAATTTTGTGTGAAAAATGGGAGAAGAAGGAGAATGATTAGAATAACGATCAATGAATCTTAACTTAAATATGGACTATATTCATAAGGGTAATCATTACATTTCTCGATGCCAAAGTTGGAGTGTTAAAAGGGATTGGATACCCGGATCTTATTGGGATAAAAAGATAGCCATCCGACATTGATTGTACGTGGGTGGTATAACTATATAGGGGCGGCCACACCGACCCCCCTCCGACGTCGGAATTTCGTAGTATATTTTAAAAAAATATATAAAAAATATAAAAAAATAAGGTGAAAAAAATAAAAATAATGTGAAAGAGAACACTAAATTTAAAGAAAGTAGATGACGATTGAGGAAGATGAGTTTGGATTGAGGGGTATTTGGGAGGTGCATATTCGTCCTTTAATGTCAATTAGTGAGGGCAAATGTGTCTTTTTGGGTGTCTTCATCCCCAATTACCTTAACACACAACCAAACATAAACGAGATTAAACTGACTTCAAGTCTCCACCCCGTCCACCCGAAAATTTCATCCCATATCCCTTCTACTCCCAAAAATCCATCTCCATCCACCTACTTCCCATCGCGTTGCCAAACACCCCTTAGTTGGTAAAAAGAAGGTAGGGAATGAGGGAAAATGGATGCAATTTCAACCAAATTTCCCCTATTATAAATTTCATATTTAAATCAAAATTTATATTTTTCTTTTAATATTTTCGTAAGATTATTCATTATATTACAAATATATTTTAAAAAATTCTTCTAATTTTTATTCTTATAAAATTCTTTTACTATCAATGTCATAGTTAAACCATAATTTATGAGTTTTTTTTGTTGGATTTTTCAAACCTATCAATTTTATTTTCATTTACCAGCGACAAATTCTTTAAAAAATTATAATTTTCTTTCAATATTTAAAAAAAAATCTTAGCCATGCTACACACATCTAAATTATTAAATTATTGTATGAATTTTTGTAATAAAAAATCATATTTATATCACAATTTATCGTTTTCTTTCAATATATTTTAAAAAATTATTATATACACCGAGGAAAAAAATTCCCAATAAAACATTTCGCACCACCCCTTTCTATCGATTCCTGCGGCCGCCGCTATAACCATACAAAATATAAGGAAGAGAGAAGCCCTTACACATGGCTTAATCTTTTGTGTTAGAAGGGTGGATCCCGACCTTATAAACAAAAATAAAATTAAACCCGACACGACTCCCGTTTTCATACGACCCGACCAAAGTTTCTCGGAATCTCACATGGTATCAGAGCCAGGTTCGAGTCGGGTCGGTTTTCCTGCCTTCAGGTCAGGCTAAAACCCGTCGACAAACCAAAAATCGAGCGAGCTATAAAGAGATTGAGAGTCTCAACCCAGAAAGAAAGAAAAAAAAAGTGTTTAAATGTCAACTCGATCTAGGCGGGTTGCACTTGAGGGGCCGTGTTGGAATTAAAAGATAGTCATCCCACATTGATTGTGGGTGCTATAACTATACAAAATATGAAGAAGGAAGAAGCCCCTACACAATGGCTTAATCTTTTGTGTTAGAAGGGTGGATCTCACAGATCTGGCACCGACGAAGATGAAGAATGGATCCCACCTTCATAAGAAGTGACATCGAATGATACACCCCTTTGTCGCTCATATAATGCTCCCTGTTCATTCCCTCTCCCACTCGTCACACTTGAAGGTCGTTGGACTTGGAGAAGATTAAGTACAACCCGTATCGCATTTTAGCAGTCCCATCTTGATTCAATCACAACGGCGAAGCAAAATGCGATCAGGACAAAGGGAAAATTGAAGAGATGGATGGAGGAAGAGAGAAAAGAGAAGCCTTAGAAGGAAAAACATCAGCTTTGGGGGCAAGATTGATGACAAAATTAGCCTTGGTAGGCTAGTGGTAAAAAAAAAGTGCTTCATTGTCAATGGTAATTAGGGTCTAAAAAATGTAAAAAGTGGTAATTTTGTCTATTTTTAATTATAATTTAGTTTGATCCAGCTAAGCTACTTTATTTAAATCTATATCTATAAAAACTCTTAAAATAGAAGACTTCGTGTTGAGTTCTTCTTCTTCACTTTACTTTTGTGATTTTGACCAATGATGCTTTTCCTTTCATTTTTTATTATTCTTTTCTCTCCTCTCATATTATATTAAGACTAATTTATCTATTATTGCATTTATTTTTATTATATTTAATTCAGTTTTTTTTGATTCCATTATGTTTGTTTTATTTGATGTGATCTAATTTCATTTGTTCGATCTCTACTATATGGATAACAAATCGAAGCATACGACTGAGTAAAGTTTAGCTTATTTTACATATTTTGGTATTTTATGTCATATAATATATATATATATATATATATATATATATATATATATATATATATATATATATATATATATATATATATATATATATATATATATCCCTGAATCTGAAACATTGCTGGTTTTTGGAAACTGTTTCAAAACTTTTGGTGACTGTTTTACCTCCTTCCGTTATTGAAAGACAAAAAGAGGGAGATGATATGTGGTTTAGACTTGAAAACTTTTTGCTATGAAGGTCTTGGAAGACCTTGGTTTTTGATTTTTGGTTTTCAGTTGGATGGCTTTTTATACTTTAAATGTTTGATCCAACATTTGTCTAACCCATGCAGGTACTTAGTCCGATTTCACTTATATTATATATCCTTGACTAAGTTGCAGGGATGCACAGGTTTTGTCTTTCACCAAGGGGGAGATTGAAAACTCCACTCCCTTGATGAAAATCGGAATATGTTTCAAAGGCTTTGACAGTTTGTTTCTGTCAAAAGTCTTGAAGATTTTACAGTGTTGATGAAACACAAAACCTGTTCTATATGTTATTATGTTCGAAATATTATTTTATGCTTCCATCCTATTATTATATATAACTAAACTTTCAGGAAGTATTTTCGAATATTATTTCCTTCCTTATGGTGCAATTTGAGAAGATTCAAATCGGAAATATTATGGCCTTTGCAGTTTCCAAAGATAGAAGATCCAGCTCAAGCCATGATCTAGACTAGCCGTTGGTGAAGATCCTTAGCCGCCGATTTGTCTCAATATAAACAAAAGGAAGATGAAGACAGAGTACACATACATTGAACACGAGCTTTTCATACACTCCAAGCCTTCAAGAGAAATTTGTCTTCGTGTGCTCTCTGCTTGTCCTAAGAGTCTGTTATTTCATTTCAAAGCATTTGAGAGTTACACAGTGAGCTTATAGGATATATTCAGTTATAGTGTTATACTCGAGAGTTTGTAACTCAGGAAGTGAACACTAGGCGATTGATTCACTAGGTGTAAGAGGATTGTACTAGATAGCATAGAGAGGTGGGGCTTTTCTAGATTGGTCTAGGACTCCAAGGGAACGTGAGTTGACTAGATTGCAATTGTATAGGAGAGAGGCTTCTCAGGGAGCTACTAGGATCCTAAGTCTTGTGAATCAATAAAAGCTGGTTGAATCCTAGGGTTGTGGAAGAACCCTAGGCGGGGACGTAGGCCAAGTTTGTGTCGAACCTCATAAACAACTCATCAAGTCCTTTAGTTATTGCTTTACCTTATTTTCGCATTTGGTTCGTACTGTTTAACTTTGTGATTAAGGTTTTTGAAGAAAGACTAAGTCTAATCTCAAAGGATTTTGTACGAGCTTCAAGAGTCTTGAGAATCTGCGAAAAACCGGCATACTCTATTCAACCCCCCTTCTAGAGTATCTTTACATTACTTTGTTTTACATTATCGAACCTTCAATTGGTATCAGAGCTTTACTCACTGCGTTTGATCTAACAATCTTGTGAGTTTTCGATCATATCTGGTGAAGCAAGCGGAGGATTTGCACAGGGAAGGTCTACTAGCAGACCACCACTCTGTGTAGAAAACAACTTTGTCCACTGGAGATCTTTGATAAAGATGTTCATTATATATCAAGATCTGCAACTTTGGAACATTATAGAGAATGGTCCGAAGATTCCAGAGAAAGATGGACCAAATGGAACCAAAGTCGCAAAGAAGGAGTCTGAATACATCCAAGCGGATCTTGAACTCGTCTCCAAAAACTACATGGCTATTAACTTACTTTATTGTGGTCTTAGCACTGATGAGTTTAACCGTATTTCATCTTGTAGGTCAGCTAAAGAGATTTGGGACAAGTTGGTCGTCACCTGTGAGGGAACTAGCCAAGTGAAAGACACCAAGATCAACATCTTCCTTCGAAAGTACGAGCTTTTGAAAATGAAGTCTGATGAGTCAATCAAGGCCATGTTCACACAATTCACAGAAATCACCAACAACCTTGACTCTCTCGGCAAGATCTTTACAAACGTTGAGAAAGTAAGGAAGATACTGAGGTGTCTCCCAAACGAAAAGTGGGGTCCTAAAGTAACAACCATAGAGGAAGCCCAAGACCTCACTACTCTGCCCCTTGATGACCTGCTTGGGAAACTGATCACGCATGAGATGATCCTTAATGAAGACGATGAAGAACTTCCAGCAAGCACTAAGAACTTGGCGCTCATGTCAAAAAAGGATGAGCCCAAAGATGCATCTGATTCCGAAGATGAGGATGACGATGAGGATGATCCTTTTGCTCTTATCACAAGAGGCCTTGCTCGAATCCTCAAAATGAAGAAACAATTCAACAACAAGGATAGATCAGAGTCTTCAAAATTTCGAGGTAAGCCTCAATACAACAAGTATGATAAGAAGACTAAACCTTTGTCTTGTTTTGAATGTGGTGAAACAGATCATCTTGTGAAGGATTGCCCTCAAAAGACAAAGAGTCAGTCCAAGAAGGGTGACAAATGGAAAAAGAAAGCCATGGTGGCAACTTGGAGTGATTCTGACTCCGACTCCGATGAAGAGAAGGCCAATATCTGTCTTATGGCCTCAGAAGATGAATCCCATAATGAGAAGTTTGAAGCAACTGTAAGAGAACTTATGGCAAGTCCAAAAGAGGTATTATCGGAATTTCTTTCTAATATGATTGCCAATGAAGAGAAACTTATTGACCAGACTAACATTCTTATCAAGAGAACTGTGGACCAGGAAAGAACTATTGAGGATCTGTCTATGACGGTCAAAAGTCTTGAAGCTTCTTATTCAGGTCTTGATATTAAAGTCAAGATGCTTGACTCAGAGAAATCTGAGTCAAGCATCTTGACTTTAGAGAACGAGAAGATCTCCCTGAATAATAAGATTCAAGACCAACAGACAGCCCTCATAAGTTTTACCAAATCCAAAGGCACTCTTGATAGGATGTTGGGTGAGCAACAAAGTTCTCTAAACAAAAGTGGTATTGGTTACAATCCAAGGTTTTTAAAGAAGCAACACATTACCACCTTTGTGAAGGCAAAAGGAAGTAGAACCTCTCTTATATGTCACCACTGTGCTAGAAAGAGACATGTAAAAGAGACATGCCCCTATAGAAGAAAGGATCCATATATCATTCGCAATACATTTCCTGTTCATTTGAGAAAAGAACGGATAACACAAGTTTGGGTCCCAAAAGACACTATTTTACCAAATATGGTTTATCCCAATAATGGATCCAAATTTGCTTATTGGTCTAGCCACAAAGGTTGATGTTTGTTTTGCAGGAGATCACCAAGGTGAAGGAGCACAAATGGATTGTTGATAGTGGATGCTCAAGGCATATGAGTGGGAAGAGTTTTCTCTTTCATGATCTAAAGGAGCAATCCACAAGAGCAATCACTCTTGGTGACAAAGGAAAATTTGACATCGTTGGTATTGGTAGCGTTGGAAGTGATTCCAACCACAGTATTACAAATGTCTATCTTGTGAATGGTTTAAAATATAATTTGTTTAGTGTTTCTCAATTATGTGATAGTGGCAACAATGTCAGATTTAACAAGAAAAGATGTCTAGTGTGCAGAGAAGATACAGGTGAAGTTATACTGACTGCATATCGTTACAACAATATATACGTTGTAAATGCTGATCAAGTGGCACAAGGAAGCTTAACCTGTCTAAAGGCTTTGACGGACGATCCAAAGCTCTGGCATAGGAGACTCGGTCATGTGAGTCCACATACACTACAGAAGCTTGTGACCAAAGGGCTTGTAAGAGGGCTACCTGAGATGGACTTCAAAGGTATTGATATGTGGAATGCATGCACACGAGGTAAACAAACACGTAGCTCTTTCAAACCCAAAAAGGTTATAAGTTCTTCTAGACCCCTTGAACTTTTACATATGGATTTATGTGGTCCTATGCGAGTCAAATCTCCCAATGGTAAAAAGTACATGCTAGTCGTTGTTGATGATTTTTCTAGATATACTTGGGTTGCATTTTCAAAAGAAAAATCAGAGGCCTTATTTGAGTTTTCAAAACTTTGTAAGGAGTTGCAAACTTTAAGAAACGAGCCCATAGTGTCAATTCGAAGTGATCATGGTAGGGAGTTTGATCAACTTCAGTTTGATTTATTTTGTGCTAAATATGACATCTCCCATAACTTTTCTGCTCCTAGGACACCTCAACAAAACGGGGTTGTGGAACGAAAGAACCGCATCTTAGAGGATATGGCCAGGACTATGCTTTTAGAAAATGCATTACCTAAAACCTATTGGGCTGAAGTTGTTAACATAGCTAACTATATTTTGAATCGTTCTATCTTAATGAAAACTCCTTATGAACTTTTCAAATGCCGCAAACCACTTATATCTTATTTTAAACCCTTTGGCTGTACTTGTTTTGTTCATAACAATGGAAAAGATAATCTTGGGAAATTTGATGCGCGTAGTGATGAAGGTATATTTCTTGGCTACTCCACAAGTAGCAAAGCTTATAGAATCTTCAATAAAAGGACCCAGTTAGTTGAAGAGAGTATACATGTTATATTTGATGAATGCAATGACGGTTCTTTGAGTGGAAGTGTTGCAGATATAGATCTTAACATCCATGCAGAGAACGAGGAAGGTGATGATGCTGCTACCAAGAACACAAAGAAGAGGAACATGCATGAACAGATTCTCAACACTGAAGAATTGGCCCAAGGTGTTGAAGATTCGTCCAAAGCCCTTGGTGTCCAATCCAACAGTGTTGACACGTCAGAAACTGCTGTAACTGAACCTAACAGGACCACGGGAGTCAGATGTACCACAAATCAATCCTACTGGTGTGACGAATCAAGGAGCTGAGACTAGCAAAAGGAAATTCAAATACTCCTCATCACACTCATTAAAGGATATCATTTCTGACCCTACTTCTAATGTTCAAACTCGTTCTAAACTTAAAGATCTTTGTGCTTTTCACGCATTTGTTTCTCATATTGAACCAAAGAAGGTAGATGAGGCCCTTCAAGAGCCAGACTGGATCATTGCTATGCAAAGTGAGCTTAACGAATTTAAAAGGAACAAAGTCTGGACCTTGAAGCCTAGGCCAAAGCATCAATCAGTCATTGGCACACGATGGGTATTTCGAAACAAGCTAGACGAGAATGGTAAGATCGTGAGGAACAAGGCAAGACTTGTTGCTCAAGGCAACAATCAAGAGGAAGGTATTGACTACGAGGAGACCTTTGCTCCCGTAGCCAGGCTTGAAGCCATTCGCATTTTATTAGCATTTGCATCTTTTATGAGCATAAAGTTATATCAAATGGATGTCAAGTGTGCTTTTCTTAATGGTTTCTTAGAGGAATAAGTATATGTGGCTCTACCCCCAGGATTTGAAAGTTTGGAATTTCCGCATGACAAAGCGTTTTATGGTTTGAAACAAGCCCCAAGAGCTTGATATGAGCGCTTGTCAAAATATCTTTTAGAAAATGATTTTAAATGGGGGTTGATCGACATGACTCTATTTATCAAGACCAAAGGAAATGACATTTTGGTTATTTAAATTTATGTTGATGATATATTATTTGGTGCTACTAACACATCTTTGTGCAAGGAATTTTCTGACATCATGTGCAGCGAATTTGAGATGAGCTAGATGGGTGAACTCAACTTCTCTTTGGGATTACAAGTTCATCAATCCAAGAAAGGGATCTTTGTCAACCAAAGCAAGTACACTAAGGATCTCTTGAAGAAATTCAAGATGGATCAATCCAAAGCAGCCAAGACACCCATGAGCTCAAGATTATCTCTAGATCAAGACAAGACTAGGAAGAGTGTCAATCAAAAGGAGCATCGAGGAATGATTGGATCTTTACTATATCTCACATCTAGTAGACCTGACATCATGTTTAGTGTTTGCATGTCTGCTAGGTTTCAAGCTGATCCTAAAGAATCTCACCTCATAGCTGTGAAGAGGATCTTTCGATATCTCAATGGCACTAAGGAGCTTTGCTTGTGGTACTTAAAGCAAAAAGATTTCACATTAATCGGGTATTCTGATGCAGATTTTGCAGGCTATAAGGTGGATAGGAAGAGCAGATTAGGATGTTGCCAATTCTTAGGAGCATCCTTGATCAGTTGGCATTCAAAGAAACAAAACTCAGTTGCTCTATCCACTGCCAAAGCCGAATACATAGCAGTTGGAGCTTGTTGCTCCAAAATCCTATGGATAGATCAACAAATGCGAGATCTTGGCATCAACCTCAAAGGCATTCCCATTAAGTGCGACAATACAAGTGCCATCTCCATTACAAAGAATCGTGTTCAGCATTCAAGGACCAAACATATTGATGTAAGACATCATTTCATTAGAGACCATGTTGAAAAAGGTGATGTGTCCATTTCGTTTAATTCGACTAATTATCAATGGGCTGACATTTTTACTAAGCCTTTGGCAGACGACAGGATCACCTTCATTAGACAAGAGATTGGGATGCTTAACAAGGATGAACTTTCGTAGGGGGAGCTTTCCCTTTACGAAAGATAAACTCTACCTAGTATCAAGACCTTTGAAAATTATGTCAAGGTTTGTGAACTAAATGGTAGATTAAATATATCGGATCACATATATTTGGTTAATATCTTTTTAGATATTTAATCAAGTATATTTTTATCGGATTTCAAAATCTTTTATTTATGTTATATTTTTATTCCGCTGAGATATTTTATTTTTGGAACAAAATATTTCGGTTATTTCCCTCCTATTTTAATGGATTGATTTGAATTTTGAATTGGAAATTTTTTCAAAATGACAATGTTATGATTACTATCATTGGAACTCTAAATCCGTCCCATCAACTCCATCATCTCTCTCTACTTAAGCCCCAAATCTGTACCCGACTTTCTCACAATTTCAAACTTATCCAAACCCTTCCAAATTCCCTTTCTTCAACCTCTCAAACTGTTCTAAAAAAACCCTAGCCGATTTCCTCCATGGATCACAAATCAAAGAAAGCTTCCACACCCAAAAGACTTGGCGCCACCCCCAAGGGACGCCAGGCCACTGCTGTTGTCCAAATCACCATCGTTGAGAGCACGACTACTGTTACCAAGGGCTCTCAAAAACGCTCTGCTAAGAAGCCTCTCAGTGCAAAGCAGAAAGGGAAAAAGAAGGTCATCGCTGAGGAGGTGGATGAGGAAGTGGAAGAAGATGATCTCGACGCCATTCTGGAAAGGGATGCAGCCAAGGAAGCCGAAGAGGAAGCTTTAAGGAAGAAGAAGGCCGAGGAGGAGGCTGAGCTTGCAAGGAAACTTGTCGAGGAGGAAGCTGAGAGAATCCGGAAGGAAGCCGAGGCCGAGGAGGTTCCTTCTGAAGAGGAGCCTGAGGAAGAGGACGAGGAGCAAGACGGATCTGGAGAGGACGAGGAAGCTGATGGAGACGACGCAGGGTCCGCTGAGGACTCGGGGTCTGAGGACGAGGAGGAAGAGGAGCCAGAACCTGTTGCCTCTCCTTCTCCTTCTCCTCCTCCCCTATCTCCAAAGAAGCGGAAAGCCCCAGCTGCTGTCAAGCCTCCATCTCCCAAGCGCACCAGGAAGGGCACCCTCAGAGGTCTTGAGGCGCCTGTCAAGAGGATTGCTCCAACACAGGCTCGAAGGAAGAATGCTGATCCACCCACCTACATCTAGGTAAACCAATCCTTACCCTCTTCATGGTTTGAAAATGTTGAAACGGCTGGAAAGTAGGTAGATGAGTTTCGAACTCGTAGGATCTGCTGTTCATATTTTTTGGATATTGAGTTCTTTGAAGCTTTGAAGTTACCTTGCATTGAACTTCTAAAAAAATGCCCAACCTGGACCCTTCTCAATCTTGAAACTGTCTATTATCCCCAACTAACCCGCATGTTCTACATAAACCTAAAAGCCAAACACGATGCCAATGGTTGATCTTTGGAATCTGTTGTCAAGGGAGTTAGAATCGCTTTCAACTCCATTGACTTTGCAGATTTCCTTGGCCTACCTAGCCCATGTCCACCCTCTGAAGTACACCCCTCTAAAGAAAACTGTATTATCCTTGCCCGATCCAAATACCTCCTACCCGAAGCATCTAACAGCACCTCAAAGCAGCTCACCCACTCATCCCTTACCCTAGAGGCAAAAGTTATCTTCAACATCATTGTTCGCTGCCTCTTACCCCGTCTTAACTCTGGCTCGCTCCTTACCGACAATGTCATGGTCCTACTTTACCGAATCCTCAATGGCCTTGATCTTGATCTGGCCAACACCATTTTATAATCCATGGCTCACACAAGAAAATCCAGGAAAGGAACTCCCCTCCCCTTTGCCACCCTTTTGACCCAAATCTTCAAAGCTTCTAGAATTGATTTCAAAAATGAAGAACAGCAGCGTCATATGGGTAAGTTCGACTCCAAGAGCCTTGAAAAGATAGGCATCACTCGCTCTCCCCAAGGGACTTTGAGTCTTGCCTCTCCTTCAAAAGCTCTTCCCACTACCTCAGCTGTTGATGAGCGCATAGACAACCTGGAGTTGAGCTTAGAGGAAGTTTGCCTGGATATCAAGGAGCTGCACAAGGAGTTCATGGCGGAGATGAGCGGGATAACCAAGCTGCTGCAAGGTCTGTGGACGAGGCTCACTGATGATGCTCCGGACAACAAAGCTTAACCCTATCCTACCCTATCCTATCACTGGATCTGAAACATTGCTGGTTTTTGGAAACTATTTCAAAACTTTTGGTGACTGTTTTACCTCCTCCCTTTGTTGAAAGACAAAAAGGGGGAGATGATCTGTGGTTTAGACTTGAAAACTTTTTTCTATGAAGGTCTTGGAAGACCTTGGTTTTTTATTTTTGGTTTTCAGTTGGATGGCTTTTCATACTTTAAATGTTTGATCCAACATTTGTCTAACCCATGCAAGTACTTAGTCCGATTTCACTTATATTATACATGCTTGACTAAGTTGTAGGGATGCACAAGTTTTGTCTTTCATCAAGGGGGAGATTGATAACTCCACTCCCTTGATGAAAATCGAAATATGTTTCAAAGGCTTTGACCGTTTGTTTCTGTCAAAGGTCTGGAAGATTTTACAGTGTTGATGAAACACAAAACCTATTCTATATGATATTATGTTCGAAATATTATTTTATGCTTCCATCCTATTATTATATATAACTAACCTTTCAGGAAGTATTTTCGAATATTATTTCCTTTTTTATGGTGCAATTTGAGAAGATTCAAATCGGAATGATTATGGCCTTTGAAGTTTCCAAAGATAGAAGATCCAGCTCAAGCCATGATCTAGACTAGCCGTTGGTGAAGATCCTTAGGCGCCGATTTATCTCAATATAAAGAAAAGGAAGATGAAGACAGAGTACACATACATTTAACACGAGCTTTTCATACACTCTAAGCCTTCAAGAGAAATCTGTCTTCGTGTACTCGCTGCTTGTCCTAAAAGTCTGTTATTTCATTTCAAAGCATTTGAGAGTTACACAGTGAGCTTATAGGATATATTCAGTTATAGTGTTATACTCGAGAGTTTGTAAATCAGGAAGTTAACACTAGGCGATTGATTCACTAAGTGTAAGAGGATTGTACTAGATAGGTCTAGGACTCCAAGGGAACGTGAGTTGACCAGATTGCAATTATATAGGAGAGAGGCTTCTCGGGGAGCTACTAGGATCCTAAATCTTGTGAATCAATAAAAGCCGGTTGAATCCTAGGGTTATGGAAGAACCCTAGGCGGGGACGTAGGCCAAGTTCGTGCCGAACCTCGTAAACAACTCATCGAGTCCTTTACTTATTGCTTTTCCTTATTTCCGCATTTGGTTCGTACTGTTTAACTTTGTGATTCAGGTTTTTCGAAGAAAGACTAAGTCTAATCTCAAAGGATTTTGCACGAGCTTCAAGAGTCTTGAGAATCTGTGAAAAACCGGCATACTCTATTCTAGAGTATCTTTACATTATTATTTTTTACATTATCGAACCTTCAGGGGTGCCAATAGATATCGAATCAGAAGATAATGTGCCTCTCCTACGTAAATCAAGGGGAAATCGTGATAGTATAATTGGGTTATCCAAAGTTGTATCTCGTGGTATTTCCTCAGCTCCCAGTCCTGAAATTTTGTCTACTAATTTCCCGCCCAATGTGACTGATGATGTCCCTTTTGGAGTTAGTGTTCCTGTTGACAAGGAAGGGCAACCAACTGTTGGAGAAAATTTGCAAGATGAAGGGACTAATGTCCAGTCTGTAGCCTCTGATGTGCCACTACAATCAATAATTGTCCCCCAAGATATTAGGGTTGGTGCTGTTTTTGTTAAGAAGTCGATGATTAGAAGGGCTAATCAATACCCCTCTTTGAAAACAAGGTCAAATCCTCGTGTGTTTGTTTGTGCATAGGCTAGATTTAATGATAAACAGAAGGATTGTATCAAGAGGATAGGTTTTGGTTGTTTATGAAATTTGGATATTCATTATCTTCCTCTATGTCTTTGTCATTGGTTGGTTGAGCAGTTTGATGCGAACAAATGTTGCTTGGTGTTGGCTGATGGAAGTAAGTTAGATATTACTGAACTTGACGCCAATATTACATTAGGCTTGCCTATGGGCAAGAATTTGATATGTAGGAAAACTTCTAAAGAGAAGTCAGATATTCTTACGAAGTGGAAGAGTTTATTTTCTATTGGACATTCCATTAATCCATCTGTTCTTACTGATCATATGGTTGCTGATGTTGATGCTAGCGATCGATTTGTTGTCAACTTTGATGTGTTATTTCATTCCTTGCTTGTGGACAATATCCAAAATGGCAATGTTAATCATAGCTTGGTTAAAGTTTTGTGAAGAAATGAGGACTTCAAATAATTGAATTGGTGTGCTTTTGTTCTTGAAAGCTTAGTGGATTCAAAGAAAATTTGGGAAAAGAACAAGACCAGTCACTTTAGAGGTCCTATTCTCTTCCTCATTGTGAGTATTTTATTTTTACCCTATCTTTTGCATTTTATTATATTCTTTTGTGCTATTATATCATCATTTCTTGTATTTTTAATAATTTTATTTTCAGTGATACTTTTATTTCATATTGAAGGTTTTGGCCTTATTGTTTTACTGTTTAATTTTATTTTTTTCCTATTGTATTAGATTTTTTAGTTACTTTGTTTCTTATCTGTTTTACTGTTTTTTTTTGTTTGTTTGTGTTGGTTAGCTGTTTTATATTGATAGGGTGAAGTTATTCTCAAGTACTTATGCTTCGTCAACGTGAGGATGATGATCTTTCCAGTGGAGGCTTTGGACGTTGCAGAATTGAGGAACGTCAATCTGTTCTTGCGTATCAACCTATTTCTCCATGTGCTGCTCTTTCAGCTGCTCTATCTGACAATCCATCGGTTTTTGAAAAAATCATCTCCTATTGAGGTTTTTTTTTTTGTTTATGATATATAAGTAATTTTTTTATAATATTATTTTGTGTTTTATTTGATTTTGGCTCTTTGTTTGTGTGTGTGTGTTTTTTTCCTTGTAGAGTGTTATTCAATCATTTGCTCAAAAAATTGTTGCCCTTGCTACTTCAATATCCGAGTTTGTTGATTTGGCTGATAAAATTCCTCCTGAGTTTAAAGAGAATGAAATGGTTAAAACACTTAGTAATGTTGCCAAGAAGCTGATGGGTTTGGAATTTGAGGGTGATAAGGGTGGTTCTGCCCCTGCAGATCATTCTTATTTGAGTGAATCCCCTACGTTTGTCTGGATTTCATCCCAGGATCCTTTATGGTCAGATCCTGTGTTATTGGATGCTCTTGCTCAAATTGAGTTAGCTTACATGAATAAAGGTAAGATGAAATCGTCTGGTCAGGCCGATCATCATTTTGGTTCAGTTGGGAATGTAGCTGGCGGTGGGCTTGGTGGTGTTTGTTCTAAGAATAAATGTGATGCTGGGAAGAAGGGTGATTCTGCAGTAGCTAAGGGTAAGGGGGCTATGCATATGAATCTTCTGCTGACCCATCATTTGATCCTGCCTTCAAATCTGAAAATAAATTTACTGAAGAGGAAATTGCTCAAGATTTTGCCAGGTCTGATCAGTCTGCACAAAAGGGGTTTGTCTATGCACCCAACTCCAATACTGATGCACAAAAAGATTTAAGAGTTGCACCGAATGTTGTCGATGGTGTAACTGGTGTTCCTGCCTCTGTTGTTGATATTGCGAAGGAATATGCTGGTGGAGATGTTGCTTCTTCTTTAGGTATATCAACATCAAGTGACATTCATTGTGCAACTCCTTAAGTGTTTAAGAGGAAACACAAGTCTCCTGTTGTCTTGCCTTTACGTAGGTCTACTAGGGGTTGCCCTGTTGTTTCAAATGTTTATATGCAAGATCAAAAAGAGAAAGATGTTGGTTGTAAGAGGGTACTAAAACATGCTGATTCAATGAAGAGTCCTTACTATTCTAGGGCTGTTGATGTGAACGAGCGTGTGTCTGACATTGAGCATTGCATTTGTGCATACTTGTCTAAGAAATCAACTTCTGATGTGTAAGTCTGTTTTTTTATCATTTACTTTTCTTTTTAGATTTAAGTTTTTGAGAGTTATATTTATTTTTTATAATTTGTTGTTTGCCTATTGCAGTGAAGTTCTTTTTAAGAATTCATCTGTTGAAGTTATTAGAGTTGATTTTAAATCCCTTGAAGAAGATTTTGAAGTTGCTTTCTCTGTTGTGAGTGCATGGGCTTCTGCCTTTAATCATAAAGAACAATAAAGAAGTGTTGTTTCTCCATCAATGCTTTTTATATCTATTGTGTCTTCTGTCAGTTGTATTTTTCTTTTTTATTTTCTATCTCATTTTTTTCTATTTTGTTACCATTCTACATGTGTTTATTTCCTTGTTCTTTATTTTTTATTTTTTTTCCAGCAATTTGCCCCAAATTCCCCTGGAGATGACTTTAATGACCGTTTTACAAAATTTAGTATCCGCCTTGATTCTGAACTAGCTGCTGCTTGTCACATTCGGTTGAAAGATGTTGATATGGTATTTGAGTTAAAATTTTATTTTATGCTTTTTAATTCTTTTTGTTTAATCTACCTTACTCTTTTTCTTCTTTTATTTGTTTTTTTTTTGACTTATTTTCTTTATATTTTTTTATAGTTTGAGTTTGGTGTTTATCATGAGACAATCTATTGCATGGTATTCTTTAATTTGAAGATGAAAGCTGTTCAATTCCTGGATGTGTCAAGTGATACTCAAAATTCTAGTTCCATCTTTCAATATACAGTCTGTACTTTGGTTAGTTTTCATACTTATCTGTCTCTTTTTTGCTTCTTATCCTTTTTTTTTTATTTTTTATTTTGTTATTTTTATTTTCAGTTTGTCATTTATAGTAATTTGTTCTTTTATTTATATTTTTTGCAGCATGATTTCTTGATTAATTATTTGAGGTCTAAAGGATGTTTGAAGAAAGCAGAGTTAGTTTCTCTTTGTATTCAATCACGCATTTATCTCCCCTGGGCTGGAGAAGAAAAGCGTTCCCATTCTGGTATTTGTATGATGCGCCATATGGAGGTATTTGTGGGATTGGAGAAGGGATTCAAGTGTGGTTTTGACCAAGGGAGTGACAAGAACTTCTCAATCTGCGTGTGAAGTACATGACTGACATAATCTGTTCTGATGTCAATCAATTGTGATCTAAAATTTCAGCTCAAGCTAAGGCACATGCGTCCTTGACCTTAAAAGGTGTTCATGCTCTGAAATTGCGGTTGGATTGATGGGATAGGAACTAGTAGTTAATCAAACATTAGTATGTCCTGGACAATTGTTATTAATTTTGAGGATATACAAATTTTGTGTCCTACATGTCTTGTAATGTATAACCCTTTGCGATGCCCTTTTTGGGTTGCCTTTGTCTATTTTACTTTATGTTTGTGCAGTTGGGCCTGTTGGCATTATATATATCGTTGTGGTTTTTTCGCATGAATTTGACTCTTTGTGCGTTTTTTTATATTTTAAAATTCACATTTAAATGTGCACCTATATGCATTTATGTTGTGACATTATTATATGGTCATGTGCAGGCCTAATAGTTATATGTGCAATTATACTGTCATATTGTGCAACCTTAACACCCTATATATTGTGCATATGTAATATAATGCTCTTTATTTTTTATAATTGAGATGTCTATATATTCATGCTTTTATGCTGGTGTCGTTTTCCCTGTTGGTTGTCTCATATCTGTTTGGATTTCTATTTTGTTTTTGTATTTTTTTGTTTTGTATTTTATTTTTGCTTTTTGTGAATTTCTTTGACTTTGTGTGCCTTTAATATAGTTTAAAACAGACATTTCAGTCTAATTTCTTTTTTCTAATGTAATAGTGCTCAAGTACCCCAGTTTTGTGCAATTATAACTGTATTATGTGCAGTTATAAAGACCCAGTATGATAATGTGCAATCACATTGTCATATTGTGCAATTACACCACCTTATTGTGCATATGTACTAGAGTGTTTTTATTTAGAGAAAATTTGCGCCGAAGGCGCAAATTTTGGCCCAATTAGCGAAATATACACGTTTTTGTATAATTTGCAAAAGTATACATTTTAAATCTTTTAACCTAATCTCTCTCGATCTCTCTCTCCAGATCTCTTTCTCCGTCTGATCTCTCGTTCTTCGTCATCTGTCGGCGTGTGGTGGCTCCTACCTCTATCCGCCTCTCGGCGTGCGCTGTAGTCTCAGATCCGCTTCCTCGCCGCCGCAGAACCGCCATTGCCGAGATTCAATGCCAGCATAAACTTCGATCTGGATCTGGCGGAGGAGAACTTCGATCTGGATCTGGCGGAGGAGAACTTCGATCTGACAGCCTATTGAACGATCCGGATTCAATCAAAGCGTTGATAATGCAGCAGGAACTACAGCAGGAGTCTCTATCGTCCACATTCTGGTTGCGAACAACCATGGGAAGTGGCGCTGCTACCGGCAACAGCTCCGCGATGAGGAAGGCCTCCACCTCCTTACGCTCCTCCTCCAATGCGCGGAGGCGTCTCCGCTGACAACCTCCCGGAGGCCAAGACGATCCTCGTCGAGATCTCGCAGCTGTCCACCCCCTTCGGCACCTCCGCGCAGCGCGTCGCCGCCTACTTCTCCCACTCAGATTCACCGCCGGAGATCTACGCTTCCGAGTTCCCGTCCTCGTCCCCCGCCGCCGACTGCTTTGATGGCTCCTAGTTTCATGTCGGAGGAGAACTTCGATCTGAATAGGCAAGGTACTCTCACCGATCCCTTCGTCTCCAATTCGGTCTTTTTTGGTTTCAATTCAAATGAAATGTGGATGTTTCTCTCTCGAAAGATTTCCGACATTGTGAATTTCTCGTTTTACAGTACGTTGTGGAGATCTCTTTGATTTCAATACATTGCATTAGATTCTCTTGCTCTTGCGAGAGACGGTGAACCGTCAGCGCTGACAACTTCCTGATGCTCTTGCTCGAACTGCTCTTCCCCTCAAAACGATGTAGTTAAGCATTTCCTTGAAGCCGAAAGTGCCAAGGAAGAGGTTCCTGATTCAGAAGCTTCAGATCTGGAGGTACTACTGTTGTATAATGAGAGTATGAGACTGTCTTAAGCTGGCAATTAATCCAGAGTTATGTTCGTCGTTCTCTGATTATTTGCTAATGTAGTCCATAAAATGTTGCAGTGTGTTGATTCTGTACCCTCTCATCCAGCTACGAAAGAAATAGTTCATGTAGAATGTGCATCAAATGTAGATTCTGACAAAGGAATACACATGGACACAGAACTCCTTTAAGAGGTTTCAGGAGCATCTTTGGGCATGCCAGTTGTTATTTCCAAATCTCCGGCAATTCTTAGTCGTACCAGGAAAGGCAAGGAGTGTCTACAAATCTCGCCAATAAAGCTTGTAAGTATTGGTAACATGAATATTGTTCAGAACTGACCAATAATAATTACTTTAAATTGTTATACCAAACTGAGAGTGAAATATCCGAATCCACCACTTTTAATTACTGCTTCATCTTGTGACAGGGTACTCCTATTCAAAGACAAGATCATGGCCTGGAGTATCATGTGAAGTCGGGTGTGCAACTGGTAGCCCTGCCCCCAAATTGCCCCAATCTCCCACAAGTATAGTTAAAGAAACATTTTTCCTTATTATCAAATTGCCCCAATTCATTCATTACTGATTTTTCTTATTTTTCTTCTCTTTAATTGATTGCTTTCGTATGGAACTTGTTTGTTTTCTACTCTAATTGTTGTTTTCTCTTCTTAGCTAATGACTTCATATACTCTTTTAAGTTAATGACTTTTAGCTACTGATTTTTTTTAGATTGTTGATTTTTTTTGTGAGTAATGCAATTTGTCTCTAATTTATTTTAGTGCTGACATCATTTTTAATTAGATATTATATATATGATTGAGTCCTTAGAAATTGAGTTGTTTTTTAGTGCTAACGTCGTTTTTATGAGTATTTTTTAGTGCTGACATCGTTTTTATGCGTATTTTTTAGTGCTGACGTCGTTTTCAATTTGATATTATATATGTAAGTATATATGTATACTTGAGTCCTTAAAAATTGGTTTATTTCTTAGCGCTGATATCGTTTTATACGTATTTTTTAGTGCTGACATTGTTTTTATACATATTTTTATGTAGGTATATATTTGCTGACATCGTTTTTGCAATATAAGAGATGGATGAGGAAAGAGGTCAGCATTATCGGCGTCGAAAAATTCTTTGTTTTAATTGTCTACCGTTATTCTTTTTTTCTCACTATCAAAAATAAAATAAAATATTCGTTTCTTTTTTTTTAGTAGAACACTCATTTTATCTCTTTGTTCTCCCCCTTTTATATTTTTAATGACTTAATACGTCAAATATATTGATCTTCGATATCATCATTGTCGGCGTCAGCATCCTCGTAGAGGGTGTGAGCAATGCTGACGTCAGCATTCCCGACGTCATTGTCGTCGGCGTCAGCATTCTCGTAAACGACATCAGCATTGCTGATGTCAACATTCCCGTCGTCGGCGTCAGCATTGACGCGTGGAACAAAAAAACTTCCTTGTAAACGGTGTCAGCATTAACGCGCGAAAAAAAAACCTTCCTTGTAAACGGTGTCAGCATTGCTGACGTCAACATTTCCGACGTCGGCGTTAGCATTGGCGCGCGAAAAAAAAAAACAAAAAAACCTTCCTTGTAAACGGTGTCAGCATTGCTGACGTCAACATTCCTGACGTCGGCGTCAGCATTGACACGCGAAAAAAAAAAAAAAAACCTTCCTTGTAAACGGTGTCAGCATTGCTGACGTCAGCATTTCCGACGATGACGTCAGCACTGACGTGCGAAAAAAAAAAAAAAAAATAAAAATAAATAAAATTTGCTGACGTGGAGGGGGCACAGGGGGGCACGCTGGAGGGGGGGCGCAGGGGCACATAGGAGGGGCAAGGGTTGTGTATAGTTTTGCAAATTTTCAAAAATCTTGTATATTTGGCTAATTTGGCCTTCATATTTGTATATTTGGCAAATCACCCCTTTTATTTATTTAATATAATGTTTTTAATTATCTAATTGTCTTTAAATCTATTATTATTTTTATTTTTTCTAGTTTTTGTGAAAGGCTTTTACCTTGTGTGCATTTTATATAGTGTAAAACTCACATTTAAGTCCAATTTCTTTTTACTACTTTTGTAGTGCACAAGTACCCCTGTTTTGTTCAATTACAAATTTGTTATGTGCAGTTATAAATGCTCGGTATGATAATGTGCAATCACATTCTCCTTTCGTGCAAATATAACATCTTATTGTGCATATTTAAAATATAATGTTTTTATATATTTAATTGACTTTAAATCTATTATTATTTATATTTTTTGTGGTTTTTGTCAATGGATCTGGCTTTGTATGTGTTTTATATAGTTTCAAAATCCCATTTAAGTCCAATTTGTATTCTATTGTTATAGTGCATTTGTAACATTGTGTTGTGCAATTATAACCTTGTGTTGTGCAATTGTAACATCTTATTGTGCATCGACAACAATATATTGTGCAAATAAATCACAATTTATATTTATAATATTATCTGAATTACACATTGACCAAGAATTTCACAATATTGCAACTCACAAATGATGAAAACCTAAGTAAGATAGGGGGAGGAGGTGATACTCTGTATCAATTTTGAATTTGGGATGTTTTCCTATTTTTCTTTAAAATAATTATTGTTAATTAAGGAAATTAGAATAAGTGATGGGACTGCACAAGAAAATATCATTTAATTTTAAAAAAAGTGTAAAACCTCAAAACAACCTTTAATACAAAACGGAGGGAGTAATAAACGGAATATAAAAGTTGTTACAGAGCATATCTGAATAAAAAAAACCGAAAGTATAATATTTTTGTAATAATAAAGTGCATTTATAATAAGTCAATCACAAATTCTGATTATTATTCCTATTAGGTTTCTCTTAATGGGCATGTCCTGCTGTTGTGATGTGCATATTCATGGCAGATTGAGCATATTCGTTTTCCTTTTTTTTCTGTGTTTGAATTGATGATTCATTCCCGCCTTAATTTAAGTCCCTTCCCACCGCCCTTTATCTTTGCTTGCTTAGGGTCTCTTATTTTCACATTCTTCGGGAGGCTTAGTCCAACAAACTCATCAAATATACCTTCAAGTTAACAAACTTATTAAAATTAGAATACTTTGTGTGTGTGTGTGTATATATATATATATATATATATATATATATATATATATATATATATATATATATATATATATATATATATATATATTTGTGCACTATTTTTTTTTATATAAAATGGTGTAAATAAGCAATCAGTAATCTAGGTTTGCCCCATCAAACTCATCATACATACCAGACTTTGAAGTCGTTGAAGATACTGATGTTTGTGCACTTTGTAGGATCTTTTTTTTTGCATTTGTCAATGCAGATGTTAAGTGCCTAATCTGATCACTATTATCCTTAACCAAGTCCACACAAGAATGAAATTCAGCTAACATATTTGTCAAGAGGTGTTTTTTGTTCTTGCTTTGTAGTTGACTGTCTCACGACAACATCATCCAATGTGAAAACATTGCTCAAAGTTGTTTCCTTGGTCCAACGAGTCAGTAATAGTGTTTCTGGCAACTTCTCAAGTTGTATATCCTTCAAAACAGTTAATATATGTCGGCATGGATATCCTAACCTGTTGAACAAGTTACAAGAGCAGCAGCAATCATGATGTTCAAGTTTGTGCTCAACAGTGTATATCTTGTTGTTTTCCTTAAGAGTATATATCTCCAACTCCTCAAGCTCTGTCACATATGGCACTCTGCAGTTGTACAATGCTCCCTGCAATTCTTCCTGAAATCCCCCCACATTTTTATTGTATATAATGTGAATGCACGCTTTTCTAGAGGAAGTGGCGAAATCAGAATTGGTTCAAGGATTTCAGAGTCATAGTTCTTCTTCCCTTGAAGATGCCTTTGATTTTCAATTCCTCTTTCATAACACAACATAAACTCAATTAAATTTGCAGTGCAGTTGGAGAAGTTACGGAAGAAGCTGTTCATGCTCTCTAAAATGGATGTTGTTTTAATTAATCTACTAAGCTTCACATTCTGAAAATATGCAGGGATCCATTTGTCTCTGATTCTAAACAATTCACTCAACCACGAGTGACTTGTCATTCCATACTCTTCCATTAAGGCATTCAACTCCTTTTCAAATTCTCCTGGCATACTCTCCATGTTCCATACAATACTCCTCATGCATAATATGTGTCTAGCCTCTGGGAATACAGTTTGAACAACAATCTTCATTGATGGATCTTGGTTTGTTATGAAAATTCTAGGACTTCTACCCATTGCTTTTTTGAAGTGCTCAAATAGCCACACATATGAGTCAACATTCTCGTTCATCAAAAGCCCTGATGCTAGTAGCACCAATGATTTATGGTGGTCATATGCTGTGAAGGGACTGAACACCATTTTGTACCTTTAATATAAGAAATTTCTAAACATTACATTAATTTTAAAAGAAACATGTGCAAAGTTTTTATTACAAATGCATATAAATAAAAGATCAGGAGTCTGTGTGGTTGTCCACTTTTTGAATCTACCAGTGCAAAATATATATGATTTTGTGCATCAATACATGATATCTGTGCAGTCTGGTTATTATATTTGTAGATAAAGCAGGCAATCAGTATTTTAAAAGAAACATGTGCAAAGTATTTTTGTCTGTTTTTATTGTGTATAATGTAAATGTTCAATATGAATCCTTTGTAATACCTGTTTGTGTTGTACGTTGAATCAAATGAAATAACATCCCCAAACAATGAGAAGTTTTTCCTGCTTCTTGCATCACACCAGAACAATCTGTTCAACTGATTGTCTTCATCCACATCAAAAGCAAAATAGAATGCATATTTCTTGCTTATGGAAGAACCTATCAATGACAACTTGTGCATCAGATCCTTTGAAATAAGCTAAAAGATCTCTTCAATGATGTTTGAAATCAATTTCTCTTGGACCCACATTGCTATATCCTCCCACCATTTCTTGATATAATCTATATTACAGTCAAGTACAAATTTTTGATGGTAGCTTCGCATCTTCCTATTACTCTTCATGTATACCCTGCAGATTTCATCAACAAAGGATGTGTGTGCTTCTCCTCAAATTTCTCCACCATATATCCTTGCTCAGGTACATATATATTTGTATATTATCTTAGTAGTACAACCAACTCGTGTAGATAATCTTTTTTTTTAATTTCTTTGTCTCTTTATCATTCTTGTATCCTGATTTGTTGCAGTATAAGTACTTCAGTCGCTCTACATGCACCTTTAACATTAACTGTTTTACCATGTCTTACATCAAATCCCGCTTTATATCCATAATCTTTATATGCCTTCACAGCTTCATTCAATGTCTGAAACACTTTTCCTTCTTTTGGCTCTAATTCTTCACTGCAAATGGGTATCCAATACATCGTGTTGTTTTGTGTCACAAACACTCTGTATGGTACCTGATGTTGCACTATCAGATTATTGATATTTTTTCCAAGGCCTTCATCAACACTGATTGGTGTTGCACAAACAATTGCAATAGTAGAAGCAGTTGAGGATTCTATGTTTTTATTAGGTGACTCTGTTACACACTCCATATGTTCTGCAATATTTTTTTAACCAATGTCATCAATCTATAAACAGTGCAATTTATAATTATAAAAGTGCTAAATCAACATTTTATACTAAATATTAAGATCAGACAGCAAAGTCTCATATATCGGTTCTTTCAGGTTATATTCATATAAATTTCATGCAATTGAGGATCGTATTGTATAATATCGGTGTTTTCTATTCAATTTTTGCATTTTCGAAGTGCAAATGTATTTTAATTGACAAAACTTTTGTGTTTTTCAATGTTCAAACCCTAGGTTCGTTTTTGCCTCGAATTTTATTTTTACTAAAAATCTGGAATTCGTTTACATAAATTACACTGAAATAGTATTACATTATTCCAATTTTGGCCAGATTAATACGTTAACGAATTCGAATTTGAATCTATAATGAGGACGGAGATATTGTGCACCTTTTTCTGAAATTTTCTTCTTCTGATGATGTTGTTGTGGTTGGTGATTCGTTTCGGGATCTTCGACCGATCTTCGTTGAATCCTCTCGAGGATGGCAACTCTTTGCAATTGGTTTCGCTTGATTGGTATCACCGGCGAGAAGCTGAAGCTTCTCGTCAATCGAACTCGGCTTTTTCGCGAAAGGACAGGCCTGTGTGGAAGGGAGCCGGTTCGCTTCTGTTTTTTTTTCCCTTTTTTCCTGTTCAAACCGGGTTTTTTTTCCTAATTTTTCAGGTGTGCGTCCCCCAACCCAAAATTTTACACCTTAAGCAATTTTACACTCTAAGGATATTTTACATTTCAACTCTTCCCTCTCTCTCTCTCTCTCTCTCTATATATATATATATGAAGTTGTACAAGCTTCAGTAAACCATGGAAATGAGGAATTGAGAAAGAACAGGAAATGAAAGGAGATGGAAGAAAAAGCTATAATTTCTTATTTCTCCAATATTGCAATTTACATAACACGAGCTCTTCTACTTGTACAACTAGCTCAACAACCCTTACAATCTAAGCCATACACGTGGCACACATCTGCTCACCCTTAACTACCACTCATCCTAGCACTCTGATAACCCCCCCTCCCCCGGGTCAAGTTGGACATGAAGGAGATTCGAGAATGCCCAACTTGAATGACAGAGTGCGGTGTTGAGCTTCTCCTAACGACTTGGTAAGGACATCAGCGAGCTGCAAGCTAGATTGAACATAAGCAGTTTTGATGAGACCTTCCTCAACCCTCTCGCGTATGTAATGGCAATCGATGTTGAGATGTTTCGTGTGCTCATGATAAAACGGATGTGCAGCAATGTGTTGAGCTGCCTTATTGTCATAAAACATGGTAATTGGACAAGGCAAATCTATGGACAATCACCCAACAAATTCTTAAGCCAAACAATTCCACCTACTATTTGTGACATACTGCGGTATTCGGACTCGACAGACGACTTTGATACTGTCTTTTGCTTCTTGATTTTACATGAAACCAATGAATTCCCAAGGAATATGCAATACCTAGTGAGTGATCGATCTGTGAACTGACATGCCCCCCAGTCCGCATCATAGAAGGCAGTGATGATCTCTGAGCAATCTGCAGGAAAGAACAATCCCCAATCTAGAAAATGTTTGAGATACCTGACGACATGAAGAGGAACTTGGAGATTAGTAAATCATAAACCTACACGACTGCAATCGTTTCATCTGAACAAGGCCCAGTTCTTTATCGTAAATGTTAAATGCAATTCATGCTTAGTGTGAGCAATAAACGTTTCATCTGAACCTGTGATTAGTAAATCATAAACCTACACGACTGCAATCGTTTGAAGCTTCCCAGTTCCTCTTACAAACAATGAGTAATCAAACCGTGATTGATGAAACCCTAGCTTAATAAAAAAAATATGGATAACTCAAGGTTTCATTGACGCGAGGCCTGCTTCATCCCATACAAGGAACGAAAAAATTTGCACACTTGCCCCTTTTCACCTTTCTGAAAACCTTCAGGCGGTTTCATGTCCACCTTCTCTTCCAGAAAGCCATGGAAGAATGCATTGTTGATGTCCAAGTAGTGAATATTGTAGTTCCTTGCAGTGGCCAAAGAAATAACAATTCGCACTGTCGTCAGCTTAGCAACCGGTGAAAATATCAATTTATAATCTTTGTCTTTGAATTGAGTAAATCCCTTTGCCACAAGACGAGCTTTGAATCTTTCTACAGACCCATCAAGACGATACTTGATCTTGAAGATCCACTCACTACCAATGGCTCTCTTTTCATCTGGTAACTCAGTCAAACACCATGTATGATTATCCTCTAAGGTTGTGATTTCCTCGATCATGGCTTCCACCCACCTTGGATCCTTGCTTGCTTCTTTGTAAGAGCTTGGCTCTTTTTCAGCAAAAACATTATTCGAGGAAGCTACAAATTCTGTTGAAAATTCTGAGAGATCAATGACCGCATTTTCCATGAATGACACTGATTTTGATCTAGACCCTTGTGATATAGCAGGACACTAGAACTGAGACAGATTTTGAGGTGGTTTCCTGACCCGAATTGACCTTTTAGGAGCAACTACCACATGCTCTACAGGAGGGACTGAACTGTGAGCATTATCTTTAGTTGGACTTGTCAATGAAGCCCCTGTGTGATCACAAACTGATGTTGCTGGCGAGCCAGGAACTACAAACTGCAAACCATCCTAAGTTGTAGTCCCGGGTTCAACCATATACTACACATCATCAATTGTAGGATTCACCAATGGCAGACTACTTAGAGGTTCAGTGGGCGTAGCAGATGAAGAAACTGCTTTGAAAGGAAATAAATGCTCTTGAAACACTACATCTCTACTGAAAACCACCCTGCGAGTCTCCAAATTCAGGAGCTTATATCCTTTCATGCCATCTGGGTACCCCAGAAAAACACTTATGCTTGCCTGAGCTCCAAATTTGTCCCTCTCAAAAGGTTTCACCTTGCAATAGCATCGGCATCCTAGCACTTGTTGTAGGAGGAAATCGAGAATGCAAATATAAAATATAACTAAAGTACAGCAAACCAGATTCCGTCCCTTGCAAATAATTACAAGACCTCCTCCTGATGTAGCAGCGGGAAGTCAGGATCGATCCATGAGGAAGCGTGTCAGCGGATCCTAGGTAGCGGAGAAATCTCACGAACAGAAGTCGACAACAGGGTCCTTGATCTCGACTAGGGTAGTCGACAGAAGATCGGACAGTCGAATACAGCGCAGCAGCAAGCACAGGCACTGGTGGTCGATATCGACCAGGGCTACTCGATATCGAGTAGGGTCTTGTCGACTTCGGCTTGTCTTGGTCGAGTTCCTGCACAAGTAAGCTACGACGATCTGCGATCGGGAATCAGTAACTCGAGATCGACCAGGCTTGGTCGAGATCGAGTAGACAGAGAATAAAAACGAACGAAAATAAAGAACAAATGCTTTTTGGGAATTCGAACTAAACTTAATGTAAAAGACTTCCAAGATTGGGGTTTGCAACAACGATAACCAAACATGCATAAGGCAGAATCAAACAGATGATCATGTAAATCGCATCAAAGGACTAAGCTTTCGCCTTTTCCAACAATTAGACAACTCTTTCAAGAAAACCCTAATTGTCTCTACCGATTTTATGTTTATAATCTAAGTTGTTATCATGGATCTCCATTAGATGGGCAATAAACACATAAACAAGTAGAAAAATGCTCAAAACATGATAAAGGTATGATCTTTACCTCAATTATGCATGGCTATCGTCGGGCTCGCCCCAACCCTAGAAGTGGGTGGACTACTCGCGCCTCATCGCAAACTCAGACATCATCGATTGAAAGAAAGAACTTGCATTAAACTATATTCCAAGACTTTACAATCCCGGCAATCCAACTCTCATTGAATGACAAAACCCTAAAACCTTCGAACTCCTAAACTGTCTATGTGGAACTACTTGTCTCTCTCTGAAAATTCAATGAATAGAAATCAGCCCCATGGGCTTTATTTATAGGCTTCTAATCCTTGCTACTCAAGGATAGAATATCTATATCTAAATCTAAAACTATATCTAAAACTTTAAAGATAAATAAAAGAAATAACATAATTAAATCTAATTAAGGGAAATATATCTAAAGTCTTCAAGTGGATAGATCTCTCTCTTCATGATAGATCTTGATAGCTCTTGATAGATCCGGATGGAATTTGATCTCGAAAATATCACCATCGGATTCGGGATAGAACCTTAACAAGATCCGGATTACTCGACGTCGGTCACTGGGGTCTCCTCGACATCGAGTAGCTTCCTCGATGTCGACCAAATCCTCCTCGACGTAGACCAGCTTCCTCGACGTAGAGTAAATCTCCTCGATGTAGACCAACATTTGTCTTCATCTCGTGCTCGATCTGGTCCTCTGGAGCAAATGTCGAGTAAGCCTTTGTCGATGTCGACCAATTTGGTCGATTTCGAGTAACGTTGTTGCTTTCAGCATTCTGCTCTGTTCTTAAAACGCACTTTCCCGAGTCCTCGTTCGTCAGATTGACGCATATGACCATGCGTTGGAAAGCTCTTTCCGAGGGCTACAACTGTTATGAAGACAACAAAGCTTGATTCAGAACGAAAAAGGGTGAAAAATGGTCTTTTCTCCAGCTGCACATTTCTTAGCTTCTCCATGAATTTCCTTTAAGCTCCAAAGTGCGTCCGATTTCTGCGAAATATAAGCAAAACTTGTGTAGACCTCCATATATTGCAAATAAGTGTAAACTACACATATTTTGTATTATTCTAACACAAATGTATGAAACGTATGCAGAAATCGATATAAAAGTAAGTGTAAAACATGGCAAATTAGGCTCACAACAAACACCCCATACTTAAGCTTGCTTGTCCTCAAGCAATACTTTTATTTGTCATTCATGGGAAGAATTCAAAACTCTCAACATATTAGATTCATTCTCATATAACCCTGCAGTCAATTACCATCCTTGGAAAGGTACTAATGTCACAAATTCATGCATGTGCAAATCTATAAAAGCAACATCTACTCACAAAAGGAGGGTTATGCAAAAATATTCATAAGTGACAAAGCATTAATAATCAAGAGGACTTTAATTTAAGCTCAAATAAGAAGTAGATTGGTAAAAGGCTAAAGGTGGGCAATTGTTGGCAATGTGGTGCTAATGATCCGGAGAAATGGAGTATTTCCAAACTGAATTTCATACCACATTCTTTCTCATAAGATTCATCACCTTTCATAATGCTTTTATCAATAATGCTTTTACCTCTCTGACCTCAACACTGCCTTCTCGCGAGTCGCAAACATGGGTGTCATGAATGGCCCCGGATACTTAGTGCTTTGGACTCCTCACAACATGTCCCATCTCTCCAAACTATTATCTTAGAGAGCAGGGTCAATCTACCTTTATCTCCTAAGGTGATTGGATTTTTTTTCACTCATTAAATTTTCCATATATTTCAAACAATTTCCTTCCAAACTCCATATAACACAACAACCATATAACATCTTCATAATGTAACATCATTCTCAACATAATCCCCGGATAAGGTAAAGAATGGCAAATGTTTAGATTATGTGGAGCAATATATGAAATAAGGCATAATATGGCTTTTGTGATGCATAGGCATGGGTAAGGCTAGGATATAAACAATATGAGCATTATATGGAAATATAAAGTCCTCAATCATCTTATCATGCAACATGTCAAAAGCAATTTCAATTTTTACCTCCTTCTATGGTTTTCAAGAAAATATGCACTTCATTGTGACTTCCCTTTACTGGGCAATTTCATGCTATATCTCTAATGAATCTAATTTTGCATCGTTGAGTCCAATATAAAGCTTCCATGACATTATTCAAAAAATTTCAATGGGGGTCATTTTTTTCAAACTTTGGAAAACATGCATGTAAGCACATAAATCAATAATGAATTCCAAAATAGCCATGTATAAGCAATTCAAAGAAATAATGCACATATATGTAAAATATGATCAAATATGCACAAAGTAAGCCCTTCCCCCACCCCATACTTAAACATTACAGTGTCATCACTGTATAAAATCAAATAAAAACAAGAGTAAAGGAAGGAACTCACAGAATAACACATCGAGGAAGGCGAAACTGGGCATGTCGAGTAGAGGTCACTACTAGAATACTGCAATTAGACATCAGGTAATTTATGTCTGTCAAACAATTAGCAGATGTGAAATTATTCAATTACATCAATATATTTTTTTGTGATGTGTAAAACAATTAACACAATTGTCAAATATAGAGACAGATGTGAAATTCAATTTCAGGAAAAACGCAAGATGCGCGCGATTAGGAAAAAATGAGCGCGAGATTAAAAAAGTTAGAAAAAATTGGAAGCGGGCTTTGGAGGCAAGGTTATCACTTGAAAAAAAAAAGTTAGACTTTCTTTTTTCAAAGTAGCTCAACACTTTAATAAAATTTCAACCCTCTTTTTCCCAGCTTCTTAAAATTTCTATCTCTATCTTATGTAATTTCTCTCTCCCCTCATCCTCGTTCTCTCTTCTCTCCAGTTCCGAGCCCCCAAATCCCCAACCCAATATTCATCTCTCTCCAGATCTGACCTTCCTCTACCTAGATCCGGCGACCGTCCTCCTTGGGTCAGGGCCTTCTTCTTCCTCCGGTGCGCCGTCAGCTCTCTGAAGCCCATCCCGACGACCCCGCCGCTGCGAAAACGGATGGGGGTTGAAGAACCCTAAATCGCCGACTCCGCCTCCTTCTCAGCTCTCTATTCTTCCGGCACCGGCTTCTTTCCTCTGAATCCGACCTCTTGTATTGGCTTTTGGTCTCGTTCTCCCTTCGCCGCCTTCATACTTCTGTCACTGTTTTCAACTCTAACAGGTCGACATTCTCTCCTGTGAAAGCCCAATCCAAGCTCTTTTTTTGTTTTGCTCAATTTTTTTACAGATCTATATTTCTAAGATTCTTAGGGTTACTTTTTCTTTCATTTCAGTGTCTGAATTTAGGGTTTCCGCCATGGATGTCGAGCATCAGAATTTCAGAAGGGTTGTGTTATGGCGAATGCGGGTTGGCGATGGCCTGAGTCGGGGTTTTTGTTGTTGTAAGGTATGTCCCTCTCCATTCCTATTGTTGTTCTCGGTTTACAAGGTGGTGGAGGGTGTAGATCTAGTATGTTAGACATATCTTCATTTTTACACTTGCTTGCCCTGAAGTCGGGGTTAGAATGTAGGATTGTGAAATATGGTGTCTGTGTAACATTGATGCTTAACGTTGATGGAATGCCCATCATTGTTTAACATTCCACATTGCTTTGAAATCTCTTAAAGATGTATCACTAACTGATTGTAGGTTGTTTAAGAAACACATGAGTTTAAAGGTATGCATTTGTTATAGAAAGCAAAAAGGCTATAATATTTTATCTCGTGGGGATTTTAGGAAGGCCATCTAAAGCTATGCATTTCTGCTGAAAGCTATGCATTTCTGCTGAAAGTTATGAGTTAGATAACGAACTTGTTGGGCATATCCATCTAAGCAAGGTTTTTACCTATTTTTTTGTTCCATTATGTGTTGCCCTTTTTTTAACATCTTAATTTAGAGATTGATCATGTTGTTTCTATGGTAAAAAATCTGAAATTTGTATAATCTGATTTTTTTTTTTGTTATGCGACTTTGTTTGCATTTCTCTTGCTTTGGTTGGATATCTTTCTTTCATTTGTGATGAATTTGTTCATTGGTGCTGAAATTTGTGTTTTATTTTGATACGAAGAAAGAAGGAAAGACAAAAACTAGTGCACGTAGCCATCATAGTGTAATTGCTGAATTTTTTGGGAGTATTCATGTGGATTTACAGTTGGTTTTTCATAGTATAATGCATATTTGTGTGGGTTTTGGAATGGTTTTACAGGTGTGTTGATTAGCTCATATTATAATTAAGATCATAATTCTAGCTATCCTCTTTACGTATTTTAGATATTAGGGGTCAATGGAAAGCAACAACTCAATCACATGAATTCTTCATAACTTATTCCCCAAATGCAACCCCTTTTCGTTTAATTGGGATTTCAATTGAAGCGTCGTTAAAATCCGCCGTATCTAACCAGACAACAAATTAAGGATATTTGAATGTGCTGACTTTCTTTTAATTTAAATTTGTAGGGAGGTTGATTTCAATATAGGGATGGAGGTGGAGATGGAGAACAAACAGGTTGGGAAAAAGCTATTTGCCAGGATGAGGTTGTGGGAGCTCCCAGATTAGTATGTGATTGAGCTTACAAATGGTGTGACTGTAACATTTTGACAGTTAGCAGAGCAGATCGATCTATGAAGCTTTTTGGTTCGCTTTCAACTTTCCCAATTGTTTCCAGAATCCTTAATACTGTGCATTTCTTCTCTTCTTTTCTTTTCGTTTCTTTTTTGCTAATTTTGTTTAATCTTGTGCACATATGAGCTTTTCCACATTGCAGTTCACTTTGGTCATTGCTAATTTTGTTTAATCGTCGTATGATACTTCTCGTAGTTGACTTGATATCATGGTCGATAAAAAGGCTTTGTTTTTTCTTTCTTTTTCTACATGAAAGGTTTGAATTTCATATTTTAGTGGATTGTGTTATGTTTATTCTCTCTGGTGCTGAAAGCAGCCCCCTTATGGTTTTTGGTTGGGTTGTGTAGGCTTCACTTAATGGTAGTTTAGGATCCAGCTCCTGGACACAACACTTACCCTTCATGCTTTGTTCAACAGACTGTAGCAGACACCCAACTAAAGAAGTAGATGTCTTCTAACTCATTCATGTTGAAGGTTCGATAATATAAAAACAATGTAATAAGAAATACTCTAGAAGGGGGTTGAATAGAGTATGCTCGTTTTTCGCAGAAAGTCTCAAGACTTTTGGAGCTCGTACCAAAACCTTTGAGATTAAACCTGAATCACAAAGTTAGACAATCGAACAAAGTGCGGAAATAAGGTAAAGCAATAAGTAAAGGACGCAACGAATTGTTAACGAGGTTCGGCACGAACTTGGCCTACGTCCCCGCCTAGGGTTCTTCCACAACCCTAGGATTCAACAGGCTTTATTGATTCACAAAGCTTAGGATCCTAATAGCTCACCGAGAAGCCTCTCTCCTATACAATTGCAATCTAGTCAACTCACGTTCCCTTGGAGTCCTAGACCAATCTAGAAGAGCCCCACCTCTCTCAGCTATCTAGTACAATCCTCTTACTCTCGAGAATCAATAGCCTAGTGCCCACTTCCTGAGTTATAAACTCCTGAGTATAACACTCTCTCGAAATATATCCTATAAGCTCACTGTGTATCTCTCAAATGCTTTGAAACAAAATATAAGACTCTTAAGAACAAGCAGAGAGAACACGCTGAAGAGAGAACGTAAACTTGAGGGCTGATTGTGCAATGATATTCTTGAAGTGCGTCCCTCTCTCTCTTCTTCATCTCCTTTATATAGTGAAGATCATCAGCGCCACTTGAGGAAGGAATCTTCTCCAACGGCTAAGAGAGGATCATGGCTTGAGCGCAATCTTCTATCTTTGGAAACTTCGGAAGCCATGATCTCGATTTGATCTTTCTCAGCGTTGAACGCTTAAGGAAGGAGATATAATTCAAATAGCTTCCTGAAGGGTTAGTGAATATATAATAATAATATGGAAGCATATAAAAACATAATATAATATTCGGACATAATAACATATAGAGCAGGTTTTGTATTTCGTCAACACTGTTAAAGCTCCAAGACCTTTGACAGAGACATACTGTCAAGGCCTTTGAAACTGATTCCGATTTCGATCAAAGGGAGTGGAGTTATCACATGTGTCCAGACAGGCAATATCAGAGGTAATAAAATGTTCAGCAGTAGTAACTTTAATGCCTTTGTTCTCTCTTTTTTCTGAGCTAAATAGTGTATAGACATTTGCTTGATGAATCAACCTATAAATTACTTTGAAAAGGATAAGCATCAAATATTTTCTTTTCTGGTTCTTTGAATATTCTTGTACCACTTTATCTGAACTTTAATCTCAAGTCTCACACTCGATGCTTGTAGTGTTCTATCTAATGGCTGAAAAATGGTTGTATGGTAGTGTGTCAATTTATGATAAAAGAAGCTTATAAGTTAAGTCACACAAGTGTCTTATTGTTGAATTAGCTTTCCTCTTGTGTTTCTTTTAAGTGTTTGATTAGAGAAGACAATCTGATTTCTTGCTTTCTTGGTCTATTTGATATGCACCTTGTTATTCTTTGCCTTTCCTTTGCCTTACATGTGTAACTCTCAATATTTTTCCATCATTTCGGGTTTGCTAGAGGGATGAACAGAATCAAACACAGTATTCAACCATTCATTCATTCCCTTTTCCTATGCAGAATACCACCCCTTCAGGGGAAGATTCGTTTAGAGGAGGGAGCTATGGCAGTGAAGGTTGCAGAGGTGTTGAATCACGTGTTCAGCCCACAAGTACTAATCAGATGAAGTCACTTGTCTATGTTAGATAAAAAAGGAGGTAAGATTCCAACCTGCTTTATTTTTAATTATCCCTGTATCATGCCAGCCTGGTGCTTATAGAGTGGATTTTCTTGCTCCTGATATGATCAGGCCTCTTTGTGCTTTAGAGTGATTAATCTTTCATGCCTGTTTATTTTTTGTGGCCTCTGAATTGGATTTCTTTTCCCCATGTGAGTTTCTCTTCTTTCATGAATATCATTTTTTTTGGTAGGATCTTTCATGAATACCATTGTGTTCACTTTCTCGCTACTTCATTGTTGAGCAAGAGCGACAGTATGCTCCGATTTTATCGGTGCAAGTTCACTCTTTTGTTTTAAATTGATTTAGGGTTTAAATTGATCGAGGGTTCTTGGATTAGGATTTCTGATTATACGTGGTGGTTTTTTTATTAGAGGGAGCCAGAGTGGAATATTTTAGGGAAAGAGCTTCTAGATCTTGTGAAAGCAAGCGTTCTGGTTGAAGAAGATATCGAAGAAGCATTTGGCTGCTATGTTTAATCTGGTTAGTCACTTTTCCAATAAGCTGGCTCTCGGTTGTCTTAGCTTGATGACCAGATAAGGATGTCTCACTACCGAATTGTTGTTCCCTTCTCTTTTTTTTTGAAAAAGTTGATTTCGTTCCTTGTTGACCTGAAAATTTGAGTAATCAATTGGAAGAAGGTACATGTTTGGCTTCAATTCTGCTTCATGGCTTTACTATGCATAGATAGTCTGATGTTTTGCTGTTTGTAGATTTATGGATAATATTTTTGCAAAAAATCTCATAGATTCACATTCACCAGATCTTCGGAAATATTATAACTAAAAATTATAGATGTTCAGTCGATGCTTCTGTGTGATGGTGATAACCTGATGCGAATACGTCAAGCTCTAATCACTGCTCATGTTTAATAGTATTACTGTATGGTTCATGGTGAACCGGTTTTCCCTGAAATATTCCATTCTGACTTTTTTTCTTTCATGAGCTAATCCTGGTTCTGATGTCAATTTGCTGTAAAAATTGGAGACTCATATTTTAGCTCTAGTTCTTATTTCCCTGCATTTATAACTTTTTTACTTATTCATTCTTTTCTTTCCACTTTATGATCCTGGTGTTGATCATTTCCTTTGCTTGATTAGTTCCTTGCTTGTCCATCCCCCAACATATACCTTTAATCATTTATGTGTACATGATGAACAAAGCTATCTTGAGGCAATCATCAAAAACTGGAGTATGATTTTCCACTTTTAATGGTTTTGTTCTGCGTTAATTGTTTTTAGTTGGTTGATCATATTTTTTATAGATGAAAAAGTTGTTCCTGGTGTATATACGAGGAAAAAGTCAAAAGGAGAAAAAGGTTATATATAGAAAACACTTTGCATTTATGAGAGGAAAATATATTATATGTAATTTATCCAGAATAATGTGGTGCATTTCTGAAACAACGGCATTGTGTTAATTCTAACCCGTCATGTTGGCTCTATGGAGAAAAAGATTATTAATGGAACAAAATCTCTCTTTTCTCCTATTATTCAAAGTATAATGACTTTTCTTAATATAAACTATGGTAAGCTTATGTTTCTTTCTTTTTCTTTTCCATTTGTGTTTTTCTCTATGAACAATGTGATTATTGCCTTTTTTTAAAGTGAGTATAATAAGCTTGTATAGTCCAATAGCCTTATAATTGCTACTGAATATATTTTGCTCTGTACTATTTGTGAGAGAAGTGTAAGAAGTTATCTGTTAGTTATTGTTCTTTCTTCAATTTATTCTGCCCACCAATCACTTTTCGTTCTTGTTTTTTTTAATGGTCATGTGTTTATTATTTCATTAGGCAGTTTCCAAACCATATAATTGCATCCCCAAATTCCCAATAGCAAAGCAGCATCATAATATCAATCTTTGCCTTGTATTATTTGTGATATTTTTTTTTATCTGTAGCCAAATTTTCCTCAAAAAAATATTTCATATTTTACTTGAGAAGTTTGTACATACTATTCAGTGCACGGCAAACTTACTCTGTTTTTCATGAATTACAGTTGGCATACATGAAAAGTTTGTACATACTACTCGTCCTATGTTGCTGATGTTCTCTTGCTTAACAGGTCTACGGTTTCTATGACGAGTGCCTCCGTAAATATGGATTTTCCAATGTATGGCGGTATTGCACAGAGATTTTTGGGGAATCAAAAGTCACGGTTTCGATTAGCTTGGCAACTCTGTTGTGGCTATGAATGGCGGCATCATATTTTGTAAATGTTATTGTATGATCCTTTTTTATATGTACATATTTTCATGAAACGTCCTATTATTTCGAAGAATAGCTAAAATGCGACGTTCTGTCGAAAAAAGCGTGTTGTGTATCCATATTTAAAAACATCGGATTATATATGAACATAGAAGTGCATTCATACCTTTAACAACATATCAGTCTATGGAAACTGATGCCAGCATAATTATACACATAAATTTGTTCATTTAAATCAATGTGCAATACCAGTTTGAACATTAAAATGATATATGAACTTATATATATTTGTCAAAATAACATCGTTATCTACCAAATAAATCGATGTGTCAATGCAGCAACTACATCGTTTTATTTTTAAAAAACTGATATAAATGTGAGAAACGACATCTTCTGTGTATGCAACAACAATAGTGCATTACTTTAGAATGATATAATATCACGTATAATGAACATTAAATTAATACACAGAGAATGAATACTCTAAAAGCGATGTCGACAATATGAAAATACATCAGCTATGCCTATATTTCATGTGGTCGGTTAAATTAAAACAATATAAAATAATAAATTATATATCGGACATGATTATAAACGTGAACACTTGAAAAAAATTGTTGTCTACTTTGTGTTAAGACATCACTTATTTTATAAATAAAGATGTAAATGTCACATTTTTGCTTCAGGAGGACATCTTCACATGTTTTCAAATGACAAATTATGGATATTCATCAACAAGTGAATATGTCATAACAAAAATTGAGGGGTTCTAATTAAGAAAAGAGGTCGGAAATTTTTTTGAAAGACATCTGTTGACAACAGATGTCTAATTGAAGTTTTCTAGTAGTGGGTGCTTGTCGATCTCGAGTACAAGGTACTCGATCTCGAGTAGCTTCGTCATGCGTCCAGTGGTTTCTGAAGTCGAGGAGCGTCTGGTGGCTTGTCGATCTCGAGTTGGCCTACTCGATATCGACGAGTTTCTGGGCTGCTCCTCCTTGTCGTCGTCGACTTGGCCTTCGTCGATTCTGACTGGTTTTCAGGGATTTCTTCCTTCCACTCTTCGCGATCCTAATATGATTTGCCGACTTAAAAGTGTTTAGATTTCACACAAAAACAAGACTATCCATATGGATTATTTTAAAAGACATAAAACCAAAACCCAAAATCAAAAAGTAAAAAAATAAAATAAAATTCATAAAGTCTTATATACATGCTCTAGATTTTATAGTCGCTAGGCCGACTTTACCGTTTAGCATTAGCCTGGCTCATCTTTGTCCGGAGGTATAGGTGGATCCGGTGGTTCCTCCGGTGGTGGGAAGCGTGGGATGTCATCCGGGGGCATCATGTGAAGAAACTTAAACCTCCCCGAGTGGACGCTTCATGGCTCCACCCATCCATCTTCCTGGGCTCCAACTGGCATGCATAAAGGAATATATAAAGGAAATTTGCATACCTCATCATCATACCTCTTTGGCTCCATTGGTTGATTTGTTTGCGTGTCTCCATCACAGCAAAACGGTGGAGTGGGAAGAGAAATTTCCACCTCATCATGCGGAGCAGTATGCCACTTTGCTAGTACCCCATACTTGAATATGAACATCGGTTGCTCAAAATCGTCGGGCATAGCCTTCACCTTATAAGGCAAAAGTGACTTTGAAACAACATGGGCAACGACGTCCAACTTCTTCTTTTCTGGCTCTTCTTCTTCTTGAGGTTCTCCAAATGGTTTTTCAAAGACAGATAGCAAAGTTGGAATTGAGATCGCGGAAGGACATACCTGGGTTTCTGTGGTACAGACGATTTCGGCTAGTGTTTCTGGATCAGTTCCTCCAGAATGTGTATATGCCGAGTCCAGGTCGTCGCTGTCGACTGGCTCATAGAAGGGGACATTGTCGAACCAACTTGTCATTGTTGATTTGGGCGATTTAGCATAATGTTCCCATCTACGTAACACAAGCTTAGCTTCTGCCTGCCTCGCACGCTCAGCTTCCCGTTCCCTTCCTGCTCTCTCAGCGGCGAAAGCGGAGTCCTTGGCGGCTAGTTCTGTCCATAGCCGATGTACCAGCTATTCTGGTGTTTCTGCGGCCGCCATGGCTCTTTTCAGTTTAGAATGGATGTGTAGGACGTGTTACGGATCATCTAAGGTGTCAAACTTAGGTGGTTGACCAGAATGGCGCATACATCTGCGAAGTCACTCAAGAAAAACGTGAGATTTTAGCTACCTAAGGCGCGAATGATAGCTTCCCCGACAACGGCGCCAATTTGTTGTAGGAGGAAATCGAGAATGCAAATATAAAATATAACTAAAGTACAGCAAACCAGATTCCGTCCCTTGCAAATAATTACAAGACCTCCTCCTGATGTAGCAGCGGGAAGTCAGGATCGATCCACGAGGAAGCGTGTCAGCGAATCCTAGGCAGCGGTGGAATCTCATGGACAGAAGTCGACAAAAGTGGTACTCGACCTCGACTAAGGGCTAGTCGACAGGGGTCAGGCATAGTCGAACACAGCGCAACAGCAAGCACAGGGTGTGGTTGATATCGACCAGGGTTACTCGATGTCGAGTAGTCTTTGTCGACGTCGAGTTGGGCTTGTCGAGTACCTGCACACAGAAGCTACAGCGATGCTAGATCGAAGATCAGTAACTCGAAGTCGACCAGGCTTGGTCGAGATCGAGTAAGGGCAAAAAACTTAATCGAAACAAAAGTAAAAACAAATGCTTTGGGACTTTCGAAATAAACTGTATAAAAAGGACTTCCAAGATTGGGGTTTGCAACAACGATAACCAAACATGCATAAGGCAGAATCAAACAGATGATCATGTAAATCGCATCAAAGGACTAAGCTTTTGCCTTTTCCAACAATTAGACAACTCTTTCAAGAAAACCCTAATTGTCTCTACCGATTTTATGTTTATAATCCAAGTTGTTACCATGGATCTCCATTAGATGGGCAATAAACACATAAACAAGTAGGAAAATGCTCAAAACATGATAAATGTCGGATCTTTACCTCAATTATGCATGGCTATCGTCGGGCTCGCCCCAACCCTAGAAGTGGGTGGACTACTCGCGCCTCATCGCAAACTCAGACATCATCGATTGAAAGAAACAACTTGCATTAAACTATATTCCAAGACTTTACAATCCCGGCAATCCAACTCTCGTTGAATGCCAAAACCCTAAAACCTTCGAACTCCTAAACTGTCTCTGTGGAACTACTTGTCTCTCTCTGAAATTCAATGAATAGAAATCAACCCCATGGGCTTTATTTATAAGCTTCTAATCCTTGCTACTCAAGGATAGAATATCTATATCTAAATCTAAAACTATATCTAAAACTTTAAAGATAAATAAAAGCAATAACATAATTAAATCTAATTAAGGGAAATATATCTAAAGTCTTCAAGTGGATAGATCTCTCTCTTCATGATGGATCTTGATAGCTCTTGATAGATCCGGATGGAATTTGATCTCGAAAATATCACCATCGGATTCGTGATAGAACCTTAACAAGATCCGGATTACTCGACGTCGGTCACTGGGGTCTCCTCGACATCGAGTAGCTTCCTCGATGTCGACCAAATCCTCCTCGACGTAGACCAGCTTCCTCGACGTAGACCAGCTTCCTCGACGTAGAGTAAATCTCCTCGATGTAGACCAACATTTGTCTTCATCTCGTGCTCGATATCGTCCTCTGGAGCAAATGTCGAGTAAGCCTTTGTCGATGTCGACCAATTTGGTCGATTTCGAGTAACGTTGTTGCTTTCAGCATTCTGCTCTGTTCTTAAAACGCACTTTCCTGATTCCTCGTTCGTCGGATTGACGCATATGACCATGCGTTGGAAAGCTCTTTTCGAGGGCTACAACTTTCATGAAGACAACAAAGCTTGATTCAGAACGAAGAAGGGTGAAAAATGGCCTTTTCCCCAGCTGCACATTTCTTAGCTTCCTATTAGTTTCCTTTAAGCTCCAAAGTGCGTCCGATTTCTGCGAAATATAACCAAAACTTGTGTAGACCTCCATATATTTCAAATGAGTGTAAACTAAACAGATTCTGTATTATTCTAACACAAATGTATGAAATGTATGCAGAAATCGATATAAAAGTAAGTGTAAAACATGGCAAATTAGGCTCACAACAACACTCTCAAATCATCGGATGAAGAAGCTTTCTAAAATAAAATTTCATATGTGATTTTCCATTGAAGAACAGCACTGGGAAGCACATTAATGATATGAGTTGTTGCAACAATACAGTCACCCCAATACCTAATAGGAAGTTGAGCATGAAGCCTCATTGCCCGAGCTGTCTCTAACAAATGTCTATGCTTCCTCTCGACGCGCCCATTTTGATGAGGAACCCCAGGAACACTTATCTGATGGAGAATTCCTTTAGCAGCGAATAGTTCCTTACATTTAGATTGGACAAATTCAGTCCCATTGTCACTTCTGAACTGTTTCGCATCCATATCAAACTGATTCTTGACAAAAGGAATGAAATTCTGGATTGTTGCAAACACTTGCAATTTATCCTTTAACATGTATACCCATGTATACCTTGTATTATCACCCAAAACTGTGAGAAAGTATCAAAACCCTTCCACAGGGGCTTGTTTATAAGTCCCCCACATATCGAGGTGCACAAGATCAAAAGATTTTCTTGCAACAAAATCACTTCTGTCAAAAGGAAATCTATGAATTTTAGCCATCACACAGCTGTCACGGAAAAAATCCTTACATTTGAAATGACTAAAATGCTTCAAGTGTTGAAGTTTAGACAATGACACATGTCCTAAACGACCAAGAGCTATCTCTAACTCATTATCACTGCTCACATACTTATTACACAATTCAACAATCTGTAAACTATTGGTCTTCTTGGACCAATTTGTACTCTTCCCTTCAAGTTGCATTCCTTTGATGATGTATAACCCATTCATCCTCTCTCCTCTGACCACTATGCCCTTAGTGGTAGGGTCCTCAAACAGACATTGATTAGCACTAAACATTTCTATCAATCCCTTCTCATCAAGTAGCTTGCCAACAGATAATAAGTTGTGCTTAAAAGAAGGCACAAACAACACATTTTCCATATTGAGCTTAGTATTGAAACTAACACTCCCAACTGTATTCACAAGAATTCCTGTGCCATTGGGCTAAGCTACTTGAATTGGCCTATCTAGTTTCCTAGATTTAACCAACATATTCTCAGCATATAACATGTGATCTGAAGCACCTGTATCTGCTATCCAGAAATGACTCCCAATCATTTTTTCAATCAAGAAAGCACGAGATGGACTGTAAATATATGAGAAATTAGCTACTGCATAGCAATCTTCACACTCAACCATTATCTGCTTTCCTTTGATCATCCTCATAATGTCCTGACATACTGCATTGACAAGAGCACTATCAAATTTAGGATCCTTTGAGCTCATGTCCAGTGGACTATCAACTGAGCCTTGTACATCTATTGCATTGGCTGCATTTCTCCCAAACTTACTTCCACTCTTGCCTGATGGTTTTCCTTTCTCAAGATATCCATTAATCTTGTAGCAACAGTCCCTCTGATGCCCTTTGTTTCCGCAAAAATCACATTGCACCTGTGACTTGCTTGGATAATCGTAGAGCTTGAAAAAGTTCTCTTTCAGATGCCTTTTATTTCCACAATGATCACACTTTCTCATATCCTCTTTGAACTTCTTGGTTTCACTTTCTTTCTTCCAGCTCGAACTCTGAGGTCTGCTAGCATTCATAGCATTCACATCATCAATCATCTTAGACTCATTGCCGGGAACAATATCCTCATCTTTACTCTGTTTGACTTGTTGTGCAATATAAAATGCCTTATTTATAATAGGCATAGGGTCTTTAGCAGGAATTTGGTTCCTTACACCCTCGTAATCATCATTTAATCCCATCCAGAATTGAAGTATCTTGTTTCTAGCATCAATTTCAGCCAATTTCTATTTGATCATGCAACTGCACTTATCCATAATTCCACTACACTTAGGTATCCCTTCCAATCGAGCAATTAACTTATTCCCAAAGCTTCTTAAATTTTCCATAGTACACGCCTATAGATGCACTTCCTTTGACTAAAAAAACAAAGGCTTTTCTTTAACTGATATAGCAAGGGACCATTGCATTGACCATAACTCTCAGTGATGTCCAGCCATAGCTCCCTCGTTGAATCTGCGTAAATGAAAGATTTAGAAATTGAAGCCTCCATGGAATTCAGGAGCCAACATCGCACCATGTAATTGGCGTCAAGTGCCATTAATCAATCCGATTTTGCACTTTGCTGAATCACGCATGATCCATCAATTCATGAAGTTTCTTGCCATCTTGACATTTTGACTCCAATTCATGAAGTTTCTTCCATTGAATTGAACTGCGGCTAGTTGCGCGCCAGGGCTATCAAAGTTTGCAAGCGCAAGAGGATCATTCGATGCAATCTGTAACTGACCTTCTTGACCGCGAAGAACTGAAGCGTAGGTCTCTCCCATGGTGATACTCTGCAATCACGAGCAATTTTGTGATAGCACTTGTCGAAATTGACACGAAATCAGCAGGAATCGTCCCGCTCTGATACCAAATGAAGCTGTACAAGCTTCAGTAAACCATGAAAATGAGGAATTGAGCAAAAACAGGAAATGAAAGGAGATAGAAGAACAAGCTCTGATTTCTTATTTCTCCAATCTTGCAATGTACAGAACATGAGCTCTTCTACTTATACAACTAGCTCAACAACCCTTACAATCTAAGCCATACACGTGGCACACAACCGCTCACCATTTTTTTTTAAGCAAGATAAGAATTCGGTTCACTAGACAAGCCTAGAGAAACCGAGGGGCCGGACAAGCCGGAGGATGGACAAACCATCATGTACAACAGGAAGCAAATACAGAAGCAAATAACAAAAAAGAAATTACAGAAGCAAATGACATAAATAAAATTACAAAAGGAAGCGTGCAAGCCATCCTTCACTGCAATCACAAGACAAGAAGACAAATGAAACGATCGGTCAAAGGGACGACGCACACAGAGAAATCTGGAGACACTAGCGGACATCTCAGATTATGGACTCAAACGAGCCATCAGATATCGATCGCACATCCACGACGTCATCGAACATGACAAATCAAACACCGTACACAATAAGCCTGCAACACAATATAAGAATAGCACATCACACCAACCGGCAGATTCAAACACTAACCACACCAAAGCCCAATCAAACCCCCATAAATCCAGTTCAACCCTCAAGGACGATAACGAGATCGTAAGCAGGCTATCACAAGGATAGGCCCAAATAGAGGCAATTAAAACGAGACAAGGAAGCAAAAGGGATAATAATGAACCGGTAAAGCGATTGAAAGAGCGGAAGAAGAAAAGGCACAAGGCCAGGAACGAAGGAGCGGCTGAAGAACCGCAAGGAGGGAGTGATCCGACACGAGGAGACAAACGGAGACGAGATCCGCATCGACATCAAAGTCCGACGATGGAGCAGAACCACCATAAGAGGGGCCGAAGAAGCAGATGGGGAAGGCAGACCCGAGCAACGAGGTGAGGGCGAAGTCGAGGGTGACTCAAAGAGGGTGGATCCGAGGGAGGAGCCGAGGCTGAATCGCGGGCGGCCCAAAGAAAGCCGCAGCCGAAGGTGGCCGGCCGGAAGGAAGAAATCTCAAAGCGTTAGCTCCAAGGAGGATGGGGAAGGCGGTGGCCACGACGGCGGTAGACCGAAGGAGGGTAGGCGGGGTTATGGTGCGGATGAACGGCAGTACAATAGGGTGGGGTTCCATGGCAGCAGGGAGGCTGGATGGCCATGTGAGGGATGGAGCAGGCGGCGGCGGAAATACGACTCTCCATTGAGAGCGTATTAGGTCAAGCTTTCAAATATACAACCGCTCACCGTTAACAACCACTCAGCCTAGCACTCTCATAATATCTTATGTTCTGATTTCTTTTACAACACCACTATCAAAGAATACATACGTTTAAGGAAATGGTTTAGTTAATTTTATAGATTGCAACATTTTTTCCTTGTTATTGTCATTTATTAATACGTACAATTATAATGTGTATCTACATACTAAATTATACTGGACAATAAGATATTTTTTCTATATTTTTATGCAAACTCGTCATTGTGCGCAAAATACACTAGCTAGTAATTATATATGCAACCCATTTAAAAGGTTAACCCACTCATGGACAATTATGGAAATTAATTCAGAATCAGCCAAAATATTATATTAAATGATCGAAAATAGTCAACTATTTGAAGTTCTATTTAAACCATCTAAAGCTTTAGAATGTGTGCAATTAATTATAGCAACTAGGCATTAATCATGGATCTTGTTCGTTTAACCTCCCACAAGCTTCTCTTCTTCTTCATCTCACTTCTGGCCTTACAATTAGCCATTGCGCTCGTTCCGAGCACCTATGTCGATCACGACTGTACACTCGGCACGTACGATGCCTACGACGAAAACAGCCTCAGCATCGGTTCGCTCCTATCCGACCTCATCTATCATTCCTCTAACAGCACCTTCTATTCTTCCAAAAGCGGCACAGGCGAGAACACAACCTACGGCTTCTTCTACTGCACCGCTGGTGTCGCCTCCCAAGACTGTCTCAGCTGCGTCGGGTCTGCAGCCAACGATTCACAGTCCTACTGCGGATCCTACAGGGCGGCTGTGGTGTTCTACAGGGAGTGCACTTTGCGTTACTCTAACACGCCTGTATATGGAAGCTCTGATGAGTCAATTTACTATTCAGATTACAGTTCCAATGCCGTTTCCTACAAACAATTCAATAAAACACTCTATTCTACTCTGGACGCGGTGATTACACAAGCTGCCAACGGCCATAGTTCTGAGGGTTTTGCTACCGGTGGAGCAAAATTGGTAGGGACCAAGGAGAGGCTATACACATTTGCGCAATGCACTCCTGATATACTTGGGAGTGGTTGCGAAAATTGCCTTCGGGTAGCTCTAGATCAATATCAGACTTGCTGTAGTGTTTCAAGCTATGGACCTGAGAGGGCTTATCTGAGGATTTTCATGATAAATTGTCAGCTGGGACACGAGGTTAGAAAGCCATCATCGAAAGGAATTATTCCATCATCACTATCATCTTCATCATCATCAGAATCAGAATCAGAATCAGAATCAACTTCATCATCATCATCATCATCGTCGTCTCCTCTAGGTACTCTTATTTGGTAGAAGTTGAAGTTTCATAAAAGTCTTCAATCATTAAATTTTGATTCTTGATCTAACATTATTTTCTTGTATTGATTGTACTTGGCTTGTAGGATTGAAGATTTGGTACATTTTCGTCGCAGTGGCTGTGACTGCAGTTGTATTGCATTAAGCGTTCTGTCGGAAGCACTGCAAGCAAAAGTTTGCAAAACATGGAAACTAATACGACTAAGTTTGGGAGTTGGTGGGAGTTTATGTTGTTTGCTCAAGTTTGTTTTTGAAACTAGTCGGTTTTATATATGTATTTGAGTTCGTATATTTCCTGTACACTTTACTTTCAATTAACCAAAAGTAATGAAGAATCAGTTGCCTGAAAATTTCAGTGGCAGAAGACAGAAAAATCAGATTAAAAAATCTGCAAATTAAAGCTTCAATAGGAAGGAACCCAACTAGCAAAGCAAGAACTATAATTTAATTAATTCACCGCCATTCCAATTAAGCAAAGGCAAATATGACATTTTTTTTACTAATGAAACGCGAGTTTTAGCGGATCCCATACCCTAATTTTTTTGGATGAACCCGATCGATTGCATCTGGTTTGTGGATTTGCACAAATCGCCTTCCCCTCCAATCATCCTCTGTCCTCCACATTGAGGAGCACCTCTCTTAACGAAATCGACCATGTACTAATGAGTTCATGTAGAAACCAGTAAAAATGAGCTAAAACTTGCTCAAGCAAGCTAGGGACATTCAGCATCAATGGTGAGCTATGTGATCATCAATCAAGCAAAGAACAATCATAAATGCAGAGATTGCAACATAAATGAAGAGGAATCAATTTTGGGATTACCAAAAGCGGCCAGGGCGGCCGAAGAAAGGTCCATCAATACAGATCCCCAAAACGTCACAAAACCCTGAAATGCCAGATTGTTCCATATATAGGGACACATGGCACGTGAGTAGTGATGTGAGCCTAATTCGCCATGTTTTACACTTACTTTTATATCAATTTCTGCATACATTGCATGCATTTGGGTTGGAATAATACAAAATCTGTGTAGTTTACACTTATTTGCAATATATGGAGGTCTACACAAGTTTTTGTTATATTTCGCAGAAATCGGACACACTTTGGAGCTTAAAGGAAACTCATGGAGAAGCTAAGAATGGTGCAGCTGGAGAAAAGACCATTTTTCACCATTCTTCGTTCTGAATCAAGCTTTGATGTCTTCATGAGAGTTGTAGCCCTCGAAAATAGCTTTCCAACACATGGTCATATGCGTCAATCCGACGAACGAGGACTCGGGAAAGTGCGTTTCAAGAACAGAGCAGAAAGCTGAGAGAACTCTACTCGAGATCGACTAGCATCTACTCGATCTCGACGAGTGCTGGTCGAGCACACCTGGTCGAGCAGAGCTGATCGAGAACACTAAGTCAGAGACAACCCGACTCCGGAACCTTACTCGATCTCGAGTACCTCTAGTCGAGATCGACCACACTTCGGAGCCATGTCCTGAGTCGACGAGCTGTGCCAAGCCGAGAAGCCGAGGACGAAGACGCAGACCACCTCTACTCGATACAGAGTAGCCGTAGTCAATATCGACCAGACCTCCGAGCCATGTCCAAGCCTTGTCGAGCAGAGTCACCCAGCCAGACCAAGCGACGAACCCTGATACTCGAGCCGCGTAGGACTGCGAATCGAGTAGCCGTGGTCGATATCGAGTAGACATGTCGAGCCGCGTTACTCGGTTTGAGCAGTCCGAGTAGAGCTGGGATTCCTTGGGCACGAAGGATGTCGAGTGGGCCGAGATCTATCATCATCTATCCATGGAAGGGAGATCTATCAACATGAAGACATATTACCTAGTTTAGATTTATCTTTCCTTTAAAGATTTATTTCCCTTTAGCATTTTATTTATTATTAAAGCTTTTAGATATAATTTTAGATATAGATAGGAGATTCTATCCTTGGATAGCGAGGATTAGAAGTCTATAAATAAAGCCCTAGGGGCTGGTTTTTATTCAATTCAATTCACAAGCTAGAGAAGTAGTTCCACAGAGACAGTTTAGGAGTTCTAAAGTTTTTAGGGTTTTGGCGTTCAGCGAAAGTTTGATTGCCGGGATTGTAAAGGCTTTGAATTTAGTTTTAATGCAATTTAGTTCTTTTCATCAATCAATGTCTGCGATTGCGATGAGGCGTTTGTAGTCCACCCACTTCTGGGGCTGGGGTGAGCCCGACGATGGGCATGTGAGGTGATGCGGTAAAGGTCAGATCTTGTTATGCAAATTCGTCTTCTATCCCTATGAGCATGATTCTTTTGCGAGAGTTGAAGGTGATCCTTGTTTGTGTTATTGAAGTGAAAGTGATCTTAATGCAACTTGGATGAATTATGTGAAAAAGGGTTAGTAACAATTAGGGTTTATGCGAAACCCTCTATATGCCTATTTGTTAATAACGAAAGTTATTTGATGGAAAGCATGATCTTTTGTGCCTTTATGTATTACTTTGCGTGGTTATCGTTGTAGTGTTGATACCCTGGCTTTGGAAGTCTTTTAGCATATTGAGTTTATTTCTGTCCAATTTCTGAGTTTGGGTTCGAATCTGCGATTTACAGTTTTGTCTTGCTAGTCGATACAGAGGAGTTTTTGGTCGATAGAGAGTAGCCTCTACTCGATATCGAGTACGAACTTGTCTACATCGAGTTGTCTACTTTCGTTTCTGAGTTCCTGGTGTCGACCTCCTTAGTCGATATAGAGGACTGTTACTCGAGATCGAGTAGCTTCTGTGTCCTCGCTTTTGTTTCTGCTTTGCTTTGCCTTTTCTGTTTTCGTTTTGATCTTTGCTTTTGTTTGTTCTTTTCTGTTTTATTTCTGTTTCTACCCCTTTGTTTCTGTGTTTCCGTCTATCTGCTGCTTTGTCTGTGAGATTTACAGCTACCTGAGATCTGCTGACACGCTTCCTCGTAGATTCGATCCTGACTTCCCATTACTGCATTGGAGGAGTCTTGTATTTATTTGTGTGGGCCTGAATCTGGTTTGATCTATTTTGTTATATTTCATACTCGATTTCCTCCTCACAACAAATGGGCGCCGTTGTCGAGGAAGCTATCAATCGCGCCTTAGGTAGTCAGTTCTCACTTTTTCTTTGAGTTAATTTACAGGTGTATGCGCCATTCTGGTCAACCACCTGAGTTTGACGGCTTAGACGAACCAGAGCGCCTTCTACACATCAGAGCTAAACTGCAAAGAGCCATGGCAGTTGCGGAGACACAGGAACAGCTGATCACTAGGCTTACCAGGGAATTGGCCGCTAAAGATGCTCCTATCGCCGCTGAGAAAGCAGCAAGGGAACAAGCACAGGCTGAGCTTGCCCAATACCCAACCACGGCAGAGGACTACATGCACCCAACTCTCGTCGTGCCTGGATCGGCGATTCTTATCCCTGATAACTCTTTTGAAATTCGCACTCAATTTCTTATAGAGCTTAAAAATAATGTCTTCTATGGTAGATTTAATGAGTGTCCTCTTGAACATATTACAAACTTTTCTAACATGTGCCGTGCTCTTGCTGAAGGTACAACCCTGGAATATGTCAAGATGAAATCTTTCCGCTGGTCTCTCGCTGGGCCTGCACTGAAATGGCTTGAAGGGCTAAAAGCAAGATCACTCACAACCTGGGCCCAAGTAGAGCAAGAGTTTCTGAACAAATTCTTCCCACCCGCCAAAACAGCACATCTCCGCCAGAAAATCACTGCCTTCAAACAAAAGCAAGGGGAACCACTGGCAAAGGCATGGGAGCGCTACAAGAAACTTCTGCGATCTTGCCCTACTCATGGACAACCACCCTACGTCATTCAGGAGATCTTCTTCAACTCTCTTGATCAAGTCACTAAGGACAAAATCAACCATTATACTCGCTATGAGTATCTGACAATGCCGTCGAGTGATGCATGGGGTGTGCTGGAGAAACTCACCAACTACCACAACAAGTATGGGTCTACTGCAACTTATGAAGAGAACCCATACGCCAGGCCAGCACCATCCATGCCCCTCTATGAGCCTCCTAAGAAGATTGATCCTGATGTTCGGGAGCAGTACTACAGAGACCAGAATAAGAAGCTCATCAAACAAGTAAAGTATCTCTCTGTCAACCAGCCTTGTATTGAATGCGGATCGCAAAGGCACACCACTCCTGAGTGCCCACACACAGAGCAAGTCAGGTTGGCAGAGCACCAAGAGGAGGTAGCTTACGCAGGGGGTCCCAATCGCTACATGGGGGACCAAAGGTTTCAGCAACCACAATGGAACCAAGGTGTCCCTAGGAACCAAGTATGGGGTCAAGATTGACCAAGGCTCCTCGACATCGAGAACCCTAGTCGACCTCGACCAAAAACAGAAACCTCCACCAGCACCAGCATCGTTGAGCAGCAACACCGAAGAGCCAGAATCCTCCTCGACATTGACCACGCTACTCGATGTCGACTACCCCTCTGCTGACTCAACTTTGCCTTCCTCGACACTGACGACACCGGAGCCAAAATCGTCCTCGATCTCGACTAGACTAGTCGATGTCGACCACAACCCTGTTTTCCCAGCGCCGTCTTCCTCGACACAGAAACCACCAGACGAATTAGGCTCCAAGATCTCGACCAGGCTTGTCGAGATCGACCACCATCCGGCTCCACCAGATCCTTCCTCCTCGATGCTGTAGCCACCAGGAACAGGACCCTACTCGAGATCGAGTAGTGTACTCGATGTCCACCAGCCCTCGACTTCGCCAGCTTCTGCATCCTCGAGTAGGCCACCACCAGGACGTGAAACCTCGTCGAGATCGACTAACCCTAGTCGAGATCGACCAAATACCGTGGTTCCCGATTCCGTCTCTGCAAAGGTAAGCCAAGGTATGGATCTTTCTTCTCCTATTTCCATCAAAGATTTATCTATACATGGGAGAGGTTTGCCTTGGTATGTGCGATTATGCATGATATCCAATGATGAGCCCAAGTAATATGAAGTTGGAGACAAGCTCTATGTCTCTAAATCAAAGGATCATTGGTTCCCCAACAAATTCAACAAGAAGCGGATGGGGCCTTTCGTGGTGAACAAGATCCATTCTGGAGGATTACAGCTGATGGACAAGAATGGAGTCTTATTTGAGGCCCAGGCTACATGGGCCCTGCAGACGCCACCTTGAGCATAAATGGAAAGTCGGCCTAGTGACTATAAAATCTAGAGCATGTACATAAACTTTTTAGGACTTTTTGGGACATTGTTTTTTTGCTTGTTTTTGGTTTTGAACATTTTTTGGTTTTTGTTTTTCTTTTGTGGGTATATGTCTTCCATACTTTTCAGGTCTATGGATAGAACCAAGCAATATTTATACTCGGTCCAGGAGGTGCTTCCAGTCGAAATTTAGAAGCCTTGCACATCTGTCTAGTGAGTTTCTTTCTTTACCCTTGTTTTTATACAGTGAGGACACTGTAATGTTTAAGTATGGGGTGGGGGAAGGGCTTACATTATGCATATTTGCCATATTTGACATTATGTGTGCATTATTTCTTTGAATTGCTACATGGCTATTTTGGAATTCATTATTGATTTATGTGCTTACATGCATGATTTCCAAAATTTAGAAAAATGACCCACATTGAAAATTTTGATTAATGTCATTTGGAAATCTTATGGAGAAGGAATGTGGAAATTCAATTTGGAAATACTCCATTTCCCCGGATCATTAGCACCACATTGCCAAAAATTTCCCACCTTTAGCCTTTTACCAATCTACTCCTTATTTGAGCTTAAATTAAAGTCCTCTTGATTATTAATGCTTTGTCACTTATGAATGTTTTTGCATAACCCTCCTTTTGTGAGAAGATGTTGCTTTTATATTTGCAAATGCATGGACTTGTGACACTAGTACCTTTTCAAGGATGGTAATTGACTGCAGGGATATATGAGAATGAATCTAAGATGTTGAGAGTTTTTGATTTCTTCCCCTAAATGACAATTAAAAGTATTGCTTGAGGACAAGCAAGCTTAAGTATGGGGTGTTTAATGTGAGCCTAATTCTCCATGTTTTACACTTACTTTTATATCGATTTCTGCATACATTGCATGCATTTGGGTTGGAATAATACAGAATCTGTGTAGTTTACACTTATTTGCAATATATGGAGGTCTACAAAAGTTTTTGTTATATTTCGCAGAAATCGGACGCACTTTGGAGCTTAAAGAAACTCATGGAGAAGCTAAGAATGGTGCAGCTGGAGAAAAGGCCATTTTTCACCATTTTTCGTTCTGAATCAAGCTTTGATTGCTTCATGAGAGTTGTAGCCCTCGAAAAGAGCATGAAAATATGCGTCAATCCGATGAACGAGGACTCGGGAAAGTGCGTTTCAAGAACAGAGCATAAAGCTGAGAGAACTCTACTCGAGATCGACTAGCATCTACTCGATCTCGACGAGTGCTGGTCGAGCACACCTGGTTGAGCAGAGCTGATCGAGAACACTGAGTCAGAGACAACCCGACTCCGAAACCTTACTCGATCTCGAGTACCTCTAGTCGAGATCGACCACACTTCGGAGCCATGTCCGGAGTCGACGAGTTGTGCCAAGCCGAGAAGCCGAGGACGAAGACGCAGACCACCTCTACTCGATACAGAATAGCCGTAGTCGATATCGACCAGACCTCCGAGCCATGTCCAAGCCTTGTCGAGCAGAGTCACCCAACCAGACCAAGTCGACGAACCCTGATACTCGACAGCGAGTAGCCGTGGTCGATATCGAGTAGACATGTCGAGCCGCGTTACTCGGTTTGAGCAGTCTGAGTAGAGCTGGGATTCCTTGGGCACGAAGGATGTCGAGTGGGCCGAGATCTATCATCATCTATCCATGGAAGGGAGATCTATCAACATGAAGACATATTACCTAATTTAGATTTATCTTTCTTTTAAAGATTTATTTCCCTTTACCATTTTATTTATCATTAAAGCTTTTAGATATAATTTTAGATATAGATAGGAGATTCTATCCTTGGATAGTGAGGATTAGAAGCCTATAAATAAAGCCCTAGGGGCTGGTTTTTATTCAATTCAATTCACAAGCTAGAGAAGTAGTTCCACAGAGACAGTTTAGAAGTTCTAAAGTTTTTAGGGTTTTGGCATTCAATGAAAGTTTGATTGCCGGGATTGTAAAGGCTTTGAATTTAGTTTTAAAGCAATTTAGTTCTTCTCATCAATCAATGTCTGCGATTGCGATGAGGCGTGAGTAGTCCACCCACTTCTGGGGCTGGGGTGAACCCGACGGTGGCCATGTGAGGTGATGCGGTAAAGGTCAGATCTTGTTATGCAATTCGTCTTCTATCCCTATGAGCATGATTCTTTTGTGAGAGTTGAAGGTGATCCTTTTTTGTGTTATTGAAGCGAAAGTGATCTTAATGCAACTTGGATTAATTATGTGAAAAAGGGTTAGTAACAATTAGGGTTTATGCGAAACCCTCTATATGCCTATTTGTTAATAACGAAAGTTATTTGATGGAAAGCATGATCTTTTATGCCTTTATGTATTACTTTGGATGGTTATCGTTGTGGTGTTGATACCCTGGCTTTGGAAGTCTTTTAGCATATTGAGTTTATTTCTGTCAAATTTCTGAGTTGGGTTTCGAATCTGCGATTTACAGTTTTGTCTTGCTAGTCGATACAGATGAGTTTTTGGTCTATACAGAGTAGCCTCTACTCGATATCGAGTACCAACTTGTCTACATCGAGTTGTCTGCTTTCGTTTCTGAGTTCCTGTTGTCGACCTCCTTAGTCGATATAGAGGACTGTTACTCGAGATCGAGTAGCTTCTGTGTCCTCGCTTTTGTTTCTGCTTTGCTTTGCCTTTTCTGTTTTCATTTTGATCTTTGCTTTTGTTTGTTATTTTCTGTTTTATTTCTGTTTCTGCCCCTTTGTTTCTGTGTTGCTGTCTTTCTGCTGCTTTGTCTGTGAGATTTACAGCTACCTGAGATCTGCTGACACGCTTCCTCGTGGATTCGATCCTGACTTCCCATTACTGCATTGGAGGAGTCTTGTATTTATTTGCGTGGGCCTGAATCTGGTTTGATCTATTTTGTTATATTTCATACTCGATTTCCTCCTCACAACAAGTAGCAAATGCTCGAATTGCCTTATTTACATTAAAGGGAAGAACTTTAGAAGAAATGAATAAATTAATTAGGACAAAGTGCAGTGCATAATAAGATAATTGACACATTCTCATATCGCCCTTCAAGTTGGACTTGTTGTTGGGATTCCAACAAGACCCAACTTGGAAGAGAGGAATGTGTGTTGTGCTTCACCCAATGCCATAGTGAAAATGTCAGCAAGTTGGACCTTGCTTTTGATAAACCGAGGGTGAATAAAGCCATTATGTAGTTGCTTCCTCAGAAAATGACAATCAGTTCAGATGTGCTTAGTCCTTTCATGGAATACTGGGTTTTCTGCTATGTGAATAGCTGCCTTGTTGTCACCAAACAAGGGAATTGGCAAATGAGGATCTGTCTGCAAGGCCTGTAGCACCTCATAGACCCAGATTAACTTACTAGAAGTCATAGACATACTTCTGTGTTCTACTTCTTCAGATTATTTAGAGACTGTTGCTTGCTTTTTTGTTTTCCATGATATCAAAGAGTTGCCAAAAAATACACAATAACCGGTCAATGACTTGGCACTGAAAGCACACGTTCCCCAATCAACATCACAAAAAGCTTTGACTGAATAATCTGGTGTAGCTGAATAAAATAACCCCACTTATGTGCTTCCTTTCAAGTATCTTACAATGTGCAAGGCAGCATCATAATGAGGATGTCGGGGTTGTCTCATAAAGTGGCTCAGGTGTTGTAATGCATAGGACACATCTGGTCTAGTGAGATTCAAAAACAACAGTCTGCCAATCAACCTCCTGTATCTTTCTGGATCTTGCATCATAACTCCCACATCAATAGACAACTTTAGGCCAGTTGGTAAAGGAAATTTAGCTTCTTTACACTCTGACATATTGCAATCATCAACAATGTCCATGACATATTTTCTCTGATGCAAATAAGTGCCTGAGGATGTTCTATGAATTTCTAATCCCAAAAAATATCTTGACGTGCCAAGATCTTTTATGGTAAATGCCTTGTGCAAGGCAGATTTAAGAGCAGCGATTTCTTCCTCATTATCTCCTATAATCATAAGATCATCAACATATACTAGAGCCACAGCCATGCCAGCTGATGTCTTTTTAACAATGAGAGAGTAATCCTTCACTGATTGCTTATATCCTGAGCTAGTTAAGAATTTACATAGCTCCATATTCCACTGTCTTGAGGCTTGTTTAAGTCCATAAATGGGCCTTTTCAGTTTGCAAACCAATCCTGATTTAGGCATCTCATACCCTTTTGGTGGCTGCATATAAACTTCTTCATCTAAATGCCCATGAAGAAAGGCATTATTCACATCTAACTGATGTAGAGGCAAATTTCTCATAGTTGCTAAAGCCAGCAAAATTCTGACGGTTGGAAATTTTGCTACAGGAGAGAAGATATGCTTATCGTCCTTCCCCTTGATCTGATTGTAGCCTTTGGCTACTAGCCTTGCCTTGAATCTCTCTATGGATCCATCAGGTTTGTACTTTATCTTGTACACCCATTTACTTCCTATGGCTTTCTTTCCTTGTGGTAATTCTTTAAGCTCCCAAGTCTGGTTTTGTTCAAGAGCCTTCAACTCTACTTCCATTGCATCAATCCATTTGGGATCTTGGATGGCTTGGGAATAAAGATAGGGTTCTTTTACTGAGGCCATGTAGGCAAAGGATTTGGTAAATGAAGGGTCTGTATTGTGAATAAAATTCATGCATTCTTTAAAGAATGAATTTGACATAGAAGTGTTTCTTCTACGTGTGGGATTGACATAATCCTACAACCTCCTAGGGATTATAGTTTGTCTGGTAGAATTCCTAAGAGGTGGAAATTCAACCAAATCATGAATGTTTAGGGAAGGGGAATGAGCAAAATTTTGGCTAGATGATGATTCATCTGTGTCTAGGACAATGTTAGGTATGAATGGTTGTGTTTGAGGACTTGGGGTGTCAGGAATTGTGGTTTGAGGAGTAGGGGTGGATATTTTGTAGGGCTCATCTGTCTGGGGCTGGATTGACCAATGGAAGCACCACATCAGTTTCGTTCAAGACATCAGTTTCCTTGTTTCCATCTGCTCTATAGGGAAAGACATTCTCTTGGAACTTTGCATCTCTGCTAATAAGAATGGATTTGCTCTCCAGATCCCATACCTTATATGCCTTCTGGCCATGAGGATACCCAAGGAAGATGCATTTCCTGCCTCTAGTATCCATGCATCTTGTCTCTATGATGATGATTAATTGGAGCATAACACAAACATCCCACTGTTCTTAACTCATCATAGTCAGGAGCCTTCTTGAACAACATTTCATATGGAGTTTTCCATTCCAAACTTGTTGCAGGTAGTTTATTAATAATGTGAGTTGTAGACAACACGCATTCTCCCCAGAACTTGATAGGCAAGTTAGCATGAAATCCGAGAGCTCTTGCTGTCTATATCAGGTGCCTATGCTTCATCTCAACTCTTCCATTTTGTTGAGGTGTGTAAGGCACAGTTTTCTGATGCAATATCCCTTCTGAAGCCAAGAACTCAGCACATGTTCTCTATACAAATTCTGTACCATTTCTATCCTCAGACATTTCACTGATCTGTCAAACTGATTCTTCACATAAGCAACAAAATCACAAATGGTTTTAAAGACCTGCATTTTATCTCTCAACAAAAAAGTCCAAGTGACCCTTGTATGATCATCTAGAACAGTTAAGAAATACTGACAACCATTAAAGGTTGGGGCTATGTAAGGACCCCAAAGATCCATGTGCACAAGATCAAAAGCATTACTTGCAGCAGTGAAATTTCTTTCAAAAGGTAATCTATGTATCTTAGACATTACTTGCAGCAGTGAAATTTCTTTCAAAAGGTAATCTATGTATCTTAGACATAGAACAAATCTCACAATGGAAATCATTCAAGGAACTAAAATCAAACTAGTGCATGTGTTTTAGTTTGGAAGTTGAGGTATGACCAAGCCTGGCATTACTCAACTCCAAACCAGCATCTACTTTATTACATCTGCTAGTAATCAACCCAAAAACATTGTCAACATTAAGCTGCTGCAATCCATCCTTTTATTCCTCACGAAGTATCTTGTAGAGTCCATGTCTCCTTGGTCTGCACTATCCTTCTAGTTCTAGGGTCCTGAAGAAAACAATGGGTTCTAGTGAATAGAGCTATCAACTCATTATCATCTAATAACTTGCCTATATACAAGAGGTTGTGCTATATAATCAGCACATCATTCAGAGTAACATTGTCTGTAAGTTGCATCATTCCCATTTATGTGGTTGTTTTGACTGCTCCATTAGGCAATCCTATCAACACAGGCTTGTCTAACCTTGCTCTCTTTGATAAGAAATGTGCATCAGCAATCATATGATTGCTTGCACCAGTGTCAACTATCCATTCAATATCACTATTGACAGATGCAACATTGACATTAAAATTAGAAACTTTACCTGCAAAATTTGCATATGCATTTTCTGGGCTCTTTCCTTTCATCTTCTTCATCATCTCCTGGAATATTGCATTGACCATGGCAAGGTCAGGTTGAGCATGATTTGAGTCCCTGTACTGATATGACTCCTCAAAAGGATTTTCCTGCATCCCTGAACTCATTGATCCTACTTAGTTTGCTACACCTTTAATTGAGCAACTGCCTTTTTCTTTCTCCTTTAATGCCTTGTACCAATCAGGAACTCCATGAAGTTTAAAGCACTGCTCAGCAATATGCCCTTTTTTATTGCAGTGAGAACATTTCTTCTCATATTTCTTTTTCTTCCAATCCTTCTTAATTTGTTGACTGCTACTGCCAGAATTGTTGTTGAACTGGTAATTCTAATTCCCCCTGTTGGCAGTAAAGGCACTAGCATCAACATTCCCTGTTTGGACATCGGTAGTTGGATCTTTGCCTCTCTCCACCTGTTGCAGTATGTAGTAGGCCTAAGGTGGCTCAAAATGGACTCGACCCGGAAACCCGACCCGACCCGGAAAACACGGGGTCGGGGTTGACCCGAGACCCCCAGGGGTCGGGTCTCGGGTCAAATTTTAGGAAATCCCGGGTCAATGGGCGGGTCGGGGTCAGACCCGGCGGGTCTCGGGGTCTGACCCGTTGACCCGGAATTTTTTTTTTTTGTTTTTGTTTTGTGGCTCTACCAGCCAGATGTATGTTCCATACGTGTTAAAATTGAATGAAATCAACGTAGAGACTAGAGACATGCTTCCTTTTGTTTTTCTTTCGTTTTTCCTCTATTTCTTTTTCTTTTTTCTTTGAAATATTTTAGCACTTTAGAACAATTTCTTTTTTTTTTTTTTACAGTAGCATAAAATACTAAGAATGGTACGTTTATATGTAATACGTAACTAATTTGGAGACTACAGAGTATATGTAATAACTAATATTAAAAATCCTTTTTATTTAATTTTCAATATTTTAATTTTGTAACAATTAACAAAATTTTAAAACTCGGATTTTCGGGTGAACCCGTGACCCGACCCGGAATTACACATCTCGGGTTCAGGTCGGGTGGCGGGTCGCATTTTTAAAAATCTCGGGCCTTCGGGTTGACCCCCACCCGGAATGTTCGGGTCGGGTCGGGTCGGGTCGACCCGGATGAGCCACCCTATGTAGGCCTTGTTAACAGTTGGTAGAGGATATGTTGACAATATCTAGTTCTTTCCCCATCATAAGTGTCATTCAAGCTCATCAGGAGCTGCATCATTATGTTCCTTGACTGAATTTCAGTGAATTTTTTCTTCAAATCACATGTGCATTGAGCCATCACACCACAAGTGCATTCAGGAATTCCTTCTAGAACCTGATGTCCATCCCAATACCTCTTCAGAGTATTGTAAACCTTAGCCAAACTCATATTGCCCCGACTGACATTGCCCATCTTCTTTTTGATCTGGAAAGTGAGAGGAGCATTAGTTTGCCCAAATCTCTCAATAATTTCATCACATAAGCCCTTTGCCGAGTCCACAAACATGAACCCAACCCTCTTGCTCATAGAATTGAGCAACCAGCATCTGACCATATAGTCAGCTCTAAACAACCTCTCCAGATCTATAGATTGCTGTTCTTGCCTTGCACAGAGACCATTTATGAAACCCAGCTTGCACATGGCTTCGAGTGCCATCATGACTCCACGACTCCACGTCATGTAGTTGGTTCCATCAAACAGTATTGCCACCAACAGGGCTCCTAGATGGTCACTGTTAGGTAGAGAGGATCTCCCTGATTCACATTACTAGGTGCTTTAACCTCTTGGTTCCAAATATTAGATCCACGATTCTCAGTCTCAGAAGACATGATTTCTTACTCAACAATACAGATAGTAGATGACAAAAAACAACAAGATCAAACCCAGAAACTAGTTCACGAAGCAGCAAGAAGAGCACAATCGCTCTAATACCATGTAGAAACCATTAAAAATGAGCTAATTAGAACTTGCTCAAGCAAGGGACATTCAGCAACAATGGTGAGCTATGTGATCATCAATCAAGCAAAGAACAATCATAAATGCAGATTGCAACATAAATGAAGAGGAATCAATTTTGGGATTACCAAAAGAGGTTAGGCCAGCCGAAGAAAGGTCTCATCAATACAGATCCCCAAAACGTCACAAAACCATGAAATCCCATATTGTTCCTTATATAGGGACACATGGCACGTGAGCTGTGTTAGAATATGAAGGGTAGAATAGGAATTGGTCAAGCCAGCTGTATGAGCCTTAGGCTATATATATCCATGCTCTGTAATCGATTTCAATTTAATGTGAACAAGACAAAATTGGATTCCTTTTTGCTCTGTCGATGGTGGAAACAACCATGTTGCTCCACTACCAAAATTGACAACTTTTTCCCATCTTTCTCTGCTCCAAAGAACGGTTGTTTCATTGAAACTTCTCGTTCATAATTTCTAATCCAGAATCAGTCACAAAACCCACAAATTATAACAAGCTGCAAATGCTCGAATTGCCTTATTAACATTAAAGGGCAGAACTTTAGAAGAAATGAATAAAGTAGGACAAAGTGCAGTGCATAATAAGATAATTGACACATTCTCATCTCTTGCCTTAATTCCTTTCACATTAGGTTGTCGGAAACAAAGGCAATGATCAATTGAGTTGAGGAAGCTCAGCTCGTAGAAGCTTGGGAGCTATATTAGAGGAAGAAAAATGAGAAAGGCGGGACTGCAGTCCGCGGGAGAGAGCAAAATATGACATTTTTGTTAAGTCTAGAATTGCTTTTGATAAGGTCTTTTATACAAAATATATGGGCTTGGTCTTTTCACATTAACCAGCCCACAATACAAACAAGCCCAAACACTTGTAGATCCAACATCATCCCCGAATGCAATCGACATCAAACTCCGGACTAATCACGCACTCTACTGAATTCGTGAAACTTAATGACATGAGACAATAGGTAACTTATGTAATAGTCATGGGTAACTACTAACTCGATAGAAAATATTCAAATCTGCCCAAAATTGTATAAAAGAGTGATACAACATCCTATTTCAAAGTTACTGGGTCGAATCCTAATACAGTATTAAATTAAGCAAAATATAAATCATGGTGTATATAAAATGAAGTGGGAAATTAACTTGCGTCAAACCATATCCATAATTTTTTTTCAGACCGAATTTAGACTTATAATAAATCAATACAAAGATATCAACAAGAGAAACATTTTTAGAAGTTAGATGACGGCGTCCATAAATTTTGTATACGAAATTTGGCAACGTTGCCTAATTTCAAAGTGGCAGCAATGACTCGAGCTGGCAAAACCTAATCGACCCGACCCACGAACCCGACCCGTCTCACCCGAATCCAGATCTGATCGAAACCCGAAAATTTAGTATCGTGCACAACCCGAACTCAAACCCAACCCATTTTGACCCGATATCTAAATGAACTCGAACTCGACCCGACTTATACCCGACCCGTTCTTGACTTGACATGAATAAGAACTGACTAATACTTATAATTACTATAATTTTCTTCTTTTTAAACATTCAAATAGTGTGAATTACATATAATGAGTCCTAATAAAACTAAATAAATGATGTTTAATAGTTAATAATAAAGATAAAGAAAACATAATAATCATTTTATAATAAAACGAAATGTGAATCCACTTCACCCAACCCGAACCGGACCCAACCCGAAATCCATTTGACACGAACTTACTCAACCCGGCTGAACATACCATATACGTGACATATGACCCGATCCGACATATGATCGAACCCGAATGGTATACCCATAGCCAACTCGAACAGCTAGATTGTCACCTATAGAAGTGACCAATTTTTGATGGTTCGCCTAAACTTAGCCAGAGTCGGCTTAGCCTTAGCCTAGCCAGAGTCGGCTTAGCCTTTGCCAAGACAAAGTGGAATGTAAAAATAATCATGTTTCGCAGGTGACCTGATCTAGGGCCATCCCATGTCCGGGGGGATCCAAACGGGGGCATGTAGGGGCATGTACCCCCCATCTCATTTGTAGAACCCCGTATATATAATCTACTCATCGATAGTTTTGTTTTGATATATAATATGCCTTAATCCGACATCCGAGTAAAAAGATATGTACGTTTCAAAATTAAAAGTATATTAATCACTTTAATCTTATTTTAATAATCTAGAATGCTTTTATATTTCATTAAGATTGACATTTAAATACTACAATTTATCTCAAAAGTTTTTAAACAAGATGTTATATTACTCATTTCGACAGTTAGGTAAGTAGTTACAAAAGTTCAAATGAAAGAAAATGTCAGATTTTCTATTTTGCAAGATATTGGTGATGCTCATTTCAAAGAAGATGACCGAAGTAAGAATTCACATAGCTTTGCACAGGGTATATCATCACATTGATTGTTTTTAGTGTTACTAGTTGCAATAATTACAGTGGAAATAACTTTCTCTGCTATAGGTATTATCAAGACATATTTGTACAACAAGATGAAGGACGACTTTCTCTCTTAGAGTTTGATCTGCCTTGTCCAAAAATATATTTTCAAGTGCATTGATAATGAAGTTGTTAGAATGAGAACGATAACATACGAAAAAAGACAGAAAGATTTAACGTGGTTCGGAAACGGTGTGTTACCTACGTCTACGGGCAGAGAAATAGGGATATTTATTATTGAGGCAAACAAGAAACTAGATTACAAATTATTAGGTTTCATGAGTATATATATATATAGTGCCTCATGAAACCCTAGTTAGGCAACGGGCGTAAACCCAAAATAAATAATAAGCCCAATTCAAGGCATATTAACAAATCACCACCTTGGCTTGAATCCTCTCAGATGTACCAACCGCATTGCACTGCTAGATGTACCAGATGCAATGCCATGCCAGATGTACCAGATGCGCTTCAATGCCGGATGTAACAGAATCTACTCTCATAAACAGATGCTCCATGACAAGTGCTAGACATTCCTCTACCTTAGATTTGTCCTCGCAGGAGGACCTAGGTTTCCCCACAGGGCAGCTCAACAGTTTGTGATGTTAAGCAAGTCCAAACATTATTGGAACTTGCTCTCCAGAACTGGCTTGAGGAACATATTAACGGGATTATCAGTTGTTTACATCTTCTTCACCTTGATTCTCTTCTCAGCTAGCCAGTGTACTGACTCACTGATGTGAGCCTATTTTGCCTTGTCTTATACTTACTTTTATATCGATTCTATGTAGTTTATGCTTATTTGCCAAATTATGGAGTCTACACTAGTTTCTGTTTAATTTCGCAGAAATTCAGGTAAGATAGCAATTCAGAGAAAGGACGGAAAGCTCGAAGTCAACTACAGAAAGTCCAAGGTTAAGGAGCAGCGGAACCTGGACAAATCGAGCAAAGAACGAGAAAGATCAACTCGACATAGTCTGGTCGATGTCGACCAACTCTCGTCGATATCGAGTAACCCAGTCGAATTCAGCAAAGTCGAGCAAAAGCCACTCGAGGAGCCCAGTCTTGGTCGACGTCGAGTAGACTTAATCGATGTAGAGTACACCATGTCGAGTCCGGAAGCTGATCGAGCTCGAGTGAAGTCCGAGGAGAGAAATTCTACTCGATGTCGAGGACTTTGGTCGACGTCGAGTAGCCTTCCAGAGCAGTCCGAGTCCAGTACGAGGAGAAATCCGAGCATTTGTAGTTACTTGCAAGCCAAGATTGGAGATATTCTATCAAGAGACATCAAGATCTATCAAGAGAAGGAAGATTTATCCACATTAGCTTTTAGATATAATTATTTTATTTCCATGTTTTATCTTAATTTATTTTCCTGAAATATTTGATGTGTTTATTCATGATGAAGAGCGAGTAGTCACCCAACTTCTAGGGTCGGGATGAGCCCGACGGTAGCCATGTAAGGTGATGCGCTAAAGATACAATCTTTTGATGCGAATTCGTCTTCTATCCCTATGAGCATGATTCTTTTGCGAAAGTTGAAGGTGATCCTTGTTTGTGTTATTGAAGTGAAAGTGATCTTAATACAACTTGGATTAATTATGTGAAAAAAGGTTAGTAACAATTAAGGTTTATGCAAAAGCCTCTATATTCCTATTTGTTAATAACGAGAGTTATTGGATGAAAAGCATGAACTTTTATGCCTTTATGTGTTATTTTGCATGGTTATCGTTGTGGTGTTGAAACCCTGATCTTGGAAGTATTTAATCTATTGATTTTATTTCATCAATTTCGTGTTATGTCTTGCGAAAAGATTCGAATTTTGTTACGCTGTTTACTCGAGATCGAGCACTATTGGTCGACGTCGAGGTAAGTTGGTCGACGTCTAGTTGGTTTGGTCGAGATCGACTACGTTGCTTTCGTTTTTGTTTTATGTTGTTTCTTCTTTCTATTTTACTTGACAGTGTGGTCGACGTCGAGGACACTGGTCGACGTCGAGTACTCTTCTGGACGAAATCGTGCTGAGTTTGGAACTGAAAAGGCGGTGCTGACACGCTTCCTCGTGGATCGATCCTAACTGCCTTCTACTACAACTGGAGGAAGTCTTGTATATATTTGCTGAGACACGGAGTCAGTTTGCTTTTATATTTATTTATATTTTCATACTTGACCATCCTCTTGCAACAACAAAATTGGCGCCGTTGCCGAGGAACCAATCAATCGCGCCCTTTTTAGTTCTTTTTACTATTCTTTTTTTCTTTTTAGTTCCTTTTTACTTGTTTCTTTTTGTTTATTTTTTTCAGGTGCATGCGAAGAACTGATCGCACACCCTTAGACCCAATTCTTGAGCCTGAGCGATTTTTCTATCTTCAGCAAAGGCTTAGGAGGAGACTCATGTCGACATCCAACAATGAGAATGTGGGCCAGCTCACACCAGCACAAGAGCTTGAGCAACTCCGCCTACGGATTGAGGAACTCACCACCAGAGAAGCACATCACGCCCAACGAGAGGCGGAATATGGGCAGAATCAGCAACGGTGGGAGGCAAGGGTAAATCGCGAGGTCAACGCGAGAAGGGAACTTGAGGAGCAGATTGGGCATGTCACAGCCAACGCAAAGGAGTATCTGCATCCTACTCTGGAAGTTCCAAAATCGCCGATCGTTCTCCCCGCTATTAATTTTGAAATTCGTCCTTCTTTTAGTACTGAAATTAGGAGAACTCAATTTAGGGGAAGAATCAATGAATGTCCTTTAAAGCATGTCACCACTTTTATGTATGTGAAGCTATTGCAGATGGTGCTAATTTGGAATATCTAAAACAAAAGGCTTTCCGTTGGTCCCTTGCAGAAATAACGTCACAGTGGCTGGAAGGATTGCCTGCATGATCAATTCGCACTTGAAATGAACTACATGACTTGTTCCTTAACAAGTTCTTTCCTCCTGCAAAGACAGCTGCTCTCAGACAACAGATCACGACTTCCAGATAGAATCCAGGGGAAACACTTGCACAGGTATGGAAGTGCTACAAGAGGCTTCTGAAATCATATCCTACGCATGGACAACCACCATACGTCATCCAGGAGATCATCTTCAATTGAGTGGATGTGCCTACTAAGGACCGGATCAACAACTACACCGCCTATAGGTATCTTGAGTACACTCCACGCCGTGCTTGGGAAGTATTTGAGACGCTGACCAACTACGACAAGACATATGGGACTTCTGCGGCATCTTCTGACGAAAGATATGAAAGGACTGCCCCATCTATGCCATTGTATATGCCACCAAAGGAGGTTGATCCGAATGTCAGAGAGCAATTCCAAAATGACCAGGTACGCCGTCTTACCAAACAAGTCAAATTCTTGTCTAAAAATCAGCCTTGTTTGGAATGTGGGTCTGTGAGGCACAACACCACTGCGTGCCCACACGTCGATCAAGTACATCAAGCAGAAACCCATGAATAGGTGAGGTAATCAGGGGGACACTACTCAAGACCATATCGGAACCAGAACTGGAGCTATAGAGCTCCTGTTCACCCTGACATAGAAGGTAAGAACGATGACATGCAGACCATTCTTGAGGAGATACAGAGGAATCGCTCAGACACCAAATAATCTATCAATTCCATCCACACTCAGCTACATGGTGTCAACTCTATGCTTGGAGAAATCGATATCTAGCGGAAATCGATTGAAACCCAGATTGGTCAACTGGCTACATCTATCCCCAAACAATCAGGTATGCTCCCTGGATTCTCTAAACCTTACCCTAAAGGTAAATCTACAGGACAGATGGCTGCCATGAAGCTAAGGAGTGGGCGATAGACACAGATGTTTGAGCAAAGCACGGAGGAGAAGGACGCAGCAGACTACTCGACATCGAGCAAGCCAGTCGACGTTGACGAAACTTTACTCGACATTGACAAAACCCTACTCGACATCGACCAGAACGTTGCACCTGCCCCGAAGTCGACCACTGTACTCGACGTCAAGGACCCGCAAGTCGACGTCGACCAGCCTTCTGCACACGTCGACCACATCCCCGCACCTCTAACGAAGAAGAAGCTGCCTTTCCCAACGAAATCTCCAAAGGATCCAGCAGAGAAGAAGTTCCAGCGTTTCATAAAGATGCTTCAAAAGCTCAACGTCACAATACCATTCACATAAGCTCTCAATGAAATGCCATCCTACGTCAAGATCCTCAAGGAGATCTTAAGCAAAAAGCGATCAATGGCTGAGATCGTAGAGGAGTGCAGCCAGATGGACGTTCTTGAGAAAAGGCCAGATCCGGGTAAGTTTGCTATAGCCATTGGATTTGGTCAATATAAATTTAATGCTTTGTGTAACTTGGGAGCCAGTGTACGTATAATGCCTTTATCAATCTGGTCCAAGATTAAGATAGGGGCTCTAGAGCATGTGGATGCAAAGCTATACATGGCGAACAACACGGTGGTCATCCCAACAGGCATGGTGGACAATGTATCAGTTCAAGTAGGTAAGTTCTTTGTCCCTGCTAATTTCCTAGTTATTGATATGGCAGAGGACCCTGCTTGTCCAATCATTCTAGGAAGGCCCTTCTTGGCGACGGTGGATGCCAACATAAGCGTAAGAAAGGGAGTGTTCACTTTGAACATCACCGATGAGGTAATTGAGTATTCCTTTAATAAAACTGAAAGCCATACAGGTCCCATGGAAGAGGTCAAGTCAATATCAGCCGGATACATCACCTGCGAGGAGCCTAAGGTAAGAAATATGACTCTCGAGGAGCTGGAAAAGAGGGATATGGAAGCCCAGGTGGAGGAGATCGTGGCCATCCTGAACGACGGACAAAGGACCTGCTCGACATCGACCAAGGTAAGTCGATGTCGACTAAATTCTTTTCGGATGCCTTGGTCGACGCCGAGCTCCACTCGACGTCGAGTAACTTGGTCGACGTCGACCAGTCTCAACCTTCCTCGACTCCGCCTTCCTCGACCAGCAGTCCACCCGACGAAGGTAAGTCCTTGATGTCGAGTACCTATACTTGATGTCGACCAGACCCCAAGGTCCCGAAACCCGATTCTACGAAGGTAAGCCAAGGTACGGACATCTCTTCTCCTATTTCCATTAATGATTTATCTATACATGGGAGAGGTTTGTCTTGGTATGTGCGATTATGCAGGGTTTCCAATGATGAGCCTAAGGAATATGAAGTTGGAGGCAAAGTCTATGTCGCCAAATCAAAGGATAATTGGTTTCCCAACAAATTCAACAAGAAGAAGATGGGGCCCTTCACGATGAACAAGATCCATTCAGGCGGATTGCAGCTGATGGACAAGAGTCGGCCTAGCTAAACGTAGAAGCCCAGACTACATGGGCCCTGCAGATGCCGGTTTGAGCTAAACGTTGAAGAGTCGGCCCTTCACGATGGGCCCTTCACGATGAACAAGATCCATGCAGGGTTTCCAATGATAAGTCTTGTTCGAAGCCCAGACTACATGGGCCCTGCAGATGCTGCTTTGAGCTAAACGTAGAAGAGTCGGCCTAGCGACTATAAAATCTAGAGCTTGTAAATAGACAATTAGTTTTTGGGATTTTTGGACATTGTTGCTTTTGATTTTTAGTTTTGGACACTATTTTTAAGTTTTTCTATTTGTGGATATTTTCCCTCTAACGATTCCTGCAGGAAAGAGAAGTTGTAGACTTACTCGACGTCGTGTAAGGTACTCGACATCGACCACCCATCTCGAGGAGAAGAACCTGTGGTCGAGGAGAAGGCCGCCCTGGGGTTCGACACTACTCGATGTCGAGTAGTACTGGTCGACGTCGACCAAACTTGACGTGCTCTGACCCGGGCTCGAGCAAAAGGACTGGCGACGAGGGTTCCGAGAAGTCGGGAAATTGTGGACAGCTTCAGAGGCAACAGATCAATCTTCAAAGATTGCCGATTTTCTGTCGATCAGCTTGGCTTCTGGGGACGTGCGACTACTACTTTTGTAGATCTTGAAGTCGCGGTCGCGGATTGGGGTAGATCTTGTCAGTCAGAAGTCAGACAAAATGGGAAATCGCGTTTTACCGAGACGTCGCTTGTGTAGAGGTGATTCCGAACGGGGCTTGTTTGAGAGGGATTAAAAGGGCTTTTTGGATTGACGTTTTGGGGGTGATTTGAGGGTGATAATGGGGCTGTGAAAGGCCTTAGAATGTTGGTAAAGAAGGGGGATGGGGGTTGAGGGATATGTGATGCAAGAGTGCTCTCGGCCTCGCACTCCGAGCTCTCTCCAACACTCGACCTTCCACACTATCGGCCTCGCACTCCGAGTGTTTCTGACCCTTTGATTCCGTCGTCTCTCACTAAGGAATCTTCTTCAGGCTCTCACCGAAGGTTTTATTCCCGACCTCTCAACTAAGAACGAGATTCTTGACCCGAATCACTGGAAGCTAAAAGGCTCACTTTTTTCTCCAAATTCAACTTGTCTCCCAAAAGAAGTTCTTACATCCCTTTATATAGGAAAATATGGATGCTATGAAAAATAAAAGAAATTAAAATAAATCGATAAACTAATGTCGGATAATACGAAAGGGTTTTCCGAGATTTATGACGGAGAGATGGGCAACCATAATGGGGGGGAACCAAATGGTCTTTGTTGCCATCAAATAGATGGAAGTTCATAAATCTCTAAAGCCCCGTCATTTAATCTGACTTTATTGATTGTATTATGTCTTCATTTATTGCATTTCTGACAAGCTGCCTGGTTTTTGGACTGCTCCAAAGATGCCAGATTTCGTCCATCTTCCAAGCTGATTTGATGATTGCATCCTTCAATAAAGTTGTAGAACTTAAAATATCTTTCCAACAAGTTCTCATCGGATTCAATCGGAATTTTATACAGCCAGAACGAGCCAAAATACTAAGGTGTCGCCAAACAGTCTTCAGAAATGAAAGTTGATGTTCTGCTCCGAAGACAAACCCTTGTAGGAAAATAGAGTCAAGCTCATGGGCGACTACGATCACATCATCCTCCTCTCCTTGAAAAGGATTCATCCTCGAATCCGTGATGGAAACGAACGACTTCTTCGAACATGCTTCTTCTTCCTTGAACGGATCTTTGGTCCCTTCTTCTTCCTTGAACGGATCTTGGATCCCTTCTTCTTCTTGAATTGTGAAAGGCAAGCAAAACGGAATTAAAGAAGTCGAATCTGACCACTTACTTGACATGGAATTCAGAAAGCTAGGCATATCGGCTGGCACTCGTTTCTCCTTCATTAAAAGCGCAACCCTGGGAACTTGGATGATTTCCTCATCATTCTTAAGCTCAGGGTTGACCTTCACAATCTCAATATGAACATCCTTGGACTTGCCTTCTTCAATTTCAAGTGTCTCACCCATGGCCGTAGAGGAATTTGCCTTTGAAGTAAGAGGTGGGGCTGTTGTGGGCTTCGATAGTGTCGACCCCAATGAGTTTAAGAGTTTTCGAAGTTCCTTTACTTGTTGCATTGAATCTTCCGCGAGCTTGCGGATCTCTTGCCAAGGTGGTTCAACCTTCTTCTTACGTCGAGCCTCATCCTCTCGAGCCCTTTTCTTTTGATATCTTCTCCAGAGCTCTTGATCAACTACATCATATTTAGCATCATCCATGTCACTCCAACGAAGATACCCATCATCATAGGCTTGAATAGCCCATCGGATGTACTCTTCGGACATAGGCTTGAAACCCATTTTCTTGACCATTTTTACCCAAAACCTCGAGGAACTCTTGTCGTTTCTCTGATACCACTTGACGTGCTCGCATCCGGGCTCGAGCAAAAGAATCGGCGATGAGAGTTCCGAGAAGTCGGGAAATTGTAGACAGCTTCTGGGGACACATATCTATCTTCAAAGATTGCCGATTTCCCGTCGATTGGCTCAGCTTTTGGGGACGTGCAAGGACTACTTTTTGAAGTCGCGGTCATGGATTGGGGAAGATCGCGTTAATTAGAGGTCAGACGAAGCGGGAAATCACATTTTTTCGAGACGTCGCCTGTGTAGAGACAATTCCAAACAGGGCTTGTTTGAGAGGGATTGAGGGACTGCTTTGGAGTGATGTTTTGGGGGTGGTTTGAGAGTGATGATGGGGATGTGGAAGGCCTTAGAACGGTGGTAAAGTAGGGGATGGAGGTTGAGGGATATGTGATGCAAGATCGCTCTCGGCCTCGCACTCCGAGCTCTCTCCAACACTCGATCTTCCACACTCTCAGGCTCGCACTTCGAGTGTTTCCGACCCTTTGATTCCGTTGTCTCTCACTAAGGAATCTCCTTTAGCCTCTAACCGAAGGTTTTGTTCCCGACCTCTCAACTAAGAATGAGATTCTTGACCCGAATCACTAGAAGCTAAAAGGATCACTTTTTTCTCCAAATTCAACTTGTCTCCAAGAAGAAGTTCTTACATCCCTTTATATAGGAAAATATGGATGCTATGAAAAATAAAAGAAATTAAAATAAATCGATAAACTCATGCCGGATAATACGAAAGAGTTTTTCGAGATTTATGACGGAGAGATGGGCAACCATAATGGGGGGAACCGAATGGTCTTGGTTTCCATCAAAGAGATGGAAGTTCATAAATCTCTAAAGCCCCGTCATTTAATCCGACTTTAGTGATTGCATTCCGCCTTTATTTATTGCATTTCTGACAAGCTGCCTGGTTTTCGGACTGCTCTAAAGATGCCAGATTTCGTCCATCTTCCAAGCTGATTTGATGATTGCATCATTCAATAAAGTTGTAGACACTTAAAATATCTTTCCAACAAGTGCTCATCGGCTTCAATCGGAATTTTATACAACCAGAACGAGCCAAAATACCGAGTTGTCGCCAAATAGTCTTCACAGATGAAAGTTGATGTTCTGCTCCGAAGACAAACCCTTGTAGGAAAAAAGAGTCAAGCTCATGGGAGACTACGATCACATCAAAACTCCTCGATATCGATTACCCTTCCTCGACACCGACCACCTTTGCAGTAACATTACAGCACTCGATTCCGACGATCAGCACACTTGTCTAGTGAGTATCTTTCTTTACCCTTGTTTTTATAACAGTGAGGATACTGTAATGTTTAAGTATGGGGTGGGGGAAGGGCTTACTTCACGCATATATTACATTATTTGATATTATGTTTGCATATTTAAAACTTATTTCTTGAATTGCTTATACTTGGCTACTTTGGATTTCATATTTGATTTATGTGCTTACATGCACGTTTTCCAAAGTTCATTGAAAAATCACCCCCATCAAATTTTTTGATATGTGTCATGGAAGCTTTATTAAACTCGACGATGCAAAATTGGATTCATTAGATATATAGCATAAAATTGCCTAGTAAAGGGAAGTCACAATGAAGTGCATATTTTTATAAAAACCATAAAAGGAGGTAAAATTTGATATTGCTTTTGACATGTTGCATGATAAGAGGATAGAGGACTTTATATTTTCCATACAATGCTCATATTGTTTATATCCTAGCTTTACCTATGCTTATACATCACAAAAGCCATAATATGCCTTCTTTCATATATTGCTCCACATGATCTAAATATTGCCCATTTTTTTTACTTGATTTCTATCCAGGGATTATGTTGAGAATGATGTCACATTATGGGGATTGGGATATGGTGTTTGTGTTGTTATATATCATATATTGGAGTTTGTTAGGAAAGTTTCAAAAATATGGAAAATTTAATGAGTGAAAGAAAATCCGATAACCTCAGGAGATAAAGGTAGATCGACTCTGCCTGCGTTGAGATAATAGTTCCGCGAGATGGGACACCAAGGCGAGGAGTCTGAAGCACTAAGTATCCGGGGCCATTCATGACACCCATGTTTGCGACTCGCGAGAAGGCGGTGCTGAGGTTAGAGAGGTAAAAACAAAAATATTGAAAAAAGCAATGACAGAAGGAATGTGGTATGAAACTTCGGAAAGTACTCCCTTTCCCCGGATCATTAGCACCACATGGCCAAAAGTTGCCCACCTTTAGCCTTTTACCAATCTATTCCTTAAATTAAAGTCCTCTTGATTATTAATGCTTTGTCACACATGAATTGTTTTTGCATAACCCCTCCTTTTGTGAGTAGATGTTGCTTTTTAATTGCACATGCATGGATTTGTGACATTAGTATCTTTTCGAGGATGGCAAATTATTGCAGGGTTATATGAGAATGGATCTAATATGTTGAGAGTTTTTATTTTTTCCCCTGTATGACCATTAAAATTATTGCTTGAGGACAAGCAAGCTTAAGTATGGGGTGTTTGATGTGAGCCTATTTTGCCATGTTTTATACTTACTTTTATATCGATTTCTGCATGCAATTCATACATTCGGGCTAGGATAGTACAAATTCTATGTAGTTTATGCTTATTTGCCAAATTATGGATTCTACACTAGTTTCTGTTTAATTTCGCAGAAATCGAGGCATTTGATAGCATTTCAGAGAAAGGGTGGAAAGCTCGAAGTCAACTACAGAAAGTCCAAGGTCAAAGAGCAGCGAAACCAGGACAAATCGAGCAAAGAACTATAAAGGCCCGGATTTTTAAATAATAAATAATATAAATAATATAAATGGATTTAAGTCGGAAAAAAAAACTAAAAATGAATTTATATAAAGCGGATTAAATCGGAGATTTTAAGAAAGACTCATTCTAAATTTAATAAATTGAACTTTAAATCTTTAACGCGAATTCCGGCCTAATTTTGAACTGTTAAACAAGGTTCCCGTCCTCTTCCACCAAATTTTATCCAATTCCAACCCATCTAAAGGTTATACAATTGTACAAATCTTATTCTCTTTATCTCAAGACTTTACTCCCCCATTTTAGGCAAATGGTCAAACTCCTTCTTCCCCTTTTGTTCGGTAGTAGCACAGTAGGAGCATGAGTCTTTGTCCTCTTTAAACTGTCTTCACGTGATGATTCCTCATACATACTCCAAGCCCAGCCTTACCTCTTCCCAATTCCAGATTCAGAAACCCTCTTCTCTCTTTGTTTTAGCTTCCAAACAAACCTTGAATCTCACCCGGGTCCTCCTCCTCTTCCATTATTTTCTGCAGTAGCCATAAAAAGCTCTTGAGTATTGGTCTTGAGAGAGCCATCACCCACCACCACCTCACATTACTCCTCTTCGCTCCCTTTGTTTCGTTTTCGACTCCGAGCCAGCACCTCCTGGGTCCTCGTCCTCTGTTCCGAGCTGAGCACCCCTGGGCGCAACCCCGCCAAGCATTCCTGAGCCCCAGCGCCGTCTCCTCCTTGGGCGAGCCGCACCCAGCAACACCTCCCCACCTCCTCGGAGCCCACGACAGCAGTAGCAGCAGCGACCAGAAGCATCGAAGAATGCCCAGGAGCTGTCGGAGAATCCGCCGGCGCCGCCCTCCTCTCCTCCTTCCCTGTTTCCGGTTTTGAACTCGGTAAGGCCTCACTTCTCCGTTTTTCTGTCCAGCAACGTTCTAAAGTCGCACCTTTAAGCCATTGTATTCCTTCCTAGGACATCCCGGTGTCGATTCCGCCCTCGGAGAGCCAAATCGAGCCTCCGGCGAATATTTTTGGCGAACCCTTTGAACTTCGGTGAGCATCCTTCTTCCTCCTCTCTTTCTTGTCGATTATGTGGTCCGTAGTCTCGGGAAGGGTGGTCGGCGAGGATGAGAGATTCCGACGGAGATCTTCAGGCGAGGAGCCGCCGACAGGCTGGGTTGCTTCATGTCCTCCATTTCCGTCCCTGTTGCAGCGCGTCCGTCTTCTCTTTTGGGGCAGAGGATGAGGAAGGGTTCCTTAACTTCCTTTCCTTTCTTTAAATCTGAGATGGGGTTTGGGCCTAACCCGAATCCTTGATATGGGTTATATCATTTTTCTTTGGGTTTTTTAGTTGGGGAGATAGTGAGATCCGGATTCATCTTCCTTCTGGGTTTCAGATCCTTCAAGTAAGCAGATATGGGCCTTTGGGCCGGATCCTAGTATGGGAGTGATGTCATCAAGTCTTGTGTTGTTATATGTTAAAGTTATATATGTGTCATAATATACGATTAGTAGTTAATAATTATTACTGTTAATATCATTAATTTACATCACTCTATTTATGAACATATATTTTGTAGATTTTATTTCATATGTTAAGGTATTTGGAAAATAATATTATTTGGTTGTATTTAGTGATGTTTTAATTGTATAAATATGGTTGTTAAATTAGAATTGTTTTGGTGATTTAATAGCATAATTTATTTTTATAAAGGTTTTGAAATAAATTATGCCGGAATTATTTCTATAATATGATTTTGAGAGATTGGTTTTAAGGTTTAAATGTTTAATGTCAGGATTTAGTTAAGTATGACTTTAAAGGAACTGTTGATTTTCTAAGTCGATTTAACTTGAGATTTAAGAGTTGGAAAGTTTTGGGAAGAATGATTTTGGTCGATGTTGATCGTATCGGAAAGGTTTTGGAAATGGTTTTACAATCAATCGTTTTTTTAGTACGTTGAGAACTTGAAGTTCGTGTGTATGAATGATGGACCGATAGCTTATGGAAATGACTTGATTATAGGTGTGTATTGCTTTTGGATTGCTTTGTACTTGCATTTGGGCCCTTGCTTGTGTTATCTTGCTGTTCTGCATCTTCAGGTAAGTTCCCTAGGGGGCTTACTCAGGTTGAACATTCATGCCTGTTGTTGCATTTTATGTTAGGTGTTGCATATGCATAAAAGCATGCCATGTAGTATCCTGTTTAGGTTGCACTAATTGAATGAGCATCTGCTTACTTATTGCGTTTGAAACAGAACGGCCGTTATCTGTGATAGTCCTAGAGTCTTTGCTAGGGTCATAGGGTAGCCTAGCCTCATCGGGTACCCTGCGTCAATCGAGTCATGAACTTCCTTACATTATGAGATGCATGTGTGCTTTATTGTGGAGCGGGTTAGGCATGCGTGCCACCCGATTATGATGGAATGCATTCACGAGCTGGTCAGTCTCCGCCCTACCGGAAGGGGGTGGAGGTAGGAGAGGGATATGCCACTTGGCATTGTCTCGGGCCCTTTACAGTATTTTTACACATTATTGTAACTAGGAGCATGCTAGTGTGTTTGACTTTCGTACTGCATTAGAACATCTTTATTAGGTATAGCACATACTATGTGGCCTTAGCGAGGACTGTCGGTCCCACATGAGTGGCTCGATCTAACTCTTTTCCCCGTTTTTTTTAAGGTATTTTCTGCAGATATTGTATGCTCCTTGATTCTGTGACGGGAACCCTTTGGCGAATCGAAGAACCTAGTTAATATTCTAACTTGGTAAAATGGTAATCATTCGCTTATGTTTTGCTTTTGACCCGGCTCTGCCGTAACACTTTGTATCTTAACGTTGCTTCCGCTTTACTTCCATTTGAATTAAATTTCGTGACATAGTCTTAAGACAGGTTAAGGGTACCCAACGACCCTTCGTGACTTTTATGGTTTGAAATCCCTCTTTGATCTAATCATAAAATGAGTTTAAAACCTCGACCCGTACCTGGATTGCAAGATCCGAACAAGGGGTTTCATCCCTTGAAACGTAACCCGGAAATCATAATTCTGGGCCGTTACAAAGATGGTATCAGAGCTGAGGTTGTGCAATTCGGGTACACAAGGGTCGAGTGTATGTTTTGGAAAAACGCCCACAAATTTCAAGGACTTTTAAAAATGATTTAAAGGGGCAAAATGAACTTAAGATGCCTAACATAAATCGGACTAAGTAACGAACTTGGCTTGTTATAAAAAAGGAAAACCGACCAAACGGGGACGCGAGTGGGTAGTAAAGGCGCTAGACCACCCCTAATGGGTGTAGTTGGGGACGGTAGGCAAAATATGAGTTTGGTCTTTAAGGATGGGTTGGGAGACTCCAATGAGATCATTACGAGTGTTATTAACTGATTCTGTGCTGAATGCTTGCTATATTAGAGATCTGATTTGGATGCCTTAACTATTAAATGTGTCTTGACTCATCTGTGCGAACGAGATAGTGGGAGTACCCTTGTTTCTGTATTGTCAACCCAGTTATGTGTAATAGCCTGTTCCACTATGCTAAACCCTTGAGGATCTTATCGAGTCTTTCTCCCGGAGGTCAGTATCTTTCACGGGAATCGTGTTGGTTATAAATACATTATGTCGGATATGTGTGGATATGAGGGTTGTCTAAGTGATTATTGGAATATAGTCCTTGACGTAATTCCGAGTTAAAGAGTAAGGTGTTTATGGGACTGTCCTTCTCTATTCTTATGACGATCAACTAATGTCTTCTTGCCACAAAGAGTTATACCAGAGTCCCACGGGAAAGAGGGGCGATGAGTCGGTTGGGAAAAGTCAATGACTTCCCTTAGGGATCTCTGTCTGATTGTAATTGTGACTCCCTCTGAATTGCATGACATAATTATGTAATCTTTGGCATGTACCCTGCAAATGATCATTGTTAAAAAGCTACTCATGTTGTTGCATCTATGATTGGTTACATTGCTTAGGTCTTGTGTTATTTCTTGGCTTCTACCATGATTATATGTTGTTATAGCATGTTTACTTGGCCTATTGATCGTAGGATTGAATGGAAGTGTTAGCTGCATGAAATGAATCAACATGATTTTACTCTACTAGGTTCATGATAGTGTGATCGTTAAATTTTGTTATCTTGACGAAGCAAGTTTCCTACTTGATAAGTGTTACAACTTGATGTCAACATGCCCTATATGATACGTAGTTCCCAATAGATGTTATGATGATGATCTTTAATGTAAAATTCGTGGTTGTATGTCATTATTTATCCATGTTGGTCACATTGCTTAGGTCTCCTATTGCATCTCGCTTCTTATCATGATTACGTGTCGTCTTTGCATTTTTAACTGAACTGTTATAATGATCGTACTACTGATTGATTAGAAGCATGAATGACATGATATGAGCCTATGTAATTATTGCTTCCTCCCGGATTAGGTCCATGGTAGTGGGATGAACTGCCTTTGTATGAATGTCATAGGATGATCTCCTCAGCATGAATGGTTGATGTACCCATGGCTTGTTGGCTAAATTAGTAGTTTTGATTGTGATCCTGCTATTTGAAGCGATATTTGGGTAAATGCATTGCGAGATTCCTCTCATGCTTCTACATCAATGGACCATGTTAGCGTGATTTCTCACACATCGTTGTGTTAGTCAATCAAGTGCATGTATGTATCAAATGTCATGTTATGCCATTAGCATCATGTAGGATCCTTGGTTATGATGTGTGCGGATTTATACCATGTCTGCATTACTGATGATTCTCTCTCGAGATAGGTCCCTGATAGTGTGACTCTCTCCTCCTATTACTCTCTGAAAAGATTGTGTTCATCCTAGTTAGATTAATGTTGAATTCAATAATTGACTTGCTTTCCGTGATGGTGAATCATATATGCTTACCTGTTATCGCTCGGTAGTGTTCCCCTATTAATCTAGGATAGCCTCTTGTGTTGCATGAATGTATGATTTGGTACCTCGCGTGATCACACACCACACTATGTCATGATTTCGCATACACATGATGCATGAATGTTAGGACGGATTTAGTCGAGTTACATCGATTGTGTTCATATTCGATATGTGCTAGTAGTGTCTTGTAGGGCTTACGATTTCTAGAATGACTCGCTAAATGATCACGAGTTGTACTTGTTCTATGATGTGATGACTATTGTACCATATATGTGCTCTATGCTGGTTCGTTCTTGGCATGATTATAATTCATCGCCCATGATGTCCTTTTTGTTACTCTTGATGATGCCTCATGTTTCGTGAATATTATGTGGAACTCCTCTTAATGACTCTTGACTATGGCCATGCCTTATCATGTATCGTTAGCATCATGTAGGACCTATGCCTTCTAAGTGTATCTCGTCGTAAGGTTTCATGTCATTCTAAACCTGTTATATGATTATTATTGTCAGATGTGATAGTTACCATGCTGCTCTTATGTATTCTCGTATGCCACTTAGTCTTGTTGTTATGATATACCTCGCCATGCTATATTTGACCTCACTTGTTCATGCTTGTACACCCTTTCGTATACATGATACTTGTTATCTTCATTAAATCCCGCATGACTTCGAATCACACATGATTATTGTTGGTTCCGGATAGCTTTCTTGAAGTTGCTAGGCATATCTGCTTCCATGGAATAATAGACTCCTAGCTCGCCTCACATGCATCCGTGTAGGATTCGATCGTTTTTTTTGGAATTAATACGTCTGTTGTTTTTCTTGAGATAGGTACATGTTAGTGTGAATTAATGTGACTGATGTGCTCCATGGTGAATTCGTATTTGCTTGTCGCAATTATAACCTGATAGACTTCCATAGGGGCATCGTTACTATTCTCGGGTCGGTGTTCTGTCTCTAGTTGTTGTCTTTAGTGTCGGTCTGTGTTTGTTTCCGGAAGGGACTTTGGGTTGCCTGTCCTTCTCACTCCCCTATCCCTGCTAACTTATACTCCTCCGCGATACTTGGATGAGCGATCACATGGGAAAGAGAACGGAAGGTGAGATAACGATAGAGCGGCGCAGTAGAAGCGTGGGCCCATAACCCACGAGCCTCAGGATCAATGATGTCAGTGGAACAAGCATGTGTCGAGGATTGCGGTTACTGAGTGCGATATGACTTGTGAGCGGGAGTGTCTTTCGTTCGAATTGATAAGCTTTCTGAAGTTGTTAATGACAATATTGCACTGACCTGACGATGAGGTTTATGCGTTGATGTGCTGACTTGGTGATGATTGCTGTCTGATTGTCTGTTGTCTATGATGATATGATTTGATGCCTTATAGATCTCATGTACCATGATGCCTTGAAGTGTTGCTACTCTAAGTTGCTAAGCATGATTTGAATTCCTTTGTCTGTAAAATGTGAACTACACATGCTAAGAGACCTGAATTGTATTTAATAAGGTTATAATGCAACATGCTAGCTTAACTTGATTACGTTCATATATGATGTTTGCAATGATTATCGAGCATGATAGGAAATTGAGACTTGTTGAACCCATGATATTATGTTTATAAATGCTAGTTCATATGATGTAGACCTTATGTTTGATGATTTTCATAATTGCTTCTTCATTAAACCTGTGGGTGAGGTCATTTGGTAGCGTGGTTGATGAGTGGTAAAAGAATTCTAGGCGGTTGGGATGATCGATGGTACTAGAAGGTGAGTTGCGAGAGAGGGATGTTGGCTTAAGTAAGACTGCGTGAGCTTTGAGATTTTTGGGAGGCAATATTGGTGGTTCTGATGAGCTTCTAGGTGATGTTGGTGATGCTTCGGGTAGTACGAGCAGTGTAAGGAAGGGCTCGTGAATATTGAGGACATGGTATTAGAGGTACTTGGGTGTGACGTTAGAGATAGGAGTTGGATTCGTAGAGGTGGATGGTGTGGTAGTGCTTGACGGAAGGAGGGGGGAGATTTGATCATCGAGATGAATTGGGATTCTCTGGGGAATTTTGTGTGGGTTGACGTTGGTGAGTTTAGAGGAGGATTAATCTTGGCTTGAGAGTGGAAATGGGCGAGTGGGGATTGTGTTTCATTTTGACTGGTATGATGTGAGGATTTTATTGATTATGTGATTTAATTATATTTGCTGGCATGATGTTAGATAACGACCATGATGAACCTGATATGGAATTAATTAAATGTTGATATGCAATATCAAAATCTAGTTGGTAGTGACAAGTGTTACCATGATATATTAATACTTTGATATCTTGTTATATTGGTTTAGAAGCATGTTAGGATGTGCTGTGATATGATATATGCAGTAATGATGAGTATGAACTATGCGATAATGATGTGCTATTATGTGGAAGCATGATGTTTGATTATGTGGTAGTAAGCATGATGTGTACTATATGGTTGACAAGCATGATTATTGGTTATGTAAATGATGAATATGACTTTAAGTATGACCATGATTAGTATATATGAGATAATGGTGCATGATTTCTAACTGATCGTCATTCGATATTGTGATGAGTTAAGGTGATGTCTTTCAGAGCATGCTGACATTTTGGTGATTTATATACTGTTTGATCTTTTTTTTTTTCCTGAATCTAAATAGCATGACTTGTTGTGTTGATGTGTTGACAATGAGTTTGATTCGTTGACTTTATGATGAGGATGTACCAGTTATGACCTTGGTGTGATATCGAGATGTGTGTTATGATTTTTGCATAGATGCATATTATGACCTTTAGTATGGTGTGGAGACGTTGATGTGATCTTGAGGTAGTGTGTTGGCATATGTTTGAGACTTGTCATATGATGTACTTGTTGAGGATCGATTGGTTATGTGGTTATGCATTGCTTATGGCTTGTGAATCTTGCTTGAATTGAGACTGATAGATTGATTCGACTCTTGAAACTAGGAAGAGAATATGGGATTAGCCCTTAGAGGTGGATGATTCCACCTCCCATCTTCCGAATTAGATTGTTTGGTATGCGAGAAACTAATCTGGTGGTTGGAAGATTTTGACGAAATCTTGATTTGAAAAGATTTGACTTGTTTTGGTGTGAGGTTGCTTGATTAGATGTTGGATTTGAAGATTTTGAACGGTTTGAAAAAGGACCAACTTGGATTGTAAAAGAATGAACGCTACCGAGAATTTCAAAGATTTTGAGGCCAATCTGTTTCAACCGCGGAACTCCATTCGAAACTTTTCAAACCCGGGCAGCTCTATGATACTTCACGAAGTGGATACAGGCATTTTATGAGGGCGCTTGTAGGGTGCTTGCTAAGACCTAGTGATGATATTGTAGAGAGTTGTGGTACTTCTTAAAAGTCGAAGCGAGGATGTGATAGGGGCGCTTATCGCATACTTGTTAAGGCCAATTGGAGATGTCACGACCGTGAATAGGATGTTGTGAGAATCCCGGAAGACGCAACCGAGATGATTACAAGATTCTAGGACATGGTCCTCGGACTCATCAATTTCAAACTTCATCCCCTACTTTATTTTGGTTTTAGTCTCGGGGACGAGACTTGTTTTTAGAGGTGGATGATGTAAAGGCCCGGATTTTTAAATAATAAATTTCAATAAATAATATAAATGGATTTAAGTCGGAAAAAATAATAATAATAAAAACTAAAAAAGAATTTATAAAAAGCGGATTAAATCGGAGATTTTCATAAAGACTCATTCTAAATTTAATAAATTGAACTTTAAATCTTTAACGCGAATTCCGGCCTAATTTTGAACTGTTAAACGAAGTTCCCGTCCTCTTTCACCAAATTTTATCCAATTCCAACCCATCTAAAGGTTATACAATTGTACAAATCTTATTCTCTCTATCTCAAGACTTTACTCCCCCATTTTAGGCAAATGGTCAAACTCCTTCTTCCCCTTTTGTTCGGTAGTAGCACAGTAGGAGCATGAGTCTTTGTCCTCTTTAAACTGTCTTCATGTGATGATTCCTGATACATACTCCAAGCCCAGCCTTACCTCTTCCCAATTGCAGATTCAGAAACCCTCCTCTCTCTTTGTTTTAGCTTCCAAACAAACCTTGAATCTCACCCGGGTCCTCCTCCTCTTCCGTTGCACATTACTCCTCTTCGCTCCCTTTGTTTCGTTTCCGACTCTGAGCCAGCACCTCCCGGGTCCTCGTCCTCTGTTCCGAGCTGAGCACCCCTGGGCGCAACCCCGTTGAGCATTCCTGAGCCCCAGCGCCGTCTCCTCCTTGGGCGAGCCGCACCCAGCAGCACCTCCCCACCTCCTCGGAGCCCGCAGCAACGACCAGAAGCATCGAAGAATGCCCAGGAGCTGCCGGAGAATCCGCCGGCGCCGACCTCCTCTCCTCCTTCCCTGTTTTCGGTTTCGAACTCAGTAAGGCCTCGCTTCTCCCTTTTTCCGTCCAGCAACGTTCTAAAGTTGCACCTTTAAGCCATTGTATTCCTTCCTAGGACATCCCGGTGTCGATTCCGTCCTCGGAGAGCCAAATCGAGTCTCCGGCGAATATTTCTGGCGAACCCTTTGAACCTCGGTGAGCATCCTTCTTCCTCCTCTCTTTCTTGTCAATTCTGTGGTCCGTAGTTTCGGGAAGGGTGGTCGGTGAGGATGAGGGAGTCCGACGGAGATCTTCAGGCGAGGAGCCGCCGACAGGCTGGGTTGCTTCTTGTCCTCCGTTTCCGTCCCTGTTGCAGCGGATGAGGAAGGGTTCCTTAACTTCCTTTCCTTTCTTTAAATCTGAGATGGGGTTTGGGCCTAACCCGGATCCTTGATATGGGTTATATCATTTTTCTTTGGGTTTTTTAGTTTGGGAGATAGTGGGATCCGGATTCATCTTTCTTCTGGGTTTCAGATCCTTCAAGTAAGCAGATCTGGGCCTTTGGGGCGGATCCTAGTATGAGAGTGATGTCATCAAGTCTTGTGTTGTTATATGTTAAAGTTATATATGTATCATAATATACGATTAGTAGTTAATAATTATTATTGTTAATATTATTAATTTACATCACTCTATTTATGAACATATATTTTTTAGATTTTATTTCATACGTTAAGGTATTTGGAAAATAATATTATTTGGTTGTATTTAGTGATGTTTTAATTGTATAAATATGGTTGTTAAATTAGAATTGTTTTGGTGATTTAATAGCATACTTTATTTATATAAAGGTTTTGAAATAAATTATGCCGGAATTATTTCTATAATATGATTTTGAGAGATTGGTTTTAAGGTTTAAATGTTTAATGTCAGGATTTAGTTAAGTATGACTTTAAAGGAACTGTTGATTTTCTAAGTCGATTTAACTTGAGATTTAAGAGTTGGAAAGTTTTGGGAAGAATGATTTTGGTCGATGTTGATCGTATCGGAAAGGTTTTGGAAATGGTTTTACTATCGATCGTTTTTTTAGTACGTTGAGAACTTGAAGTTCGTGTGTATGAATGATGGACCGATAGCTTATGAAAATGACATGATGATAGGTATGTATTGCTTTTGGATTGCTTTGGACTTGCATTTGGGCCCTTGCTTGTGTTATCTTGCTATTCTGCATCTTCAGGTAAGTTCCCTAGGGGGCTTACTCAGGTTGGACATTCATACCTGTTGTTGCATTTTATGTTAGGTGTTGCATATGCATAAGAGCATGCCATGTAGTATCCTGTTTAGGTTGCACTAATTGAATGAGCATCTGCTTACTAATTGCGTTTGAAACAGAACGGCCGTTATCTGTGATATTCCTAGAGTCTTTGCTAGGGTCATAGGATAGCCCAGCCTCATCGGGTACCCTGCGTTAATCGAGTCATGAACTTCCTTACATTATGAGATGCTTGCGGGCTTTATTGTGGAGCAGATTAGGCATGCATGCCGCCCGATTATGATGGAATGCATTCACGAGGTGGCCAGTCTCCGCCCTATCGGAATGGGGTGGAGGTAGGACAGGGATATGCCACTTGGCATTGTCTTGGGCCCTTTACAGTATTTTTACACATTATTGTAACTAGGAGCATGCTAGTGTGTTTGACTTTCGTATTGCATTAGAACATCTTTATTAGGTATAGCACATACTATGTGGCCTCAGCGAGGACTGCCGGTCCCGCATGAGTGGCTCGATCTGACTCCTTTCCCCGTTCTTTTTTTTTAAGGTATTTTCTGCAGATATTGTATGCTCCTTGATTCTGTGACGGGAACCCTTTGGCGAATCGAAGAACCTAGTTAATATTCTAACTTGGTAAAATGGTAATCACTCGCTTATGTTTTGCTTTTGACCCGGCTCTGTCGTAACACTTTGTATCTTAACGTTGCTTTCGCTTTACTTCCATTTGAATTAAATTTCGCGACATAGTCTTAAGACAGGTTAAGGGTACCCAACGACCCTTCGTGACTTTTAGGGTTTGAAATCCCTCTTTGATCTAATCATAAAATGAGTTTGAAACCTCGACCCGTACCTGGATTGCAAGATCCGAACAAGGGGTTTTATCCCTTGAAACATAACCCGGAAATCATAATTCTGGGCCGTTACAAGAACGAGAAAGATCGACTTGACACAGTCTGGTCGATGTCGACCAACTATGGTCGATATCGAGTAACCCAATCGAATTCAGCAAAGTCGAGCAGAACCCACTCGAGGAGCCCAGCCTTGGTCGACGTCGAGTAGAGTTACTCGATGTTGAGTACACCATGTCGAGTCCGGAAGCTGATCGAGCTCTAGTGAAGTCCGAGGAGAGAAATTCTACAAGATTTTAGATATTCTATCAAGAGACATCAAGATCTATCAATAGAAGGAAGATTTATCCACATTAGCTTTTAGATATAATTATTTTATTTCCATGTTTTATCTTAATGCTTTTAGATAGAAAGTTTAAATATGATATATATTTCTTTCCTAGATTAGCTAGGGAATGAACATTATAAATAAGGCCTTAGGGGCTGTTTTATGGCATTCTCATTCAATTCGAGTTTTTTTTCCAATTCAAGTCATTGAGAGAGAGAGAGAGAGAGAGAGAGAGAGAGAGTTGTGGTCGAGAGAGGTTGGAGAAAGTGAGAGCAGAATTTGGCTTCGATCCGTTGTAAGCTTTCTTTTAGTTCATTAATGCAATTTATTTTCCTGAAATCTTTGATGTGTTTATTCATGATGAAGAGCGAGTATTCACCAAAATTTTAGGGCCGGGGTGAGCCCGACGGTAGCCATGTAAGCTGATGCACTAATGATCCAATCTATTGATGCGAATTCGTCTTCTATCCCTATGAGCATGATTCTTTTGCGAAAGTTGAACGTGATCCTTGTTCGTGTTATTGAAGTGAGAGTGATCTTAATACAATTTGGATTAATTATGTGAAAAAGGGTTAGTAACAGTTAGGGTTTATGCGAAAGCCTCTATATTCCTATCTGTTAATAACGACAGCTATTTGATGAAAAGCATGAACTTTTATGTCTTTATGTGTTATTTTGCATGGTTATCGTTGTGTTGTTGAAACCCTGATCTTGGAAGTATTTAGTTTATTGATTTTATTTCATCAATTTCGTATTATGTCTTGTGAAAAGATTCGAATTTTGTTACGATGTTTACTCGAGATTGAGCACTGTTGGTCGACGTCGAGGTAAGTTGGTCGACGTCGAGTTGGTTTGGTCAAGATCGACTACTTTGCTTTCGTTTTCGTTTTATGTTGTTTCTGCTTTATGTTTTACTCGATAGTGTGGTCGACGTCGAGAACACTAGTCGACGTCAAGGACACTTCTGAACGAAATCGTGCTGAGTTTGGAACTGAAAAGGCGGGCGCTGACACGCTTCCTCGTGGATCGATCATGATTGCCTTCTACTACAACGGGAGGAAGTCTTGTATTTATTTGCTGAGACAGGGAGTCAGTTTGCTTTTATATTTATTTATATTTTCATACTTGACCATCCTCCTGCAACCACACTCACCTCCAGAAACAGCAACCTTATAGTTGGATGGAACACCATCCTCCCCCTCCTCGGCAGCATGCGAAGCAAATCCCACCAGATCGTCAGACCTATATCTTGCAGACCCCTTGATATTAACCCTTCTTGCTCGATCTAGAGCAACACTTTAATGTACAGCTTCACATGTTCATGTGTCTAGTTGTATATTCTTTGTCTCACCAGTATCTGACTCAGTAGTACTTGTCTGTGATGATTGGTCGGTGACCAACTCAGTTGCCTGAGTCTCTGTTGGAGTGAAGTTCAACTCCACCTCCTAAGAAACAGTCTCCCTAACCTTGACTGAAACAGCATCTGCAGCACTTGTGACTGCTGAACCTTGTAGGGCATACAAAGTTCCCTTTCCGTGCTTGACTCCTTGCAAAACCACATTAGAGCCCTTAAACACGTGCAACTTTCCACCACAATATGTGTATTTGTAACCCTTATCGTCTAACCTTGTAGGGCATACAAAGGTAAGGCCCCTGAACCTTGTAGGGCATACAAAGGTAAGGCCCCTTTACGGAAACCCAGCTGCTCAACTAGAGTGTGCTCCATTTCAGGTGTTAGCCCAGCCAGATACACCTCAGACTTAGCAATATTCGGTTTCAGACCAGATGCCGAAGCAAATTCCTCAATACAGCTCCTAATCATCCCCACTGACTTCTCTTCTGCTCTGCAGAATATTAACAAGTCGTCCGCAAACGCAAGGTGGACCAGACCAAGCTCTTTACACTTCGGATGATAAGCAAAATCAGGATTACTTTCCACATTTCGTAGCATTCTCCCTAAAATTTCCATACATAAAACAAATATGTACGGCGACATAGGATCCCCTTGTCTGAGACCTCGCTTGCCATGAAAAAAATCTTCTGGAACCCCATTCACGAAGACTGAGAAGCTAGCTGTTGTTATGCAACCCATGATCAACTGAACAAGCTTAGTCGGGAATTTGAAGTAGAGCAATGACTTCTCAATAAATTCCCAACTAAGAGTGTCGTACGCTTTGTGCAAATCAACCTTCAAGGCACACCTCGGTGATACTCCTTTTGTTCCATACCCCCTAAGAAGTTCTGTTGCAACAACAACGTTGTGGTTTATAGCTCGGCCAGGGACAAAAGGGCCTTGTGATTCTAAGATCAGTCCATCAAGCACCCCTCGGACTCTTTCTGCCAAAATCTTAGTAATCATCTTCAACACTGTATTGCAGCATGAAATGGGCCTCAGATCCTTCACAAATGTCGGGTTATCCACTTTTGGAATAAGCGAAATAAATGTATGATTGAACTGCTTCAGCAGCTGCCCTGTTCTGAAGTATTCATGGACTGCCTTCCTTACATCAGTTTTCATGATGTCCCATGCCCTTTTAAACAGAGCACTTCCAAATCCATCCGGGCCTGGCGACTTATTTTCACCTATATTCCAGACTACTTTCTTGATCTCACTCACCGTGGGTATTTCTGTCATAGATCGGGTATCCTCCTCCATAAGCTTTCTCCCCACTGGGAATACAAAGTCAGCTGTCTGTGCAGACGGGGAGCCGAGCAGCTCTTTATAAAAATCAACAATAAGTTTCGCCAGAGCACTTGGTTCCTCAATCTTCCTTCCATTCTGATCTATGAGGTACATGATTGAGTTTACTCCCCTTCTGACTTTCAAATGCCTATAAAACATGCTCGATGTTTCTTCACCTTGTGTTAGCCAGTGAAGCTTGGCTTGCTGGGCATACAGGCTTTTGATTCTCCTCATATTATGGCTTACCAGTTTCTGAAATTGCTTGACCTTGTACTGCAGTTCTTCACATGACCGATCAGCCTGAAGTCCCAGTTGAGCATCCCTCAAGCTCTTTGTATCTTTGTCAAGCTGCTGACGTATCTCTGCAAATTGCCTCCACTCCCAGCCTTTCAGAATACTTTTCAAACCCTGAAGTTTCTGAGGGAGGATATATTGTCGGCTTCCTCGATAGTATTGCTGCCACACCCCCTTTACCATATTTTGGAATTCTGGTTCACCACACCAGAAATTCTTAAATCGAAAGGGGTATCCCTTGTTGCGCTGCACCTCTCGGATGGTGACCACAACTGGCGAATGGTTAGATAACAAAGGCACATCAAAGGATGCTTGAGTGAAAGGCATAACATCCCTCCATTTTTCGTTAACCATTGCTCTGTCGATTTTTCTCTCCACTCGACCCCTTCCCACCGTACTATTGTTCCACTTGAGCCTACACCCTGAGTACGCAAGATCTGCAATATCACATTCCTCCATCATCCCACGTATCTCAGAGAAGTCATCTGTAGGCATATCCACTTGAGGCCATCTATCACTCATCTCATAAATACAATTAAAATCTCCAATTACAAGCCAGGGGACAGAATTCCCAATGTTCAGCTATTCTAAGCGCATTCCAGCACTCTCTTCTCTGGGGTTTTTCATTGTAAGCATAAACAAATGTCACTACAAATTGGAAATCCCCATCCTGGCTTGCTACCTGGCAGTGTATAAACTGATTTCCCATTGCAAGGATAGTCACAGTAACAGCCCAGGGATCCCACCAGATCCACATCCTACCTTTCTCAGTATCGATACGATTTACCATATTCTTCTAATCCGTCGGCATACTTTTCAAAACTTCATGTTCACCCTTTTCTGTCATCTTTACTTCTAGTATTGCTAGTAGACTAATTGCATTACTATGTATAAAGGTATTTACCATACGGTGCTTGCCAGAGCTATTAAAGCCTCTGACGTTCCAGGCTCCTACTTTCAAGCTCGTCATTGGCTACCTGTATTCAGGTTGCTACCACCTGGTTTGCTGGCATTTCCCCAGCTCGTTTTCACATTATTCGATTCCTCTCTACATTTACTGCTGTGTGCTTCAGATTGACGAGGCATCTCTTCCTCACACTGATCTAAGAATCTGTTGCTGAGATTGATGGCAAAATCCTTTGTGTGCTGATAACCTGTATGCCCCTTCCTAGCAGCATCCCTGGCCAATACTTTCGACCACCCCTCCTGATCTGCTTTCCCATTCGAGGTCTTCCTAAGATCAGTATAATGTTTCGGGGTAAATTGCTTCTCACTTGTAGTTTGCTGTCCCACATTCTCATCCGTCTGAATGCTCTTCTCTTTTCTATCTGATTCTGCTTGCTGGTCTAAAGACCCTCTATCCTTCTCAGCTCTCTGGGTCTCAATAGAAATCCCTGAAGAATTCCCATCCCCAGTCTTCTTCTGCCATCTGAAGTTCTGGCTTGGCCTCATCCTATCAGCAACTGATGCATTTTGCACATTCATTTGCTCTTCCTTTCGGTTTCTGCATTTTCTATCCTCATGTCCAAACATATTGCAGATTGAGCATGCCCAAGGCAACCATTCAAAATGGATTACCTGCTTCCTACTGGTACCCCTATCATATGCAATTATCAGTTCTGTTCTTCTGGATTCCTCTGTTGTGACCTCCACCAACATTCTGGCATACGAGATCCGACTTCTCGTTGCTGTGCATTCATCCACACAAACAGGTTTACCTATGGCACTGCCAATTTTGCTCAAGAGCTCTGTGTTGAACAATATGGGATCCAAGTCAGGCAGACATACCCACAGGGGTACTCTATCAAAAATCTCCCAAGTGACAGGCATTCCTGGCCACCATTTCTTCAAAAGCATTGGTCTGGTTTCTTCGTATGTCCAAGGTCCATTCGCGATTACCCAGTCCATATCCTCCTTCTTTCTAAAGCGGAACAGAAAAACCCCATTTTCTTTCATAAACACCCTCGGTTGCTCAACTTCCCAGCATCGTTGCGCAAAATCTCGTACCATCTGATACTGGGGAATGAATCCCGGAATAACTCCGACAAGCGTCACCTCCCATTCTCGCTTAGCTTCCTATATCTCAGCACTGGTGATGACGACTTTCCCTTTCTCTACTTCTGGGCAGAAGGTGAGCTTCTCAGCTTGCTTGATGTTTCCATTCGATGAGAACAAGCTAGCAAAGGAACGACTTTCCTCTACTAGAGGTTTTGGATCAGCTATCCTCTCCTTTCCGTCAAAGTACCGACGAACCGCCTTTGTGATAATCGCATTCTCCTGTGACGGCTTATCCTTCTCCAAGCTCTCATTCCTCTCCGTATGCTGCATATTTTCCCCATTTCCCTTATTTCCCTTAGTACCCGAAACCCTAGGGTTTTTCCCCGTGTTGTCAGTCATTGGAATACCTCTTCTCGGGAGTAAGATCCTCACCCTACTCGGTCCTGTTGTGTTCGATTTCCCCATTCCGTCAATTAGTGCTCAAGTCCCCGGCCGGAATCCGGCGAGAGCGCCGTCACCTGCCCAAGAAACCCTCGCTTTCTGAAACCGTACGGAAAATCGTCCCCATTTTCAATTTAGCTATGGTTCCTCAGAGACTTTGTCATGTACCAACTCTCCAACTTCAGCCACAAGTCGCCATCAGTTTCTTGATCAGCAACCTCTATTATGACATCGTTTGCGAGACAAACCATGATTGTCGAATTAGCCTTCTCCTCCAGAAGGCAGTACTCAGCGGTGGTTGTATCTGCCCCCTTCTTGTCAGTGGTTAACGGTGCCCATAAACTTTGTTGCTTCAGCAAAGCCCGCATCTTTATGACTTTATCTGCCACAGACTGAAAGAGTTTCGTCCAGTAAACTTGTCAATATTCACCACATATCTAGACATCATTCTCGACAGAAATCACAACCAAGCTCTGATACCGGTTTGTTATAACGGATGTGGGATTCACAAGTGTTAGGTTTAGGATCCTCCCACTTCCGATGTGAGATTCACAAGTGTCCAACAGACGTGGAGTATCCCATCCACTTATATGTTAGGTTCAAGATCCTCCCACTTCGGATGTGGGATTCACAAGTGTCCCAACAAATCACCCTCTCACTTGTGAATCCATCACAAGTCTAACCCGGTTGAAAACAAGACCTCAGCGCAATGGGTTCGACTAACCCATCATCGATACAGATGTGGAATCCATCTAAATCTTCGGTGCAACCGGCCTACTTTGAACCCGGCTCTGATACCAGTTTGTTGGTGACGAAACCCGATTTTCAGAATCCCGTGTCGGCGGGTTCCAGGATCAAGTGAGACGCGAGACGCGCGATTTTCAGAACCAGACGATCGGGCTTACCTGAGACGCGCGACAAGATTACCGTCGGCGTACCCAAACCTGTGCCGACCCGAGCTCAATCCATACGCGGACCACCATCCTCTCAAGGTTCTATCAACGTCGGTTTTTTACCAGCCGAGTCTAATCCCGCTAAAAAAGGGGGTCTCAAAGCTAGGGAATCCGGCCTAAGGCGTTGGAGATTCCAATTTCCGACCTCTGCTTATGAGGCCTCACCCTTTTATTTATAGTGCAAGCAAACCTTCACGTGAGCCCACCCATCGCCAAATGTCATGCCTCGTGACATGTGGGAGGGAGGCATGTATGCCATGTGTCGCATGTCTCATGACATGTGGGAGGGAGACATGTATGCCAAGTGTCGGTAGGAGTTTTTAGTGGGTTTTTCCACATCTTGGTCGGGTTTATAATCAACATAAAAACGGGTTTATTTATATAGCGGGAACCCGATTATGCGTATGTTTATTTATTTTCCGGTGTTTCGTCACAGCTCCTCGGACCTTAGTTAAGATGAGTCTTATCTAGGGTTCGATTCAAACGAGACAACATATGCAATTGTACTTTGTCTTCCTTCGGAAGAGTACTCGATATATCAGACTTTTGGTGTAATGTTTGAACTAAGTTTGTTTGGTCTGGGTTGTACCCAACTTATTAGTGGGTTGCCTACGTATCTCTTGGGAAGAGAATCAAGCCTTTCGTAGTTCAATCAGGAAGTCCTCCGCGGATGAGAGGTCCGGCGTCGAGGAGCTTTAATTTACACTCATTTAGAGTTTATTTTCGAGAGCTTACCAGCTACGAGCGGGAGGCCCTCCGCGGATGAGAGCTTCGGGGTTGAGGAGCTTTAATTTATACTCATTTAGAGTTTATTTCCAAGATCTTACCAGCTACGAGCGGGAGGCCCTCCGCGAGCATAACTCTAGCGTTGACGGACTTAGTTTATACTCTTTAAGAGTTTTATCTCCGTGAGCTTTACCAGCTATGAGTAGGAGGCCCTCTGCAAGATTAGCTCCAACGTCGAGGTACTCAGATTATAGTCATTAAGAGTTTATCTCTACGAGCTTTATAACCAGCTACGAGTAGGAGGCCCTCTGCGAGCATAGCTCCAGCATCGAGGGACTTATCAAATGTGCTCTGAGAGGACAAAGCTACGATCGGAGCCCCTCCGCGAGCAATAGCTCCGGCGTCGGGGGGCTTATGAGAGAACTGTTTCGATCGGAGGCCCGACGCGGAGCAAAGCTCTAGCGTCCCGAGGAATTATTGAAGAACTCATCTCCGAAAATTGCTTTGATCGAAGGCCCGACGCGGAGGAGAGCTCCAGCGTCCTGGGGACTTAATAAAATATCTGATCCGGGAGGCAAGCTCTATGACCGGATGTCCGACGCGGAGCAAGATCACGCGTTTAAGGGACTTAATAAAATATCTGATTCGGGAGGCAAGCTCTACGACCGGATGCCCGACGCGGAGCAAGATCACGCGTTAAGGGGCTTAATAAAATATCTGATCCGGGAGGCAAGCTCTACGACCGGATGCCCGACGCGGAGGAAGATCACGCGTTAAGGGACTTAATAAAATATCTGATCCGGGAGGCAAGCTCTACGACCGGATGCCCAACGCGGAGCAAGATCACGCGTTAAGGGACTTAATAAAATATCTGATCCGGGAGGCAAGCTCTACGTCCGGATGCCCGATGCGGAGCAAGATCACGCGTTAAGGGACTTAATAAAATATCTGATCCGGGAGGCAAGCTCTATGACCGGATGCCCGATGCGGAGCAAGATCACGCGTTAAGGCACACCTCGGTGATACTCCTTTTGTTCCATACCCCCTAAGAAGTTCTGTTGCAATAGCAACGTTGTGGTTTATAGCTCGGCCAGGGACAAAAGGGCCTTGTGATTCTAAGATCAGTCCATCAAGCACCCCTCGGACTCTTTCTGCCAAAATCTTAGTAATCATCTTCAACACTGTATTGCAGCATGAAATGGGCCTCAGATCCTTCACAAATGTCGGGTTATCCACTTTTGGAATAAGCGAAATAAATGTATGATTGAACTGCTTCAGCAGCTGCCCTGTTCTGAAGTATTCATGGACTGCCTTCCTTACATCAGTTTTCATGATGTCCCATGCCCTTTTAAACAGAGCACTTCCAAATCCATCCGGGCCTGGCGACTTATTTTCACCTATATTCCAGACTACTTTCCTGATCTCACTCACCGTGGGTATTTCTGTCATAGATCGGGTATCCTCCTCCATAAGCTTTCTCTCCACTGGGAATACAAAGTCAGCTGTCTGTGTAGACGGGGAGCCGAGCAGCTCTTTATAAAAATCAACAATAAGTTTCGCCAGAGCACTTGGTTCCTCAATCTTCCTTCCATTCTGATCTATGAGGTACATGATTGAGTTTACTCCCCTTCTGACTTTCAAATGCATATAAAACATGCTCGATGTTTCTTCACCTTGTGTTAGCCAGTGAAGCTTGGCTTGCTGGGCATACAGGCTTTTGATTCTCCTCATATTATGGCTTACCAGTTTCTGAAATTGCTTGACCTTGTACTGCAGTTCTTCACATGACCGATCAGCCTGAAGTCCCAGTTGAGCATCCCTCAAGCTCTTTGTATCTTTGTCAACCTGCTGACGTATCTCTGCAAATTGCCTCCACTCTCAGCCTTTCAGAATACTTTTCAAACCCTGAAGTTTCTGAGGGAGGATATATTGTCGGCTTCCTCGATAGTATTGCTGCCACACCCCCTTTACCATATTTTGGAATTCTGGTTCACCACACCAGAAATTCTTAAATCGAAAGGGGTATCCCTTGTTGCGCTGCACCTCTCGGATGGTGACCACAACTGGCGAATGGTCAGATAACAAAGGCACATCAAAGGATGCTTGAGTGAAAGGCATAACATCCCTCCATTTTTCGTTAACCATTGCTCTGTCGATTTTTCTCTCCACTCGACCCATTCCCACCGTACTATTGTTCCACGTGAGCCTACACCCTGAGTACGCAAGATCTGCAATATCACATTCCTCCATCATCCCACGTATCTCAGAGAAGTCATCTGTAGGCATATCCACTTGAGGCCATCTATCACTCATCTCATAAATACAATTAAAATCTCCAATTACAAGCCAGGGGACAGAATTCCCAATGTTCAGCTATTCTAAGCGCATTCCAGCACTCTCTTCTCTGGGGTTTTTCATTGTAAGCATAAACAAATGTCACTACAAATTGGAAATCCCCATCCTGGCTTGCTACCTGGCAGTGTATAAACTGATTTCCCATTGCAAGGATAGTCACAGTAACAGCCCAGGGATCCCACCAGATCCACATCCTACCTTTCTCAGTATCGATACGATTTACCATATTCTTCTAATCCGTCGGCATACTTTTCAAAACTTCATGTTCACCCTTTTCTGTCATCTTTACTTCTAGTATTGCTAGTAGACTAATTGCATTACTATGTATAAAGGTATTTACCATACGGTGCTTGCCAGAGCTATTAAAGCCTCTGACGTTCCAGGCTCCTACTTTCAAGCTCGTCATTGGCTACCTGTATTCAGGTTGCTACCACCTGGTTTGCTGGCATTTCCCCAGCTCGTTTTCACATTATTCGATTCCTCTCTACATTTACTGCTGTGTGCTTCAGATTGACGAGGCATCTCTTCCTCACACTGATCTAAGAATCTGTTGCTGAGATTGATGGCAAAATCCTTTGTGTGCTGATAGCCTGTATGCCCCTTCCTAGCAGCTGGCCTACACGCATAAATTACGAGGACAAAAAAGAATTTACTAATTGGAATATTTTGACTTATTAATTCGGAATAAAAATCGAATTAATTATCAAGTTGGGGATTATACCAATTTGATCTTCTTCGAGACCTTCACGCAATGGGTGTGTCGGAACTTGAGATTACCGCTGCGCATTTTTAAGAATTGACACAAGTTAAAATATGTTCTAAGACTACGGAATAATTTTTATAATTTCCGAAACTGAAATATGACATAATTTGTAGGAATAGAAAATATAGGGAGGTTTTACGTAATTCGCACATCGCCTTCTTCCTCCCGTCACTTGCACAACCGACTACAGCTCCTCACCTATGGCTACTGGTGGCACGGCGGTGCAGCTCGGCGACGGCACGGTGGCTACGAGAGATGGTGGCGGTGGCTCCGGCAGTGAAGGGTGGTGGTTCCGGCAGCGGCGACGGGCTCTCCAGGCGGCTCCGGCGACGGGAAGGTTTGAGGTTGATTTGGGGGTTCTCGAAATCGGGATGATTTCAAGAAGATTTTGCGAAAGAAAATGTCGCTAGATGTGTTTAGAGTGTAAGACAGTAGGTTAGAAGCTTGGATTTCCACTAACAATGGCGGATTGAGTCCAAACGTCGAAGAGGGTTTTTATAGTCCGAGCTTGCAATGTGAACGGAATCACGAATTGAAGGCGTCATTGAATTCCTATTGACGACGGGATTCAATTTCTATAATTAATTTGGTCTTTCAAGCTTATCTACCACGTCAATTGGATCAGTTTTCAGAATTAAGGTTTGCGAATTTGGACGGAAGTGGGGATAGATTCAACCACCGAGCAAAGATTAATCCACGTTTTAGATAAGGTGGTATTGATTAGAATTTATTGGAGACGTTTTGAAGGTGAAACACCCAAACATTAAAATCACCATTCACCATTGGAGCTCCCATCTCCTGCTGCGTCTAACGTGAAAGAAGAAGAAGCAGTTCAGTTGAACTGGATCCCCCTTTTTTTTGTTTTTATTCGGTTCGGCTAAACCGGTTCAACAAAAAGTTGGATTAGTTATATTTGTATATCCGCTATTTATTTAATTTTGGAAAATAGATAAATACTATAAAAGATACAATTCGACAAACACACACCCATATATATATCCTTTACAAAAAAAATAAAAATAAACAAATAATCAAATAAATAAATAACTTATAATAAGTGATTATATTTGAATCATTAGTTCAAATGAAATTTCATAACATAATTATTTACTAAAAATAACTTTCAAAATTTATAATCAATATTATTAAATCACAAATCCATTCTAACCTTAAAGTTATAAAATATGTTAAATATAATAAGTCGTATCATAAATCATACTTATTTATTTAAAAATGATATCACATTGGGTATTGAAATCATTTAAGAAAGACACCGTTTAAAAATAATGAATTCACATCACTATTTATAAAAGTAATATTAATGTTTTATTTTAAATAATAATGTCAATCAAAATTTATGTTCCAATTACTAAGAACTGAATAATAAGGTATATATTTCGTAACAAATTCCACAAATTGTTTTATAAAAAAAAATTCACCTTATTTTTATTTATAGAAATACCCGAAAATACGTTGGGGTATTTCATATCCCCACCGTTAAAAATAAGTTTCGACCCGAAACTTGAATAAGGAGAAGAATGTACTGAGGTTAGGATGTTGTCCTTAGATCGAAAGAAGAGATTGACTTTATATATGAGTAGGAAGGAATCTCTTTGGGAAATACATGGAAGAATCAACAAGGAGTATACTTTGCTCTACTTACGTTTAGAATTAAATGAGATGACAAGCTACATTTACAGTAACTAGTCGCCTTCCGAACTCATCAATGATAAAAATTTAGGTACCACGTTTGTTTTGAAGTTTTTTTTCCCCCTTTAACATATACAATAGAGCAACAATTATTTAGAGAGTATTTAATGTTAGCGTGATTTGATCGAGGTTAGTCACTCATATCAACCGACGAGCGTGGGTACCTAGTTTGTCATTGGCTTTCGTCTCAGCCCCATTCAATTCCCTTTTCCAGGTTATTAAATGGCTCGTGTGGCTTTGAAGGCAACCACTGTGACAAACTAGCAAACCCTATTCGTAGGTGATGAATAATGTATCTTCCCTTCTAGTTCCTCGACTTGAACGTTGTCTGGTTCTCGAGTATTTGCATTCTTTATATTTTTGTTAATATTTTGGTAAGAAGTTATGTTTGGAATTTTATCCCTTAGGTGTTTGCCTCACTGAGAGTTCGGTTACACGATCATAGAAAATCGATTGGATATAACATATGATCGGTCGTAGGTAACGAAGAATAATGCAACTACAACTTGAGTCTCTTTCTTGTAGTGGATCCTACCGATGAACCTTTAATGGATTATATAGCACGATTTTCATATCTCTATACTACCACACAAATTGTTGAAAAAGTCAGATAAAAGGTTATCGTAGAGTCTATAGGGAACACTTCCCGACTCTCACTTGATATATTAACATTTCGAACATATAGCTGATCCTACAGCATACGTCATAGACTTAACTTATATAATTTGAACCTAAGACATAGAGTGGGTATTCTCTAACTCACAACATGATTGTAAATATCTTGTTGTCTTCTCATAGCGTTACGCATCCCCACTCGACTTAGCATTTCAATGATATATTGTAATCAAATACTTATTTTTATTAACAACATAATAATATAAAAGTACCGAATTACAAGACGTAGGTTCATCGGGCATACTCGCCCTGAATTGACAAGACGTAGGTTCATTGGGCATACTCGCCCTGAAATGACTTTATTGGAATTCTAGAAATGAACGACTAAACGGAAAAACGAGATACTCAACCAACTATCATCATCCTTTTTCTTACTCCTGTCCACCAAACTCATCAACGACATCCAAGGTGTAGAGCTTAGGACCTTGGTTAGATGTTCCCACCATTGGGGCCTTGCCCTGGTTTTGTACTATGGGTTCCGATGCAGCTTGAGCCTTATGACCACGTGAATAGTGCGAGTTTGTTTCCGCTTTTGGAACTCTCGGATCGACTGCTGAGGCTTGTTGTGACGGGGGTTGGTCATTTCCAATGTTCCTACAAAATCTCACCATGTGCCCAGATTTTCCACATCCTCTACAAACACGGGCATCTTCCTCACACGCGGGTTTCACATGACTCGGCTTACCACAATTGTGACAGATAATAGGACGACCATCTCGAGTGAAGGTCTGGTTAGTAATTTGTGTTGATGATGTCCTGCTAACTTTCATCCTCTCAGTTGGGGAAAATGGTGGTGGTCTCTTAGTTCCAGAATACTGCTGGCTACCTTTTTTCCTTTCTGACAACTCAAAGTTCTTCTTGCCCTCCTCCAATGTAACCTCAACGCGATAAGCTGCATTAATATACTCGTCTAAGGTTCGATAATCGCGTTGTAGCATCTGCATCTTTAGCTCATAGTATACCGACTCATGAAAGTACATGATCGCATCGGCTTCACTACGGACCAAGTCTTGAGCATACGAAAGTAAGTTGTAGAATCTGGTTACCAATTGAGCCATCTTCATTCCCTGTGTATTAGGGTACAAGAACTCTCTTCTTTTCTCTATCCTGAGAGCTGGCACAAAGTAATGATTGGTGATAGTCTCCTTAAATGCGTCCCATGTTGGCTTTGAATTCCAAGCAAGCCTAGCAGCTTCCCACCACTGTCCAACCTCTCCTTTCAAGTAAAGAGCGGTTATGTGCACTTTGTCTTCGTCTGTGCAGATAACACCCTTGAATACCTTCTCCATGTGAGTAAGTCATTGCACCACTCGATAGGGCTCACCAGTACCATCAAAAGGATCGGGTTTGCATGAGTTGATCGCCTTCAAAGCACGACCATATGTATTTCCTTGCTCCACCGCTCTTACAGGCGTTATCATAGGAGTTTCTTGTGCTTGTACCGTTGTTGGTTGTGTCACATGTGCAGCATCGCCATCTGGTCTAGTTAGTGACGTCGGTGTATTTCCAGCTAATGCTTGAGCTACAGTGTTTGACACTAATTGATTTAGTGCTTGCACGAGTTCAGCATCTAGGTTATCTATGGGGGCTTGAGATAACTCCCTAGGTTGACTTTCAGCTCGGTGGTGTGCACTATCCCCACCCTTCACTGAATTATCATATGCTTCTTCATGGATTTCAGGAAGTTTTCTTCTCTTGATTAGGTAATACTCCCTCTTAGCAACTGGGGCGGATGTGGCTGGTCGATCACCTTGGCCTCCTCTGGTTTTCATCATCTGTGTATGTAGAAATGAAATGTCATCGATCCCTTTTCTTCATTCTGAGGCACATTATCTCTTTGATTTTCAACACCGGTTCATATCTTAAACACCAAGACTTGACGTTCAAACACAATATCTACCATTGGATTAACCCGAATCAACTGAACTATACACTAGGCAAGTCAATATTCCTAATTGACTTTACGAAGTGGGAAGGGAGGACAAGGTAGTTGGGTTACTAGACCAAGTGCTAGGAAGTTTACGATCGACTCGAGAAGTTGAAGGCTACGATGTTTTACTTGAATAAATTCTTGAATACTTGGAAACTTTTTGAACACTAAAACTTACTAGAAAAATATTTAATATTTGGGAATGCTATTTAACTTAAAACACTTAACAACTCAAAAAAAAACATTCAAGCAATTATCCGTGAGAAATTCAAGATGATTTTAATTAGAATATTTTGAGAGTGTATAAAAAGATTATTGAAAATCCAAGGACGAGAAATTTTGCTATACCTTTTTCTTTAAGGTTTTCACTTTATTATACTTAAATTTTATGTTATAAAACTCTAAGATCTGATACCACCTTCTGTAACACCCCCTTCGGTAAATGAGGGAATGTTCCAGCGCCAGTAGTTACTCGGACTCTAAGGTCTTTGTAACCACCTTAGGCTTATAGGGACATGCTACCATGCTCCCATAAACAAGATGATAACTAAAGAAAATATAATTAGCGGGAGAGTTAAATATAATAAATCATGCTTTTATTAAACTCATGATTCAAATTACAATATTTGAAACATACATTACAGTGGAAGACTTTGTAAAAATAAACATTTACCAGTTATACAATATTTTCTTCAAATCTTGAAACTTACAATGTCGTCTTGAACTTCTTCAACTTCTCTTCAAAGACTCGATCTAAACCTGCGAACTGGAGGCTGAGGTATTGTCCGGAGACAATGAACCCCTAGCCGTCCAAATTAACAAAGGACGGTTAGTTCGCGAGAACTAGCAAGTGACGGCTCGAAAACTGGGACTACTTTGGATTCAAACTCAGTGACCATAATAAGGTATGAATTGAATCCATTTGAGATTATTACTAATGAGAATATTTTATGTAGGCTTTATATTTGATGACTCAACTTCTGTGACACGGATAACCTCGAAGGGTTGAATAAGAAAGTGATGTAGGTGACAAGCACCTTAGGAACCATACCCCGATTACGGATGGGATACGATATAGCTTTAGAAATGCGTTTGTGATCACCATGAAAATATTTTTATTAAGTTCGGACTCGATATCAGATTATGAGGCACTCCATGTGGCCCAAATCCGTCCTGCTAGTAGTTACCCAGACGTTAGGGAGAGCCTACTATTAGGAGTGGGAAAAGGGTTGACTTCGTGTCCCCCGATATCAAGTCTATAAACAAAAATTAACTTTAGCTAAATGAATAATATTATTCACTCACTATCTCACATTGCATAGCTTATATATAGATATATTTTAACACATCACACGGATATCATATTTGACCTGTTTACTTTTATTTTAACATTAACTATATTATACCGGCCGAGTCTGGATAGGACGTCCGACCTACCTACGATTTCGTAGTCAGATTTTATCTCGAATATTGTATCTCGAGAATGTTAGTTTCATGAAACTGTTTCGGTTTAAGACACAACATGGTCTTAACCCATTCAATCCCAACTCAACTCAGTAGTTAACCCAAAGTTGAGACACGCCCAATTCCCATTGGGTTGGACCCCGTATCTTCATTGATACGCACACTATATTTTACACTATATTTTATTTTATCATGATTCAATTGAGGTTTACATCTCACACACATCATCACATATTAACTAGTGATTAATAGCAATTTATCAAACTAGGTGACCGCACAAACTAAAATAATCCATCTTAATAAAAGTAAAATGGATGCCAATACCATATAATATGCATGGATGCATCAAAAGGATAATTTGCTCAATACCTACTTATTTTGCATGAAAGGATGAAGGATAAATCATGCATTTTATAAGATGGGTATCTACGTTACTATTTTACAATAAGATCAAATAATAACATTACTCAATTACATGCCAAGTCCAAAATAACAGTTGAATAAATTACACAAAGCAAGTGCTTTGTAATTTATTTTAATTGATTTGGAATGCATGTCAAGGCAAGAAAACAACAAGACACGAAGGCACGTAGATGAGCATAAAAGGCTCGGAATGTCACTTGCCTTTTTCACCTTGTTGGATTTCGATACCAACTATGGACTTCGAAGACTTGATGACAGAATTGAATAAATTAGCAGCTGACCTACACGCATAAATTACGAGGACAAAAAAGAATTTACTAATTGGAATATTTTGACTTATTAATTCGGAATAAAAATCGAATTAATTATCAAGTTGGGGATTATACCAATTTGATCTTCTTCGAGACCTTCACGCAATGGGTGTGTCGGAACTTGAGATTACCGCTGCACATTTTTAAGAATTGACACAAGTTAAAATATGTTCTAAGACTACGGAATAATTTTTATAATTTCCGAAACTGAAATATGACATAATTTGTAGGAATAGAAAATATATGGAGGTTTTACGTAATTCCCACATCGTCTTCTTCCTCCCGTCACTTGCACAACCGACTACAGCTCCTCACCTATGGCTACTGGTGGCACGGCGGTGCAGCTCGGCGAAGGCACGGTGGCTACGAGAGATGGTGGCGGTGGCTCCGGCAGTGAAGGGTGGTGGTTCCGACAGTGGCGACGGGCTCTCCAGGCGGCTCCGGGGATGGGAAGGTTTGAGGTTGATTTGGGGGTTCTCGAAATCGGGATGATTTCAAGAAGATTTTGCGAAAGGAAATGTCGCTAGATGTGTTTAGAGTGTAAGACAGTAGGTTAGAAGCTTGGATTTCCACTAACAATGGCGGATTGAGTCCAAACGTCGAAGAGGGTTTTTATAGTCCGAACTTGCAATGTGAACGGAATCACGAATTGAAGGCGTCATTGAATTCCTATTGACGACGGGATTCAATTTCTACAATTAATTTGGTCTTTCAAGCTTATCTACCACGTCAATTGGATGAGTTTTCAGAATTAGGGTTTGCGAATTTGGACGGAATTGGGGATAGATTCAACCACTGAGCAAAGATTAATCCACGTTTTAGATAAGGTGGTATTTATTAGAATTTATTGGAGACGTTTTGAAGGTGAAACACCCAAACATTAAAATCACCATTCACCATTGGAGCTCCCATCTCCTGCTGCGTCTAACGTGAAAGAAGAAGAAGCGGTTCAGTTGAACCGGATCCCCCTTTTTTTTTGTTTTTATTCGGTTCGCCTAAACCGGTTAAACAAAAAGTTGGATTAGTTATATTTGTATATCTGCTATTTATTTAATTTTGGAAAATAGATAAATACTATAAAAGATACAATTCGACAAACACACACCCATATATATATCCTTTACAAAAAAAATAAAAATAAACAAATAATCAAATAAATAAATAACTTATAATAAGTGATTATATTTGAATCATTAGTTCAAATGAAATTTCATAACATAATTATTTACTAAAAATAACTTTCAAAATTTATAATCAATATTATTAAATCATAAATCCATTCTAACCTTAAAGTTATAAAATATGTTAAATATAATAAGTCGTATCATAAATCATACTTATTTATTTAAAAACGATATCACATTGGGTATTGAAATCATTTAAGTAAGACACCGTTTAAAAATAATGAATTCACATCACTATTTATAAAAGTAATATTAATGTTTTATTTTAAATAATAATGTCAATCAAAATTTATGTTCCAATTACTAAGAACTGAATAATAAGGTATATATTTCGTAACAAATTCCACAAATTCTTTTATAAAAAAAATTTCACCTTATTTTTATCTATAGAAATACCCAAAAATACTTTGGGGTATTTCAGATGGCCCGACCTTCGACAATCAAGACTCAAAGACAAGAACGGAAGCAAACGACTCAAGAAACTCAAACGACGACTCGATATCGACACGAAAGAAACAAAACGCAGCAACTTAGACTCAACAAGATAATGAATTAAAGACCGATAGATGGGTGATTCGAACTAAAATAGAACGAGGCAAAGACCCCAGACCTCCTAAGAGGGTAGGAACCAAATACCAACGACTATAAAGCCCGCCTCTACAACCTTACACAACCAAGCGGACTACTTGGGGGCACAAGGAGGGGACTTGTGATTACCTGGATCACCAAGCTCTCGTGAGGTTGACGAACTCAAAGCAAACCAAGCAAGATCTATAACCAATTTGCAATCGATGAGCCAAGCTTCAAATCGATTGACTTACGCTCTATGTGTTTCACACAAAAAGAGAACTTTCATAAATTTCAACGTAAGTTTTTAACAATGGAGATTAGCCTTCTTATAACCCTAAAAGACCAATTTACTAATTAAAATAATAAATAAAAGAAATTATTTAAATAATCTAAAAATAACTTAAAATAGGTTAACTAATTAAGTCACATGAATTAATGCTTGAAATCAACCAATTTGACAAAGAAGGACGTCGGCTCCAGCGGACTCGTGCTCGCCCGCGCACCACGGCCACAAGCCCGCGCATCTTGGCCACACGCCCGCGCACCTTTGCCACACTCCCGTCAAAACAGTCACAGCTTGCAAAGACGTTGATTTTCGGCCAATCTGTAGGTCGAATCTGGAAAAACCTTCAACAGAAACGTTGTAGATCTCTTCGTCCTCGTTCCAACAAGGTATGGCACAGTCCAATCCGATTAATATTGAATCCGTACGACTCCTTTTACTGAGACGTCGAAAAGCTGTCAAATGTTGAACGAACCCAAAAACGTCAAGCTTCCACCTTTGCACCTTCTCCCATGGTGGAGCCTTCTTCTTCCTCTTGAGGATGACTTCATTCTCGTGAGCTCGAATCATAGGTCCATCCCCAAGTATAGGTGTGTTCGGAGGTGTCTTGGATGGTCCTGCATCATTCCCCCTTTCTTGAAAAGGATTCGACCTCGAATCTAAGGTCGCATAAGATTCCGCAAATGCATCCGCACGAGCTCCTGGATCGAATACCTCATACCAATGGAAACTCCTCTCGATGCCGATTGTTGTAGGGGTTGACCACTGCTGGATGTATTTGATATTGGCTTCGCCATCTTGTAGGCCATTAGAGTTTTCTACAAAATCAAGAAAAGAAACTTGATTAGTGCATAATTCATATTTCACAACATCTTCATTGTGTTCTAACTCAATATGCACTATAGCTTGTTCATTTATCTTTATGTTTCCATCAAAGGACAGCAAGTTTTCATCCTTTGTCATGACTGGATTATCAATCATTTCAAAGCTAACAATATTAAAACAATTGTCACCATCAATGATCATATTAGAAACTTTGCCTTTTGCTAAGCACAAATCTTCTCTTTGATTATCCTCACAACGACTAGGTTGAACATTTAAAACTTTACTATCAATCAAAGAATCATCATGCTTATATTCAATGCAATCATCTTTAGAGGCAAGTAAACTAAGATCTTGATCATTATTAACATGCTCATCATTTTCACCACTAGAATTTTCAGATTCATTATCGCCTAGGTGATTAATCATGAGAGTTTTCTTATTTGGGCAATCTTTCATAACATGTCCTCTACCTTGGCATATAAAGCAAGGAATGTACATAAGTTTAAGAGTAGAAGAGTTATGATTACTCTCTTTAGGGCCAGTAGATGCCCTAGACGAATTCATGTCGTACATAGGCGTCTCGCCTTTGTCGATGGGCTCCTGAGGCATTCGACCTTCACTCCTCCCTTGGGATTGGCTTGCCCTCACCCTTGAGCCGCCATCATACCTCCCTTGGGACTGTTGCACATGGCCTTGGCGCCACCTTTGGGGTTGCCCACTCGACATTCTACCACCTTGGCTCCTGTATCTAGCATTCCTTTCTACTTTCATAGCTAAATGTAAAAGTTCAGTAGACGTAGAATAAGGTAAGTAATCCATTTCATGAGCTAAGGCGGGGTGCAATATTCTAAGAAACCTAGCATTGGTATCTTCACCATTTTCAACTACATTAGCTCTAGCCATGGCTTCTTGCATTGCATTAAACGTCTCCTCAACACTTTTATTACCTTGTCTAAGGTTTTCTAGTCGTTGTCTAAGCTCTGTAGAGTAGTGTTGGGGAGCAAATCTACTTCTCAAAAGTGCTTTTAATTGAGTCCAAGAAGTGATAGACGCATCAAGGACTCTTCTTCTTTCTTTAACTAGGTTATCCCACCAAATTAAAGCAAAGCATGTGAATTCTAAGGTAGCTAGTTGCACCTTTTTAGCGTTAGAGAAGTTATGACAATTCCAGATTTGATCCATTTTAGTTTCCCAAACAATATATGCATCTGGATCTGTATTACCATAAAATTGAGGGATCTTTACCTTTACCTTACCTATGTCATCTTGCGCAGGCTCTCTAGGTGCGCGGTACTGGTATCGACATCCTCTATCATTTCGTCTAGGACGTTGCTCCCAATGATCATCCTCTTGGAAGTCGTCGTCGTCCTCTGGGAAGTAGTACTCTTCTTGTTGCCATCGTCCTTCCCCTCGTCCCTGCATATTAGCAAACGCATTATTCCCACCATGTCTCTCCCTTTGTGGAGAGATGTTCTTATCAAATAAAGGTTTAGCTAAATGAGGATTAAGATTAGGATTAGGGTTAGGATTATGGACTTCCCTTTCATTGCGAAGCGGATCGTCACGCCTTCGATCACCTCGGCCACCCACGGTGTGAGAACCGCTTGGCCTAGTCTCTAATGCCCTCAATCCTTCATTTATCTTAGCTATGTTCTCCATAAAGGTATTGTACCAGTCGTTGCCCTGGTTAATAGACATTGCAAATAAAGACAACAAAGAACTATGTGAAGGTTAGTAAAATATAAACAATCTCGCAAGTGTTTCGCTCACACTCTTCTCTCTAATTGGTTATGACAAGCTTGTTGGGGCAATCCGCTTTAGGCAAATCAACACTCAAGCAAGGACTTAACAATCAAAGGAAAGTAATCAAGAGAAAGAACAAAGAAACAAGCAACCGACAAGACACAGCACAAAAGTATCGAGTCGAAAGGAAGGAGTATCGACTCGATATCGACCTGGAAAACTCGAAATCGACCAAAACCGAACTCAAAAGACACTGTACCGAGGCTGTACCGAGGCTGGAGGGGGTCGGTATGGGCACTGCAGTACACGACACACAAAAATAGGAAAGGAAAATGAAAGAGAAGAAAGAAAAAGTTGGATTTTTACCTCTTTTTGATTTAAACCCTTAGTATGGATGTTGTAGTTGCAAGGTAGGGCTTTAAAAAAAAATTATGGTTTGGGAGGTATGTGTTTGAAGGTTGTGACTAGGGCTATAGAAAATTCACCAAATTTGGTCCTTAAGCTTTCTTGCACTAGATAAATCCTTCTCTTATTTTTTTTTATATATATATTTTTTGAAAGCTTACTTTTGCCCCTAGTGGATTTTATCCTCCTAGGACTAAGCTTTGAATGTAATTTTTTTTTCTTTTTTTTTTTTTGAATATGCGGACTGTTTTTTTTTTTTTTTGACTAATGCAAGAAAACTATCTATGAAATAAAGGACTCTAAAAAATTATATGCTATGGTGAAAGAAAAATAAAATTTATATAACCCTTATGAAATATATATAGGTGAGGGTTTGTCTAACTTTGGTAAGTATATCTATCTAAAGCCTTTTATAATTTATGATAGATATATGAATTAATCTACCACAAAATCAGAAATTAAATAAGGCAATTAAATAGATAAAATAAAAGATGGAACAAGATAGACAAACTAGGGTTTAATGTGTATGGAATTCGGTCAACTCGGCCAACTTTAATTTGGTTCCGTACGTCAACTATGAAGAATTGAAGCACATGACGTACTGTAATTTCACTTGGCTAGGTGATATCAAATATGATTTGTGCCAAAGATTGGTCGACTGCACACAGGGGTCTCGGCTAAGTGTGTAGGGCTAGCAATCACGAACAATCACGTACAAGAGGTTAGTAACAATCAAATTCAAAAATTAAAGAAGTAAAAACCAAGAACAAAGAAAGACTCTATTTTATTTTATTTTTGTAGTTTTTGTGTTTAGGGAAACAAAAGACACAACTTTGATGTCGGAAACCAAAGCTCTGATGCCAATTTGATACGGGGTTAGCCGTAGGATGGCCCGATCTTCGACAATCAAGACTCAAAGACAAGAACTGAAGAAAACGAATCAAGAAACTCAAACGACGACTCGATATCGACACGAAAGAAACAAAACGCAGCAACTTAGACTCAACAAGATAATGAATTAAAGACCGGTAGATGGGTGATTCGGACTAAAATAGAACGAGGCAAAGACCCCAGGCCTCCTAAGAGGGTAGGAACCAAATACCAACGACTATAAAGCCCGCCTCTACAACCTTACACAACCAAGCGGACAACTTGGAGGCACAAGGAGGGGACTTGTGATTACCTGGATCACCAAGCTCTCGTGAGGTTGACGAACTCAAAGCAAACCAAGCAAGATCTATAACCAATTTGCAATCGACGAGCCAAGCTTCGAATCGATTGACTTACGCTCTATGTGTTTCACACAAAAAGAGAATTTTCATAAATTTCAACGTATGTTTTTAACAATGGAGATTAGCCTTCTTATAACCCTAAAAGACCAATTTACTAATTAAAATAATAAATAAAAGAAATTATTTAAATAACCTAAAAATAACTTAAAATAGGTTAACTAATTAAGTCACATGAATTAATGCCTGAAATCAACCAATTTGGCAAAGAAGGACGTCGGCTCAAGCGGACTCGTGCACGCCCGCGCACCACGGCCACACGCCCGCGCACCTTTGCCACACTCCCGTCAAAACAGTGTCAGCTTGCAAAGACGTTGATTTTCGGCCAATCTCTAGGTCGAATCTGGAAAAACCTTCAACAACAAAGTTGTAGATCTCTTCGTCCTCGTTCCGACAAGGTATGGCACAGTCCAATCCGATTAATATTGAATCCGTACGACTCATTTTACTGAGACGTCGAAAAGCTGTCAAATGTTGAACGAACCCAAAAACGTCAAGCTTCCACCTTTGCACCTTCTCCCATGGTGGAGCCTTCTTCTTCCTCTTGAGGATGACTTCTTTCAGGTGAGCTCGAATCATAGGTCCATCCTCAAGTATAGGTGTGTCCGGAGGTGTCTTGGATGGTCCTGCATCAAAACCATTGCCAGCTGATATGGTGCGATGAAGAATTCCTCTCAAGTTGATGCTTTAATTTTGAAGATAGATTGACGCGATCGATGATGCAGAAATGACGCGTTCGGAAACGCGTTGTCGACGTAAGCAAAAATGCAGAGTAAACGTGATCTCAGGCGTTGTTCTACTCCATCTTTAATCGATGTTTGTTGCTTCACAAATCAACCAGTCCGCGGATGGTGCAGTATGACGATCTCTAGATTCTGCACCATTTGCTTATAAAGCCATCATTTTTGTGCGGACGATTAATTACATCTTGGAGTATGGAAAGACAACGGGGGATTCCATATGACAACCACGAAGCTTCCAATCTATACTAGCTAGGCAAAAACATCCCTCCCACCAAATCTCAGTACTCATTACTCAAGTGTGCTTTTATATATATATATATATGTATATATATATGTATATATATATGTATATATATATGTATATATATATATATGTATATATATATGTATATGTGTATATATATATGTGTATATATATATGTGTGTGTGTGTATATATATATATATATATATATATATATATATATATATATATATATATGTATATGTGTATATATATATATGTATATATATATATATGGGGTCGGGTTCGGCTGCAAAGGACCCCAATAGTGAGAAGGAAAGAAGCCTTGTGATTGGCTGAAAAACACAACTACCACGCGCCTCCGGTTTTGCCCACTCGCAGTATAGCGCGTCATCCCACGCGTCTTTTATAAAAGGTGTATTATTTTCCCCTCTTTTTTCTGTTTATCTCCTTTCTTGTTTTCCAAGCTACGAAGACCCCGATTTTCGACCTTTCCTCTCAGATCTGCGACTTTAATCTTCGAATTCCCTCTTCGTATCATCGATGACAATCGAAGAACTCAAATCTCAAGATGTGGATCGTGAAATAGAGAACATCTTCTCAAATTCTGGAAATCAAAACATGGTTAATGGTGTCGACATATCTGCTGGTGCTACTGCGCCTTCGATTGAAACAGGTATCAGCAACAACAATGATAAATTATATTTGTAATTGATCTTCCTTCTATTAAATTACCTCAATTCTGATGAACCACTTCCTATTACAAACCTAATTGCAGATATGGAATGAGTTATGATAAACACTATTTGTTGTACATGCGGCACCACATATTATTGTAACTGTTATGTCTACTTACAACGGTGATTGCATTAATCTTTCATTATCGAAATAATTTATCGATGTTTTACGATTCAGTTGTAGAGAATCATTACTCATATATTAATGCTGAACACTCTCCTGGTGAAAATACTGAACCATATATGATGTTTATATTGAACTTCGTATTTTCCTGAACTGCTCTGTATATAATGAACAAATTCTTGTTGTGGCTGCAAACATCTATCTGCTATTTACAGTGAACCTTTTTTATTTAATATACAGATGAGGAATGCTTGTTTTATCATCATACATCCTGGTTGTTATAATGAACCACGTTCTGAACCACATTCAATTATATATACTGAACCACTTCTTGATATTCACATTGAACACATAACCAAACTCAATAATTCACAGTTGTAAAATTATAAACACAAATGATGAACCCATTCTCTGTTCTATCTCTGAACCACGTGCTAAAAATAACTCTGAACCAAACTTAGAATAGTGAACAACCCTCAGTTATATCTCTGAACCACATCCTGAAATAACTCTGAACCAACCTCAATAATTCACAATTGTATATTCTGTTATCATCATACATCCTAGTTGTTATAGTGAACCACGTTCTGAACCATTCCTTGATATACACTGATTCAAATTCAATTATATATACTGAACCACTTCTTGATATTTACATTGAACCCTTTCACCAAACTCAATAATTCCCAGTTGTAAAATTATAAACACAAATGCTGAACCCATTCTCAGTTATATCTCTGAACCACATTCTGAAATTACTCTGAACCAACCTCAATAATTCACAATTATATATGCTATTATATACACTGAATCACTTCCTGAACCATTTCCTTGACCACCTCCTATTATATACACTGAATCAAATTCAATTATATATACTGAACGACTTCTTGATATTTACATTGAACCCATCACCAAACTCAATAATTCACAGTTGTAGAATTACAAACACAAATGCTGAACCCATTCTCTGTCCTATCTCTGAACCACGTGCTAAAAATAACTCTGAACCAAGCTCAGAATGTTGAACAACCGTCTATTATATCTCTGAACCATATTCTGAACTAACTCTGACCAACCTCAATAATTCACAATTATATATGCTATTATCATCATACATCCTAGTTGTTATGATGAACCACTTTCTGAACCATTCCTTGATATACACTGAATCAAATTCAATTATATATAATGAACCTCTTCTTGATATTTGACATTTGAAGAATGCTTTTGTTGTTATTCATTGTAGTTAATGTGATGAACCCCTTTTCGATATTAGTGTTGAACCAATTCCTTGTATGTACACTGAACCCCCTCCTCTTTTAAATGTCTTCAAACAAGATACAAATTACAATGCAAGTCCAGTTGCCGCCTTACCACCAGAGGTTGGTTCGCCGTCAAAGAAGACTGTTATTTTGGAGATATCACCTGGGAATTCAAAATATTGGGTGCCAATATGTGATGATCAGTTGAAACCTACTTTAGGGAGCATTTTTAATACTCTTGGTGAGGGTTCAAAGGCGTATGAGATGTATGCTTCAATTTGTGGTTTTGACACTCGATACAGCACGCAGTCCAGATCAGGGGGTGTTGTACGGTTGAAGTATATAGTGTGCAACAGAGAGGGTGTGAAAAATGGAAAAAACTCAACAGGAAAAAAGAACACACTGTCGGACAGGTGTGGTTGTAAGGCTAAAATCATTTTCACAAGGACAACAGATGGAAAATATAGGGTGAGGGCACTTCCTCCTTGTGTTGTTGAACCACTACTTCTTTTTTTTTAACCAATCATTCTCTCTATCTTAATGAACCATAAACAAAGCTATATACTAAACCACTATCTCTTTTTATTGGTAAACAAATCTCTCTTGTATTATTGAACCATTTTGTTTTTGTAGTGAAGCATAAAATCTTATATATGATACAACACTTTTTGATATGCATTCTAATCACATTTTGATACCTCATTCTAAGGGCTGTTTATTTATGTACATTGAATAAACCTTAAAAGTTATGACCAACTATTTTTTGAATGTTTCAGATATAATATGGTGTTTGCCCCATTCAGTGGTGTAGACAACCACAACAAATGCGTCACATTTGCAGCTGGTTTGATAGTGAATGAAGATATCTCATCATACTCGTGGATGTTTCAAAATTTTAAAGAGGCAATGGGTGCTGCACCCAGGCTTTTGGTGACTGATCAAGACCCATCTATGAAGGCTGCAGCTAAGTCTATATTACCTACCACAGATCACCGATATTGCATGTGGCATATAATGTGTAAGATACCAGAAAGAGTTGGCACCAGTTTAAGCAAATGTTCAGCTTTTAGACAAAAGTTAGATGCTGCAGTGTGGAATGATGAAATTGAACCAGAAGAGTTTGAAGAGATGTGGAAATCTATTATTGAAGAGTACCAATTAAAGGATAATGATTGGTTGAGAAATATCTTTAGCATCAGAGAGTCCTGGATTCCAGCGTATAGTAAACATGTACCTCTAAGTCGAGTGGGCAGAACTACATCAGTTGCGGAATCTCAAAATAAGTTCTTTAAGATGTATACAGATAAGTTCTTCAGTTTGGTTGAGTTGCTGATGCATTTCGATACTGCTATTGAAAGTCAAAGACACAACCAAACTCTGTTAAATATTACTGATCAGACAAAATCTCCAGACATCTTGACTGATTCAGCTATGGAGAAATATTGTGCATCAATATTTACATTGCATGCCTTCCGAAAGATTCAGTTAGAGATGAAGGCCAGGTGTCGTGTTATCAATGTTACAGAAACAGAGGAGAAACATTTGTTTACTTTAAGAGATGTTTCTGGTATAAAATGCTTCCAAGTTGAATACGATACTGCTACACGGTTCACAAAATGTGATTGTGTCCTGTTTATGAGAGAAGGTTTACCATGTCGCCATGTTTTCCTAGTATTGAAGGACTTGGGCATACCCAAATTGCCTGAGAATTTGGTTTTGCTGAGATGGACAAAGGGCGCGGCCTTATCTCCAATGTTCAAAATTGATGATGTGGTTTTCCAGCAATGTGCACAGATTGATGCATGTAAATTGTTAAGAAGTGAAGTTCTTACAAAGGTCCATAATTGCTTGTCATTGATTGATAAAGATGAAGAAAATTTGAAGAAGCTTAGTGATTGGATGGATGTATATATTGATTCGGTGAAAGAAGTGCTTAAACATGATGGCCAGCTAGCTGATAGACAAAAGCTAATGGAAGATTTTGTTGGTGTGAAAGTTCCAGATGACGTTGTAGTAAAGGACCCAGTAAAAGCAAGTAATAAAGGCAGTGGGAAGAGATTGAAAGGTGGAAAAGAGAAGGCAATGGACAAGAAGAAGAAGAAAACAAAAAGAATGTGTAAAGAATGCAACAAACTAGCATTCCATGACAGCAGAAACTGCAGGAAGATTCAGGAAGAGAAGCAGAAGATGGAAGAGATTAAAAGGGCTGCTGGTAATATTTCATAAAAAAAATGCATTTAAGTTTTCTTTACTGGTGTTAACAATTTGTTATTTTCATTTCTGACATGAACGTCTATTTCCCAGTTTGATGAACCCACATACTATGCTCTCTTTGAACATCATGTTAAGTGATATCCCTGGACCAATTTTATGAGTCTTTATCAACACCTGCATGTAGTGTCTTAAACTTATGTTAAATGCGTGAAGTCAGGGATAGAAGAGATCACTGGGTCACTTGTTTAGATTGCAACTGAACCGTATTCTACTATATCCCTGAATAGTCAACAAATAATTGTATAAAGTAGATATAATTTATGTCAAATGAAACATTACATTATATTATAATTTTATAGATTAATAAAATTAAAATCAAACTGTATATATTACATTAAACTAAATCTTACAGTAAATTTAAAAATTTAAATAATTATTAATTTTTGTGCGCCTGGCTTCCTCTGTACGAACAACTTCTTTCTTGAAGTCCATGTGAATTACTTTCAGTTCTTCAATCCGTACATCAATCCTTCCTTTTTCGTTGGCCAACTGCAAAATAGAATTAAACACATGTGTAAAACCCATGTTTTAAATAAACTAACTACCAAATTTTTAATTTTACCATAATGGCTTCGTTTCTGTTGCCATTACGAACAGCAACTCCTCGCCTCCTTCCAACATCTGCTTTCTCTCTTAGAGTCATACGAAAATGCATCTCATGGACATCAGCAGCAGCAGATAGCCTCTCCCTTGTTTCACTAATGTTTGTTTCTGCATCTAAATCTAAGTAAAACATATGATATCCAGGATAGAGGAGGTCATCTAGGATATCCATGTGTTCATATATGACTTTCACCCAACTGGCCAGTGCACATTTATAGTCAGGGGATGCATTGGGAGAAAAAGAATTTTGGGTAGAAGTGTTGCTTGAATCACTACTCTCCATTCCAAAGGATGACTTTCCACTAAATGTTTAATATAATCAAGTGTACTTTACAAATGAAAAAATCAAGGGTTTATATACAAGAAAAAAACGGCAGTTCAGTGGCAGTTATATAGAAGTTACAAAACAGATTAACACAACAGATTTTAAAAAAAAACAGTTGATTAAGGATATACAGTTGTAGAGCAGTTGTAAAATAACTTCTAATTCGTAACTGCAAATTAATTAAAAATTGTTAAAAAAGTTATAGACCCTGAACTTGTTAGAGTATTTACCGTTCACACAAATTGTTGAACCATCGTCAGTTATATCTCTGAACCAAATACTAGAATAACTATGAACCAATTTCAATAATTTATAATTATAAAATTACATATATAACTCTGACCCCACCTCAGATTGTTGAACAACCCTCTGTTATCTCCCTGAACCACATCTTGAATATAACTCTGAACCAAACTCAGTAATTCACAATTATGAAATGAAAAATACTTGTGGTATTAGTGTTGAACCACTTCTAAACATGTTCACTGAACCCCCCCCCCCCCCCCACCCCCCCCTCTGAACAATTGCTGAACCCATTCTCAATTATATTTGCTGAACGACATGCTAAAATAGCTCTGAACCAGATTCAATAATTCACAGTTGTAAACCCCAGAAACACATACTATTAGGTATATATTTACCACAAAATGTATTTAACATTGTTTGTTGCCTATATGATGCATTCTTGATATCCAAGCACACAACACAAAATGCCCACATAATACAGTGCCATTGTTTGAAAACATCTACAGTTCTGCCGCTGACATATACAGTACCCCAAATACAGTGTTTTTACCCATTATAGTTTTGGTAACTGTGGGTTGAAGTCCCTAATCTTTCCCAATATCTCTTCCTTTATCTCATTGATTGAAGACTTGACAATTGCTTCCATATAAAGCTCACGAAGATTAACCAGCGTCTTGGTGGAATTCTTTGAAAATCCACTATTCCAGTCTGATCCATTACTTCCCATGTATGTCTCCATGTGGCGCATGCAGAAGACACCACATTCGACGAAGTTGCTGGTTGTTGCCCATTTAAGATCCATCAGGGATGGTTTGGCTTTGCGGATCAGATCAGCTTTGTACTTCAAATTCTTTGAATCTAAGTACTTACTTAGGAAATTAACCTACATTAAAAAGGTATTGGTCTTTTATACTCTGCACACGTTATAAAATTAAATTAAATTTAAGGAAATTTTTGTTTTACTGTCTAAGAGAAATACTGAACAACACACACTTCGAATGCTGAATCAAATAATAGTACGTGTTACTGAACCAACTAAAAATACACTATTAAGCCCCCCCATGTGATTTTTCCCTAGTACAATCAAATACTGAACCTTGTAAAATACTGAGTCAAGTATTAGATAAAAGTACTGAACCAATTAAAAATAGAATAATTATAAGCCAGTTTTTTGTCCCTATGAACCAAACACAAAATAGTTGTTGAACCAATTCTTTATAACCTCCTGAACAAAACATGCAGTAGTAACCACGCATTGATAAATAGTCGAGATAGACTACCTGTTATATATAATGAACAGCACATTACAAAATGCTGAATCAAATAACAGTACATAATACAGGACCAATTAAGAATACCCTATTTAACACCATGATTTTTTCTCTGAACCAATAACAATCAAAGATACTGAGCCCCTGAACCAATTCTTTGTAAAAATACTGAGTCAGTTATCTGATAAAAATAATGAACCAATAAAAAATAGAATACTAGAAGGCCAGTATTTCGTCCTGTGAACCAGATACAAAAATAGGTGTTGAACCAATTCTTAGTAAAATCCTGAACAGCGCATGCAGTTATGAACACACGTTATTAGATAGACCAGATAGACTACCTGTTATCATACATATCAAAACACAAAATGTTGCCATTGCCGTTGATACACAAAATTTCAGGTAATAAATCCAGAATACATCCCCATAATCCAGAATACATCCGCATAATCAACTAATAAAAGTTTCAACAAAAACTACAAATATCACATTAAAAACTTCAATTCCCAGGCTGGTAATCAGTAATTCTTGCAATAACAGACGGCCTTTCTTCGTTGATAAGAGACCAAACAATCGCATGCGTATATAACCTTCGAAGATCAGATAACGCATTGCCTGGGTTCTTGGATAGGCCACAACTCCAATTGTTTATGCCCCGGTAAGTCTCCAAATGACGCATGCAGAAAATGCCACATTCAGTGTAATTGCCAGTAGTCGCCCATGGTAAATCCAGACAGTATGGTTTACATTTGCGAATGAGGTCCGCCTTGCTGGGGAGCATCATCTTGTCTAGGTAGTGACTCATCAATTTAACCTTAAAAGTTGAGAGCAAAACAAAACCAAGAATTGGATGTTAATACAGGAAGATTAAATCAAACGCACACATATGACAAGGAATGTATATACTTACAGCTACTTCTGGAATGTCAGAGTATCTCAAGCCAAAGCCAACTTCCAGCTTCATGTTGTCAATAATAACAACTTCCTTTAACTTAAAATTAAAGCATATAATGTAATAGTGTTCAGATGCAAGGATTGGCAGCATGATCTGCATGATGAGAAATTTAATTTAAATTATTTAATTCAAATTTAGTATTAGAATAAATACACAGCTCAACACCAACAAAAATATTCAAAATCTAATTGAAATTCCTTATATAAACTTACTAATTCAAATCCAGCCAAGTTTGAAACAGATGAGTCTTTAAGAAGCTGATCAAATTTAGTATGAAACATGTAGAATCGCCTTTCAAAGCTTACATTAGGGTTAGCAACAACTGAACCTAACTGAAAAATATTAACAACACTGAATTATGAAATGAATTAAAACAAATATTCAACACTCAATCACATGCATTAAAATTTAAAACTTACACTTAGATTACAAGTGCCCAGGTATCTCTTACGGCCATAAAATGTCTCTTGGTAGTTAAGAACTCCCACAAAAGTATCAATCACTTGTGCATCAACATATTCATTGGGGAGTAAGGATTGAAACAACACACGTGGGACAATCCGATCTTTGTACTTAAAAAGAACTTCCCTGTTATAATACCATAAGAATAATTTACCATCAGTTTGAAATTAAACAAACTATATTTCATTCATGCACAACATTACCTGTGTAATCAATAAATGACATATATATAAGAGCAACTTACATCATGTCATACTCAGGTTCAGCAACATAACTGATAAGCTTGCAAAGAAATGGTGAACTTAGAAGACAGGGATTAACGGCTTGGCTTCTCAAAGGGAGGTTTGATTCTTCTGATCCATTCACTTCACCCCCCTGTCGATTTTCCCTGATTTTCCTCTGTTTTTCCCGTTCATTCTTTATTTGTTCCTTCAACTGTGCCATTGTTGTTTCATCTACGAAAAAATTAATTAATATCTAGTTCATCTGAACAACATACAATATAGTTACTGAACCCCACTCCGATATAACACTGAATCATGCAAACTCCAATAGAGGGGACTGCAGGGATGGCCTCCGCAGGTCTAGATCACTGAACCATATTCAAAATAGGCAAATGAACTAACGTAAAATAAAACACTAAATCATCCCCTCCCAAATTATAAACAATTGTTGGAATGAACCCCACATAATTGAACATCTGAACTACATGCAATATAGGTGCTGAACCAAATTCAACAAAAACACTGAATCATCCAAAGTCCAAGTAAAGGATCGAAGGGGTGAACCCCAAATAGCTAGGTCACTGAACCACATTCAATATAGTTACTGAACCCCACTCCAATATAACACTGAATCATGGAAACTCCAATAAAGGGGGCTGCAGGGATGGCCTCCGCAGATCTAGATCACTGAACCATATTCAAAATAGGCAAATGAACTAACGTAAAATAAAACACTAAATCATCCCCTTCCCATTTATAAACAATTGTTGGAATGAACCCCATATAATTGAACATCTGAACTACATGCAATATAGGTGCTGAACCAAATTCAACAAAAACACTGAATCATCCAAAGTCCAGGTAAAGAATCGAAGGGATGAACCCCAAATGGCTATATCACGAACCACATTCAACTAAAAACCACTAGTTTTGTAAGGCATCCTATTTTATGAACAACAGAAAAAAAGGGGACATGCAACAAAACACAACGTCGTACCGCTGAAGATGATGTTTTCCATTGTAAGCGAATACAACCAGGAACTTCAAAACTTCGATTATGGATGTAACGTGGAGCAAAATACGGCGCTACTGGAGATTTTAAGTTTAGAAGCAACAAAACAAAACGAACTTTTAGAGTGAAACAGAAAACAAAACTCGATTAAACTTTGCGTCCGAAAATCGGGAATCGTAAAGAGAGAGAAGAGAGAAATCGATTACCTCCAGACGGCGATGATACTTTTCTCTGGACGAAATCCCCTAGGGCAGATATAGGATCGAAGATGATGGAAGTTGAAAAGACATAATCTACTTTCAAAAAGACAAAAATACCCCCGATTGTTTACACGCGCCTCACGCGCCATCCAGTTCCACGCGCCTAAAAATATTATTATTTTAATCAAAATCACCCAATTACACCTCTTCTTTCCTTCTCACCGGTAGGAGGTATTCTCACTTGAACCCTACCCTATATATATGTATATATATATATATATATATATATATATATATATATATATATACATATATATATATATACATATATATATATATACATATATATATATATGTACATATATATATATATATATGTATATATGTATATATATATATATATGTATATATATGTATATATATATATGTATGTATATGTATATATATATATATATATATATATATATATGTATATATATATATATGTATATATATGTATATATATATATATATATATATATATGTATATATATATATATATATATATATATATATATATATATATATAGGGTAGGGTTCAAGTGAGAATATTATATACCGGTGAGAAGGAAAGAAGGGATCTCATTGGTCGAATTTATTAAAATAATAATTAAAAAAATTGGGCCTGATTTTAGCCTCACGGGCTTAACTTTATAACCGTTCTTTCACTCTCTTTCCAATCTTCCAGATCTCGCTCTAGGCTTCCATGGAGATCTTCCAGATCTGCTCCCTTCTCCCGTCGTAGCATCCACCGTCTCCCGCCGTAGCATCCACCATCTCCGAGCACCCTTACCGATTTCGACCTCTCCCACGAACCCATGCTCCTCTCGTACGTCGACGCTTTCTATTTCGGAGCTCCAATTTGAAAGCATGGAGGATGCCGGAGAAATTGGCGTCCCTCAACCGGCTCCTTCAGCGCGCGCACCGGCGGCCTCCTCCTCCTCGTTGTCGTCCTCGCCGGCCACCGCTGCGACGATCTCGCGCCTCTTATCTTCTCCTTCTTGTGCTTCTTCGATCGGATTTCGCGCCTCTAGACCATGGCAGGAGTTCGAGGCATTGAAGAGCCTGAAGTCAACCACCATAAACACGATAGCTCTTCAGGACTTCTTTAAAGACGATGTGCAGATCAAGGGCTGAAACATATTGCAATCCGTCACCTCTGCTTGATTGATAGTTTCTATCATTCTGACTCGCGATTAAGCATGATCTCTTGTAGCAAAGATTGCTACTGCTGTTTATCTAGCTTCTAAAATTTGATATAAAGATCTATGTATTATTATGGGGTTGCCTTTAATCTGTTGATTTTGTGTTTGCCTTGAATAGTGCAATTTGTGAAAACACCAGTAAAACGAATTGTAGCACTAAAACACAACAGATTCATGCCCACCCTTTTTCAATGCCATTCCATTTTTGTCTATAGATTTACAGCTGAACTTTAGGGGGTTATTTACTTATTTGTTGATTTTGTAGACAGCAGTTCAACATAAGCATAAAACACAACAAATTCAGTTCAAAATGTCCCTAGCTGGTGTTTTGAGATTGTCTTTGCCTTTGTCTAAATCCGATCCAAATCCGATTCAGTTTCTAAATAGAGATTGATTCAGTGAATAAATAGAGGTTGGTTCAATGACTAAATAGAGGTTGGTTCAGTGTCTAAATAGAGGTTGGTTCAGTGACTAAGTAGGTTGGTTCAGTGGCTAAATAGAGTTTGGTTCAGCGGCTAAATAGAGGTTGGTTCAGTGATTAAATAGAGGTTGGTTCAGCGACTAAATAGAGGTTGGTTCAGTGCCTAAATTGAGGTTGGTTCAGTGATTAAATAGAGGTTGGTTCAGCGACTAAATAGAGGTTGGTTCAGTGACTAAATTGAGGTTGGTTCAGTGACTAAATGGAGATTGATGCAGTGACTAAATAGAGGTTGATTCAGTGTCTAAATAGAGGTTGATTCAGTGACTCAATAGAGGGTGGTTCAGTGACCGAATAGAGAATGGTTCGGTGGCCCAATAAAGGGTGGTTCATCAATTTTATAGTAAATGATTCAGCACATATATACAGAGGGTGGTTCAGTGACTAAATATATATTGGTTCATGGATTAAATAGAAGTGGTTCATCAATTTTATAGTAAATGGTTCAACACATATATAGGGAATGGTTCAGTGGGTAAATATATTAAAACTTCCATTTGAAATTCTTAAGTTAGTTCTTTACTAGCTTGTGGTTTTGCCATACTGACTCCAACATCGGGCCTTCATATCATATTTTATGTCAGTTTATTTGTTCTTTCATTTGATGTGCTTGTTTTCCCTTCGTGTAAAATCTACCCTTTCATCAGTAGTGTTTTAGATACTAATAATTTAGCTATATGTTCTCAAAAAATGGATAAAGAGAGATGAGAAACAATTAAAAATGATGCATAAATAATATGACTTGCTGAAACCAAAACAATAGTCATATTCCAGGAATATATTTTCTTATGAGATTTTTGCCGTATATTATCCGGGCTATAACACTTTAATTATATTGAGTTGAGTAGGTTTAATTCTATCAATAATAATAAGGAATTGAGAGAATTAATATAGTGATGAAAGGTTGGTTCAATAACTAAATAGAGGTTGGTTCAGTGAATAAATAGAGGTTGGTTCAGTGACTAAGTAAAGATTGGTTTAGTGACCGAATAGAGAGTGGTTCAGTGACTCAATAGAGGTTGGTTCAGTGACCGAATAGAGAATGGTTCAGTGGCCCAATAGAGGGTGGTTCATCAATTTTATAGTAAATGATTCAGCACATATATACAGAGAGTGGTTCAGTGACTAAATATATATTGGTTCATGGATTAAATAGAAGTGGTTCATCAATTTTATAGTAAATGGTTCAACACATATATAGGGAATGGTTCAGTGGGTAAATATATTAATAGAAAGTGGTTCACTTCTTTGTAACTTTTCTTCATAACTTTATAAACCACTTCTTATAACTTGATAAATCAATTTTTATAACTTCATGAACCGCTTTTCTATAGTTTCATGAACCACTTAATATATAACTTCATGAACCATTTTATTTTAAAAATAAACAACTTCATATCAAGGAATATTTTATTTTTATAATAAATAAATAAATGACTAAAAAAATAAACCTTAAAAGAAAATAAAAGAAGAATGAAAATTTTATAATTATTAAATAGTAGTGGTTCATGAACTATTTTATTTTAATATATTTATTACAATATCATTTTTAAAAAAATTAAATTATAAAAAGTGAAATTTTTAGTGAGAAATATATAAATTTGCGTGAAAATATTTTAATTATAATTATAAAAATATATATTAAAAGTTGTAAAATTGATTTTGAGGCATTTCACTAACTATTAAATTTTAGTTGATGCAATTAATTACAAGAGGCACTAACTGGCACAATGGTTGAGGTGCGGTGTAGCTGTACAAAGGTCCAAGGTTCAATCCCTAGGGGTGTGCAAAAAAACCCGACACGACTGATACGACACGAAAAAACACGAAACCGAAAAGACACGACACGAACCACTAAAACACGACATTAAACGGTTCGTGTTCGGATCGGGCATATCCCCTTATCGGATACCCGACACGAACC